>JAJLUW010000009.1:0-663533 GCA_030570115.1 Wilhelminamyces savonicus | reverse complement strand
ATTCGTCACCTGTCGCTCTGATACTCACTCAAAATCGGAATATCAGAAATCATCCCAGACCTTTTGGGAGCGTGACTCTTGACTTCAAAGTTGCTTCCCTCGTTTCTCGTGGTGCTTCTCATCGATTCATGACACTTCGAACTCGCTTTTATGGGCCATGGCTTTCGAACGGCCCCCAATTCGTAAAACGCATATTTCGCACATTTTGGGACATAGCACAGTCAATCCTGGGACGTTCCGAGATCTGCCTTCCACATCAATAGATCACTATTTTTTGTATCTGTCCGTGGAATTTGGCCGGAATCGCCTAAGCTGATTCTGAGTAAATCATGTTTCTATCGTAGAACTGTAGAAAAATTGATAATTTTAGACTGTAAACATGATATTCAGGTGTTTTCAAGCAATCATCATCAAACGATCATCGAACGTCGACTTCAGCTTTTATCATGATTGGATTCTCATTTCTTTGTTGGTCATAATCCTAGTAACTTGGTCCACTATGTTTTCTTCATTGTTTTTGGTAAACCACTCATATGATCATGTCAAAAGACCTCCTATTTGTTGATCCACGTGAAATAGGAACGAATCGATATGAAGCTCACTTTTCACTTGCACATAATTTACTGCAAATTCAGTCCATCTTAAATCTATAAGAAGTTGTTGTTTTAGCCTGGAGAGTAGACTAACATATCTTAAATTTTGCAGAATATCTTTAAATTGTGAGAAATACGAGAAAGTCGAAAAGCCGTTCTTAAAAATCGAAAAATCTACACAAGAATCTCAGAGCAAAGAGGTTACTCACTTATAGCCACTTCTAAACATATAAGAACTTTCAGCTCATTTCAAGCTTTCTAAGATTCAATACTGGTCTTACCGCTGTCATATGTGGAAAGTATAATATGCAGGAATTTGGACTACTCGCCTGGAAACTAACATTTAGCCAAATATCTTTCTTTAGAAGAGTCGCTCTTCTTCAATAGCAGTGACAGATGATGGAAGTGCAAGTCACTCAACTTGTACATGCGTTGGTTTAGAAAGAGAGTTATCATTAAGGAGAGGTATGCCTCTTTAAGAAGGGTTAAGTCATCTGGTGAACTTGTGACTATTTGATAGTCTAGAATTCTTAAAGAGCCGATTACTTCATTTAATGAACTCGATACTCGATATCATGTTAATGCTTGAGTACTTTCAACAGCAATGTGTTGATCCCTTACACAGAGAAATTACGTCATTTACAAATTCAGACCGACAACGTGAGCGTCAAACGAATTCAATCAAACCAAATTTGAAGGCCCATTGCATCTTTTCATTGATTATGCTTGATACCTTTCTACTTATTTTCCAGAGTTTGGCTCATCCTGGTTTGTTTGTTGATTCCAGTAATACACCAAAAATATCAGTAAACACCCTTTATCGATAAAACACCCTTTATCCATTAAACTACGAGTTATAGATGGATTTTGATGCAAAACTAACGTTTCGCTTCCATAAAATTTGTTGCGAAATCAGTTCACCTTCAGTTTGTTGGGAGATTTCGCTTTAGCCTGGATAGTAAAGTACAATCTCTTAAATTTTGCAGTCTATGTTCAGGTGAGAAATGAAAAAGTCGATTAGTGGTTCTTAAAAGCCAAACAACTTATCATGCGCCTAGACCAACCTGGAATCTTAGTGAGAGCTGGATCTAAGTATACAACAACTTTCAGCTCCTTTGAAAGCACCTAAGATTTACTTTTGCTAGTTGGGTATCTCAAATACCATAATTGACTACGGTCATGATAGCGACCTTGACATTGAACTCTCTTCTCCTATGTAGTACTTTTCTTCAATGGCAGTGAGACCCAATGATAGAACCATTATCAGATGTATTTACCATAGCCTGGGAATGTGTCGTTTATTGTAAGATTGAAGCCCGGTATCGAGGGGAGCCTGCTAGCAACAGAAGGTATCACCGAGAGCAGCCAGGGCGACTGGAGGATGGATGTGTTATATCAAGACCTCTCTACATCAAACTCCAAACGTGATTTTCATTACATATACATCGTCTACTTGGACAAAATGTCGCTCGTTTCCTCGCTGTACTCGCCTCTCTGTCTGACCTCCAAGGATTTTCTGTTCAACATGGCTTGCAAGTCGGCGGAATAAGGAGCCTTGGTGTCTCTTGGGGGATTCTGGTCTTTCACAATCTTGAAGTAGTTCTCGTAGATGTTACCGTCGTAGCCTCCCAAAGACGAGTTGATCAACATGTCCGACAATTGGAAGGAGTCCGTCAAAGGAATGACGTGTGGTCTCAAAGCAGCACACAAGTCGCCAATGTGTTCAGATGACAAGAGTGAAATGGTCTCGGTGGACACAACGGAGTACGTCAAGAAAATGCCCGAGAAGCCCTCCAAGATGATGACAGCACCGTACAACTGCGCCAACAAGTCCAAAATCGGTACCAAGTTTTTCTGCTCGATGGTGTTGGCCTTGTCGAGGAACGCCTTCAACAAGAAAAAGTGGGCCAACAACTTGGACAAGGTCACGAGGTCGGCGCCAATGAAGTCCCAGTCCTGGTTTCTAGCATCCAATGTCTTCAAAGCCTGGTGAGCAGCACGGATGATGGTCACCTCGAGCGCCTCCAAGATCTTTGCTGGCTTCTTCAAGTCCGCGGGCTGTAAAATCACATCAGTACCGAGCGACTGCTTCGCCTTGTTCAAGAAGTCCAAAATACCAGTGGTCTTCTGGCCATCCTTGAGAATGCTAGAAATGTTCTTGACCAACTGCTTACCAATGGACATACCCAAGATGTTGTTGTCACCCTCCCAAGTACACTGAACAGCGAAGTCATTGAAACCCTTACCAAATCCCGCGTACAGCGAGTAGCCGTGGCCACCACACGATTGTCTGCACTTGTCTATGAGTTCCAACGTCAACCAGGTGCAGGTGGACTTCAACGAGCCGGAGGCCACGAAAAGCGACTTCATCAGCTCAATGCCCTTGTCAATGCCGGCCTTATCGTCGTTGTCGACGGCATCGTCTAACTCCTCCAAGGTGTTGGATGCAAGCTCAGCCAACACGTTGGCACCGTTGGAAAAGGCGTAAGTCAATGCCAACAATGGAATCAACCGGCGCTGGTGCAATGGGTAGTCCAACAATTGCAGCTCCGGGTCTTCCTCTTTAGCAGTAGCAGCCTTAAACTGTCTTCTTCCCACGGCGTATCTGAGAGCAATGGTAACAAAACGCGACAGCCAGCGGAAAGAGTCCTTCACCATGATCACACGGCCCAGCAACAACGCCGAGTAGGATAACTGGTTGAGGGTAGGCAATTTTACCTCTCCCTCGGCCAGGACCTTGGCGTACTTCTGCAACATGAAGAAACGAGGAATACGCACGTTGGAGAACTGGATCCAGCCGTTATCGATACCGTCTCTTCCCATTTTAGCGCCAATGTCTCCGATACTGATACCAGGATTGAGGTCGTGATTGGAGTCTCTCAAAGGCACCACGAAAGTCTTGACGCCGTAGTCCTTCCCATGGACAATCAAACGGGCATAAACGGACGCGTGGGTAGCGGAATGAGCCGCTCCGCCAATCCACCATTTTGTAGCGCCGATGTGAGGGGTGTTAATGACGAATTCGTCGGCCTCCTGGTCGAAAGTAGCAGTGGTTTCCAAGCCTGCGACGTTGGAGCCGTGGGCGATCTCCGTCATGGCGAAACAGCCATAGATGTTCTTGACGTAGGCGGTCTCCTTATTCAAGGCCCAATAGAACATTTGTTCCAGCGTACCGTTTCCACGGATACAACCCAAAAAGAGGCCCAAGTGAACACCGATTCTCGTGTGAAGAGCTGGGTCAAAAAGAGACACCAAAGATAATCGTCTCTCGAAACGGTCAAAAGTGTCAGTCTCAATGTACCGGGCCAAGCGGTTTATTTTGGCCGCCGTGAGCTCTCTGTGCTCGGCCTTGGTGGCATCGTAATCCTTAGGACCAGCGGCCAAAATGGGGTCTCTTTCGAACTGCTGCATGAAAGTACGCACCTCCTCCGACGCCTCTGCCAGGCCCTCGAGGAAGTGGTTCATCTGCTCGGGATCGAACACCGCAGCATTGCGCTCGGCCTCAATGAGGTTTCTGGGATTGGGTCCCGGTGTCACAGATACAGTGTTGGCGACTCTGGGCATGGTTGATGGTTGCAGACAAGTTAGTGGCAACTAGAGGCTTTTATAGGCCCAGATGTCTTTTCGCGGGGAACCTTCACATAGGACCCCGGAATTCAAAAATAGGCATGTGACAGGATTGTGTGCAGGCGCGATGCCGGACCGTGGATGAAACCAGGGGAAGCGGGGCGACGTTTGGCAGCCGGGTTTAGCGGCCGTTTAGCGGCGATTTGCAGCCTAAAAGGAATGTAGGGGTGGAAGAAGTCTCAGTATACGAGGATACAGGGCATGTAGGGAGAGGGTATAGGATTTGGTATAGATAAGAAAGCACATACGTCTACAAACTACTTAGCGACTTACATAACCGTTGATCAGCAAGGTTGTTATTTAGGCGGCCGCCATGTTTATGAGCAAGAAGGCTTAACAGAAACGGAAATCTTCATATTTGCGGCCGCATGGTTCGGGCCGCGAAGCCGAGGTTGCCGATTTGGCCTGTGAGACTTCCGTGGGTGTACGGGTGCAAAATCATATACCGAGCGCCCTACCCAACAGGGAAGTCCGGTTTCCGCACAACTCCCGAGAAGGGTCTTCGGGAGTTATCCCCTCATCTATATGCTTTCGGATGAAACGCCATAGACTGTGATTTTGCAAAGACGCATGAAACCCAAATAGGTGTTCTTTCCAAGAGTATCTCCACCTCACTCAGGGTCTTCTCTTTTTACAAGTCATACGCTCTCCGTGTCGTACGCTTTCCAAGTCATAACTCTCATTTCTATAAGCCATATGGGCACGGGCCCTCCATATATGCAATTCCAGGCAATTCTAGCACTTTTGCCCAGATTTTTCGGAGCCAACGAAAGCCGTTTTTCGCAATCAAGTAATATTTGCAACACCAAATGTTCTGGCAATGCAATGTCAAAGCCGCTTTCGAGGCCAGAAGCACTTCTGGCTTCTTTATGGCTCTCACTGATCCTTCAAGATCATCTCCAAGCCATTACTCTATAATTGTTAAGGCCAATCTATCTATCCTTTTTTGAGGTCAACCTTTCCATCCTCATTTAGAGGCCTCTTCTCCATCCTCCATTGAGGTCAATCTTCCCATCCTCATTTGAAGGCCAATATCTCACAGTTTCATTTTGAAGCCAATCTAACATCCTGTCTGAGCAACTTTCACCCCATCTTTTAGCAAATATCTCACAGTTTTCTTCGTTCACCCCACCTTTTCTATGTTCCCTTTTTGTTTTCTTCTCTTCTCACCACTCACATCTCTTCGGCCGTCAAGTCCTGCTTGATCTTGAACGGCTTCCCTCTCCAGTCAATTTCATGGCCCACCATTGCCCAAATCCACACCGGCAAGGCCAACAACTCACGCATGGCCCACACATAGGCCCAATCCGCAAACCCACGCTGCAAAGGTGGCAATCCCTTATGGTGGAGCCACGCGGGCGTGTACTTTGAACGAGCCATGTTGTTCACAAGAGTGTAAAATTGCACGTAGTCTGTGGCCATCCAAATAGCAAGATGGACCAAGAAAAAGCGCCACGAGAACCAGCGTCCCCAAAATAACGTGCAAACGGAAAATGAGCCAAAAATACCACTCACAAGCGATTCGGTGGTAGGTTCCACCAAGGTGGCCATAAGCACCATATATTTGCGGACTCTGAGCCAACGAGCCCGCCTGTTCACGTAATCCCGGACCGAGTTGTCTGTTCCACTCAAAGGCTGGATGACCACATCTCCTGTGAGGCCCGTACGACTATGAAGAGCTTCCCAAAGAGCAATTGCAATCATGTTATCCTCACCGATGTAGCGCGCGAAGAACTTGAGAGCATTTCCAGGGCCGCCGGACGCGTAGTGGCGAGCATCTGAGATCACCAGCCGCGTATGAAAGAATGCCAGGTCCATTTCGGGAATTGAGGCCACCGCCTTATCCAAATCACTGCGACGGTAGAGATTGGATTTTCCGTTGACACAGGGTGCAATGGCCACGTTGTTAAGTGACACATAGAACTTGGAATGCGACGTGAGAAGAAACATTTCATCCAAACGCGCCCCGAGTTTCTTGAGAAACCTTCTGTGGGTTCCGGACCCTTCGCCCAAAACGTACTCGGAATCCGACGACGCAGAAACCTGCGGACTAACGCTCAAAGCAAGCGGCACGTGATGCACCAACTTCACGGGACGGCGTGCCAGCAACCTGCGGCCATTATTGGTGTTTTCCAAAAGCGCCTTAACCGAGTTCTGGAGAATGTTGGGCGATGCCCAGACATTCAGATCCATGATCCACAAAATGTCGTATTTCGCATGCAAATAGCCCTTCGCAAGGTTATTGACCTTAGGATTCGGTCCGTAATGCTCCTGAGACTGGCCCGTCTTGGCATTGAATCCCTCTGACACCAAAATGCGCGCATCAATATGAGGATGTCTGGCTATAAGCGCCTGTATGGTTCCCACCAGCGGATCGTTGGGATTATCGATGCAGAACAAGATTTGAAGCTTCAGGGCCGGGTAATTCTGAAGGAACAGCGACTCAAGACAAGACGCTAGCTCGGGATCAATACCCTTGATGGGCCTAAGAATGGTCACGCCTTCCAAAAGGTCTTCGGAAAGCCGGTTCTTGGGGGGACTTCTAAATTTACGGAGAAGCTCGAAGAAACCGTTATACGCCACCCCGAGAATCACAACATACCACACGAGGACCACGGCCGCCACCGCGGCGCGCGGGCCCGAAATAGACGCGTTTTCTGCCATTTGTGGTGTCTGGCAAAAGTGAAAAACTTGATAGCACATGGCCGGCACAGATCACGTGAACGGATCACGTGCATCAGCACGTGATGCCAAACCTCGGCCCGTTGACGTATTCCCGCGGTACCTCCACAAACGCCGAGGGGCCCGTGAAAGCCTATATATTGGCCGATTCGCCGAAAAAACACCGCTGCTGCCAAACCATGTTCAGAAGCTGGACCAAAATGCCTGTTACCAACATTGCTGCCAGAAAGCTCTCGTCGTCTGCCGTGAAAGGCGATCTTTTCCGCTACCAGGGCCAATTGCCCAAGCTCCCTGTCCCCACGTTGGAGGAGACCTCTGCCAGGTATTTGAAGTCTATTCAGCCTTTTCTCAGTGCTGAACAGTTCCAAAAACTGTCTCAGATAGTGGGGGACTTCGTGAACGGGCCCGGAAAGGGCTTGCAGGACCGGTTGGTGGACTTTGCCAAGGATAAGGACAACTGGTTGGCTGAGTGGTGGGACGACTACGCCTATATGTCTTATCGTGACCCCGTGGTTCCGTACGTGCTGTACTTTTTCAACCACAAGGACATCAACAACGCCATCGGAAAGGACCAGTTGTTGAAGGCGCTGTTGCTCGCGTACTACACCACGCAGTTCCTTGTGAAAGTCGAGACCGAGACCTTAGAGCCGGAAATCATCAAGGGCAATCCCTACTGCATGAACGCGTTCCACCACATGTTCAACAACTCGCGTGTTCCTGCGGCGGGCTCGGACATCACCAAAAAGTACCCCTCCAAGGACCACCGCTACTTTGTGGTGGCCATCAACAACCACTTCTACAAGGTGTACCACCACCACTCTGGCACTGACGAGCCGTTGTCGAAGGTGGAGATCTATAAGCAGTTGCAAAAGGTTGTTGCGGACGCTGCCTCCAAGCCTCGCGGCCCTGGCATCGGTGTTTTGACCTCCTTGAACAGAGACGAGTACGTGGAGGTGTACGACAAGGTCGTCAAGCTGCCTGTGAACGCTGCGCTGCTTGAGACCATTTTTGCGTCCTCTTTTGTCGTTGCCCTCGACGACCACCTGCCTGTGACTATTGAGGAGAAGGCCAAAAACTGCTGGCACGGAGATGGCCAGAACCGTTTCTTTGACAAACCGTTGGAGTTCTTCGTGGCCGCCAACGGTAACTCCGGATTCTTGGGCGAGCACTCGCGTATGGACGCCACTCCCACAGTTCAGTTGAACAACACTGTTCTTCAGCAGATCCGCAGCGAGGACCCTGCGGCTCTCATTTCGGAAATTGACTCGCACACCACCGCCCTTGCCGACTTTCCGGTGGCCGAGCTCCCCAAGCAGTTGCCATTCGACCTCACGGTGGAGGTTCGTGGCGACATCAAGAATGCCGTTGCCAAGTTTGACGCCCTCATGGCCACCTTCGACCACGAGGTGTTCCAGTGGCACGGCTACGGTAAGAACCTCATCAAGCAGTTCAAGGTTTCGCCCGACGCCTACGTCCAGATGATGTTCCAGTTGGCGTACTACAAGCTCACCGGCACCGTGAGACCCACGTACGAGAGTGCGGCCACCAGAAAGTACTTGAAGGGCCGTACAGAGACCGGGCGGTCTGTTTCCAACGAGGCGGTTGCTTTCGTCAAGACTTGGTCGAACCCCAATGCCTCCGATGAGGACAAAGTGGCCACGTTCCAGGCCGCCTGCAAGCAGCACGTCAAGTACTTGGTGGACGCTGCCGACGGAAAGGGCGTTGACCGCCACTTGTTTGGATTGCTGAAGATGTTGGCGCCGGGAGAAGAGGTTCCGGCGATTTTCCAGGACCCTGTTTTCAAATACTCGCTGACGTGGTTCCTCCTGACGTCTCAGGTGCCGTCGGAACACTTCCAGTCATGGGGATTTCTGCAGGTGATCAACGAGGGCTTTGGATTGGCGTACTTGGTCAACAACGACTGGTTGCACGTGAACATCGCCACTCTCCGCGGCAACGGGTTGCGCTCGGATTACATGAAGTACTACTTGACCGAGAGCGCCGGCGAGATGAGAGATGTGTTAGTCAGACTGATTCCGGCCAAGGCCAAGTTATAGGTGGCCAAAAGCGGCCGGAAAAACACATCCGGAATTGCCCCGCGGTCCCCCCGGAAGTGGCCCGATGTAACCCCGGATCGCCCCACTTGGCCTCGGATGTGCACTCACACATCCACCTCCCTGCCAGCTGATTTACCGTCTCCGTTCCTGCCTCTGGCTAGCGGCAGATTTCCTCTTGCTGCTCTCACATCCTAGATAGCGTACATGCCATTGTGATAGACGAGATTGTCGCGTAATTGACACCGTTTGTGTAACATTCTCTGCCTCCGTCTATTGTAGACGGCCCTCTCCAGCCAAAACATAAACACCGCCACGCTTCTGTTCCCCGGCACTTTTGCCGTTTTGGAATAACCACTCGTCGTCTACGGGTTCGCGTGCAGGCCGCATACCGGTGCTTTGTGCCGTCTTTCTTCGACCCAAAACCCTTTTGTACTTTTGGTTTTGCTGGGTTGTCACGTCACGCCGGACTCTCCCACCGTTGCAGACACGCCTGTGTGAATCTGGGATTTCTGCTTCTGGCCGCATCCGGTGCCATTCTGACTGTGTGCTGCCAGCCTTCTGCCTCCGAATCCAAACGCTCGTTTTGGCCCGCTGTTCTACAAACAGCCCTTCACGTGATACTGGACCTTCATCCCTGAACGGAACCACACGTCCGTTCGCCTCCCGCATCGCCGGATTACGCCTTCTAGGCCCTTCCACACGCGGCGCTCTGCGCTCGTACTCCTGCCCTGCATTTTGCCGTCTAGCCACTGTGGTACTTCTCGTGCTGCCACTAGTCACAACAGACGTGTAACGGCCCCCCAAATACCCGAGGTCCGCTAAAACACCAGGCCTCCACAACTCTTGGGCCGTCGACAAGGAAATCCTCACCAACGCCCGCGGCTGCTATTTATGCCCGAGGAGTCCCTGGCCCCGTCTATAAATACACCGTTGACCAGTCCTTTTGGCCCCGATTCCCCACCCACCGCCTGATCCGGCCCCAGAACGCCACCCACCGACCCTTAACGCGCCCTAAGGCCCCGAATCACCCCCCAAACGCCGTTTTCGACCTCACATACCCCCAAACTGCGCTTTCTGGCACACCACCCCACGACTGCGCCCCTTACCTCCGTCTCCACCCGCCAGAACCCCCCTATGCATTAGCCCATGTCCAACCCGCCCCCACATCGGTCCCACAAGCGCCAGAAGTCGTCGCTTTCCAACGTGGGCTTCTACTTCCAGGACCCTCAAAATCTCCCCAATCCGCAGACCCCCCACACCTCCACTGTTCAAAGACATGGCCTACACTCACTGCCGGCTTTGGAAGAGGCCATCTACGACTCCGAGGACCCATACATCCCGCTAAACTACAACTTTCCCGCTACGGGAAACCCCCCCTTGGCCCACGCCCCTGCCTCTCAAAGCGTGCACACTTCGCCGGTTCGCCACGCCCACACCGCCTCCACCGCGATCAGTGAGCCCCCGGGAACCTCGCATGCGGCCAGTCTGTCTGTGCTGCTGAACCAGGCGTTTTTCTACCCTCAAAATCCGTCCTACGGTGCCGTGGAACCGCAATATGGCCAGTACGCCGCCCCCAACCCGTTGCTAGACCTGTCCATTTACCTGTCGTTCACGTTTCCACGCAACAGTCAGGCCGAACCACCCAAAAAGTCGCTGCTGGCCGCAAAACACAAGAATAACTTATCTATTTCTTCCCATTTCAATCTCTTCAATATAGGCGACAGTGCCAGTCACGTGTCCCAGTCTCTGCAGCCGTTCCCTCCCCAGCCGCTGGCGGCCGCCGCCGACTTGCTATCCAAGCTCTTGACGGTTGACGGTTCCAACATCAACAATTACTTGTTGACCATCTTATACAAGCTGAATCTTCCGTTGCCGGTAGACGATTTCTACAACTTGTTGTACAACGACGACCCGCGGCCGCTATCCACCATCTCGTCGTCACTGCGGTTCCCGTTCGGCTTTTTGAACAAGATCGATAAGACCGATGTCAATTCCTCGGTGCTGGCATCTTCGGTCTCGTTCATCAACCAGCTCTTGAATGTGTTTAAGGACCCGGCCTCGCTCGCCAACTACTTCCCATCGGTCGCAAATCCAGAAAGCAAGTTGTCTAACATCAACTATCATGAGCTCTTGCGCACATTTTTGGCGATCAAGATCTTGTTCGACATCCTCATTCTTTTGCCGGTCAACTCCAGCGATGTGCCCCAGAACTATACCATCCCCCGCCTTTCCATCTACAAGACCTACTACATCATTTGCCAGAAGTTAATTTTGCAGTACCCCAGCTCGTCCAACACCGCCAACGAGCAGCAGAAGTTGATCTTGGGCCAGTCCAAGCTAGGAAAGTTGATCAAGATGGTGTATCCCAACTTGATGATCAAGCGCTTAGGAAGCAGGGGCGAGTCCAAATACAACTATTTGGGCGTCATCTGGAACGAGAACATTGTCAACAACGAAATCAAGGAACTTTGCGACAAAAACGAGCTCAACGACCTCAACGAGATCTTTAACGGCCAGAGGAAACAACAACACCAACAACAGCACCAATTTCAAGAACTGCACGACCAATTGCAACAACTGCCGGAAGTTCCCAATCTGCATCAGCGTTCGCATCTGCATCATACCTCGCATAGACGCAAGTCATCGCAATCCGGAGCCAGGAAGCCAAAGAAAACCGACAACCAGATGGAATCCGTCATCAGTCCTGAGTTGTCGTTCATCAAAACCTACAGCAAGTTCCCTAGCTCGCCCAACTTCACAATTCTTGTGAGTCCTTCTGAATCACCCGAGTCCAACTGGTTCGAGTCTGTCAAATCAAAAGTGTACGGCTTCTTAGGTACCTACAACATCAACCCCAGTGATATCCAGGACATTCTCTTGAACAACAACAACTTGCTAGAGAAAAGCCAATTGTTAACGAATGTGATGCAACGCATAGTGCAGCCAACAATGGCGATGATCTCCAACGACTCGCCTCATGATGACGAAGATTACGACGATCCTCACAGCAATGTCGACTTGCACTTATACTTGATTATCATTATGGAACTTTTGCCATACTTGCTCTTAATCAGATCAAATACGGAAATTAACTTCCTCAAGAATTTGAGATTGAACATGTTGCACATGATCAATAACTTCAACAGCGAGTTACTCACGGTTCGTGAAACCAACAACTCCGATTACTTTCCCAACCGAAACTCCACCATCTTCCTCTTGATTGCAAAGAAGATCATTAATTTGAACGACTTATTGATAACGTTCATCAAGTTGATCATCAAGGATAATTCGCAGAATAAGTCCGCGATGGCCGTGGATATCGAGAATTTTTTCATGATGGACATAACTGCTCAGCCTCAGCCTCCTATACCGACACAGTTGACAGAGATCCAGTCCCGCAACTCTTCGATCGTATCTGGAGAGTCGTCTGTTCGGTCATCTGTGTCGTCGACAACTAGCACCGGGAAGGTTGAGGAGCAGTTCCTTGATTCGTATAACTTGAACTTCAAGAACATCTTGTCCAATGATTTGATTTCAACGTTGATTGGATACAACTTCGATCCGACTATGGGCCACGATATGAAGTCGTCCATCTCGATGAACTACATCAACAAGGAGATAAACCTTATTGATCAGTTTTTCAAGCAAGACTTGCTTGACTTCTTATCTGACAATGAAAGTGATCCCGTCAAAGTTGAGCCCGAGTCGCTGGAACAGATACAGCGAGAATCGTTGATCCTATCATCCAAGGAGCTCCAAAAGTTGAACTCTTTGATCACGTTGATCGACTCGAAGTTGTTGGCGGACAACTTCAAGTCCAAGTACCCGATTTTGATCTATAACAACTACATCAACTTCATCTTGAACGACTTGCTTAAGTTCATCTTTTGGAAACAGCAACAGCAGTTGACTTCCCTGACCCCGTCGCACGACAACAAGAACAGCTTTGGCAATTGGTGGGTGTTCAACTCTTTCATACAAGAGTACATTAGCTTGTTGGGTGAAATCGTGGGATTGAACGACTTACTCTGAATAGCCGTCTGTTGAATCCCCTTTTCACGAAGTTACGAAGCGTTACACCCCATCTGCCCCCACTTTCGTTTAAGACCTGGTGCATTGCATTCTCTTTAGCATCCTCCACTTTACTTCCGCACCTTCCCTTTTGCTTACCATGTCCACCTCATATGTGCGCCTTTTTGTTTGAACGCCTGTCAAGTATTTAATAGTCTTAATACAGTAATAGTACCAGTCTTTACCCCGGCCTTGTAAGCCTCGCGCTTGGTGGCTGCAACGGGACGATAAGCCTATCTGCAGGATTGGGTTCCGGGACCCCCGCAAAGACCTTCCCGATTTGGAATGATGCTGCAGTATAAATATCGAACGGTTTCTCCGCAAATTGCAAATTCACTTCCAAAGCCATGGCCTCAGTTATCATCGTGGGCGGCGGTATGGCCGGAATTAAGACCGCAATTGACCTCTACTATGGCGGAATCAGAGACATCTTGATTTTGGAGGCACGTGACCGGTTGGGAGGAAGGGTATTGTCCAAACAGGCCCTCAATGGCAGTGTCACATATGACGTTGGCGCCGGGTGGTTTCACGACGCGTTGAAAAACCCGTTGTTTGAGAAGTCTCGCAAAAGAGGCGACATCAACTATTATTTCGACGACGGAAAAACCCACTTCTTTTCCGAAGAAGACAAGCAAATCAGCATCTGGGACCTTGAGCCCGTAGTGGACGAGATTCTCGCGTATATTCTGTTGAAATACGACGAAGACCCCGGGCTTGCCGACCAATCGTTACGCACCTGGGCTGAGCGGTACGTACAGGAGAAAGAGGCTCTTTTGACGCCTCTCCAGAAGAAGTACGCGGCGGCGGTGGTCAGAATGTGGGGAGAATTATGGCATGGGGAGTCGTGGGAAAGTTTATCGGGAAAGTACTCTAGTTCCGGGGGCCACCATCTTGGAAGAAACGTATTGATTACGTCAGGATACGGCACGGTCTTGCAGAACGAGTTGGACGAGTTGCCGAAGCACTTTATCCATAATAACGTCAAGTTGCTGACCAACGTGTCTGCCATTGATTACACCGGCGACAGAATTAAGGTCTCTGCCAAGGGCCACGACTACTACAGCGATTACGTGGTGGTGACAGTCCCTCGGAACCTTTTGCAAATCACCGATAAAAGCGACCCGGGCCACATCGCATGGACGCCTCAGTTACCACCGAAGTTCCAGGAGATCCTCCCCTCGCTCAACTTCGGGTCGCTAGGAAAAGTGATTCTCGAGTTTGACAGCTGTTTCTGGTCCAACGAGGTGGACCGCTTCTTCTCTGTTCCTCCCAAAACGCCTGCCAAAGGGGCTACTCCCAAGGCATGGGACTACCCTGCTCTTTTGGTCAACTACCAGCGGGCCAGCAACACGCCCACGCTCGTTTCGTTGACGCAAAGGCCGCTTTCTGAGTACTTGGAGAGCGTTCCCGAATCCAAGAAGTTCGACACCATATGGAACATCTTCAAGCCTATCATGGAGCAGATTGCCATTGGGCCAGTGAAAAAGCCCGTCAACATCATCCACACGCCCTGGAATACCGACCCCTGGTCGCGTGGAGCATACGGCGCCAATATTGTGGGAACGGCCGATCCCAATCGCATCCACACGGCGTTTTCAGACGGTTTGAGTGAGAGAGTTCGGTTCGCGGGAGCAGAAACCATGAACAATAGTTCCAGCGGGTGTGTTCACGGCGCATGGTATAGTGGCCAGAGAGAGGCCAAGCATATCTTGGACCATGCAGCAAAGAACGGGGTTTCTGGGGCAAAGCTTTGAGCAAAAAAGGCGGTTGTATAAAACACAATAGGGCATGTTAATGAAATAAGTAAAATATGGTCGGGTCTATGGGAAAGCTCGAATAATTTCGCATTTGCAGCCAAATCTGAGATTTCAACATAGAGACTGCGAAAAGGCAAAAACCTACGTTTAAAATCGATAAGTCAGGCGAGCTTAGTGAAGTCAAAAAAGCGGCTGAAACGGCAGTTGGCGCTGCTTTGTAGAACAATCACGGCCATTTATTGTCAAGATCAAAGAATTGCAGCACCTGGAATAAGAACCTGAGGAGTCGAACAATAGCGAAAAGCAAGCACACCGGGAAAGGCAAGAACATCGGGAACAGAGCATTGCAGGAGTGTTTCTGTAGAAAACTTCTGTGACGAAGCTCGGTCTTGGGAGCAGGTTACTCTTTCTGAAGCACACTTTCTAAGAACACTATCAGTATTATAACGTATGCTCTTGTCATTCAAGGACCCAGTGATTTAAATTGAAGTTCGCTTTCGTTTCGTTTCCTCTAGGACTTTACGACTATTGCGGCACTAGAAGTGTGAAACTATGAGAAACGATCAAATAAAGGTTTGTTCTTGAATATGGCAAGTACCAGCCGCATAGCAATACGTGCAATACGAATTTTGCAGCAAATACAGTGCAGTTTATTAGCACAAGCGCCCTTCCTATAGTCAGCCAACAGCACGAAGAAGTCATACATCTACCAAATTCTCCTATGCGATAGGACATTTCTGGAGGCGAGATAAGGCCATCACATCATTTCGCAGTCCCTCTATATAACAGGATAAGCCGTGGCAGCAATAGCTTCGGCAATTGCACCAATTCGTCTCCCCAGATATCAATGTCCACAACAACGAAAATCGGCATGTGGAGGTCGGCACCGACTCGAATTTCACATCCCGCTTCGTCAGCCAACGAATCTGTTAAACCCGTAACTCCACACTCAGCGCCGCACAGTACATAAAACACCCAACGCCAAAACACGCCAAAACACTGGAAAAGCCCCAAAGCACCCCAAACCCCACAAATGTCCCCGTAGCCCCATTAGCTCTCCCGTAGCCCCCATTAGCTCTCCCGTAGACCCACAAAGTGCCCAAAACATCGTAGCGCCGGCCCCTTCAAAATTCCACCCCGTAGCAAGAGTCGTGCCCATACCACCCCGCCAATCCGCCTGCACCCCCAACGGGCCAAAAACCCCGGCTATTTCCTCTGCCGGCGACTATCTACCATCTTTTCTTCTAGCAAAGACCAGCAGCCGTTCGTGAGCCCACCCACAAACGGACGTTTCAATTTTAGCCCGCAGCCTGCCAATTGCCGTCTGCTACTGCTTGTTTTCTGCTAGTATAGGCCTCTGTTGATCCCCTTCTGCTACTCTCACCATGGATGAGAACTACGACGTGATCGTGCTTGGCACCGGCTTGACCGAGTGCATTCTCCTGGGTCTTTTGTCGGTGGACGGCAAGAAGGTGCTCCACATCGACCGCCAGGACTTCTACGGTGGCGAGCTGGCGTCGTTGAACCTTCTGCAGTTGTACGCCAAGTTCAAGCCGCTGGCGCAGAAGCCCGAGTTGAAGGGCCGCGACCGTGACTGGTGTGTGGATCTCATCCCCAAGTTTCTCATGGCCAACGGCGAGTTGACCAACATCTTGACCCACACTAACGTGACGCGTTACATCGAATTCAAGCAGATTGGAGGCTCCTACGTGTACCGCAACGGCCGCATCGCCAAGGTACCGTCCAACGAGGTGGAGGCCATCAAGCTGTCGCTCATGGGTATCTTTGAGAAGCGCCGCATGAAGCGTTTCTTGGAGTTCACCGCGTCCTACAACGACGACGAGCCGTCCACCCACCAGGGCCTCAACTTGGACTCCAATACCATGAACGAGGTTTTCAACCACTTTGGCTTGGAGAACGGCACCAAGGACTTCATTGGCCACGCCATGGCCTTGTGGTCCAACGACGACTACTTAAACGAGGTGGCCCGTCCTACCTTTGAGCGCGTGGTGTTGTACGCGCAGTCGGTGGCCCGCTACGGAAAGTCCCCCTACATCTACCCGTTGTACGGCTTGGGCGAGTTGCCCCAGGGCTTTGCTCGTTTGTCTGCTATCTACGGTGGTACTTACATGTTGGACACGCCTATCGACGAGGTGTTGTACGACGACAACAAGAAGTTTGCGGGCGTCAAGACCAAGGAGGGTACCGCCAAGGCGCCCATTGTCATCGCTGACCCGACCTACTTCCCCGATAGAGTTAACAAGACGGGCCACAAGGTGATTCGCGCCATGTGTATCTTGGACCACCCCATTCCTAACACCAACGACTTGGACTCTGTTCAGGTGATCATCCCGCAAAACCAGGTTGGCCGCAAGAACGATATCTACATCGCGGTGTTGTCGGATGTGCACTGCGTGGTGCCCAAGGGCTACTACTTGGCTATCGTTTCCACCATCATCGAGACGGACGCTCCCCATGTGGAGTTGGACCCCGCGTTCAAGTTATTAGGCCCTCGCTTGGACACTTTGATGGGAATTGCCGAGATCTACGAGCCCGCCGACGATGGCACCGCTAGCGGCATCTTCTTGTCGAAGAGTTACGATCCGTCGTCGCACTTTGAGTCCACCACCGACGACGTCAAGGACTTGTACTTCCGCGTGACGGGCCAGCCGCTCGTGTTGAAGAAACGCACCGAGGCCGAGGAGGAGGAGCTCAACGGGCTCTAAGCCTGTCCCCTGCCGGCGTTTGGAGCTAGGCACGTGATTCGATCACGTGCGCTAAATCACGTGATTTAATCTGGCTCACATCTGGATACTTCCCCATTGGGAAGCTGATGCCCTTTGGGCGGGCCCTAAACTGGTGGTATGATCCTTGGGGCTGTTAGATGAGCCGTCTCTAGTGTTAGTCGTGCTGTTATTGGAGTTGCTAGTAGTGTTCTTGATATCGCAAATCGAGGCTTAGTCATAGAAGCGACAAATTAAGCCTAGTAGCTCGTAAATCGACCCGCAGCCACAGGGTCTGCAGATGGCCCAGACGAAAATGGCGTTGGTGTTACGGGACCAAAGGTGCCACAGTTTGCGACTATATAAACGGCTATCTCCCACAATTAAAAGGGACAAAAGTGCGAGATCTGAAGGTACTAAAAACTATATAAAGTGCTTATCTGCCCCCTAATAATCCACCAAAAATGACCCACTCGCAGCTCAAGCCAGTTTCTTTGGTGCACAACTTCAAGACCAAGTCCGGCAAGCCGATTACCATTGGCTACGGCTCTGGAACCGCCTGGCAATGGAAGAAGAAGCTGAGACCCGAGGGTGAGAAGCACACCATAGTGCAGGAACTAGTTGACCAGGTTGCGTTGGCTCTCACTGGAGGAACCGGAAAAGCCTCTACCGACGGTCCCAAGTTCAATCATATTGATACAGCGGAGATCTATACGACGCACCCAGAAATAGCCGCTGGAATCAAGAAGAGCGGCATTAAAAGAGAGGATGTTTGGATCACCACCAAGTATTGCACCGGATTTGGGTCATTCGAGGCGCCCTCTCTCAATGCTGGCATTTTCATCGAGAAAGCTTTGAAAGAGTTGGAAACAGACTACATTGACTTGTTGTTGATCCACAGTCCATTTTTGAATGCCCACGGAGAGACGCTCGAGTCCACCTGGGGCCATTTCGTGGCTGCCAAAAAGGCTGGAAAAGTCCGGGAAATCGGCGTTTCCAACTTTGCCCTGAACCATTTGGACCGCATTTTCAAGGTGGCAGGCAGCCCGGAGTTTCACCCCGTGGTGAACCAGGTGGAGTTCCACCCGTATTTGCAGAATCAGAGCAAGGGCCTTCTTGAGTACTCCCAGAAGCACAACATTTTGGTGGAGGCGTTTGGGCCGTTATCGCCGTTGTTTCGGGTCAAAAAGGACGGCGAGGTGGTGGAGGACCATCCTTTGAAAACGTTGTTGCCTGAGTTGGCTGATAAGTACGGAAAGACCGAGGCCCAGATCTTGTTAAGGTACACTTTACAAAAGGGCATTTTGCCCATCACCACGAGCTCCAAGGCCGATAGGATCAAGCAGTCCTTGGAAATTTACGAATTTGAGCTTGACAGTGGGGATGTGAAGGCCATTGACCTGGTCCAGGAAAAGTTCAAGTTCAGAGGCTTTTTTGAGCAGTTCTTCGACGAAAACGATCTTCCAAAGGCGTAAGCGAGAGGCTTCTGATACACAAGACGTTATAGAGGTATTAACAGATGACTATGGATGTTCTAGAAAGAAGGAAAGTAGCCGATTCGAGACAGCGACGAAACTAAGAGACAAAGACAGAGGAATTGAGGACAAATACCTCACTATAGGTCGGACCTTCTTCAATACTGCCCTCTTTAGCGACATCTCCTAACATGTACCCTCCCGCTACTAAATCGCGTAAATGAGCCACCTGCCAAATTCCCAGCCATTACTCAAATGGTCCCACAACCGTGGCAATCTCCGTGCTACGTCCGAGCCACCGATTTAATTCCGGCACGGCACCTGTGGCGGTGTTCTGCGATAGCAATTATGTAAGCGCACCACCACAGTATTAGTAATTAGTAATATTCAACAAGAAAGCCGTCGACTGGGGTGGCTGCAATTGACACTCGATGTCGCCATAATACGACGTATAAGTACTTAAACAGCGGTTTAGCAGCCGAACCAGAAAGTGCTTCTTTTGCAGCCTAATAATAATCGATTCTGGTCGTTTTGCAGCACTGTTCTTTCCCAATTGAGACTATCTTTTGCAACCGTCCTCCTACCCATTTACCAAATGTCTTCTCCCGTTGAGATCCACCCGCAATTGACCACCAAGTCAGGAAGACCGCTTGAAATCGGCTTTGGCGTGGGAACGGCCATCAAAGAACGCAAAAGAAAGGATGGTTCCCAGGCCTCCATTGACGGTATAGTGGCCTCCATAAAGGCGGCAATTGACGCTGGTTTTTTCCATCTTGACACAGCAGAAGCCTATCAGAACACAGACAACTTGGCTGATGCCATTCACCAGTCTGACGCTCGAAGAGAGGACTTGTTCATCACCACAAAGTACCTGCCAGGACTCACCAGCTACTTCAAGAAGACGTCCTTCTCCCCAATTGCCCATATAGACGACTCGCTCAACCTCTTGAAAACAGACTATCTCGACTTGATCTTGATCCACCACCCTTTTTTCACTCCGGAAAACAGCTTTGGCTACGATTTATCCAGTATTTGGAAGGAACTTATCCAGGCCAAAAAGGACGGAAAAGTGCGGTACATTGGCGTGTCCAACTTTGCCAAGCACCACTTGGAGACGGTATTCGAGGCATCCGGGTCAAAAGACGACTATCCCGTGCTAAACCAGGTGGAATTCCATCCCTATTTGCAGAACCAGTCGGAGGGCATTTTGGACTTCTCCAAAAAACACAATATCCTCGTGGAGGCCTACGGCCCGTTATCGCCGCTCTTCAGGATTAAAAAGGACGGAGAGGAGATTAAAGACCATCCGTTGACTCGTCTTTTACCGGAATTGGCGTCCAAATACCGCAAGTCTGAGGCCCAGATCTTATTGAGATACACTTTGCAGAAAGGTGTTTTGCCTGTTACTACGTCTTCCAAACCAGAGAGACTCAGAGAGGCTCTCGAAGTGTACAATTTTGCCTTGGACGATAGTGACGTGCAGTTAATCGATAAGACTGGCGACGAGTTTCCGTACAAGGCGTTTTCCTTCGGTTCACAGGACCTGGCGCCCAAGAAGTAGGAGCATTTGAGCATCCCACGGGACGCCAGAAACAAGGAGCTCAAAGGACTGGAGGACGACTTTTTTTCACATTCGTTAATAGATGAAATTCTTGTTACAAAAATCACAGATGTCTATCTGTATAGTAATCTTACAATTCGGGAAAGGCGTCTATCCCAAAGGAATCCACAAGATAAGGGCACGGACCTTTTTTCAACCTCAAGTATCTAGTAGACCATCTAGCCTTTCCCAAGGATAAAGCTGCACCCGTACTTCTCACTGGAACAACAACGAGGCAGCCACTTCCACGTTTCCACCGGCCTGGTCCAACGCAAATATGGCCTCTTTTCTAGACGCCCCTAAACCTGTGAGAACGGCAATATCCTCTTCTCTATACTTCAGAGGTTCGCCCGTATTTTGTCTCTTCACGGCTGCAGCGGCAGCAGAAGAAGCGGCCTTTTTAGAAGGAGCAGCCGCTGAGGGGCCGCCAACAGCCAGGCTAGGGCTGAAGATGTTGCCGCCAAATCCGGCTCCCCCCGACTTTTGAAGCGGGTTCGCAAACGCGTTATTCTTGATAGCCAGTTCAGGCAAAAACCTCGTTTCCACGGTACCTCCCACCACCAACTTATCATTCTTCAAGTCCACCACGCATTGGTGCCTGCGCAACATATCAAGGCCAAACAACAACTCCACGTCTGTGTTCATCACATAGAAACTGCACGGAAGCTGGATATCCGAATCACCCACGCTGATGGGAACAGAGTGGATTTTGCCCTCTATGGCGCCCTGGCCCACACCACGCGCCACTCCGCGGAAGTTTGTGTCTATCAAGTGAGCAATACCAACTTCTTCCGCCAATTTGGGCGAAATAATGGTCAGCTGGGCCCCCAGGTCAACAAAAGCCTGGACTTTCTTTCCGTTCACCTTCATGTCAATGTAGAGCATAGTCACGGAAGCAAACGACTCCGGCGTCACCTCGTAGGCTAATTGCATGTTCTCTGCAATCTGCTGGCGGCGAATGATCTCGAGGATACGAGCCTGGTTGGCAGGGTCGTCGGGGTTGGCCTCCAACCTCCTGAGCTCGTCTCTTTCTGCCGCAGCGTTGCCGTTTTGCTGGCGCAAAGAGGCCGCTAGCGTGTCCTTGAATTTTTCAGCGTCGTTGAGATGCAGATGGAGCGTGGGGTCTGCCTGCTGAAGCTGTTCCCTAAGCGGCTGATTGGTGAGTAGCTGTTGGCGTAGAACCTCGGCCTGGTGGCCAATATCGTCACCGGCAGCCGGAGCCGCCGGAGCCAGCGGCCTGTTCTTCTGCAGAAGAACAATCAAATCGCCATCGGCCACCCCAAGGCTCTCAAGAGACGTGTTTTCCGTCAAAGAGTGGCCATTATGAACGAGGATCTGAGCAGAAACGCCTATGTCGGTCTCGGCCTCCAAATAGGCCTTGAAGTAGTCTAGCGGCAACAGGCCGGAGATGTCGGCGGTGAAAATGGCCCCCGTGGCCTCCACGGAAACGGTGAGCTTCATGGGTGGCAAAAGAAGCGGTGGTGGCGAAAAACGGTGGGATCGGGGTCCTTATATACGACGGCAAATGTTTTTGTGCGTGCCCCACAGTGGGCGCTAGAACGTTCTACGGGCTCCCCAAAAGGCGTGGTTTAATATACACGGCGCTAAACACCTAATACGGTAATGTCTATATAGTAGGAATGATCATGGCGATTTGGGTGCCGTTCAATAACATTCTCTTGATCACGTGCTGGCTGGGACCCTCCGGGCCGGTCTCGGTCACGTTTTCAAGCACGATGTTGACAAAGTCGTCGAATCCAGCAAGAGTGCCTGTGAACTCCTTGGTGTTGGTGAGAAGAACGCGGATCTGGTGGCCAATGGCCCGGTCAATAACCTCCAAGGGCAAAACCGGGGCTTCGGAAGCTGGGTCGGACATTTTGTGTGTGTGTGGATCGCTGCTTTGGGATGGAAACTGGCCGCTTAGGGAAATACGCTGTTGCGTCTGGATATACAGCTGTTTCAGGCAATAGTCGCTGTTTTGGGCCGTTTAATGCCTCTTTTGAGTCGCCTGTTACTATCACTATGGAGAACTTTTCAGTGGTGGTAGCCACACGAAATCTGAATATATGGTACGAGCACGACATTTACCACCGCCACAAGACCGTCTATTGCTATAGTACATATGGGAGCCGAAAGAAACCGATTACGGATCACGAAGCTACTTTCGCAGGCTTATCCGTCTTCTTTCCGCTCGACTTCCGGTGGATTCCGGGCGCCCGGCCCCTGACACTCCACCCATCAAAATCAATCAACGCCTGCATGCATCCCCATTCGGTGATCTTATTTTGCAACCACACCAAATTGACAGGTTTGGTCAAGAAATCGTTGCAGCCGGCAGTAAGCGCATTTTTACGGTCCACGGACGAATTGGAGGAGGCCGTAAGCGCCACTATAATCACTGGCGACCTGAATAGCTTGAGATCAAGTTTTTGGTCGTCTGTCAATTCAGGCATTTTAGCCGAACCGAGCTCATGCTGGGCGAACACGCCGATGCGGTTTATGCGTTCCAAGTACCGGATTTCCTTAGTGGCCTCAATGCCGGATTTCACTGGCAACTGAATATCCATGAGCACCAAATGAAAGCCGCCGCTGCGCCATTTGTCGATTGCCTCCTGGCCATTTTTGGCGATTTGGTAGTGAATCTTATGCTTACGCAAAAACGCCCCCAAAATGGCCTGGTTAATGGCGTTATCTTCCACCACAAGCACGGAAATGGACGGTAACACCTTCTCGGTGGCAGTCTTAGGCGGCTTGACGCCGTCACTACTGCGCTTGCGCAACGGCTTAGGCTTTTCCACGGCTTTTTCTGTCTCTTTCACGGTCTCGGCTATTTCTTGTTTCGGAGAAACGACGTCTAGAGTGATTGGCGGATCGGTCGCCACATAATTAGAGGGCGAGTTGAGCCTTTCGTTCATTCCTGGAGGCAGCGGTGACGGCGAAATAGACAACCTATCGCGAGCACTTCCAGGTGTGAGAGTAGCGCTGCTGTCGCGAGCATGTGATGAGTCACTGTCGGCTCGTTCTGCTTCTAATTCCTGTAAAGAAGTACTGGTTGTCGGGAAAGGAGAGACACTAGTGCTTTGAATTGATGGGAGGTCATCTCCCAGCAAAGAAGTGGGCTTTGGGGGGTTCGGATTGGACCGATTTTTGCGAATATAGCTGTCGTCGAAAGAGAGCCGTTTTTTGTCCACTGAGGTTCCTGAGCTTCCGGTAGCAAGCGAGAAATTTTTGGGAAGTAATAATACCGCCTGGCCATTGTTTTTGGTGGCATTGGCAGTACCATTGGCCCCATTTGCTCCCACCAGTGTTACAGGCACTGGCGATATTGGTGGGTTCGAATACGACCTTCTGTGAACGACTGCGGCCACCGGCGAGCTGGACTTCAAAGTAGCCGAGGGGGAAGCCAGTCTGTCAGCGTTTAGAGTGCCATTCTGCGCCAACGAGGCGTTTTGATTCAAGTAACGTGGTTTAGGGTGGTGGTATTGGCCTGTCACGGGACTACCGACCCCATTAGCTTGTTCGAGATAAACGGGGGTCAGAGACAGACCTGCAGGAGGTCCCAGAATGCTTCCAGAGCCCGAATTGCGGTGATTGGCAGCATTTTGTTCCGAGAGCTGAAAGGACTGCTGTTGTTCGTAGGGAGCCAGGTTATTATGGTAGATTGAACCCGGCTGGTAGGTCCGCGAGGAATAGTATGCGTCCAGATGTGCACCGAGAGTGTCTGGAGCACCCAGGACCCGTGTTTCTATCAAAAACGCATCGCCCATGGCCATTCCATTTGGAAAATAGGTATCTAGAAGCATCCAGACGTTCTGGTCCGGCTCAAGATGGACGTGAGTTGGGGCTAAGTTGGAAGTGGCGACATTGGAGCCTTTTGCAGCCATTTCTGGCAGCAGCAGAACCAATCGGTTGACAGAATGGGAGCTAGAAAAGGATTTTCGAAGAGGTGGCTTTTCCACCTGCTGGGACCGGCCCTGAGGCGAATTTTGCGCCTGGAAGTCGCCATGGGCATCCAATTGGTGTTTTGAGTGCAACTCCATGCGAATATTGAGGTCCGAGGGATCGAACTGGCGGGCCAAAGAGGTGGGAAACTTGGAACATACCGCCAGCTTCAAATCGTCCACTATATCGCTCTGGTGAACGAGGATAGTAGTAGCAGTTCCGCCAATACGCTTCACCCACACTCTGCGGGCCGCATGGCCAGGAGAATAAGGCCGGTATTGCGTTGTAGGCGGCCCCTGGTTGACCGGATGGGGGGGCACCCTATGAGAAACTGGTTTGACCATTTGTCTGGATACGGAAGGCTGCGGAAGAGTGCAGATGACCTACAAATACGGTCGAGTCCGGCGCGAGATGTAGGAAGCGGGTGGAGGCGTATTTGTACCAAACAGATGGCTAATGTGTGGATTGAAGGGTGCTGAAAATAGCAATGTTGAAGCGGTTTTAATCACGTGCTTTTCATGGGAGAAAAGCGTCTGCCTTCTAAGGGAGATGGTAAGGAAGCTATCAGGAGCTGTAAAAGCAAAAAGGCGGGTTTCGGCGGTTCTGGTGCCGTATATGTGGTCAACAACGGTATAAAAATGGGCAGGGATAAAGACCCGTGCACCGAAAAAACCCGTGCACCAAGCAATAAAAACCCGTACAACTGCTTAGTGTCGTCTTCAACGGCGATACTAACGGCCCCGAATACGCCCAAATGGGCATGTGATAGCCCCATCGGGACGAGATGGATCGCTTGCAACTTCTTAGCCGAAAACAGGTAGAATTTTGCCCAAACGGGACAAATTAATGTTCCCCTACACTCGCACAATAAATAGTCATCACAGTAGGCACATCCGTAGATAATTAATCCTAAGCGGCAGCATCCTCGTCTTCGTCATCATCCCAATTGAAATCCTCGTCCTCGGTTTCCTTGCTGCTGTCCAGCTTATCTAACAGCGGCTTCTTTTCCTGTTCCAATAACGCCTTTCTCTGCAGCTCCGCGGTCTTCAATTTGGCGTCCGCAGCAAAATAGCGGGCCCAAAATGTCTTGTAGGGCACCTGGACCGGCACAAGGTCGTTCATGGTGCTTTTCAACACCGGGTACTGCTCCAAAAGAGCCGAGATCTCGTCTGTGTGAGCGTCCACCAGGAACTTCTCGTCCTCGTCTCCCTCGGTGTAGTATTTAGTCGAAGAATGAAGCTCGTGCAAGTCCTTGCCGTAGCGGCTTGTTCCGTACTCCTCTGAAGCCGCCAATGGCAGCGTAAAGAGCGTTTCGGCCTGCTTTTTTTCTGGCTCAACAGAGACCATTGACGTGAAAAAGGAAGCGAACGACGAAACGTACTTTCCGGCCTGTTTCTCGACGTTTTCAAGCTTCGCGTCCAACGAGTCCAACGCGCTATTCGCCTGGGCCGTGATGGTGCCCAAATTAAGGGCCTGGACATGGGCCGTGAGGTCCTTCAACTGGGACTCTATGTGGCGTACATTCTCGTGGGAATTGATGTTGTTTTTGGCAGCATTGAGCTGTTCCAACAACAGCTTTCTCTTCTCGTCAAGCTGGTACTTCTCCTGAAGTGTGGCGGCGTTTTTAGACGCCGACAGCCAGAGGGTCGAAAACAGCGACTCCACGGCAGAATACGCCTGGTTTATATCGGTTTCAAGCCGCTGAACCGCCTCCTCGGTGGCAGTATTAACGCCAGCAGTCTGGCCTTCGTCGGCCTGGGCGTTCTCCTTTGGCGGCTGTTCTGATACGGGGTCGTAGAAATCCATTGGGAAGGAGCGGTGGGCTTTTTAGTGCGCGTGAATATATTGGTTAGGCGGCTGGTCAAGGGGCTGTAGTAAAAACGGGACCGCAAGAGCCCGGAAAAGCCCGGAAATGGACCGGGAGAATACCGGAAGATGTGGTTTGAAAATGTAGCCGAAATTGGCGGTAAACGCTGAAATAGTGGATTTGGACCTCCGTCGCTTAATGGGTGTATAGCCTCACTGCTACTACTAAATACTGGGACGACCAAGTGAGTGTGCAGAAAGAGGAAAAAAGACGGCGACAAACCGCCGATTGGTACTACCATCCCCTTTCTCAAGGCCCCTCTTTTCGTTTGCACTATCTTTGGAAAAGGTGACTCATAGACGTTGGGCTTCTCTATTGTACCTGTAAACTCCCAATAGGTGGAAAGGATTGGCTCTCAATTGGTCAGAATCATTCAGAGATTTGGCTCATATCAGCAAACCAGAAAAGGCAATATCGCACTCCACCATTGCGGCATTCACGTCAATTAGCAATCACGACATCAGTACACCCAATAGACACCCCGGGCCACCGTAGAGGCCAGAGCCAGCTTGAAAACAAGTCACGTCACTAAAGGCCCTTCAAAACAGCCAAAAAGTCAAGAAAGACATAAAGACGGCACGGGCTGAACCTCGCCTGCTGAACACACATCGACAACTCCACCGCCTACTGCCTGCGCCTACTACCTGTGGCCATGATCCCGTCCATTCGAAGACTCCAGTGTCTTGTCAAGATCTCAGATGGAATCTTCAAAACGGCGGCTACAGCCCCCGAGGCCGTGTTCAAAAACCCCGTGAAGGCCTTTTCGGTCCACCAGCCCGGCGACGGGCCCGGAAAGCCGGCCTTTTGGGCCATCACAGGGTCAGGAAAATCGCCCTTTCTCTCCATCCTCTCGGGCCGCTACATTCCTGAGCCGCCATTAGCACGGACGTATCCGTTCATGGCGCAAAACTACCGCTACGACCAGATTGTGTTTTTGAACTTCAAAGAGGCCTCTGGTCTTGACACTGTGCATTTGAGCGCCAGGTACGAGTCTTACTCGTATAAAGGTAAATTGGAGATGGCCGACGACGTCAACTCCGTCCGCAACTACATCTCCGGCGCCAATAACTACAATAGCAACACCCTGGCCGCAGTCCAGGACGCGTACGTTGATCTGCTTTTGGAGTTGTTCGATTTGGTCCCTCTCCAGAAGAAGTGGATCAATTCCTTGAGTAATGGCCAGCTTAGGAGAGCGCGGTTGGCGCGGGCCTTGGTTTCGAAACCTCGGCTTCTTCTTATCGACGACCCGTTTCTAGGCCTTGATCCGGGCGCAACGGACCTCGTTTCTGCTTCTCTCCATAAGGTTTCTGAAGACTTGGGCGTGAGCATAGTGCTAGGATTGCGTGTTCAGGACCAAGTCCCGCAATGGGTCGATAACGTGGCCTTGGTGGATCTTCAGGACGGGGTTACAATTCAGGGTCCTCGGACAGACGTGGAACAAGACCTTAAAGCAGCCCTCCACGAGACACTCGACTTGCACACTCGCCATGTTAAGGCCTTGCATGTTGACCAATTGCTGCCGGTGTCGCCAGAGGAGCTTTCTGGAGCAACTCCCCATATCGAGTTCAACAACGCCGCAGTTGTCTATAAAGGCGTGAGCGTTCTAAAGGATTTCAGCTGGAGGGTTCCCAGGGGCACCAGATGGCGCATTTTTGGGGCCAACGGAACGGGAAAAACGACCATCATTCTGCTTTTAACAGCCGACCATCCTCAATCGTGGCGTTCGGTGATGTCCATTGATGGAGTAGTCCGCAAAACAGGCAGCGGAGTGTCGTTCTTCGATGTGAACAATCAGATCGGCATTTCGTCCCCCGAACTCCACGCTTTGGTTCCAGGAAGGACGCTGACAATGCGTGACGTGATCTACAACGGGCTTGTTAAGGATGTTGGCAACTCCAACTTCAATTTTCGGGGAAAAGACGAGGCGTTGGGTTCTCAGGGAAGGGCCATTTTGGGACGTTTCCAGGACCGGTTGGACAAATACGGAGACACCCTTTTTGGCGAGCTTTCTCTTACGGACCAGAAACTCGCTCTTTTTCTCCGTGCGGTGGTCAAAGCGCCCTCCATTCTTATTTTGGACGAGTCCTTTTCGTGCATGGACGATGAAAGCGTGATGGAAGAATGCCATAAAGTTGTGGAAGAGGACCTTAAAGGCACCACTGTTTTTGCCATTGGCCATATTGACTGGGAGGTGCCCCGCTGCGACTACGTTTTGCGCTTACACGGTGGGGATGAAAGGGCCTACGACATTCTTCGGGTGGCCTGATTCAGGTGTTCGAAAATGGCTTGCAGACATCCCAGAGTACAACAAGACCGTATAAAACTTCCACCGTGTGATATGAGGACTATGATATTGCAACCCGTTCTTTTACTCAGCTATGGTGCCATCATTATTGCGCTTTGTGATGGATTGGACAAGAATACGGAACCATGGACTGCGATTGCTGGAAGTGGATGCGGAAGAACTACCATGCCAAATTCCGTCTAGGAAGCTTCCGTAAAACGGCGCTCCTAGACCTAGGCTCATTCCGAGGACCAATCTATTTGCCTAATACCTCCTCGAGCGTAAAGGCAGGCTCAAAGCACGAGTTGGAACTCAAAACACTAAAAAGAAAGGACCCAAGAAAGGATGACGAAAGTGGAGATTCGAATCCAAAATTACGCTTGTGTCGGGATCTAATTGTGATATATGGCCAGCCTTGGATGCCCGGAAGAGTGGTTTCTATATCCCTGGGCCAATGCTGAGCCTTAACGAAGCCATTCAGCGTGTTACCGTTACTACAGCTCGCAAAATAACTCTAATGTTTTCTAGACTGGAGTTTTCATAAGCTGATGGTGTCTAAATCAGCTGAATCTTCTCAGCAGCCTGCCTTTCAAAGAAATACTCCTAGCTAATATTTAAGCCTGCTTAAGCGAGCGTTCCGCATTACGTCATCGAGCGATCTCCTAACTTACAGCAAATAGACATTACGGAAAATGGCCATCCAAAACGCAGCCAGTCCACCAATTGTTTCCGTTAGCCCCCCTCCAGAACAGCAGTAACACCGTTTGAGTAGTTTTGGCACAGGGGCACGGGCATGGTATACTTCTGCGATATGCAGGGATGGAATACCTCCATACAGGCCTATTTGGTGTACGAATCAATCTAGCTTCGGCATGGCCCCACATTTACGGACTTTACAAAATCATGACGCCTCTTTTGCTAGGCACATATAGAGCGGAGCTGGAACGACGCAAAACAACGCATAAATCGGTGTTTTCGTGCCGAGTCCTGTGCACGGTTGAAAATGGCCCCAAATTTTGCATTCTCTCACATAAGCCCACAAAGAATCGGACCAGCACCATGTGCCACAGCCCTCCTAGAAACAGCACCCACGTCTTCTATATAACGCCCCCAGACCGCCCGCCGGGGTCTTTTTATAGCAATCGCCTTCCCCAGAACCCTGCCCCTATAAATAAACGGCGAATTTTTCACGCGTTGCTGACATAAGCGCTCCGTCGGTCATAGAATTCGCTCTACTATAGAAACACTATTCTCGTCACCAGGCCCAACAAGCACCTGCACACGTTGAGCTTTGCGCTAGTTCTAAGAACCGCCACCGCCTAAGCAGACTGATTCTGCGTCAGCTCCCCTACCTGCGGCTGCCACATTCCTTGAGTTGACTCCTTCCCACTGTGCTTAGGCCGCTAATAGTACCATACTAGGAGGCCCTTTGAGCGTACCGAATTAGGGTTTGGGCTGCTATACTTAAAATTCGTTTTTTTTTCAGGGTATTCCTGGTCCATTAGATCCAGAACATTGATCCTGCTGTTCCTTTTGAGCCGTTTGATTGCCACGTCTGCCGAACGTCCCGGAAACACACTTAAAAGTTTTTCGACTCATCTGTGGAGAGAGTCCGTTTTAAAGCCACCTTTTCACCTTTTAGAAGTCATTTTCTGAACTGAAACCTTCGAGAAGCCATCTTCAATCTTTTCCGGAAGCACCGACAGCTACAATTCCCCAGGAACACAGACTCACTTGCAATGAGCACCAAAATCCCGAACGCGCCTCGCGACGATAGGCCCGCCGATGTGGTGGCCGACTTGGAGTTTGGCCGTTCCACAAACAAGGACTACCTCTACGTTTCCAAACATCCCGTGGGCGAGCCGTGGCCGGAGACCATCGATGACGAGCCTCCGTACGCGATCTACATCTCCACGTACATCTCGTACCTCCTTTTGATCCTCATTGGCCATGTTCGCGACTTCTTCGGCAAGATTTTCAAGGCCGAGGACTACGAGGACTTGGTCGAGAAAGACGGCTATGCGCCGTGGTACGACGGCTTTGAAAACTTCTACGTGCGTCGTTTGAAGATGAGAATCGACGACTGTTTTGCTAGACCCATCCACGGAGCTCCAGGCCGCTACATCAAGTGTTTCGACCGTACTCCTGCCGACAAGAAGGGCGCCTACACATACTCTGGAACCTCCACCGAATGCTTGAATTTATCCTCTTACAACTACTTGGGTTTTGCCCAGTCCAACGGTGTTTGCACGGACTACGCGTTGAAGACCTTGGCTGATTATGGCACTTCGGCCTGCTCGGCCAGATCAGTGTCGGGAACGTCCGATTTGCACAAGCAATGCGAGCGTGTGACTGCTGAGTTCGTTGGAAAGGAGGATGCCATTATTGTTTCGCAGGGCTATGGAACCAACGCCAACTTGTTCGCTTCGTTGGCGGACGCGAAGACGTTGGTGATTTCCGACGAGTTGAATCACGCCTCCATCAGATTCGGTATTCGTATTGCTGGCGCCTCCGTCAAGGTGTTCAAGCACAACGACATTAAGGACTTGGAGAAGATTATCAGAAACCTGATTGCCCAGGGCCAGCCCAAGACGCACCGTCCCTGGAAAAAGATCATCATTGCCGTCGAGGGCTTATACTCCATGGAGGGTAACATGTGTGACTTGCCTGAGTTGATTGCCTTAAAGGAGAAGTACAGATGCTACCTCTTTGTCGACGAGGCCCATTCCATTGGCGCTTTGGGCCCTAACGGAAAGGGAATCTGTGACTACTTCCAGGTTTCACCCTCAAAGGTGGACGTCTTGATGGGTACCTTCACCAAGTCTTTCGGCGCCACCGGAGGCTACATTGCAGCGGACAAGGCCATCATAGACAAACTCAGACTCACATACATTACCAATAACTACTCCGAGAGCATTCCGCCTGTGGTTTTGGGCCAGGTTATCTCGTCGTTGAGTGTCATTAGCGGCAAGTTGAACCCTGGTGAGGGTGTTGAGCGTTTGCAGAGAATCGCGTTCAACTCGCGCTACATGAGATTGGGATTGAAGAGACTCGGTTTCATCGTGTACGGCGCCGACGACTCTCCAGTTATCCCTGTGATGTTGTTCTTACCAGCCAAGATGCCCGCCATCTCCAGAATGCTTTACGATATGAAGATTGCCATAGTCATTGTGGGGTACCCGGCCACTCCCATCGCCAGTTCGCGGGTGAGATTGTGCATGAGCTCGGCTTTGACCAAGGAGGACTTGGACTATGTTTTGGAGAAGTTCAGCGAGGTTGGAGACGCCATCTTCTTGAAGAACAGCAGCGGCATCGCTGGAGGCTCCAAGGTGCCAGACCAGCCACCGAGATGGACCATTGAGGATGTGTTGGAACACAACGTTGAGGACAGCAAAAAGCCCAAGCTTGACTAGGAGACGTAGGGCTGCCCTTCTTTGCTCCTCGAGGCAGGGCTGAGCCGGTACAGCTCGCACGCCACATGGCTTATGTAACTAATTAATGTACTAACTAATACGATACCTCAACTGCAGGGTAGGAGAAGAGGAAAGGGCCGGGTTTTGAAGCAAGGCTATAGTGAAGAGTGCAGGGTGGTGGTTTATAGCTGGGTTGAGGTAGCATGGTCCTCTGGCTGGCCGTGTGTAGATGGCAGTATCTTTTCTGGATGGGGCTCACTATGTGTCACTGAGAGTTTTTGCAGCATATGGGCTTTCCAAAGTAAAAGACGACAGTCACCACAGCACAGAGACCTAAGAACAGAAATCTAGCATTTTGCAGAATCATAGCTCTCCGCCATATAATGGTATCCGAAAAGAATAAGCAGTCCTCTAAACCCACATAGAATCACCCACTGTGCTTGCGCTCGCACTGTAAGCAGAACTGTCCAAATACAAGGCAGTCCAAAACCCCAGCCAGCAATATCACAGAACCACAGCATGAGAACAGCTCATCGTACTACATCCATTCACACTACATCCCGCTAAACACACATTTTCATTAGTTCCCACCCAGCCATAGTGCCCTCAATTAACCCCATACTCATTCTAGACACTACTCAATTATGTGCAGGCAACATCCACCACCAGTCTCCACCAACCACCCAAATGGACCCCAAGGTGCCGGACCCCTTGGTTCCGCCGCTCAAGTTCAACACGGTGCAGCCCAACCTATACAGAGGAGCGTATCCGCGGGAGATCAACTTCCCGTTTCTCCAGACTCTTCAGCTCAAGACCATCATCTCTCTCACCCCAGACCCCATCACTTTCGAAACAGACCCCAAGCTCTTCCAGTTCATAAAGACCAACAACATCCAGGTGCATCACTTGGAAAGCGCCCAGTCGGGGAAAGGCAAAAAAAGGGGTGTTCCCATAGGCTACTCCACCATACTAGAGGCGCTCAATTTCATGATCCATGTGGAGCTGGCGCCAGTATACATACACTGCCTCAACGGGTGCCAGGTTACGAGTCTCGTGGTGGCGTGCTTGCGGAAGCTACAGTTCTGGACCTCCATCACCATTTTCAACGAGTTCATCAACTTTACTACTAACATCACCGTCAACGATAGAAACTTCGTGGAGGGCTTCAAGGGCGACATCAGCGTGAACCCCGAGACAAAGGCCGACTGGCTCTGGGTGGGTCTCAGCAAGGGCGTGGTGGAAAACCACCCCAAGATCAGGGTCACCGAGTCCGCTGGCGACAGCTGAGGGATAATCGTGGATGCTTGGATTGTACACTATGTCTATATACTCGTCAGACTCTTTGATAAAACAAGCAGTATGCGTTTTTGTTCAAAACCTGGTTCTCCCTGCAGTTGTACGTCACTTTGGCATCGTCGAAGTAGCACCAGTTCCGGGTCTTCTTGGTGTCGCTCGCCTTGTGCACGTACGCGGTGTAGTGGCCAGTGGTCAAGTTGCCAAAGTGGTTGGCTACGCCATAGAGCTTGTACCTGAAAGGCGGCTGTTGGTTTCTTGTCGGTAGAGTCGACAAGATCTGCTGCTCCTGGTCCTTGGGCATGTGTTCAGCGCTTTTCGAGTTCACGCTAGTGCCCACCTCAGGCCAGTAAGATGTGAGATCCAACACCTCGTTCACGGGGTACGTGATGAAGTTGTCCATCTTGTTAAAGTACCCGCTCGGGGTGATCTTGAACCTCTTGAAGTGGATGATCAACACCTGCGGCAACCGCGTAATTGTGATCTTTTTTGTCAGCTTGGTGAACCGCTTGCAATTGGGACAATGCCACTTGTTGTTATCGTCAAGCAACTCTGTCGTAGTAAACTCTTTCAAGCAGTCATCGAGCAGAATCTTATTGAATGTGTTTCCCAATTTCTCCGGAATTGGCACCGACAAAATCGAGAATGCGTTGTACGTGGTAGATGTGAGCAGGCATTCAAGACATCTCAATTGCGACAAGTACTGTCCCTGGAAAAAGTCCACAACAACAGAAAAATTGAGCTTGAGATACCGCTCCCACTCAATGGTGGAGGCTAACCGCACGGGAAGGATTTCCCGGGTCTTCTCCTGTTCGGGAGTCAACTCGGTGATGGCCTTCTTTTCCTGCGGATCTTCTATAACCATTTGGTTCAAGTCCTCATGAAGGCCGTCCAATATGAAGTTCAAAAACTCAATGCAATCCTGTTGGTCAAAGGAAGCAAACTGTTGACCTGGAGATAACGATCCCATAACTTTTTTGAAACTCAGGGGCGTGAAACACTTTCCTGTGTTACTAAACATATTTCCCAAAAGGGAGACGAAATTGATGGTTAACATACCCTTGGATCCGAGTTTGTTATTGACATTGATATGCTGTCTGTAGGACTGTAATGATAAGTTGGATGACGTGGAACTTATCGCAGGAAAGAAGAATTTGGTAAGTTGCGGCGTGGCACCAAGACACTGAAGAACACAGTTCATGTAGCAGGAATTACCAAGGTTAGTAAGCCCTGTAGCATACTGTTCAAGAAACTTGGTCGTATCTTTGTTTGAAGGGGAAGCAGCTGCCAGTATTTTCGATTTGTCCACCAGACTTTCTGAGCTGCTTTTAGCCCTTATTAGGCCCAAAGAGCTACCGTTTGAAAGGGTTCTCGTTGGCTTTGGAGGCTGTTGAGATGGGGGAGTCTGGTAAGAGGTCCGAAGGGAGCTTGCGGCCGGGGTGTTCCTGTTTCCGTATTCATGGACATTTATATAGCCGTCTTTTTCGCCCTGGCCCGGTATAAAAGGGTTCGAGACGGGCGTTCCAGCGGAGGTTTTTGCCGTGGAAAAGTAGTCGCCGAAATTCTTGAGGTATGGGGACGACGTAGCCGGCCGTAAGTCGTCTTGGGGTTTGGAAGTCGAAGTCAAACTGTTACTTCTGGAAGACCCATTTCTCTGTAAGCTGCTCTGGGGACGGGAAAGAACCTGCAGCTGAACGCTTTTGGTGAGAGACTGGTCCCCGTATAGCTTGTGCCATGCAAACATGCCCCCTGTCAAAATCACGGGGTGCTGTTTCAACTTTGAGCTGATATACTTGTTTCTGTGGGTGATGATTTCTATGAGGTTCTCGAAGGGACTTGCAGAAATCAAGCCGTCGACGGTCTCATTGATAACCAGATCTTTGAGGGCCGTGAACCTGTCAGAGGAGAAACCGTAGCGCAAGTTGTAGACGACAATGAGGTCATACTTGTAGCGCTGCTGGAACCTGCGGAATTGGGCATCGGGAAGATGCATTTTGAGTCTATCTTCGAGATCTGTGTCTGTGACCGCCTTGGAATAAAGAGAGGAAACGTGGGAGGGCTCAATGTTGAGGGTCTCTGGGAAATCGATGTGGCTGTAGTTGTACTCTTTTTCGGTCCGAAAGTCAACCAAAAGAAGCAGAATGCCGCTTTCCATCAACTGGTGGAGCTCTTGGGGTGATATCGTCTCCCTGAACTTGAAAGACGCAGCAGAGAGGTGCTCAGTGTGGGGATCCGCCGCAGCCGCCCTCAACGAATTGAACCGCGAGAGCAACGGATCCTCGGTATCCACCAGCGCCTTTTCAATATAGGCCGCTATGGAGTCGGCAGCCGACTGTTTCTTTTGAATCGTATTCTGCATCTCTTCAACGTAATCAGTGTTTTCCGGGGTGGCAAGCTGAGCACACCGCTTATTAAGCCTCTCCACAAGCTGGAAGCACACGTAGGCAAGTTCATAATCGCAGTAGCGGAGCCGTTCTAGCTTCTTGACCTCACGGGAGAACACTTCAAGAAGCGTGAGCTGGTACCTGAAGAGCTTTCCGAACTTTGAGGACGAAGCTAGGAGGTCCGCTGCCAAAGACGCCGAAAGCGCCTTAAGGTCTCCTAGCAGCCGTAGCCGGCTGGATTCGGATGTCATTCTGGTCTATGGAGGTTTCACGGATGTAAGGGGCCGTATTGGCGCTTATTGGCGCTTATTGGGTGGTTCTAGTAGTTGATTATGGGAGAAAGTTCCGCGATCAAATGCGCCTTGTAGCTGCAAATGCTTAGTATGCGAAGGGGGAACTTAATTATGGAGGGGTTTTCATATGAAGATGTGTCTATTAATGAGACTTTGGATATTCTGCTGGCGCAAAGAGGTTTATCACAAGGTTTGGTGGCGGTTGGGCGAGATTTGTGACTTTTAGGTGCCCTTTTTATGTCCTGAAATGATTGGAAGAGGCTAATAGTGGCAGAGATTGTGGGAAATAGCTAGAAAATCTGACAGATAGACTAACGGACATGTCGTTATACATGTTGATTGCTATATCATACGATTGGACAATACTGAATTATTGGCTGCCAAAGTGATAGACTGGCAGTTGAACTGATAACTGGCAGCCAGCCAAAACGGGTAAATTGCATTTTAGCGAATTTTGGATACTTTTCCTAAAAGGTGCCTTTTTATAGAAATATCAATTCAATATTTCCATTCCAAGACTAGGATCCATATTCCGTAATCTGTTGAAATTGGCCATTCACCTATAAACTGGTGCTTTCACGAAAAATAACCAAAGCACATATTTTGCAGTATCTCCTTGTGTTCTCCATCTACCCTCCGTAAGACCTCTTTCCATAAACCTCTTTCCTCTCCTGCTACACTCTCGCGAGGAACACCCCTATAGACCTTTTCCTTGGTCACTTTCCTCTAAATCTCCTCGAAATACCATCGATTCATATATGCTCTTACAAAAACGCCTTCTGGAACTCCTTCACGCCCGCTTCGTAACCCTGGTCAAACTCCCACACATGTTTCAGACTGCCCTTGGCTCCAACGTGCTCCTGTCTACGAGCATCACGGGCCGCCTGGAGCCGGCCAATGACGGAACCATCGAACTTGGCAAACTCCTCAGAGTCCTTCCAGCCAAACTCAAACCCATCCTGGTACCGCCAGTGCTCGTACTTCTCCTTCAGGTTCTGCTGGTCCCAGTAGTTGGTGTGGCTGTCCAAGGAGTTCTTCAAAGCATCGTCAAAGTTGTCGGGAATGCTTTTTCCTTTGCCGATGAAAGGACTGCCGATGGCTCCCTTATCAGACATGGTCTTGAAGTCCCACTCTCCACCGTTGCCCAGCTGGAACTTGTAGGTCCAGAAGTAGAAGCCCGCACCCGCCCTCTGGGCCAAGAGCTGCGTTTGACGGCGTCCGTACTCCACCACGAGGTCGTCTCTTTGGTCGTTGGCCCCGTCACGGTCCCAGGACGCCCCGTCAAGAACACACAGGTACTCTCCAACCATGAAGTCCACGCCGCTGCCGTTATCGTTCAAGTTGGTGAGCAAATCACCATCCAACCCTTCAATGATCTGCCTAGGCAGCTTCTTCTTGTCGTCGTCCGAGAAACAGCGGTAGCAGTGCTCGTCCAACACAAGACCGAGGTTTCCGCCAGCACTCTGCTGCTTCTCTTGGACCCATTTGACCCACTGGTCGGCCCACCAGCCATCAGAAATCACCACGGGGACAGCCTGGTCCTTTTCCCTGATGGCATTGAGCGCAGCAGCGTAGTACTCCTGCTGGCGTTTGGGCAGATCGTTGAACTCGGCTTCGTTGACAATCTGGATACCCACAACATTCTCGTAGTCCTTCAAGTCGTCTGCGATGAACTGGAGAGCATCCAAAACCTGGAGCTGGGCGCTCTGGTCGCCCCAGAAATCAGCGCTTCCTCCCGACAGTTCTCCACTGTGGTCGGCGCCATTGGCTCCGCCGGGGAGACCGTGGACGTCCACGAGAACGGAGATGTTGTGCTCGCGGGCCTTTTCAATGAACGCCTGCTTCAAAATCAGCCACGCGTTGGCGTAGATCTTGGGAGCGTACTTAGCGAATTTGGTTCCCAGAGCAAACCGCCCTCCACCAATCTCCCAGTAACCAATGGGAATGCGGACGGCGGTCACGTGGTGGTCCTGGAGCCAGTTCCAGTCATCGTCGTTGAGAAAACCCTTCCAGTGGTTCTCAAACTTTTCACGTGCGCCGTCTTCGCCGTTTTCCTTGACGGACTTGGTGACGGCGTCCAACTCGCAATCGGCGCCCTCGGGAAAGAGCTCATGGAAAATCCACTTTTCGTTCACGAAACAGGCGCCAATGTTGACACCGTGGTTGGCACGGGCCTGGAAGATCTGTTTCTTGGAGGGAGCCCCTGGTCCCACGGCAGGAGCGCTGGGACGGAGGTTGTTTCCTCTCTTCTTCACCTTGAGCTTGTCAAAAACCATCGTGAGTGAGAGTAGTAGTCAATCGACTATGGGGACAAAGGAGTCAAGTTAGCAATGGCTCGGGATTTATCGAAGCGTCCTGAATATCCAGAAACCTCAACTGACCTGCAAGCCGTTCTCAGCTTTGCTGCAAATAGTCCACGTGCGAACGATTCGTCTATAATGATCTAGCAGTCCTAGATAAGCTAACAGCAGATACACAGTTAACAGAACAGCTCAATATGTAAGATACCAATGAATGCCGCTTCTTCTTTGGGATTTAGCCTTTTTCCCCGTTGCCACGGGAATCGTCTCCTTTTATAGTTTCCATAATGCCTGACGGTAGGTTGCTACCGGCTGCAATTATGGTGTATGGGTTTTTCTCCGTATAGGTCCATCTCCATATACCACCGAATCAGCCACATTCCATGGACAGGTGGCCGGCACAGTTCCGGATCCTCTACCGCAAGTTTTCACAGATCAACACTCATTTGACCTTCTTGACGCTGCACTCGCGGTCCACGATTCCCACCTATGATCTTTTGAATAAGCTCAACGGGGATATCTCCACCCTTGATTTGGCCCTAATCAGGGCCCTAATGCCCGCCGGAGACGTCGTTTTCGAGTACGTGGACGAGAACCAGGTGATGCTCTCTTTCGCGGAATCGCTCCACCACTCCTGGGCCCACGGCTACACCCAGCATAAGCCTTCTACGGTAGACCAGGCGTACGAAGACGCGTTTCTCGCTCAGGAGGCTTCGGGGAGCCGCCAGCTACTCATATTCGAGTTCAGAGATGCCAAAACCCACGGCGTAGGCTCGGTAATGCACGCAGGAGCCCAGAAACGCCGAAGATTGCAGGCTAAAGATGATCCCCAGAACGGCTTCTTTTTGGCCAGAAAGGACCTTAAAATGGACAGTCTTACCCAAGAACAGCTCTTGAACATTATAAGGGCCCGAAACAGCAAGTTCCAGAGCCGAATCGATGAGTTTCTTGCTGATTTTCCCGGAGATCAGGCTTTGGGAGAAGAGCCTATGCAAACCCTCATAGCCACGGCCACTGGGTTGATTCCGCTGCCCCCGACATTCGTGGATCCCGTAGAATCCATGCAAGGCTCAAATAAAGTGCCTGTGGGGGCGGAGAAACCCACATTGGACGAAATGATCCTGGTTTTGAAGGAGAGAAACTTCTACAAACACCAAATTGTGGCGTTAGAGACCCTTACACCCGCCAGGGAGGCCTCCTGTGGTACTCTTCCTGTTAAAGAAGAGTTTGGCGTTCCTCAAATGCATCCAGACCTCGTCCAGGCCCTTTTGGACTATAAAGGTATTGCTGTTCAGGATGGTCTCTACAGCCATCAAGCAGACGCGATAAAGGCGCTTATGTACGAGGAGAAGCCCAGCCATGTCATCGTGAGCACGTCCACCAGTTCCGGAAAGTCGCTCATCTACCAGATTCCCGTTTTAAACGACATTCTCTGGGATATAAGTAATGGTATGAGCACCAAGCGCCGTTCCACCACCGCCATTTTCATATTCCCCACGAAGGCGCTAGCGCAGGACCAAAAACGCCATTTCCAAGACTTAATCAACCACTTGCCCTCTCAAGGGCGGAAGATCATTGTGGATGCTTATGATGGCGACACAGACTCCAAAGCAAGGTCTTATATTCGCAACTACGCAGATATCATCTTCACCAATCCCGACACCATCCACGCCTCCATTTTGCCCAACCACGAAACCAGCACTTTTGAGGGTAGTCCGGGCTGGCCCGATTTCCTTCTTCGTCTCAAGTACGTTGTTGTAGACGAATTGCATGTTTACAAGGGCACTTTCGGAGTCCATGTGAGCTATGTTATGGCCAGGCTAAATCGCATAAAGGCGAAGCTCAATGCAGAAGATACTAGCATGAGCCACCACAACATTCAGTACATTTCCTGTTCCGCCACCATCCTGAATCCGGCCTCGCATTTTCGGGCCGTTTGTTCTATACCGAAGAATGACTCTGTGGTGCACATTTCAGAGGACGGAAGCCCCTCCTCAGAGAGAAAGCTTGTGGTGTGGAACCCTCCGCCATTGATGAATAAAAGGGGAGAAACTCAAAGGCAATTGGACTCCAGTACAACTTTGAAGGAAGGGTCTATCAACAAGGCGTTTGTTCCCAGGGAGAACATCATTCCAGAGCTGGCAAAGGTGCTTATTCAACTATTGACGAAGCTCCCTAACATAAAGGTTATCTTGTTCTGCACCATAAGAACGGTTTGTGAGCTCATGATGAAGGAAATACGGGCCATTATCACTTCCTCCACATACACAGGTTCGGTCAGTGAGCACGATATCATGTCTTACAGAGGAGGGTACTCCAAGACGGACCGCAGAAAGATCGAACAACAGATGTTTTCTGGCCAGCTTCGGGCTATAATCGCTACCAACGCCTTGGAGCTCGGAATAGACCTTTCTGACTTGGACGTGGTTATCACCGCTGGTTTTCCTATTCTGAAGCTGAATTTGCACCAGCAATTTGGACGAGCGGGAAGAGGAGCTAGCTCTAAGGGCAGCTTGGCGATCTACGTGGGCAGCGCCAACCCTATCGACCAGTACTATATCAAAAACCCACTCAAGTTGTGTGATAGGGACAACTACGAGGATTTGTGTGTGGAGGGACTCATAGATTCCGGGCTGAGCCAGCTTATTATGGAGCTGCACTTGCAGTGTGCGGCCTTTGAATGGCCTGTTTCATTGGTCGAAGATGTTGACTTCTTTGTACCGAACGGTTCCAACAAGGTCAGCAACATCTTTGTGAAAATCTGCCAAAATCTGCTCTACAAGGATAATAACGGGAGGTACCGTACCAATCCCCAGTATCTTCCGTGGCCCTCGCAGCACGTTGCTATTAGAGCCATTGAAGAGACCAGTTTCGCGGTGGTGGATATCACCAATGGCAGAAATAAGGTAATTGAGGAGGTGGAGGCGCTGCGCACCAGTTTCACCCTTTACGAAGGGGGGATCTTCTTACACCAGGGATTGCAATATTTGGTGAAGGAGTTTAATTCCAAGGGCTGTTATGCTAAGGTGGAGCGTGTCAAGGTGGACTGGATCACCCTGCAGCGAGACTTCACCGACGTGGACCCTTCAGAAGTGCAATATGTCAAGTGTTTGCAGTTACCACGGTCAGATGAGCCATCGGACGTGCCTGCTTTCTTCGGGGAAATTGAAATAACAACTATCGTCTTCGGTTACTTCAAAGTCAACAGGAGAGGAGAGCTTTTGGAGGCGGTGGAGGTGGATAATCCACCGGTCAAATTCCACTCGAAAGGATTCTGGATAGACATCCCCAAAAGTGCCCTCAATGTGATTGAGGAGAAGAGTCTTTCGCCTGCTGGTGGCATACATGCTGCTCAACATGCCATAATGAACATCTTGGCTCTTTTCATCAATGGAGGAGCCACCACTAGTGGAAACGCCAGGTGGAGCTCTAATATAGGCGAGTCGGAGCTCAAGACGGAGTGCAAGGCGCCCGAGAAGGAGTTTGCCAAGCGTCAAACCACACGAAAAAGACCTGCTAGACTTGTCTTTTACGATGCTAAAGGCGGCTCTCAGGGCCTGGGAGTTTCTGCAAAGACCTTTGAACATATTGACGAAATTATAGGTACCGCCTACACCACTGTCAGTGAATGCGAGTGCGAATGGGGATGCCCTCTCTGTGTGACTGCTGGTTTTTGCAAGGAGATGCTGTTGGTGATGTCCAAACCGGCAGCCACAATAATCTTGGGGGCTTTGATGGGAATTGATTTGGAGAAGCTCAGAGAGGAGGTCAGAGATGGCCCTGAAATGAATATGCCTTCAATAAGCGTGGAGACCATTCTGACGACGGGAAGTGCTGTGAAGTTTTCTAAAGATGTGGAAATTATAGCCGAGAAGAAGGCAACTCGGCCATTAGCCCCCTTGATAAAGGAGGAGATAAAGGAGGAGATAAAGGAGGAGGTGAAAGAAGAGGTGGAAGAGGACGAGGAGGAAATTAAAGACGAGGAGGAAGAGAAAGATGGTGGGGAAGCTCGGTTGGAGTATATCGAGGTTTTACTATAGAGCCAATTGGTTTGGATAAGTGTTGAAGTGCTTGAACAGTGATTTTGCACTGCCATCTAGTGTCTATTCGTGTACATAAATGCATAATAAGGAGCGTCAGAAGCGTCTGTGAGTAGGCTAAAAGGCCACATGTGTTGGTAACTCAGATATGGTGGTAATGGGCAAATGAGAAGCGTCAAATATGAGATCGGGGCATTTATTTCACCAAAGAAAGGGCCACATTGAGCAATTCTTGATAAAACAAAAGTCTAAGTGGTGAAACTTCCAGTCGTTGCGTATGGTGATGGCTTTGAACATTAAAACGTTTCCGAGCAGTGTTCTGAAACATACAACGCTTGAAAGCGCCTGGATCAACCATTTTGCATTTGAGTGCCGATTATCCAATTGAGGATTCTGTTCCAACACCCATTTGTCATGTCTTCCTCAAAACTTCGTGTTCTTGCGGCCCATAAACGACGCCGTCCGCGAAAGCCGTCTTGCAAAACTGTTTGTCCGTGAAGTATTAGGCGTATCATCGTTACTGGAAACGCCAGAATCAAAAGAGTTCTCCCTAGCAAGTTGCAGAGGCCTATTTGAGTCGGCGGAAAGACGATGTCTCCTTGGAACCGGTGGCACGGGAAGCAGGTCTTTTTTGGGGGGCTCCTCCGCAGAAGCTGGAAGCGAAGGCTGCGTTCGCTCCTGCAAAGCAGGACTGTATGGCAACAGCATGCTTTTGGCCAATCTGAATACCATATTTATGGGCTTCAAGTAGATAGACGCAAGCGTGCCGATGTTGAGCTCAAGCTCCTCAAGAATCGCCGGGTCGATGTTATCCGTATCGGCAGAAATAACGGGGTTGTTATTAAGTACGATTTCTTTGGTCTGGGACTGGTCCTCGGCCGAAATCAACCGCCAGTAGAAGAAACCTCTATCGCGAATATCAGGGTTGTCGGATTCCTCTGTGGCTAGTTTCAAAACACGGATGACGTGAGCCTGGCCCTTGGCCGGTAATTTCAAATAGTACTTTGTGACCGCAGTCATGGTGGCGTATTGCACCTCTAGAGGATCGTCTTTAAAGGAGGCCACGAAGTCTTCCACGATAGCATCGGCATTTTCAATGGTATGGCAGTATTGGCCCACAATCCAGATAAAGGCAGTTCGAGCGTCCGGTTCTTCAATGAGCTTATAGTGCTTAACAAGCTCTTGGATAGCGAAATCAAACCGTCTGGGATACTTTCTGAGCACATTCTTGATCACCACCGTGGCTTCCTGGACAATATAAGGGATTCCATTAGAAATCAAGTCGCAAATAACCTCCACGCACTGGTCGGCGGCGTTTTCTAGCTTGACTGCGAGGTTTCCAAAGGCGCGGATAGCCTTCCTGGCCATAGCCACGTCGACCTCAGTGGCATACTCTTCAAGTTCACGAAGAACCACCGCCACGTTCAGTTCGTTGGCAAGCAAGTAGATGATTTCGAGTTTTGTATCTTTCACGTAAATGGGGTCGTCAAAACGGCAAAAAAACATCTCCACGTCGAACTGCACGAGACTCTTCTTTCCGAGAAGTAAGAGAATCACATTGCGAAGAACAAGAAACTGGATCTCCGCCGGCTTCGAAAGAAGCAGCACCAACAGCGACCCCAACCTTTTGGAGAGCGTGGGCATCACCACTTCCGGACTGCGCACGTAGTTGCTGCAATAGACGATGACTTTGAACGCATTGAGGACCACAGCCGAGTTCTCATGTTGAAGAGAGGGAAGGGTGGCGTCTATGACTGCCAACGCATCCTCGGAAGTCTGGGGAACGTAGCCGATCAAGGCGTTCAAAATGTACGTCTGCAGCCACGCGTTGGTGGCGGAAAGATGGCCCAAGAGCGTCTCAGCGTGGTTTTTGTCCACGGTAAGCGCCAAACCCTTGCCATTTTCTGTGACGTAGTCCAAGGATGCAAGTGCATGCGACACCACCGTATGATTGGAGTCGTAGAGAAGATCGTTGAGGCCGTCTATAAGTCCCAGGGCGGTAGTTTTCCCCGGATCATTCTCGTATGCCCTCAGGACCAGAAAGGCGGCACTTTTACGCACATACGGATCGGAGTCCGCCAAACCCTTGCTTAAACTGCGTAGTGTGAGATCTACGAACTCGGGAAGTGCCACCTGGGCCATTGTGTTGAGCGCATGGGCCCGCAAAATGGGGTCCAGATCCTCTCTAAAGCGCTGGAGAAATTGGAGGGCATTCTGGGCCTCTTTGGGGTTGAGATGAGCATAGGCGGCTATAAATTGAAGCGCCAACTTCCTGATCTCGATGTCGTCGATTTTCATAAGCAGAATCACATCCAGAAGGAGATTGGCTATTTCATTGTTGTTTAGGATAATGTTGGCCACGCACTTTTTAAGCACGACTTTAATACGGGCATTTGGCTTCAGTTTTTTGAATGCCTGGTCCAATTCGGCACGGAGTTCTGCCAGCTTCGACTTGCTGAAGAGCTTCCAATCGCTCATGTTGTGGGAAGATTTTGTGAAGGGTTGTGGAGGGTTGGTGAAGAAGTGGTGAAATATGGAGTAGTTGTAAGTGAAATGTTAATGCGAAATTAGAGAATTAGGGAGAGAAAAAGTGACAGGAATAGTAAGGGAAATAGCGTGGGAATAGTGCGAAACAGTGCGAAACAGTGCGAAGTGGTGAAAGAATTAGTGGCAGACTCAGTGAGATATAGCCAAAAATAGCGAGAAATAGCGAGAAAGATAGTGACAGACTCACTAAAAAATGGTGAGAAATATCAGTGCGATAGTTCAAGCAAGATTCTTGAGAGCCGAGAAAAATGGCCAAAGGGGGTGTTTATGGAAGTTTTTACGGTTTTCAACTATCAAAGTTGTGGCCAATGCCATACTGGCGAAGTTTGGGGGTATTTCTTGGAGAAATGGTGGAAAAACAATAACCTTTGGGTGGTCAACAAGCTTCGAAAACCGCAGCAAACAGTTAGCTGGAAATCGGCAAATGGCTAGTTTGAAAGGAACTACAAATTCTACTCTAACCACACCAATATCTTCCAAAGGATGCTCTCGTTGTATTCAATTTGTAGGTGAAAGCTTCGTCAGGTTCCTGTCATCCAGAATAGCGGTTGACTGATGACAGTATACCAAAGTCTATGGAAATTGCCTTAAATTCAAAAACAGACTGAATTTACAAAACCCGATATATACCTCTCCTACCTACCTTTCCTTCCTTCTCTACTCTCCTTCCTTCTCTACCTCTCCTTCCTTCTCTACCTCTCCTTACGTCCTTCCATTCCCCGTCTTCCCCTGCCTCCTTTACCTATACAACCGCATATCCCAGCGCATAACTCACGCTGCTATCTGAGGCCCTGACCACCTGGCTGCTTTGCAGATATCCCGTCCATTTAAATCCTCCCGAAGCACCAGCTCCCTCTAACAACTGCAAAACGACCCAGATGGGTTTCTGGCCACAGATGGTATTCCCAGTGGTGCTAATGTACCGTTTCCAGGCACTTGCTGTTTCTTCTGACGCAATACGCATGGCTTCTCGGTCAAGAAACTCAATCGACTTGTAAATGGGAGTCTCCGGACTAGTTTTCGACCCCAGTCTCAATGTAATAATGTCTTCTATGCCATTAGTGGGGTCAGCGACGTACTCTGTGTACCCAAAACGTGAGCCCCAATGACAAAAGTCCGAGCTTATCACAAAGGTATTCTCTTCGTCGGCAAAGTAGGGGTTCAATGCTTCTACCACTGATGCTGCCAAGCTGGAATCAAGGCCTGATATCATAATGGGGACTATCAGAGGAAGACCCTGTGCAATGTCCTTGGCTCTATAGTAAAGAAAAGGCGCGTGCATCTCAAAAGAGTGCTCGTCGTCGTCAATCTCCTCACTCATATACTTGAACACCTTTTTGCCTTGTACCCTCAATTCAGTGAGCTCTTTCGTCACCTCCGTATCTACCGGAAGGTCCCCTAATGGCGTCTCATAACTGTCGTATTTTGATACCAAAACCGACGTTTTGAAGTAAACGTGGTGCAGCGGCCCAAGTATAAATACCCTTTTCACTTTTGAGGTATCCCACACTGCAAAAGTCTCGGCCAATCGGGCCCCCAGATAAGTGTACCCAGCATGGGGGCCAATGAGCACTCTGGCACCTTTAACCAGCTTAATATGGGCGGTTTCCGCCGCTTGAAAAAATCCCTTGAGCTGCTTTGCAAGACTGACTCCTTCACCGATATACCACAGCCCTGAGTGGGTCGCAGGACGTACTTTGACCATGGTGTGGCGAATAAGGGATGGGTGTATGGATGTGATGATTTGGTTTTCGCACCCGATTGCGGATATCCTGCATATGGTGTGTTTTTTACCTGCAGGATGCCAGTTCCTAGTTTGGAAAGCTGCAGATTTGCACCTAACCTAATTGGGTAAACTGAACCTTTTCTGGTTATCCGTATTGTTTTAGGCCGAGAAACTCTTACGCGCCGATTGAGCCCACTGAATAATCCCTACACTTCCTTTCGTAGACGCGCGTTGATAGCTAATGAATAATAAATAACCAATCACTTCTTGGTGATCTCCAAAGTCCAGTCAACAACCTTCAACTCCTCCTCTCCAGCAAAGTATGTGGAAGTAGCGTTGTAGGCACCTCTGACAAGAAATCCGCCAGGAGTGGTGTCGGGCGGGAACTCTTTGGAGTACTCTTCAGTTGAGGGCTCGAAGTCGCCGATGTCCAACTCTCTGCTCTTGACGGTGAGACCGTGTCTCTTGACTACTTGTTTGTATCTCAAGTTATTGAGGGCTCTGTTCTTCACTTTGAAGTGCAACGTGAAAGTGTAGGAGGAGCTCTCAGGAATCTTGAACTCGACTTCGTCGTTGTCGCCCGCCGAGACAGTGACGGGCTCCTTGCCCTCAACCTTAACGGTGAAGCGGAGAATTTCCAAGTCAGGATGAGTGGTAGAGGGCATTTGTGGAAGCTTGAGCGATTGACTCTTCCATTAGCGGAAATGACCCCTTTTATACGCTCCGAACAGCAACTCCTCGGAGCGTACTGTGGGGGTGGTCTCCTGTATATAGCGTATTTTTCACATGCGGTGCCTAAGATTCATACCAGCGTAAATCCTAAGGCAATAGTTCAGGCACGAATCGCCATTTTAGGTAGTGGGGAATTGGTGCAGGCACGCGTCCTGCTGCATGAGTAGCAAAAAGGCTTTGATCTCCCTCGGGCCGGAGGCTTCACCTCGGTTATGTTTCGTGTTTTTGTTGCCAGTAGATTCTCTTACCACTTCCCCTTTCGGGAGACCCGGAATTTCTCTACGTCATCCTGCAAAAGTCGGTGTAACTCGGGAATTGTCTGACACTGAGTTTCGAAACTGAAGTCAAACACTTCACACTCGACCTCACACGCCTTATTGCGCACCTTTTGGAGGTAGGGGTGCGCAAGTGCTTCGCTGACGTCTAGCCGCTCGTACGGGTCCCAGCAGAGCAAGTTGTCGAGCATATGGAGCGCTGGGCCTGCCGCAAATGGGTAGATCTGGTCCCATCCAATGCACAAATACTGCGGTATGGCCACGGTCGAGAGTTTCCAGTTGTACTTGCGGACCACCGCGTCTGAAGGTGTTCCCAACACCTTGGTGATCTCGTGAAGCTGGTGCATCTGGTTCTTTCCCACGAAAAGAGGCCTCCGGCCGTACAACTCTGCAAGAATGCACCCCACCGCCCACATATCCACTGCCTTATTGTATGAGCGGTCTGCCACCATGAGTTCAGGTGCACGGTACCAACGCGTGGCCACGTAATTGGTGATGGGCGAGGATTTTGCGTGAAGATAGAGAGGGCTCACGCCCCTGGCGAGCCCAAAGTCGCAGATCTTGAGCTCTCCCTGTGTCGTTACCAAGATGTTGCCGGGTTTCAAGTCGCGGTGGATCACGTCTGCCAGATGGATGTATTTCAACCCGCAGAGGATCTGGTAGAGAAAAGAAGCAATGTGGAACTCCGAAAACTGAGTGGCCAGGTAAATGACCCTGGCCAAGTCGTAATCTGCGAGTTCCTGAAAGCAATAGAGACCCTCGTAAGGGTGTTCGTTGACGATTTCGAGATCAATCAATCCGATGATCTGTTGTTAGTAGCGTTCCAAACACCGATAGTCGGTCGGCTTACGTTTCGGTGGCCACGGAAATGGACCATGAGCTTCATCTCGCGGACGGCTCTTCTCATAAGAACCTCCTTGTGGAAGATATTGGACACCTTTTTGACTGCAACACGAACGGGAACGCCCTTAGTGTCCACGGCAGCGCACACTGTTCCATAAGAGCCTTTTCCGAGAACACATTCGATGGAGTAGCGGGGGTCGATGAGGAAATGTGCCTCTTTTGGCGTCCCTGGCTTCATTATGGGTGTTTGTGGTAAAGGAGGCTTTAAGCGGGGCTGCAAGCGGGCGCAGTTGGCTGTTGTAGGCTTGGTGGGATATTTGGGGGTTCGTGGAAGAATCTTAGAAGGATTGCAATTGATGGGCATCCAATTGGGCGTCCAATAAGATGTGTTCGGGCGCTTATTGGAATGTCGTCCTTAAGTAAGGGTTCCAGCTGTTCAGAATTGTGATGAAGGCTTTAAAAGGAGTCTCCACCTTAGGCTTGTATTCCGTTGGCTGTAGACAAGAGTACTGCAAAATCTGGTTTTTGTTGGGAGTACGCCCTGTACTGATTTGCCGTCTTTTGGCTGTAAAATGGCGGCTTTTGTCATGAACTCAACTTACACACTCTTCTTTCGCACAAAGTTGCAGCACCCATTTTTGTATCTGCCATATTTGCTACAATATCGAAGACGGGCTCTTCAAAGTTGCAGTCGTTGCTCCACACACCTTCTTCTTCACAATGGTCCCAAAAAAGTGCAACTTCCCCCATCTCTTCAGCTTAATTTCTGCCCCTTTCCCTTTTGCAGCACCCTGGCCTAAGTATTCAATTCTCCCTACCCACAACTTCAACCAACTACACTATTTGAAGCGCACAAACGCGCACGTGCCATTAGCAGTGCATCAGCACCGACCAACACTGCCATAAAGGTCACCATCTTAAAGACCACCGCCCTAAACCCTTCGTCGTTTAGCCGCCGCCCCTCTATCTTGCTGCAAATGCCTGGGCGGTTGTGCAGGAGGTCGTGCCGCATCCAGAGATTTTTTCACCTCTTCGTTGATTTTCAGTGCACTGATTAACACCTCACATTAGCCATGAGTTCGTCCAACAGCAGATTCTACGAGAACAAGTACCCGGAGGTGGACGAGGTGGTGATGGTGAACGTCCAGGAGATTGCGGAGATGGGCGCCTACGTCAAGTTGTTGGAGTACGACAACATCGAGGGTATGGTCTTATTGTCTGAGTTGTCGAGAAGACGGATCCGGTCTATCCAGAAATTGATCCGTGTGGGCAAAAACGAGGTGGCGGTGGTGTTGAGAGTGGACAAGGAAAAGGGCTACATCGACCTTTCCAAAAGAAGAGTTTCCACTGAGGACATCGTGAAGTGCGACGAGAGATACAACAAATCCAAGTCCGTGCACTCCATCTTGAGGCACTGTGCGGAGAAATTCAACATCCCGCTCGAGAAGTTGTACCTGACGGTGGGCTGGCCTTTGAGCCGCAAGTACGGCCACGCCTACGATGCGTTCAAGTTGTCCATCACCGACCCCACCATCTTCGACATTGTGGAGGCGCCCAACGCGGACGTGTTGAATGAATTGAAGTTGTACATATCGCGCCGGTTGACGCCGCAGGCCATCAAAATTAGAGCCGACGTGGAGGTCCAGTGCTTCGAGTACGAGGGCATCGACGCCATCAAAAAGGCCTTGAAGACCGCAGAGGAAGTGTCCACGGACCAGATGCAGGTGAAGGCCAAGTTAGTGGCGGCGCCGCTATACGTTATCTCCACCCAGGCTTTGGACAAGAACCAGGGCGTGGCGTTGTTGGAGTCTGCCATTGCCAACGTGACCGCCTCCATTGAGGCCGCGGGTGGTCTGTGCACGATCATGATGGCCCCCAAGGCCGTCACTGCCGTGGAGGACGCCGAGTTGCAGGCGTTGTTGGAGAGAAAGGAGGCCGAGGACAAGGACTCGTCCGACGAGGAGGAGGAATAGCGTATAGAGGAGTCTGTATAAGTAGCATAGTCAGGAAGCGGCGTATTCGGTTAGAGATGATGTAACGATGGGCAGGACCATGTAGGCAGAGCATTTGGGGGAGAAGAACCTACCGTGGAGAAGAACCTACCGTGGAGAAGAACCTATAATGTGGAGAAGAACCTACAGTGGAGAAGAACCTATAATATGGAGAACTGGCTTGAATGTGGAGACCTATTACGGTACGGTGCTAGAGCCATTATTGCTGATTTCAGCCCTTCTATGTTCTGCTGTATTCAGCACCAAATGGTGTCTTTCGCCCTCTACGCTTCTCTCTCCCAGCCGTCCCGTTCTATATTACATACTATACTATACATCACGTGGCAAACGCCGCCAGCCGCGTAATCACCATCTGTCTCCTGTTGGCCCGCTCCACAATGTAAGCCGGCAAATTGTCCACAAGCTGAGTAGGAATCCTCAAGTCCACCACCGACTCCGGAATCAACAAGTAGTCGATATTGGTGAGTTCCTGGTTTCCACTCAAGTCCAAGATCTTCAAGTTGGTTCCAAACCGGATATTTCTCAACACCTTCAAGTCGTTGTACATCAAGCTCAACGAGATCAACGACGCTGGAAACTCCATGGACTCAATTGCCTTTATCGAGTGGTATCCTAGCTTCAACACCTTAAGATTGGGCGGGAACGTCACGTCCTTTAGCGTGGTTATGTGCTTCTCGGTCTCGTCCAGGTCAGGGTCCATTTCAAAGTCAAGCACCTCGAGACCAATGGGAAACTGCACGTTCTTCAACGTGGTGATCATGTTGTTTCCCAAGTAGAGCTCCTTGAGAGCTGTAGGAAACTGCACCTTGTTTAACGTCTTGATGTTGTTGTTGGCCAAATAGAGGCTCTCGAGCGTATTGGGGAGCTTTAGCGGGTTAATACTGTTGACTCCGTTGAAGCCCAAGTTCACTTTCTTCAAATACGCCGGAAGCTTCAAGCCCCGGGTGTTGGTCATAGATTGCTGCAAGTTCAACGAAACCAACAGATCCGGAAATTTCACGCCTGTCATGGACTCGTTGGGAATGCACGATAAGTCGAGATACTCCATGCCTTCGTGGAATTTGGCGCCCTTGATGCATTCTATGGGGTTGTATGAGAGCGATAACGACTTCAAGCTTCTGGGGAAGTTGACGCCTCGCAAGTTGTCTATGCGGTTTTGCGATAAGTCGAGATTGATAAGGCGTGGAGGGAACTCCACGTAGTTCAAAAAGTAGATCTTGTTCCCCAACAAATTCAACCGTTCGAGCGTGTACGGAAAATTGATGTTGTCGAGACTGGAAATCGATCCGCTGGAGGCTATCAAAACCTTGAGCTTGGTGGGCATCTTGAAGCCTGTGAGTGTTTCCAAAGAGTATCCTCCGCCAATGTTGATGGTTTCCAAAGTGTCGGGAAAACGAACTCCGGGAAGGAAACGGATGCAGTTTTCTCCGTAGTCGAACACGCGTAAGTTCTTCCAGTGCTGAATATCGTCCTGGATCTCCTGTCCTAGCTTGGCCAAATCGTCTTTTTCGGTCAAGTAGACGGTATTTATCTCGTACTTGTTGATCAAGGAGCACTGGACAACCTTTTCGCCCGCTGCCCCGTTCAAAACAGCCAAAAAATGCTTATACTCGTCCTTTTCTTCCATACTGTAGTCGGCCCACTTTTTGTTGCTGTCGAACATGAAATGGTAGCCTATCTCCGCCACTGATTGAAACACCTTTGGGTTTGCCTCGATAAAGTCGGACATTTTCCTCAAATTGGGCTGGAACTCATCGTTATACTCTATGGAGAAATTCAAGTAGAAGAAGCTCTTTTCGGATATCTCTTGGTCGTGGATAATTGTGTCTATCGAGCTCAACTCGACGATGGTGGGAGTGTCGTGTTTGGAGGCCTTATAGTCATCCAATTGGACTTTCATATATGAGAACCGGGGCTTATCGTAGATGATAACAAGCCTGTTGCGCTTCATATAAGGGACTGGCGCCGGTGGAATGCCCGTAGGTATGCTTGACTTGGGAGCAGGTGTTTCAGGCACCGTTAAATCTATAGCGGTGGAAGCTTTGGAGACTGAGGGACCCTCAAATGGGGGCGTTCCCTCGTTGAACTGCTGGATTGCCGTGAGACTATTGGTGAGCGCATCAGAAGCGGCCAAGTCATCTAAGCTGAACATATTCGAAGACGGCTCGTTTTTGATTGGGTTGTCCAAAGGGAGGTCAGAAATGGCATTTGGGATGGAAGCGTCCTGAGAATTGGCGCTGGGTTGTCCTTCCCGGTAGTCTCCGCCTGTTTCTTGTGAGTTTTCTTGGTGATGTAGCCCCAAAACCAGAGAAGGGGCCAGTGGTGGTATGAGAGTCTCGCCATTGTGCTCAGTTTTCGCCGCATATACTGTCTGTGGGGTGCTTTGGCTATTAGCAGCATTTTCAGGGCCAGAATTCAGCGAATCCCCGGCCTCTGTAGCATTTTCAGCCAGGCCACTATTGGTCTCTGAGGCAACTCTATTAGCAGTGGTATCTATTAGAGGATTCGGTATTATAGGGCCACTGTTTTCGTCTTTGGCCGTTTCTTCGAGCTTTATTCTCTTCTGAGAAGGCTCTTCTGGATCCTGTATGGCATTTTCCACCGTCTTTTGTATTATCTCCGGAGCTGTCTGGGAGCTCTTCTCAGATGCCATAGTTGTGCTTAGCAAAGAATCGTTGTTATTTGAGATGGTGTTTTCGCCGCTAGGGCTGACTACTTGGCCTGCTTGCGTTGTTTCAGGCCGGTCGGTCGTACCGAGGTTCTCCACCATGCTGACGTAATGAGGTGGTGATGAGGTGGTGTTGTGGAGAGAAATTTCCAGTGCGCGCTATAATAGAGATGAGGATTTGGGTGAGAAAAACAGTCCTAGGGAAGAATTGAGGAAGGAATAGCTGAGTTGGAATAGCTCAGGGAATAGCTGAGGGAATAGCTGAGGTGGAATAGCTGAGGTGGACCTTTTGGTGGCTTATGAGTGCATAAATGGTGTGTAGCGCTATTTATGCTCTTTCGATGCTGACCGTGCTATTGAATACGTCTATTGGTCTGTGGTGCTCTAAATGCATGCTACTAGGTATGGTGCTATTAATGCCGCTAGGAATGGTGCTAGAGACGCAATTACTGATTAAGCCTCTAATATGCATCATGCTTTGTACGTAAAGCTGTCTACTTATAAGCCGGATGGCTCTCGCCCTTTCTGGTTATATCCACAGTATGCAGCTGATAAGATATCTGAATTGTGAGCAGCGTACTCCAACATACCTTTTTCAGGGTTGCCGCAGTACTGAGAACAGCTATATATGACCCCTGTATCGCAGATTGCGCTTCATTACTGTGATTAACTAAACTGGACGTATTTCAAATGCTGTACCCAGCGATCTATTACTACCACTAACTTGACCGTCTCTATTAAATTCTGTAGACACACCCACATCCATCATTAATCCCGTAATAAGTATGTCCCAGACATACAACGTAATGCATATAATGGCACTGACTAGACGCCCCACGCGGGCCTAAGACAGTTCTTCACAGGCCCCCAAAAAGGAACAGTAATGTGCAAGTAGTCCAAGTCAATGTCCTTGGCCCCAGCCATCTCGTTACGAGTAATCATGTAGCCTCTTAGGCAAAGCAACGAGAGAAAACACACGAAGAAAGAGATGCCCGAAAACACCGAACAGTAAACGTACTGCGTAGGGTCTTGGATGGCCGACGCCGAGCCTCCCTTCTTCAAAGAAATCCCGATAACCGGCGAAACTAACCCGGAAACACCCAAGGAGATCCACAACATGGAAAACGCCACATTGATACGTTTGAGACCAAATAACTGAGTGGTCATTCCCAGGATAGACGTGAAAATCGTTCCCAAGAGGGTTCCCAAAATAAGACTGAGGGCAATAACCGTGCCAAAGTTGCGAGCAGGCACCCACATTCCCAACACGAAGACAGTGCATAGGAAGTAGGTGGTTGCGGCCATGGTGATGGGGCCAATCTTATCTGAGAGAAGGCCCACGATAGGTCTTCCGATAGTAGCGCCTGTCAGGATCATAGCGGCTGCGATAGAGCCCTGGTAAGCCGAGTAACCGAGCGAAGTGGTGAAGTTGGCCATGGTGTACAACACCACCACGTAGCCAAACATACAGGTGATCACGAACAACACCATGAGCCAGAAAGCCGCCGATTTCAAGCAGTCGATGTCGTAGAAGGCCACCGTCATCTTCTTGTTCATCCGGGTCTTGGCAAGCACAGTGGCGATGCAGATGATACCGAAACACATGATGCTCTGGGCTCTCAAGGCCCAGAACACCGATTTGCTCTGAGCCACACGCTGCATGCCCAAGTTGAACACAACTCCACCAATACCAGAGCCAGCGGAGGCCAAACCACCAGCAAAAATGCGCTTTTTCTTAAACCACTGAGGAAGAAGCGTCAACGCCGGAAGGGAGATGAACGCCAACCCGAAACTGTTGATAATACCCTGTGTCAAGTATAATTGCCAGAGCTTTGTAGAAAACGACGCAAGCATCAACCCCGCAAACTGGCAGAGGTTTCCCACCACAAGCGTGCCTTTGGTAGTGATTTTGGTTGAAAGGAGGTTTATCAACGGCGTGAAAAGTAAGCCTGCGCCAAAGGCTATTCCACCAACAAGCGAGTAATCCAACTTGGTTCCTCCGGGAAATATATCATCGTTCAAGTAGTAGGAGAAGTAGATGGCAAAGCCCGCGTTCGCGCCCCACAGCGCAAAGTTCATAAGAAACACGGCAAACACAACCACCCAGCCATAGCCGCCATCGGGAATATCGTCCATAGGATTGGTGGGGGGAGGCTGCTGCTTTTCGTGGTCCTCATGTGGCGTTCTGTCCTCAGATTCTGAAGGTGTGACAGTGTCAAGGGGCGTTTCAAGATGCTCTTCCACCTTTTCCGGATGGGTAGATGACCTATGCAATCCTGGACTCATGACTGTGTAGTTTTTTGCATACCTACGGAAATCAGGAGGGTGCAATATATATAAGGCTTACTCGCAAATTTATACCGGTCCGATGTACATTAGCCGCACCACATCAGGGCTCTTTGCGAGAGAACCGGCTTACCGGTCGCAATTCCCGGTCGCAAAAGTTCGCGTCTTTCGGCACCAGGCCCCTGATGCGCTAATATAGCCGAGCCGTCAGCCTACTGCACAACCCGCTTCTGCTTTAGCGCCCACAAATATGCCTTCGATGGCTGCGGAGAACTTGCGCGGTCGGACTCAATGCCGTTTTTCCGAAGCGGATCCGGCATGCCGGTTCCACCGCAAACTGACTCACAAACGTTCCGCATTTGTCAGCACCCTCGGAGATTCCCAAAGGGGCATCGGAGCCGATGTGTTCTGGCGGAAGACAAAGAACCGGATGCAGGGCTCGGGAAACCGGCGCGCCGGTCCGAACATTAACAGGCCCAAAAATATGAGATCGTTTGGCGGGTAAAACCCGGTCTGCCGATTGATAAAAATGCAAAAAAAGAGGGGTGAGCTGGGAATTGAACCCAGGACCTCCCGCATATTAGTCGAATTCCGAATTTCGAAATTGTCCCTAAGCGAGAATCATACCACTAGACCACACACCCGAAGAGAAAAGAGGGGTGAGCTGGGAATTGAACCCAGGACCTCCCGCATACTAGTCAGGATCCGGCGGACCGGATCTCAACCCTAAGCGAGAATCATACCACTAGACCACACACCCGAAAATAGAGAGGGGGTGAGCTGGGAATTGAACCCAGGACCTCCCGCATGTCAGTCGAATTCCGGAAACCGGAACTGTCCCTAAGCGAGAATCATACCACTAGACCACACACCCGTGAAGAAGGGGGCGAGCTGGGAATTGAACCCAGGACCTCCCGCATATTAGTGAACCGCTAAACGGTCCGGGAAACCGGATGTTTTGCACTCCCTAAGCGAGAATCATACCACTAGACCACACGCCCGTGTTACGACTTCCGGGGTAAACCGGAATTCACTTCGGAAGAAGCGCTCGACGAGTGCGCCAAGCGCCCCTCTTCGAAGTTTTCCGAAGGTCGTGATTGCCACGAGATGTCAAAACAGAGAATACCAAATTAACAATTAAAAACTACTTAAGGACTATGGGCAAGGCCAGTGTCCATATATTCAGTCGAAGAATTTCTTCTGGGGGTTAATTAGGCAAAAAAGCGCCTTTTTGTATTTTTTCTCCCCTTTGTTGTATTTCTCCCATTTCTGCCATTTCTGTAGAAATATATGGAATATATCTTTATTTTGAAGTTAACATCCTGGCCAAGCATTGATATTTAAAGACCTTAATTGCACTTATCTCCGTTGAAAATTCCTTATTCCGTTACCTCTTATCTTACTCTTATGCCTTTGGAATCTACCTTTTTTGCACCTGCAACATCGGACTGAAAAAACTCATAGATCTCTCCTTCTCCTTAAGTATGCGTCTACTAAACGGCCATTTACCGCCGAGGTTTCGCCATATTGTGGCCAATAAGACACTATTTACACCTCACAGAAGCTCCCTTGTCTTTAGAGCCTCTTTTCACGAAAGCACTGCCCAATATAATGAGATCAAGCTTAATGCCGTGCCCATTGGAAGGACCAGAAATATAGGCATTATCGCCCACATCGATGCCGGAAAAACTACTACTACTGAACGGATGCTCTTCTACAGCGGCAGAACTTCCAGAATAGGCAATGTGGACGAAGGAGACACCGTGACCGATTTCCTTCCTTCTGAAAGAGAGCGTGGAATTACTATCCAGCTGGCGGCTATTTCCATTCCCTGGAATAACAACAAAATCAACATTATAGACACTCCCGGCCATGCTGACTTTACATTTGAAGTGATAAGATCGTTGCGTGTTCTCGATGGAGCCGTTACCATCCTCGATGGTGTTGCTGGAGTGGAGGCCCAGACCGAGAAGGTGTGGAAACAGGCCCAGGCCCTCGATATCCCCAAAATCGCCTACGTCAACAAAATGGACAGAGACGGTGCTGGGTTCAGCAGAACGGTAAGGGAAATCATCCAGAAGTTGCAAACAAGAGTTGTTCTCTGCAATATACCCTACTTTTCCAGAAGCGACAACGATGCGGTTTTCAGCGGCGTGGTGGATGTGGTACACAAGAAATTGCTCCAGTGGGACCCCAAGGTCGATGCCACCGGAAGAGAGCTCACAGTGGTGGATTTGGATGCCGAAAAAGAGACGTATCCCGAGCTATACGACAGTTTAGTGAAGAGCAGAGAGTCCATGATCGAGACGCTCGGCGAGTTTGACGAAGACGTCATCGAGGCCTTTTTCGAGAACGAAGAGGATTACATGAAGGTACCTGCCAAGGTGTTGATTGAAACCATCAAGAGGGCCACATTGGCCAACTACGTGACCCCTGTGTTGTGTGGTTCTTCTTTCAAGAACATCGGAGTGCAGCCACTTATGGATGCGGTGGTAAGCTACTTGCCTTCGCCTTTGCAAACTCCTGTTCCTGAGATTTCGTCCACCGCCACCAGGAGATTGTCAAAGGCTAAGGCTAAGAAATTGAAGGCCAATGCCACCATTGAGGAATTGGAGGTGAAAGCCGACATGGACGCCGCCCGTGGCCTCATCATCAACAAAAACCCCAACTTGACGGTGGCCCTCGCCTTTAAAGTGATGACACATGCCACCAGAGGCGTGATGACCTTCTTCAGAGTGTACAGCGGAAAGCTCAGCTCCAACACCACGGTAATGAACACCAGAACAAAAAAGACCCTCAACTTTAAGAAGGTGATGATAATGCACGGAGACCAGCCAGAGGGTGTCCCCTTTATAAGTTCTGGAAACATTGGTGTGATTACGGGAACAGACGATGATATCATCACTGGAGACACTTTGGTGTCCCATGGACCTGTCAACAGTAAGCTGTTCAACGATATGGAAACCAACTTAAAGTTGCTTCCTATCGAGATTCCGCCGCCATTGTTCAACTCCTCCATCGAGCCGTTGACGGCCGGAGACGCCAGACACATGGAGACGTGTATCAAGAGTTTATTGAGGGAGGACCCGTCGTTGAAAGTGGTGGTGGACGAGGACATGGGCCAGACCATCTTGTCTGGAATGGGGGAGTTGCACTTGGACATTGTCAAAGAGCGTTTGGTCAAGGACATGAAGGCCAACGTGCGGTTGAGAGAGGTTGCGGTTTCATTCAAAGAGACCTTGGCCAGTCCTCAGCACAAAAGCACGGTTTTATCGTCGAAAGATGACGAGAACATCAATATTGAGGTTCTGTTGGACTCTTTCGAGGGCCCTGCGGCCGAAAGTGACTTTTCTCATCTTGAAGATGCTGTGGTTTTGGAACAGGAGAATAACATTATTGTGTTTGAGAACGGAGCCACTCCTTCATACATGGCAGAGGCCATTGACCAAAGGCGGTGGAAACTGGACCACTCTCTCGAAGACCTTCAAGAAACGGTGATCCAGGGCTGTGCCACTGCTCTTCAACTTGGAGGGCCTCTTGTGGGGCTCCCATTGCATTCGACAGTGGTGAAGGTCAAAAGCTGGAATTTCCCCGTCGAAAGGCCCGTGAACCTGTCGGCGTTATTGGAAATCAGCAGAAGGGCCGTCAGCAAGAATATCAGTGAGATCTACGAGGTCAATAAGGACAGTTTCACGGTAGTTGAGCCAATTATGACTACCAAAGTGTATGTGGGATCGGATGTTCTCGGAGAAGTGACGCACGACTTGACGCATCGGTGCCAAAGTACCATTCTTGCAATCGAAGACGAGGCGGCAGAGAACTTGGATGCGTTTGCATGGGCCAATGAGGTTGCCGAGCGCACCTTTTTGCCTCCAGATTACACCAACAAAAGCGGGTCTCAGGGAGAGGTACGCAATAAGAAAATCATCATAGCAGAAACACCGTTGCGGGAGATGATTGGGTACTTATCGCGGTTGCGGCTGATCACGCAGGGCCGTGGTGTCTTCGATATGACTTACTTGGGGATGAGAAGGGCGATAAAACTGCGGTTGCAGACGCTATTTGGCGAATTGATGTGAACAGGATACTATGGGGTAGAGGAGAGAGAGCCAGGAAGGACAAGAGTGCCGTGGTAGCCGTGGACAGCGCGAGTGCGATCCGCTGTAAACTGCTGCAAATGGCTAAGATGGGCTGTCGGGTGAAGAATGGCTGCAAATTGCCGCATCCACCGAAGGAGTAATGGTGAACTGAGAGCCTAATGTAGGTTGCTAGTGGGATGCCATGTGGCGAGCAGCCGGTGCCTGTAAATAGATGTATATACTGTATCGCTATAAGATGGTTGTATACAAGGGTCTGTGACAGGAGCAATACTAGGGATTTGTATTTAGGGCTAGCTGCTTTGAGAAGGAAAGTTTATAGCCTATTGTTTTACAGTCCTTAGGTGAATACCGTGGCTGTGTATACAACATAGGTGATAGAGCATATATGATAGAACATAGGAGATAGAGCATATATGATAGAACATAGGTGATAGAGCATAGGTAATATATATATACATATATATATATATGCGTATACCATATGTACACCATAGGTGTATGCTATTGCCTTATGGCCCTATATGTCACATTTGTACATCGTATACTTATATCATGGGAGTATACGATGGTGCAAACTAGGCGAATACAAAGAGTGCATTCTACAGGTATTCCACCAGTAGCTGGCCCCAACATCTACGCCAAAATGCCACTCACCTACCCTATCAAATAACTCTATACACCAACAACTCCCTCCAACCTCCACTTCCTCCACCTCTTCAACTTTCCCAACTCTCAATTCCAATACCTTGCAGTCTTTACACCCGCCATCCTTCACTCAAGCCTGGCTGCCCTTTCTGCAGGACACCTTATCACATTCACATCACGTGACTCCAGACGACCAAAAGCGATCCCCGCCAAACCTCAGCCGCCACCTTTCCCCATGTCTTTCAGAATGGACCTTCCGCTGCCCAACCTCGATGTGGAGGAGAATGTGTCCACTACGTCCTCGCTGCTGCTGTTTGTGCCCATCGAAAGAGCGCACATCCAGGATGCCATCCAGATCATTAACGAGAGCAAGCAGTTCAACCGCCATATTCTCGAGTACCTCGACAAGACCACGCCCACGGCGGCCATAGGCAACAACTACCACATCATCCTGGTCTTCGGGTCCCAGAGTACCGGAAAGTCCACCTTGTTGAACACGCTTTTCCACACCAATTTCGACGTGATGGACGAGACCCGCCGCCAGCAGACCACCAAGGGTATATGGATGGCGCATTCTCCCACCGTCAGCAACACCAAGCAATTGGGGTCCCGTCCGGGCGACCTCCAGAACATTTTGGTCATGGATGTGGAGGGCACAGACGGCAGAGAACGAGGCGAGGACCAGGACTTCGAGAGAAAGGCGGCTTTGTTCGCCATGTCCACGTCGGAGATCTTGATAGTGAATATCTGGGAGACGCAGATCGGCTTGTACCAGGGAGCCAACATGGGGTTGTTGAAGACAGTGTTCGAGGTCAACTTGTCGCTTTTCGGCAAGGCCAAGTTGCACCACAACGACCATAAGGTGTTGCTCTTGTTTGTGATCAGAGACCACATTGGCGTGACTCCCAAGGAGAACTTGGCCGCCACCTTGACCCAGGATATGGTGGCCATGTGGGACAGCTTGAGCAAGCCCGCGGACGTGGCCCACTTGCAGTTTGCTGACTTCTTTGACATCGACTTCCACACCTTGGGACACAAAGTTTTGCAGCCGGAGAAGTTTGTGGACGACGTCAAGTTGCTCGGCGACAAGATAATTGACCCCAGCGACGACGAGTACTTGTTCAAGCCCAACTACCACCACAATATTCCCATCGATGGCTGGACCATGTACGCCGAGAGTTGCTGGGAACAGATCGACAGCAACAAGGACTTGGACTTGCCAACGCAGCAGATCTTGGTGGCCAAGTTCAAGTGCGACGAGATCTCCACCGGTGTCTACGACGAGTTTTTGGCCAAGTACAACGAGCGGATGCTCGCAAAGGTTCCCACCGAGAAGGCCACGGACACCATTGATTACGAGGACTTGGGCCGTTCCTTCATCGACTTGCGCAGCGACCTGTTGGAGAACTACGACATCTCGGCTTCCAGATACAATAAGTCGGTCTACGAGCAGAAAAGAACCGCTCTTGCGACCAAGATTAACCTCAAGTTCAAAGAGATCTTCGAGATCTACGCCAACTTCTTGCTAGCCTCTCATCTCAAGCGCTTCTCCGTAGCGTTGAGCACCGGCAGAAAGAACCTCAAGGGTACATTCCACGACACGGCCGCTGCTTTGACAAAGCAGACCCAGGGCGAGTTCAACACCAAAATTACGTTCTTGTCGTTGAACAACGACTTGGACTCCACGGTCCACGAGGAGAACTTAGCATCCGAGTTGAACGCGCTTGTGGCCAAACAGCAGGTACTCGAGTTGAACAGCATTGTCAGCAAGGGCGTGAAGAAGTTGAGTACCGGTTTAAGCAAAGCCATTGTGCTGGAATTGGCGGAGCCCAGCGACTCCACATGGACCAACGTTTTGGCCAAATTCAAGGCCTTGGAGACAGAAACATTGGCCAGATTCGAGTCCGACGGAAAGCACGATTTCGGCTTGGGAACATCAGACGAGTTCAACAACATAACGGTCAAGAGCCTTAAGTTTCGGTCGTGGGAGGCGTTCCACGGGTTGATCCACAAGCACATTTCCAAGGACAACTTATTGAACATCTTGAAGGAACGGTTTGATGACAAGTTCAGATACGACGAGAATGGGTTGCCACGGTTGTACCAGAATGCGTTTGAGCTTGAGGGTAGCTTTAACGAGGCGAAGTCTCATGCCTTGAAGGTTTTGCCCGTATTGACTTTAGCCAAGCTTGAAAACGGCAGCGAGGTGATCCCAGAATTCGACATTTTCGATCCGCAATTAAAGCGCAAGTATGGCGGTGGAAGTCTCGTTTTGGAAGAGCACGAGGAGGAGATTGACGACGAGGAGGATGAAGAGGCCCACTGTTTTGCGGAGATCTTGCCCGAGACCGACAAGGCGGCGGTTCTCGGCAAGTTCAAACGGGAGGTGGATGCCAAGTTTGTGGAGACTAAGCGTCTGATCATCCAGCACGTGACACAGATCCCGTACTACATTTACTTGGTGATTGTGGTTTTGGGATGGAACGAGTTCATGGCGGTTATTCGGAACCCGCTTTTCTTCTCGTTGATATTGTTGCTCGGAGGGGCAGTATACGTGATGTACACGCTCAATCTCTTGAAGCCTGCAATGGTGGTGGCGCAGCGGTTGGTGGACGAGGGAGTGGCGGTGGGAAAGCAGAAATTGAAGGAGTTTCTCGTTGACGACCACGAGACCCACGCACACAACTTGGGGCGCATCAGCGGCCAGAAGCGCGGAGAAGAGGCCGAGGAGATTGAGCTTGACGATTTGAAAGCTGAGTAGGTGAAGGGTGGGTGAATAAGAATGCTACATAAAAAAGGGTGGACAGGCACACTACTACGTCAGCGCCGCATGGAAGGACAGAGAACCATGTTTTTGGTGCGTTAGAATTTACCGAGTTTCTAGGTGGAAATGCGGTGGTTTGAGCTGGATTTTGCAGCACGAGTAGTATGGGGCTGACTGGGGCGTATTGGAGGTAAATTATATAATTGTGCAGTCTTAGCAGGGCCACTTGAAAGTCAAAGCATAGCTAATAGAGGTTTGTGACAGGCCGAGCCTAAAGGCTCATCTGAGGCACGTAGACGGCATCAAAAGAGCATATATGTGAATTTGCATGCCACGGTCCTATATGGGCTTGTAGTCCAGCCAGGGTAGTACTGCAGTCCAGCCAGGTTAATCTGCAGTACAGCCAGGGTAGTACTGTCCAGCCAGGTTGTGCATGAATGCCATCGCCATAGTTACGTTATTTTTGCAGCTAAGTCAACGCCATCTCCGCCGATGAACCCCTCACCATTTCCCCTGCAATGCCGGCATTTATTTGGCCCCTTACGAAACTCGGTCTCGTGACAATTTCGCCCAATTGCAATGCAACCTCAAGGCGCGCGTGGTGTACGGGTGTCTTACCAGCGAAGTGATGGCCACTCCTAGTGACTCAGTACCTTTCTGGACAAGGGCCTTTCTCCGCAGGAAGCCGCACTCAAGCGCACAAGCCCGCCGAAGGTGTTAGCCAACGGTCCCCACGCAGCAGCGGCGGATTCACCTTCCAGGTTCCCGCAAAGGGCCTGGTGCTCACGTGACGCCAATGCAACGTGCAGTCGCACAAAACCCCAATGCAACCCCGATATGCTGCAGGTTGCATTTCCCCCACTGCCACTGGCTTGCATCGCGGCCGAGGTTGCAGCGGCCAGGCGCGGGCGTGCATACACCGACGGTGGTGGCAGTAGCCGGGGCGTATATAGACTGTTGCAGCGCCCCGGCGACAGTAGCATCGATTGGCAATTCGCGGTTGCACGTCGTATTAGCTCTCTGCTCGCTTATATATGGGGGCTGCCCCACACCGTACTCGCCATCGCCCTGCCCGCCTGCAGGACACCCCATCATCGCCGCTGCACACCCCCTGTTTATACTTTTGACGTGTTCCGCCGCCATGTCGCCTCCCACCAACGTATACCTCGACGAGTCGCCAGTATTGGACGACATCGTGCTCCTGCTGCTGCCCAACACGCTGGTGCTGTCGCATGAGTTGGACGTCTCCAAGAGGGTAACCCTCGATGCCATAGGGGCGCTGTTCACGCTTCCCGTGGACGTGCTGCTTCTCGACAACCACGCTGACGAGCTTCTCGAAACTCTCGACGAGGCGCTACACCAGAACTCGCGCCTCTCCATGTTGCCCACCTGCAACATCACGCCCACGGGATCGGAGCACGGCGACTTCCTCGTCATCGACCTCGGCGGCTCCACGCTCCGAGTAGCCGTGATCCAGATCGACCCGCCCAGCCAGAAGGACGCCGACGCCACCGACCGCACAAACAGGGTCCATGTGGTGGTGGAGAAGAAATGGCTGGTGGCCAACTCGTTCAAGATCATCGACACCAACTTCTTCCAGTGGATCGGCGACCGCATCTCCGAGACCTTGTCGCTGCAGAGCGTTCTTCTGAAGGAAAAACCCATCAACGCGGGAATCACCTGGTCGTTTCCGTTGGAAACCACCCTGCACAACACCGGCCGCATTTGCTACGTCGGAAAGGGCTTTACCATCTCGCCGGAAATCTATAATGGCGACTTGAAACATATCTTGGAGACCACTTTGAAAGGTCAGGGCATTCTGATCGACGTCAAGGTGATCATCAACGACCTGCTTGCGGTCTACGCTGCGGGCGCCTTCTTGGACAAATACACCAAAATGGCCATGGTGCTCGGAACAGGCCTCAATATGTGTTGCCTGCTTCTCACCGATAAAATGCACCCCCAAAAACGCTTAGGCCAGGACAAGGTCAGCGTCAACATGGAAATGTCGCTCTTCGGCGACAAGGTGATGCTGCTGCTGCACACCAAGTATGATACCTTGATCGACAGCCGGTTTGTCGACAATTTGCATTTCAAGCCGTACATGTCCACGGACCCTCTCACAAACACCATTTTCCAGCCCTATGAGTTGATGACCAGCGGCCGCTACTTGCCTGAACTCGCGAGGTTGGCGCTCTGCGACTTAATCGCCGCCAAGGAGCTCTTCACGAGCCCCAGCTTGCTGCTTTCGCGCTTGCTGGTTCCTTACGACGGCTTTAGCGGCGAGTTGATGTGTCTTGTTTCTGAAACCTCCGATTTCCAGTTAATTTCGAAGAGGCTTGCCCAGGAGTACGGCTGGGACCCCTGCGACGTGGACCCGGCCGACATCGTGTCCTTGAAAGTGCTTGTGGGATGCATAGTGAAGAGGGCGGCCTATGTGGTGGCCACTTCCATCGTGGGAACCATCAAGCTCTTGGAATATCACAACGGACAGGAGTTTGCGGGCTCGCACTTGATCAAAATCGGTTTTGTGGGGTCCGTATTGCTGTACTTCCACAGTTACCGGGACCTCATTTTGAAGTATGTCAATGAGAGTGCTGATGTGCGGAAGTTGGGGCTCACGGTCAGTTTCAGAGCTATTGACGATAGCTCCATTATAGGTGCTGCCATTGGAGCCGCGTTTTATCTGACGGAGGAAACTGGGTGAGTGCTGGTGGAGGTGCATAGGATATAGATATAGACAGCTCGATTGCAAGATGTAGGAGGAACAAAAGGGAAAAGATATGAGATGGGTACGGTGGAAGAGGCAGGTATAAGGATATGAGAGACGGCGTTAATAAGAGACCGAGGTAACGGAGACAGAGGATTCAGGTGGTTGATGTACAACATGTTGAGGACACTGACCCTATCAGGTGAAAAGAATCTCTCAATGAAATAGATAATTAAAAAGGGATATGCTTACTGGTTGGCCAAAAGGTCGCGCTGAGAATTTGCACCCAAAGAAGTCACGCGACCATTAAGTGATGGCACCACATCGGGGTTTCATTGGAATGGGCCTGGTGCTAGGCTCATACTTATACTGTTGTAAGGAGAACGGGCTTTTTCAAAATATCTGATTCTGAGGTTTCCGACTCACGATGTTCCATAAGTCTATGCAAATCGTCATTGAAATGGCCACTTCTTTCCGGCAATCTCAGCTGATGTTCACCGCAGCACTTCCTCATCCTAACACTTAATGTTTCATTTACCATGCATTTACGGCTCCTTTCTCTTTATACAGTAGCGCCCAGCGCCTACAACTTGCTCTTCAAGCCGCTGGCCTCCAAATCAGACACAATCAACACGTTGCTGTGGTCCTGCAAGTACGACGAGGGGTAGCGGGGATCGTTCTTGTTGCCGTGGACCGTCTTGTTCAAAGCAAACTGCTTGTTCTTGCCAAAAACCACAATGGCCACCTCGTCGGAGTTGTCCAAAATGGTGGAAATTCCCACCGACAACGCGTGCTTCGGCACCTTGGACTCGTCGTTGCCAAAAAAGCGCGAGTTGGCCTCCACGGTGCTCTTCACCAACGACACTTTTCTGGTGATGGAGGACCGCTCAGACCCCACCTCGTTGAACGCCAAGTGGCCCTCTGGTCCAAGACCGCCCATGAACAAGTTGATGCGGCCGTAGTGCTTGATTTTGGCCTCGTAGGCGCGGCACTCCTCGTCCACGTTGGACGCCAACCCGTTCAAAATGTGGATGTTCTCCCTGGGGATGTCCACATGGTTGAAGAACTTATCGAACATGAAGTAATGGTACGACTGGGGGTCGGACGGAGGAAGGCCCAAATACTCGTCCATATTGAAAGTCACCACATACTTGAAAGAAACCTTCTTCTGGCGGTACGCCTCAATCAACCGGGCGTACACTCCCTCTGGAGACAGTCCCGTGGGAAGGCCCAACACAAAGGGTCTTTTTTCCGACGGGTTGAAGTCGTTGATGCGCCCCACAATATATGCCGCGAGGTAGGCGGACGCGTCCGCAGGAGAAGTGAAAATAGCCTGTCTCATTGCCTGGCCCCCACCAGCACCGGACCCGGCGCTCTCTTTATATTGTTAGCGGCGGTGGATGCAACGTTACATGGGACACGAGCCCTGCACACACCACCGGCCCCATGTGCCCTGGGATATATGCAGTACATGTTACATTGGTCTTATCGGGTGCAACCGATGGGCAAGTGACTAAATGCCGGCTATATAAGCAAGCAAACAGATCCGGCGATGGAGGAGGAGCCAAAATGCAAGTTACGCGCTTTACAAACTGTCATCTTTGCGACAATGGTCTCATTTACAGGAACACCGACTTGTATATAGACAAGGAGTCTGGCAAGATAGTGGAGGCCGTTTCGCCTTCTGAGGTTTCGGAGACCGTGGATCTCCAGGGCCGCATTCTTGCGCCCGGGTTTCTCGATATACAAAACAATGGTATTTACGGGGTGAATTTCCTGGCGTTGAACGCTGACTCGTCGGCCGCCGATGTGGCTGAGTTCAGACACTTCTATAATGACGCCATGACCAAGTACCTCAAAACGGGTGTGACTTCCGTGTGTCCCACGGTGACGTCGAACTTCCCGGAGGTATATGAAAAGGTGTTGCCGATCTACCGCGAGGGAAAACTGAGGCACCAGGCGGATTCCTTGGGCGCCCATTTGGAGGGCCCCTTCATCAACTTGAAGAAGAAAGGATGCCACCCGCCAGAGACGTTTGTGGACGCCCACGAAGGCCAGAAGCTGCTTTTCGACGTCTATGGCGAGCACAACTTGCTTGAAAACGTGCGTATCGTGACGGCGGCGCCCGAAATCCCCGGCGTTCTCGACATAATCCCGTCGGTCAAGGCCAAAAACGTCACTTTTGCCGTGGGCCATACCGCCGCCGACTACAAAACGGGCCTCAAGGCCGTCGAGGCTGGCGCCACCATGATCACTCACTTGTACAACGCCATGCCGCAGCCGCACCACCGTGACGTGGGCATTGTGGGGCTTGTCACGCTGCCTATCGCCGACAGCACCTGCCAAACGCCGTACTTCGGTCTTATTTGCGACGGCGTCCATGTCGACCCTTCTATGGCCACCATGGCCTACAGGGCAAACCCTGAAAAGTGCATTTTGGTCACGGATGCCATGCACTTAATCGGCTTGCCGGACGGAACCTACAAATGGGATAACCAGTACATCACCAAAACGGGGCCCATATTATACCTCAAGGGCACCACCACGCTAGCTGGAGCGGCCACCACGCTTGGCCAGTGTGTGCGTAACTTGATGAAATGGGCCGGGATTTCGTTGGCCGAGGCTGTGAAAACAGTAACCAACAACCCGGCCGACCTGATCAATGCCCAGGCCTCCAAGGGCTATTTGAACGTGGGCTGCGACGCGGATTTGGTGGTGATGGACGCCCACGGCTTCTTGACCAGTGTGTACAAGTTGGGTGTTCACGTGAAGCCTGTGGACGAAAACCAGCCAGCCAAGCTCATGGCTGCGTTGTAAGTCTCAGAAACGCTTCAACCGAGACATTTGTGAGATAGAATGGCGCTGGGCCGCTCGCTGCCAGTGCCCTATACCTTTGCGAGAATTGGCATGTAGACGTGTAATAAACGACTGCGAAGAGACCGAGAGAATACGTAGAAGGCCTGTCGGGTAAAAGGGGAAACAGAACGGATTACTCCCCCAAGTCATCAAATAAGGAGGGGCCTGAAATGCTATTGCAGCCGCGACATTACGATATTCAGCGACACAAATGCGACATTGACCGACACAGGACTTACCCGCACACTAGGGTTCAAACCCCACACCACTAGTTTTCTTTAGAGTCTCCAAGAGTGTCTTAAACATCGATCAAAACAGCCGAAAGCCGAAGAAAAGCATAATAGTCTACGTCAAGGGAAGTTTCATCGAACGGCACCCAGCAAGCAAAACCCAATTCAAGATCTATATAGCGCGATAAAGGGCTTATCCGATCGGATACCATTTAGCAAATAGTTCTTATGGTGAAACCCAGGGTACCACTTAGGCGTTTTTACGCCACCAATGGCGCCAAAGACGCCCATTCCAGAGTGGGGCTCCATCCGTGGCCGTCTTCCGCCAAACCTGGGCCTTACGAGCTTTTCCAAATGGAACAGTCGGCGCAAAATGCATCACGTCTTGAATTCAACAAGGCGCTTAAATCCACCCATTCCAAGTATGTGAAGGTGTACCATCCCGATGTGAACCACAGCATTGAGATATTGCATTCCAGCGGGCGTAAGTTGACGTCCGATGAAAAAAGGGCCCGTTTTGACCAGGTTCAGACGGCATACGAGCTTCTCAGGGACCCCAAGCGCCGTTTGGCATATAACAAGTACAAGGATACAGCTTGGGAAGGGTATAATGCGCAGACGAACCCCGGCACGTTCAACGCTTTCCGGTATGCCAACGCACACCGCAACAAGTACGACTTCAACCGGGACGAGGCGTTTTGGACCGCGGGAACATGGGAAGATTACTATAGAATGCGGTACCAAAGGGCACCGCCCACCCAAGAGGAGTTTGACAAGAACAAATATAAGATCCTCGCGGGCGTTTTGGCAGTGGCAGCAATAGCAGTGACCCTTCAGGTGATGCTCGCGGTGGAACGAACAAACGAGTTCAGGCGCCACGAGAGGTTGTTGAATTTGCGGTCGCAGCAGCAGTTGGACCAGGCACATGATAACTATGGGGTGGGAGAAAGCAAGTTGCAGCGTTTGCACAGGTTTTTGTTGCAAAGAAGGGTTCAACTGGGACTGTCGGACGAGAAGAAGGAGGAGATGCGCCGCGAGGACGGGCGCATTTTGACCCAGTATGCAAGGAAACAAGTGGAAAAGCTTCCAGAAGAGACGGGGTGAGGATATTCTAACACCGAAAGACCGGATTATGCAATGTATGGCGCCGTGTTTGGATGTTTGGATGTTTTATTTGGAAGGCGTGTGTGTTAGCAGTTTTTTGAGTGCAGCCATTTTGGTTGCAAATGGGATTTGGATAGGGAATGGCGGGAAACGTTTTCTATGATTTTCAATTTTGAGTGCAGGTGCTGGGTGCATTCTTCATTTAATGCATTATATATATTGTATTATGGCCATTTTGGTGGTGAAGGCCCTGGAAGTAAGGTTCTGAGGAGTATTGAGAAAGGCAGGAGAGAAAGGCAAGGAGACTGCGAAAAAAAGCCCTGGAAAATGCCAGTACAGAAAAAAGCCGCTGCAGAAAACGGCCCAGTACAAAGCATTCCCATTTCAGCCGTTTCTGTTGCATTCTAATAAACCCACGCTAGGCATTCAATTCCTGTAGCAGGTGATTCTCGTGTCATCGTCAATTGGCGTATTCTGGCAATCTGCGGTTCCCCAAATCGCTTCTATTCCTTCCGTTTTCGGTTTTCGGTTTTTCCGGGGAAGCCATTGGGTCTTTGAGTCATATAAAGTCGCGCGCCGCGCCATCCATCTCCACTCTTCTTCATCACCAAAATGGACTTTATGCACCCAGAGACGGTGCTCGATCTCGCCAACATCCGCGAGGCGTTGGTGCGGATGGAGGACACCATTGTGTTTGATCTCATTGAAAGGGCGCAGTTCTTTCTGTCGCCGCTGGTGTACCAGAAAAACACCATAAAGGTGCAGGGATTCGACGGGTCTTTTCTAGAATGGCTTCTTTTGCAGCTGGAACGCATCCATTCGCAGGTCAGGCGGTACGAGGCGCCCGACGAGGTGGCGTTTTTCCCCGACCAGCTTTTGCCGCTGCTTCTCCCGCCGCTCAACTACCCCAAGGTGCTTGCGCTGTACTATAGAGACGTCAACGTCAACAGCGACATCTACAAGTTCTACGTGGAGCAGATCGTGCCGCAGGTGGCGTGTGCCGCCGGAGAACAGCAGGAGAACTCCGGGCTGGTTGCGGTTTGCGACGTGGAGGCGCTCCAGGCCCTCTCCAGAAGAATCCATTTCGGCAAGTTCGTGGCAGAAGCAAAGTACCAGGCCGACAAGGAGGGCTACCGCAAGTTGATTTTGGCGCGCGATGTCAAGGGCATCGAGGAGTCCATCACAAACTCGGCGGTGGAGGCCAAGATCTTGGAGCGGTTGGTGGTGAAGTGCGAAAGCTACGGCGTGGACCCTTCGTTGAAGTACTCGCAGAAATCGCAGTCAAAGGTGCTGCTGTCGGTGATAGCACAGCTTTACAAGGACTACGTGATTCCGTTGACGAAGAAGGTGGAGGTGGACTACTTGTTGCGGCGGTTGGAGGATGAGTAGGGAAGGAGGATGTTTAGAGAAGAGACAATGTACGTGGTAGAATGGATAATGAAGAGGAAGAATGGACACTGGAAGAGGGGGAATGTATTGGGAATGGACATTCGAAGAAAGCAGGGAGAACAGAAAGTAGAGAGAAAGAGAAGAGGGGAAGAACAAATGGTAGGGGAAGGGGATCAAGTGAATTAGAGTGAACGGGGATTGGAGGTGCTGAGATTAGTAGGTGAGAAAAGTTGGTGGGAAAAGTAGGTGAGAGGGTACTCTTAAAGTAGCACAAGTAGCACAAGTAGCTCACAAGTAGCTAACAAGGAGTTCACAAGAGGCTCAGAAGAGGCTCAGAAGTAGCTCACAAGGGGCTCACAGGCAGCTCAAAACCATCCCAGAGACTCAGAAGGGACCTAGATGTGGGTGCCAGCGAAATAGTGAGAAGCCATGATTCGTTGCACCCAAATAAGGCCCTTGGGAAAACTGAGGTTCAAATAGAAAACACCTCAAATGTTTAGCAAGAGGGAAACTCCAAAATGAACCCCAAAAAAGACCATTGCAGTAGTCAAGAAGTGAAAGGGTACCGTCATATGACCCAATTGTTTTGGAATTGTTGGATAGTGCTGGCTAGACGTTGTAGTTGCGAAGAGAATTAGTGACAAACTTTAGTGGCCGCATACTGAACCAGTGTAATGAATTGACCTAGGTTAAAGTCCCCGAGGAAATAGCAGCTCCAACATTCCAGCAACCATCTCTAAGTCCACCCCAAACAAGCAGAGACTCATCAATTTAGAGTCCAATATTCGTAATTCTCTCTCTTCCTCCCATAAACCACTACGAGAAAAGGGCTTCATTTCAGTCTCGTCTGACCCTAGCAAAATCACATGCGTCCTTAATTTCACTGTTGTATTGTGACATGGCAGCCACGCGTGGCCGCTCTGCAGCAGGCCCGTGGGCGTTATTGGCTAGTGGTCGTACGGGAACGTGGGTCGCGTGGGGGGGGGGGGCAGCTGCAGGACGGCGGCCCCTAAACGGACCAAATCTAAAATGGCCGCAAATCCAGACGACGCGATGGTAAAAAATGCCGCCAAAAGCGGACAGCCCGGGCAGAGTAGGCATCAACGGGTGTAGATTGGGCTCGGTCGGCTTGTGGGGGCTTTGATTGGGTGCAAATGGCCCCTATTTGAGGCTCGGCACAGCCTCTTGTCGCTAATTTCTGCGAAAAAAGACAGCGACTGCGAAAAATAGCGACATGCCAGCCCCACACTGCCGGCCACACCTGCTCGTCTTCAGAGACGTCTATACAACCGTAAAAACAGCGGATACAGTTTCCAGCCTGCCAACAATCTCTATAGCCCGCCAGAAACCATGCCTCCCACGTCGCCAGACACCAATTGCAAATGGCTCTTATTCAGGGTCCGTGGCAGGCGTCTCCCGGGCCTAGCGGTGAACGGAAGCGAATTCTCGCAAATATCTCGCGCCACGCTAAAATTACCCCCGGCAGTTCCCGTAGTTTTCTCCGCCTAAAGTCCCCCTAAGTTTCACACAACATATTTTCACACCCCTAAACTCGCATTCCCCGTCCCGCCAACTGGGCCACACGAAACAACCAGACGCCAAACTTACACTATAGCCAGCCGTACCGCCATTTTCACATGCGCCTATCCCAACAAACACCCATCGCTGCCCCCACATCCGTGCGATGGCCGATCCGCCAATCACACAGCTCGCCGCCCCACGTTTCTTATCGATCGCAGTCCACGTTGCAGCCCACGCAGACCACAACGGCGGTGCGCGCACGCCTTTTGGTTTTCCCCGGTGGAATTGGGGCCTGTCCCAATCGGGCGAGGTGGCTCTTGGAACGTGCCAGGTGATTCCCACACGCGTTTGGCAGCCACCTGCGTGGTATAAAAGGAAAGGCACTTCCTTGTGTTGGCGGCTGCTGCAACTCTTTCTGAACCGTTGGAGATTGGCTGCAACTACCCAGGACCCTGGACCGTCTGCTGCGAATCGTTTTTGCTGCAAAAGTGACCAGTTGCAAGACCCTTTGTTCTGCACCCACTTGCTGGCGTTTAACTGCTGCTAATACGCTTTTCCCACACAACGCTAATTGCACGCCTGATATCTAGGCCGAAGACCCGTCTTTCAACAAGGACAGTCCCGATAGTTCAACACTGTTGCAAAAACCTGACTCGGACCCTTTCTAAGCCTCTCCTAGTCTAAGCATCTTTTTGCAACACCCAAAATGCTGATCCTCGAAGCTCTCTACGAGGTGTCCAACACCAAGCTTGCGGCAGCTGTGGCCATTCTGGTGGTGTGTGGCCTCGTTTTCCTGGCCCAGATCTCCGACTCCGTCTACAACCTTCTTGTTTTCGCGTGGGCGTGCTTTGTCAAGCCCTTTTTCCAAAAGAAAAAGAGCAAGGGAAAGGACCAGCAGCTGCTGCTTGAACTCTTCTACAAGAATCAGGCCCACATCTACGATGCCACCAGGGAGATCTTGTTGAAGGGCAGAAGCGAGTGCTTGCGCTTGGCTTACGCCCACCTCTCCAAGAAAAAGGACCTTGTTTGGATTGACATTGGCGGTGGAACCGGTAGGAACATCGAGTACATGGATGAGGTTGCCGCTGTGGCCTCCCACTTTAAGGCTGTTTACTTGGTGGACTTGTCGCCCTCTCTCTGTGAGGTCGCAAGAGCCCGTTTCCAGGAAAAGGGCTGGGACAATGTTCACGTTCTCCTCGCCGACGCCTGTGACTTTGCCATTGACTACAAGCAGGCCGATTTGATCACATTCTCCTACTCGCTCTCGATGATTCCCACCTTCAACTCCGCTGTGGACAACGCCGTCAAGTTGTTGAGCAAGTCCGGCATTATTGCGTGCGTGGACTTCGGAATCCAGTCGCTCGACACCTCCATGGGCAGAATCAACACCGTGGGTGGATTGATTGACAGGAACATCCCCTGGTTGTCGCGTAACTTCTGGCGCATCTGGTTTGAGGCCGATAAGGTGTTCTTGGACTCGGCCAGAAGAAACTACCTCGAGTACAAGTTCGGTACCGTGAAGTCTGTCAACTGCGTCAATTCTGTGTGCGGCCGGATTCCGTACTACATCTGGATTGGCTGCGACAAGTCCAAGGCGTCGCACTTGATCCACAGAATCAACTGTTTGGCCACTGAGTCGCCCTATTTGGCTCCTTCGGAAGCCACCCAGGCATTGCAGTACGACGACATTCCTATTTCCAAGGGCCACGAGGCTGCGCTTGCGAACTTCCACAAGAACTTGCCGTTCCCGTCCATCTACTACCAGAAGGAGGTGTGGAGAGTGTACTACGACGATATCAACCCGCAGTACACCCAATTCAGAGACCAGTACATCTACGCTTTCACCTGGGAGGACCCCAGAGAGGATGCCGAGATCTTGAAGTTTACCGAGAAGGACACTGTTTTGGCTATTACCTCTGCTGGTGATAACGTGTTGAGCTATGCCACTTTGCCTACACCCCCAAGAAGAATCCACGCGGTGGACTTGAACCCGTGCCAGAACCACTTGCTTGAGTTGAAGTTGGCGGCGTTCCGTGCATTGGACCAGGACCAAATCTGGGAGATGTTTGGCGACGGCAGAATTGCCAACTTCCACGACGTGTTGTTTGACAAGTTGGCGCCCCACTTGTCTTCCAACAACTTTCAGTACTGGGTTCAGCGCGGTGACAAGACCTTCAACCCCAAGGGCGAGGGCTTGTACAACACCGGATCCACCAGATGGGCTATCAGATTGGCCAGGTGGACGTTCAAGTTCTTTGGTGTCACCAAGTACGTCAAGCAGTTGTGCGAGGCTACCACCATGGAGCAGCAGCGTAAGATCTGGGACAACCACATTAAGCCTACTTTGTTCAACCCCTTTGTGGCCACATTGATGGTGGGAAACCCGCTTTTCTTGTGGAAGGCTTTGGGTGTCCCCGCTAACCAGGCCACCATGATGGGTAACTCCGTGTTCAAGTACGTGGTGGATACTCTCGACCCTCTTCTCAGCCGCTCGTTGATCTCGCAGGACAACTACTTCTACTACTTGACGTTGATGGGCCGTTACTCTAAGCAAAACTGCCCCGACTACTTGACCACGAAGGGCTACAAGAACCTCACCAAAAAGAACGCCGATGGCGAGGCCCCAATCGACCGCATTCGTCTCCACACCGACACCTTGCAGGATGTGTTCTCGCGGTTGAGCAAGTCCATCACGGTGGCCATCATCATGGACCACATGGACTGGTTCAACCCCAACGGCACCGACGCCAAGAAGGAGATCTTGGCTGTCAAAAAGTGCTTGGTTAAGGGAGGCCGTGTGATGTTGCGTTCGGCCGCTCAGTACCCGTGGTACATCAAGACGTTCGAGTCTCTTGGCTTCAAGTGCAAGCCTGCTGCCATCAGACACAGCGGTGAGACCATCGACAGAGTCAACATGTACGCGTCTACCTGGGTGTGCACCAAGGTGGACGAGCTGGAGGAGGAAGAGACGGTGGTGCCAGGAGTGTACCGCCGCAGAATGAGCAGCTTGCACATTTAGGCCCTGGCTGGCTTATAGTATTGCTGAATAGGTTTATAGGTGTTTTATGTTAGATTGGAGAAAAGTGCAGAAGATAGGAGAATGGGGCGCAAGAGAGGCAAGAGAGTGTTAGTAAAGAGCTCTGCTTAAGAGAAGCCTCCAACATTGGAGGACATCCTTATACTAAGCATTCTGCAGGACACGATGGTGCACGGGTGCTTTTGCAACTGTGCTGCGATTAGTAATTTCTTCCACACGCTTCTCCACCAAAACTATGACCAAGGAGTTTGAGATTGTTTTCAACGTGCCGTTGAAGTGCAATGACTGCGTGGAATCCGTGAGCAAAACCCTTGCCTCCGTGTCTGGAATTTCCAAATTTGATGTGGATTTGGCCAAGAACGTAGTCACTACTGAAGGGTCCGTTCCTCCTTCTCAGATCGTCTCTGCTATTCAATCCACAGGACGGGATGCCATAATCCGCGGTACCGGAAGACCCAACAGCGCTGCTGTGTGCATTTTGGAGTCTTTTGACCCCAAAGACATCAAACAGCCCGTCAAGGGTCTTGCTAGAATAGTTAGCGTGGCCCTGAACGACCTATTTGTGGAACTCACGGTCAATGGCTTACCTAAGGGAACTTACTACCCGTCAATTCGTGTTTCCGGAAACCTTTCTGAGGGAGCGTTGTCCACAGGAAGAGAATTTTACGGTCTTGCGCCCGTGGAGGTGGAAACGGTGTCGGATGTTTCCACCACCATCAACTCCTTGGGCGCGTTTGTTCAAAATAGCGAGAAATTGTACGCTGGACTGTCTTTTCTCCATGCCAGCGCGAACATCAGCGACTTTATTGGGAGAAGTCTCATTTTGTCTTCTACGAAAGACTCGGTGGCTTCGGATTCGTTGTGTGGAGTGATAGCACGCAGTGCGGGCGCGTGGGAGAATGATAAGCAGGTGTGCAGCTGTCTGGGGAAAACGGTGTGGCAGGAGCGCACGGATGCGCTAGCACGGGGAATAAGTCTGTAGAGGTGAGGAAAGAGAGAAGAGAGGAGGAAAGAGGGAAGCACAGGTACGTGATTTCGATACTTTCAGACTAAAGGAAGTGAAGTATGGTTTTATTAAGGAGTACCGGTATAGAGTGTAAAGGGTGGAGTGAAGACTGCGGTAGTGGCTTTGATTGTAGACTTCAGCCAGCGACTACCCGTATTAGAAATATATGTAGTAGAGAGTGTCCATAGTAGTGAGTGTCCATAGTAGAGAGAGTCTATATTAGCGAGCTCCCTACCAGTAACAGAATACTATTAACATCTACACTCAATTCACATACTGCCAGCCTCATTAGCTAACATCTTCCGACTTCAGTACGCTACACCCGTGAATATCCATATCGGTCAATAGCATACAACACAGGCATTTGTCGCGGTGCATTTGCACTACGCCATTGCCCCATACGTTAAACCCTAATTGCCCCTAATTATCGCTAATTTTCCCAAAACTATTGCCCAGTTCCCGCTAAAAACTCCTTTCCTCCCCTAACTAGCGCCTATTTCCTCTTTTCCGCCGCGCGTTTTCAGTGCCGCCCGCGTAAAGGTGCCCCAACCCCAATCCCCTACACAACCAGCCGCCTTGCCCCGATTCGCGCCCCACGATTCGCGCACATCTCAGAACGCCTCTATTTGTGGCGTAAATACGAGACCGCCTCCCTAGCGACTTTTCGATCCGTTCACTAAACCTTCTCCCACCGTACGACTCCTCCACGCCCGTCCCCGTCCCACACGCCCCTTCTGCATGACCCAGCCTTACCTTTCGCAGAAACTCCAGATCCTGGAGCTTCTTAACGAGCAGGTGGACCAGGTTAAGTCCAAGAAGTCCCTCAAGCTCAACAACGTTCTAGCCCACATCAATGTATCGCTTTCGGAGGTGGTAGAGTGCATCCACGAGTTCTTGTACTCGTACCAGCCGCCCCTTCAAATAGAGAGAATCTCCCTACAGAAAAACCACATCAAGCACTTACCTGCCAACTTCTCCATCATCTCCGATAGTCTTCGGTATTTGGACCTCCACAACAACTCTATTTCGGTGTTTCCGTCGGTTCTCCGTGAATGCCGCAACTTGGAGATTCTCGATTTGTCCAGCAACAGCCTATCATTCATTCCCAGGCACGACTTGGCGCCCTTGGTGAACTTGAAAGTGATCTCTTTGAAGGAGAATAAGTTCAAATACCTCCCCCCTATATTGGGAGAAATAACCAGTCTCAACTTGATTGAAGTTGCAGATAATCCGTTAGTGATCCCAACCCCTGAAGTAATAAGAGCATACCAGAAACAGTCACCAGATCTCGATTGGGTTCATGAATTGAAGCACTATTTGGTCACCAACGCCAACCTCCTTGATCTCAAGTTGGCGGAGGTTGAACAGCAGCACCAGCTACTGCTTCAGCTGCACAGACAGCACCAGCGACTGCACAGCAATGCGGTTCCTACACCGCCGCCTATCGCCAGATCAAGGTCTATTTCTGAGACCAAAAGTAAGTCTTCTAAGGCCGCCCGGCGGATGGGCCTCATCATCAAGAAAAACGACGATTCGGTGGCAGCGGGAGACGAAAAAACGTCTTCCTCCGGCGACAGCATGGGCTCACTTTCTCTCAGTAATAGCGATATGGCCAGAGTACACCAAGAATTCGCTTCTCCTTTGCAAATGCCCCACTCTGCCTCTGCCACAGAGACCACATTCACGATTGCTACGCCTCCACCGACCATATCCACCACCACAGCCACAACAGTGCCCAATTCACTCTCTGGGTCGCCCTCTTCCACGCTCACAGGCCACGTCAATCCCAACCAGGGACTCTCCTCTGGAACTAGCTCCTCTACTGCCACTTTGAGCCGCCCAGGAAGCAGCAACAGGACCCGCTCGAACACCTTGAAGGAGATACATAGCATACTTGAAAAGCACGATTCTGTGGATACAGAACACAAATCGGGCGCTTATTTCAGACGCCTTTCCACCCTACAAGAGCTTCCAGTGGATGAAAACACCACCCCCAGCCGTGTTCTCCAGTCCATCTCAGCATCAAATTTCAGCTCCAACAATTCGTCTCGAAAAGGCAGTTTATCGCAGCAATTACGAGACACTCTAGAGGCACACGATGACGGTGACTCCAAAAATGGGCTTCCAATGAAAACACCCCCAACTATTCGCAGCCATAGTCTCAGTTCTGCACCAGAGCTGTCGCCTTCCAGAGCTTCATCCACTAGGGCCTCTGTAAGCCACGATGTGAGCACTCTTGTGAAGGTTTCGCGGAAGATATTATTCTCGTTCAGCGAGTTACACTCTTCGGTTAGACGCTTCTCGGGATTTTCAGTCGATAAGAAGACTACCATCAAGATGGTTTCGTTGTTGTACGCCACCAAGTCCAATATTGATGCGTTGGTGGAGAACTTGGAGGTGATCGAGGAGACAGGCGATAACCTGGACCAGATCATCATATCGTTACACACATGCATTGGGTCGTTCAAGTCGATTATGGCATTTTTGAGCGATAACTTCTCTGTATTTGTTGCAAAAATCGACGTGTGTTTCATCCGAATGCTCTACTTGACGCTCTACGGCTCTTTTCAAGAGCTAGACAACGCCTATAGGCTTTTGGTGCCTGCTGGAGCTGCCCCCAGGGCCATTCAAACAACCCTGTCTTTCACAGCACTCAGCACACTTGATCCCAAGGCGCTGGTGTCGAAACAACAGGCTGTTGCGGGAGAGGTCGAGAATTTCGACGAAAAGCTCTACAAAACCATCGATATCGCCACAACCAACGCCCAAGTTGTTTTCAGTGAACTCACAAAGGCCATCGACAACAGCACTGTTGCTTCCACTAACTCTGGCCAGCCGCTTAATCCTTCTGTGGTCCCCAAGGTCAAGGAATTGACGGCCGTTTGTATGTCTTCCATGGAAATCAACAAGCGGTTGAAGACCAAGCTCATCACTATCCGCAACAACCCATCTTACACTACCAAGAGGCTCTTTTGGGATGATATCAACTTGTTCTTAAAAACCGTGATCCAGACGTTCTCATCAGTCAAGATCATCATGAAGGACTTGCCCATTTTAAACGACGTTCGCGCGTCCATGGCCAACTTGACCAAAACCACCAAGGACGTGACGATCATGCTTGAAGTGTCTTCTTACAAGTCCATGTCGGACTCGCTGTCGACGGCGTCTCTGTCACAGCCAGTACCGAACTTGTTCACGCCTCTACTGTCGCATGCGTCCAACCTGCTTCTGCTGGCCAATTTGGCGGCCTTGGGAGCACAGCAGCCTACAATACAGGCCGTCAGAACACCGTTGGTGGCCACTTTGGGGCCAGCTGCTCAGGCCATCATTCCGTCGGCTGGATCCGATCCCGCTAATAGCAGTATCTCCTCTGTTACCAGTCCTTTGCTGACACCAAGTCATGGAAGCATGACCACGGCGCCGGCGCAATCCATGGGTCTGTACTATGCGAAAAACGGCATGAATCCCTTTGATGGGTTGATAATGGCGTCAAGAGAGTATAAGGACGGTGATCGGTAGAAGAATGACTACTAGGGGGTCTCTGGTACCAGCTACAAGGGGAATTATGGACTAAATGGTATCAAGAGGTTGCACGGTTGTTTGTACCGTCGTGAGATCATTTAAGGGCTTTAGAAATCAAAGTGTGGAGAACTGTTCGGTTACGAGGGACATCGCAGATATACATAGAACAGATGTCGCATGAATCAAAAAGAGTAGGCTGTTCTTAGGTGGTTTCCTCTGTGACGAGGAATGCCCTACAGAAAAAAGAGGATTCTGAAGAGAAAGAAAGGAGGGTATTTCGATTATTTCAGGTTTCGCAGTTACAGAGGTTCTATAAAAAGCATAACCTTCTGAAGGGTGCTATAGAAATCACTCCAAATGTAAGAAAACGACCAAAATCCTCCAAAACGACAAACAACTGTCCAAATCTCCCTATGGCTCAACACCCAAGATTCCCTTCCATTTATCTCGTCTCAAACACCGCCAAACTTCCATTTATATCACCTGCTTCTCTCTCTCTCTCTCTTTTGCCCTGCATCGCTTCTTTTTGCGCCCAAGAACCCGAGTCAACTTCCCCGCCCGAGTCAAATTTTCAGCTCCAACTTTTTTCAGTGAGTCAGAAACCACCTTTTCATCTTTTATACCCCCACCAAAATGACCATAGAGTTGGAGGAGCCGCCTCTCACGCACGATTCCGCCCAGGTGGCCAAAGACCTTTTCGCAGGCACTGTTGGAGGCATCGCTCAGGTCCTCGTGGGCCAGCCATTCGATACCGTTAAGGTGAGATTGCAATCTGCTCCCGAAGGCACTTATAATGGTGCTGGAGACGTGATCAAGCGGCTCATGGCCACCGAAGGCCCCAAGGGCTTCTATAAGGGAACCTTGACCCCGCTCGTGGGAGTCGGAGCCTGTGTTTCGGTACAATTTTCCGTGAACGAGTACATGAAAAGATACTACGATAGCGCATTTGACGGCGCACCGCTTTCTTTGGCCCATTACTTCAATTGTGGTGCCGTAGCCGGCTTTGCCAACGGCTTTTTGGCGTCTCCCATTGAGCATATCCGTATTCGTTTGCAGACGCAAACTGGAGATTCGAAGGCCTTCAGTGGCCCCATTGACTGCGCTAAGAAACTCTACCAATCGAGTGGAATCAGAGGAATCTACAAGGGCTTGATGCCCACGTTATTCAGAGAGAGTGTGGGGTTGGGCATCTACTTTGCCACCTACGAGGCCTTGGTGGCACGCGAACTTGAAAAGTTTCCGGCGTTGTCCAGAAAGGACGTTCCGGGCTGGAAATTGTGCTTGTTTGGAGGCTTGTCTGGATACACGCTCTGGATCGGCATTTACCCCGTGGACGTCATCAAGTCCAAGTTGCAGACAGACTCCTTGTCCAAGCCCGCATACAGAAGCTCGCTCGATGTGGTCAGGGACGTGTTCGCCAGAAACGGCATCAGAGGCTTCTACAGGGGCTTTGTTCCCACCATCTTGAGGGCGGCCCCCGCCAACGGCGCCACTTTTGCGGTTTTCGAAACCACCATGAGACTCATCAGCTGATAGTGTACCATATTATAGACGTGGGAGATAGAATATATTAATCGTGAGGTTAACCCATAAGTTATACAATAAATAGTCGTTAGTCGTGAACACACTTACAAAGCGTGCTTTTTGAACACATGGCTCAGATTATCCGGGTGTAGCTGGAAATCCGTGCCGTACCCGCTGATATCCTCCACCAGACGCCGCTTCTCGTCTTCGTCCTGGTAGTCCTGGGGCCTGATTTCCTTGATAAACTCCATAAAGTCCATGGTATACTCGCCGTTGAACTCAAAGGCATCACAGCCTAGAAGCTCGGCCCTCTCCATTTCCTCGTCCTCCTTTGAAAACACCGCATTCTTGCTCTCGGACGAAGGGATCAGCGACTCGGTATCGTCCCCATCTCTGGTGAGCTGCTCCCTTAGGCGTTTGTTGAAGTTCTTGTCAATCCGTAAGTGCAAACCAGGAATTAGGTCTATCACATACAAGAAGAACAAGCTCAACACGAAAACGTACGTTGCCGAAACCACACATCCAAGGAGCTGGTACCCAAACTGCTTCCAATGGTGTCTGATCCAGCCGCCGTTAGAGCCATACTCTTTGTTGGCAAAAAACCCCACTAAGAGGGATCCCATGATTCCTGCAACGCCATGAATGGCAAACAAGTCAAAGGCGTCGTCCACCGCGAAGTAGTACTTAATTCTAGTGGCCAAATTGCTGCCCACCGCGCCCACAAACCCAAAAATGAAGCTCTTCCAAAGCTCGGTGGAGGACGCAATGTAGCCTCCGGCTGGTGTCATCAACACCAAGCCCGTCATTAATCCCGAAGAGAAGGAAACCATGGAGAGCTTTCTCGAACGGAAGTGAAAACGATGATTTTTGGTCGGATGGGAGGTATTTTGGGACCCTGCGACGGTTAAGTCTTCATGGGCTCCTTCAAGGGGAATCTGCGAGAAGTAGAAGTCGATGGCTAGCCACACGAGACCACTGGTGAAGGAACAAAGGAGGATATTGACAAACATGTACAACGACAAGACGGAGAACTTGTAATCGCAGCCAATGATGAAGCCGCACCAGCCGCACACGATGAAGAAGGTGCCGATGGCCACGAAGCCCGAGTTGGAGCTGCGGTAGTTATAGAGCATCTTGGGGTTTCTGGGGCCCAACAAGTAGGAGTAAGCCAAACCCGTGAACCCTGAAACCACGTGAATGCAATTTCCGCCAGCAAAGTCAATCACCGGCAAGGAGCCGAGCTCGGTGGAAAGCCAGCCGTTTCGGTTCCACACCCAGTAAGTGACGGGATTGTAGATGAAACACGACCAGATGAACAAGAACACGAGCATGGGGAGAAGCCGGCCCCTTTCGGCCATGCAAGCCGGAAATGTGAGGGCCACGCAGACCACCTTGAGGAAGCCGTTGAACAAAAAGTGGTTGAGCGAGAGTATATCGCCCCTCGGCGTAGAATAGATAAGCGTATCGTCGTTCCGCAAGTGCCTGAGAACGGCAAAATCAAGGTTTCCGATAAAGTGGTTTGACGACGACGAGTAGCAGAGCGAGTAGCCCCATATGAACCAGTCAATAAACACAAACGGCACTAGTATCATGGGAACCGCTAGCATCAGAAAAGACGACCGTCTCTGGGTGAGCCCCAGGTAGAAGAGCGCGAGGCCCAAAACAACCACCGGGAGAAGAAGCGTGCATATCACCATGAACACCGCGTTTATGGCGCTCCAGGTCTCCAAAGGAGGAGCTATAGAAGCCGTCATGGCTACAAAAGAAGGTGGAGGCGATGGATCTGTGTTTCGGCAATCTCGTATCGGTTACCACGCGACCGTTACGTGCAGGAGATGAGGCCGGAGTTGAGGAACGGCAGGCGATAAGAAGGAAGGAGGCGGGGGATTTTGGAGTATTTGTGAGAATGCGGGACTATGGGTGGCGTTGGGGCCGAGGCCATGAGGGGCGAGTTCGGGGTGTTCTTTCCAAAGGGCGTGGTGCATGTGTTTAGTGTGCATTGTTAGTGCGATTTGATGAGATGTGCGAAATGGGTGCGAAATGTGACTGTGATTTTGTAAGCATGTTAGTGCGGCTGGCCACGGTTGTTCTAAAGGCGCCGGTGCGGTGTTTAAATGGTAGCGTTTTGAATGGTGGGGATTGGAATGGGGATTGGAACGGTGGTGCTTGGATAGAGGATTCCATGGTATCGGCCTTGGTGGTGTATTTATGGTGGTGTATTTAGAGGAATGGTTTTAGAAGTGCTGTACTTAGTAGTACTGTATTTAATACTACCGTATTTAATACCACTGTATTTAATGCTACTGTATTTAATGCTACTGTATTTAGTAGCACTGTATTTATACTGTATTAATAGTACTGTACTTAGTAGCACTGTATTTATACTGTATTAATAATACTGTATTTAATACTACTGTATTTAATACTACTGTATTTAGTAGCACCGTATTCATACTGTATTAATAGTACAGTACACGATACTGCCAATGTTATAGCAGACTCCTCATATAGAACACCCCTAGAGAACCGCTAGGACCCGAAAGGTCATTTTCAAAAAAACGTAAAAAGAGGTTTTGCCTCAAAACTGCGTATTTCCACACACTCCTATGGAAGCAGTTCCTTATTGTACGACTAACGAATGTAAGAGTTGCCACTTGCCTCTCTAAGGCCGCTTTTAAACGCCCTAAACCCCCTTCTCCCGCGAAACCCAAAATAGCGCCCGCTCCTCCCTGCTACACTCATTTATAAATATTATAATCTATAATGATATATAGAAACAATAAACACTTAAGCAAGAAAAACTATATATGAGGCTTATTAACTTCAGCATGACAAGTCTGCAGTGCTGCCACCACAGGATGATCAAACCAGTTGAACTTACAACTCCTCGTCAGAGGAGACGTAAGCGTCACCCAACTCCTTCTTCTTCTTCATTCTCTCCTTCTTCTTCTTTCTCAACTCGGCGGCAGACAACTTAACCTTTTTCTTGGCAGCGGCAATCTTGTTACCCATGGCGTCGAACTTGTCCTCTTCGTCCTCCTTCTTCTCGAGTCTGGGGCCAGCACCCTGTCCCTGGACCCAGTTGTGACCGGAAGGAGTCATCTTACCGTCAAGCACGGCCCACACCTCCTCGGTGATGTCCTTGGTGAACTCAGCAGAGTGAGTAATGATGACAATACCACCAGCGAAAGCCTTCAAGGCCTTGGACAACGCACCCAAAGAGTCACGGTCCAAGTAGTTAGTGGGCTCGTCCAAGACGATCAAGTGGGGTCTCTGCCAAGTACAAGCAGCCAACACCAACTTAACCTTCTGACCACCAGAGAGACCTCTGATTCTGGAGTGAGAGACCAACTCGGCCTCCAAGCCCAACATGGCACAGTGCTCCTCGATCTCCTTTCTGGTCAAAGGTCTGAACTGTCCGGAAGCCAAAGCCTCCTTCATGTCAACCTCGGCAACCATCTTGGAGTGAGTCTCCATCAACTCACCTCTGGGTAACCAGGTGTTGTCCACGGACATCATGGGAACCCATCTCTCGTTCTTCATGCCGATGTTGTCACCCAAGGTCCACGAGATCTCGTACTCGTAAGAGTTCTTGAACTTTCTTCTGGCGTGAATACCGGCAATCTTTCTGGAAGAGCCCTCCACACGGAAGATCTTGTTCATGTTGTTCTCGTCCTCCTCAGAGATAACACGGGAAGCTCTGTCCATGGTCTCTCTGTCCTCACCGGTCTGGAATCTCCACTGGATGTACTCCGAGGGGGTCTTGTCCAAGTGGTTGTCGATATGGGCGAAAGCGTGCTGCTTGATGTAGGCAATACGGGCGTTCTCGTGCACGTACACGTCACCAGCAGTGGGCAACAACTCACCGGTCAACACGTTAATCAACGTGGACTTACCGGCACCGTTAGGACCAATGACGGCAATTCTGGAAGACAACGAACACTGGAAGTTGATGTCCTGAATCTGGGGCTTGGTGGTACCAGGGTACTGGAAAGTCATGTTAGACACCTTGACGATAGCCTTCTGCTTGGTCTTGACACCCTCCAAGAAACCGGGCTCAGGGAAGGAGAACTCCAAGTCGGAGGCACCCAACTCGTAGTAGGACTGAGCAGAGGGGCACTTCTTGACGAACTCAGACAAGTTACCCTTGTACTTTCTCAACTTGAAACCCTCGTAGTGGATAATGTACTGGGTCACCTTGTCCAAGAAACCGGAGTCGTGGGACACAATGATGGAGGTGATACCACAGGTCTGCAAGTAGTTGACCAACCAGGCAACGTTGACAGTGTCCAAATGGTTAGTGGGCTCGTCCAACAACAAAATGTCGGCGTTCTTCAACACAGCTCTGGCCAAAGCCAACTTCATCTTCCAACCACCAGACAAAGACTGGATGGGCATGGAGATCATGGCGTCGGAGAAACCGAACTCGGTCAACTTGGCCTCCACAACGGCGGCGGTCAAGTCAACGTTACCGTCCTCCAAGACGAACTCGCAAACGGTGGTGTCGGCGTGAGTACCGTCAATGTCGTGCTCGACGTAGACAGTCTTACACTCCTGCTGGGTGGGGAAGCCCTCGACCTGGCCGTTAGCAATGGCTCTCATCAAAGTCGACTTACCGGCACCGTTGGGACCACACAAACCGTATCTTCTGTTTCTCTTCAATCTGAACTGGGTCTTGTTCAACAAGATCTTGGCACCGTAGGCCAACGAGAACTCACAGTTACACAAGTCCTCACCCTCGTCCTCCTCGTCCTCGAAAGAGGGGGGAGCGGGGATGTTGTCGAGGGCTCTCTTTCTGTATTCTTCGATGATTTCCTTGGCCTCCTTCTCGTGCAAGAAGATGGTGGCGAAAGGCAAGATGTTCTTGGTCCAGGCCTCAGGCTGGATCTCTCTCTCGTCGATCAAGTCACCGGCAATGGCGGCGATGTAGTTGAGGGCAACGTCGAATCTCTTAGCGATCTTCTTCTCCTTGACCAACTCCTGGAACACGCCCAAAGTAACGGGGATGTCACCAGCGGTGGAGATCTCAGGGATGGCGTCGTTCTCGCCGACGGCACCCACTCTTCTCAAGGTGGCCAAAGCTCTGCTGGTAACCTCACGGGCCTCGGGGTCGGCCATGGTGGAGAAGTTGGCCTTCAAAGCGGGCAACAAGGTGTTCAAGAAAGGAGCAACAACCTGGGGGTCGTCGACCAACTTACACATGTTGTCGACAATGACGGCAGCCTTACGCTTGATGGTGGTCTCACGCTCGGCCAAACCACGGGACAACAAAGGAGCCATGATGGACAAGGTGGCCATGGTCACCTCGGAAACGAAGGTGGTGGCACCCAAAAGGTGGACGGTCTCGGGGACCTCGGAGGGGTTGGCGATACAGGCGATCAACTTGGGGATAAACTTCTCAATGTCCTTGTTGTCGATGGTCTCGGTGGACTTGGTCATGGTGGCGGTGGCAGCCTCCTTGACCTCCTTCTTGGTGTCCCACATGGCCTCAGAGAGGACAGGAATCAACTCGGGCATTCTCAAGGCGATGGGGCCCTTGGCGGTGTCGACCAAAAGAGAGATGGCCTTCAAGATGGACACCTTCTCGGTCCACTTGTTGGTGGAAGACAAGTTCTCCAACAAAGAGGGAAGAATGGCCTTGACGGCGGTGGGGGTCACGGCCTTGGCGATGGCGCTCAAAGCAGCGTCGGCAGCGGCGGCAACGTCCTTGTTCTTGTCACCAGCCTTACCAGCAACGTCAGCAATAAGAGCAACGACGAAAGGCTCAACGGAAGGCGACAAGCCGTTGGGCGAGGCAATGTGCTCGTAGGCGGTCAACGCAGCCACGGAAACAGAAGCATCCTTCTTGTTGTTGATCTGCTTCTTGAAGTCTTCAAAGAACTCAACAGGCACATCGTGCTCAACAATCGACGAGTTCAAGAACGACGACACGTTGCTAGCAGCAGCCTGCTTGTCGTCAGAGACTTGCAACTTAGCCAAGAGCTCGGAGAGCACCTCGGCGGAATACTTGGATTCACTAGCAGCAGACATATTGCACTGGTGGCTACCAAGAAGAAGGGAGCGCGAAAACGGCGATTTGCCCTTATATATAAGCCCGAAAAATTTTCACTAGTCTTCGCATGAATTTTTTCTTTTGGCGGGGCCTGTGTGCAGGCGCTTATCATCACCCGCGTAACTGTGGGCACGTGCGGACGTGCGCGGCCCAAACGGCCCTGGCCTTCCGCTTTTGCAGCCTTGGGAGAGAGGGGCCACTTTAGGGGTTTCTGCTGGCCAGTGCTTGGACGCAGGTGGTGCAATTGAGTAGCTGAGGAGGTGTGAAGGGGCATTCTTGGGCAGGGCGGGCTCCTGAAAACGGCTCGAAGACGGGCCTCACCCAGCAGAAAAAAGCCTACATCTGGGCCCTTTCAAAGGCCCATAAAATCCCACGATACACCCAATTAATCCAGGGCCATAGCCCTGCATGGTGGATCATCTAATTCCCGTTTGCGCCGCTCTATTTTCTCCAAAAGACGCGTTTTCTCCCCTCTCGTAAAAATGCCCGGATCCGGTCTCAGTCATCCACCACACCTGCAGGCCTCCCCTCCCCTGGCCGCATATAAAGACAGGGTTCGGCGCCTTCGAAGCAATCGGCCTCCAGATTTTCCCGTGCCTGGTTTCCCCCAGCCTATGCGCTACCACCCGGATCCTCGCGATGAAGTCGGCCCTTTTCGCAACCGCAGCTGCAGCTCTTTGCGGCCCTTTTGCAGCCGCTCTGCAGCCCAGAAACACGCTCTTCAGCGACGTCCACGCGTCTATACGCGATTTATCAATCTACGAGCCGGGCTACTCTGAGAACGTCCTATGTTTTATCGAGGACTACGGCCTTACTTTCTGCAGCGATACCCAAATCACCACCAAAGGCGTGCGACTCTATGGGGAATATATCCCGTTGATAGTCACTTATGCCGAAGACCACGAGCTTGGGTACCTCAAAAGCGTAGTGGACGGCAACTACCACAATCTGTCCATTCTCAACAGAGCCGGTTTCGACTCTTCCCAGGATTACTGTTCTGACCATTTCGAGCTGATGAGAACTTGGGGCCACGGTGGGTCCTTCGTCAGCTCGCATTTTGTCATCCGCCCCGGAAAGGTGGCGTAGGTATGTTGTTTCATAATATGCTGCTACCTTCTGTGATGCTTTTTGGAACGTGAACTGATTTCTACGAGGCGTGCAGTAAAGGGTTCAAACTGCCTATAAGGAGTTCGATTGCTTTAATAACTGGGATGTGAGATCCAGCTCCAACCGTTTTCCCGCTATTCACCAGCTGATGATTAATGATTTGTTCTACCGACTTCTAGTTGGGCATTTTCACAAACTATGGCTATAACATCGCTCAGTTCCTGTAAATCACTTGTCGAATATTTCCAGTCGTGTATTCTGGAACCCATCCATTAACGGAGCAAAACACACAAAATTCTTTTATCAGTTTAGGGTGCTCTCTATGGCTTCAATACACATCCCGCCAGCTGGTTATACTACTGCTCGAACGCACGACTCCTTAATTTGCGTGATATCCATCAATAATGACAATGAGTTGAAAACGCAGCGAATTTTGAGAAGGTTCTTGGTCTCTTCCTTTCTCAAAAATTTACCTATTTGATTAAGAAGCTTTTAATAACAATTATGGAGGAGGGAAAACGCATATAGAACGAAACTGTTCTAAAAGATGGCTGCTCTAGTTTCAAGCCGCAGCTGTGGACAACACAAAAGGTTGTATAGTGTAGTGGTTATCACTTTCGGTTCTGATCCGAACAACCCCGGTTCGAATCCGGGTACGACCTTCTTTTTTTTCTTGATTTTTGCAGCCTGCGGCATTGACCATAAGTACATTTAGGGTTTTTGGTTCGTATGTACATCGCGATGGAACTATTTTCGGCCACACATGTGGAGGGGTTTTTTGTCTTCTTTTTTGGGCGGCGATGTTCTTTGGCACCTGCCACATCCAAGCGGTAAAATGCCAATTGGAGTGTGCAAACAGCAGACGAAACCTGTTCCGATTACTGAGAACTTCCAGGTTACTTTAGAAGAAGATATGCTTTAGATTAAGATGTATTTACAAAGTTCGGAATTTGGAAGCTTGACTGTGTTTGACAAAGTTAGGCATCTGACTGGGTATAGAGGTTTTTCACAGTGTTGAATGCGGAAAGGCTTTGAAAACCACAAGACACCAGGAATGAATGATTCCTTCATTGGATCCATTGAAAAAGCTGAGAAGAACTCTTGTTAGTGAGCCATTCTAGCTGTAATCAGAGTCATCTTTTGGGGCGTTTTCTTTTGCCAAAAAAGTCTTATGGTTACACATAAGGAGCAAGAATCGAGACTGTGTGGCTTAAACCATTACCATTATTGAGCAACAATTTCTGTGGCCACGCTTAACGCGGGCATATCGCAAGAATCGCTTAATTGAATATTTGGGGCCATCTAGCATTTCGGGGCGACTATCGCTCTCCCGAAAGAAGCAAGCGCAAATTGCGAAACTTTAGATCGTCTGCTTGTATTTTACCAATTTGCCGGTTTTCAAGGAAGGCTCTATAGGGAACATGGAAAAGGGCCATAGTTTGCAATTTCTCGCTAAATCTCGTTTACTTCTGACCTTAGAACGCGCAAACAAAGCGAGTGTATTTTTTTTTCATCCCAAACAACAACTCTCGTTTTCTTTGATATTCCTCTAAAAGAAGCTCAACTTGCTTCAGCGTTTAAATTACAAATTAGGAGTATAAAGATATAGCCTTCGGCTTAGTTTGGCAAAGCGTAGACTCTTAAAGTCAAAAATCGGTTGTATAGTGTAGTGGTTATCACTTTCGGTTCTGATCCGAACAACCCCGGTTCGAATCCGGGTACGACCTCTTTTTTTTCCTATATCTCGATAGCAGAACGGGCACAATCATCAACTCATTACCGCGTCTTCATATGCGTGATGATGGGTCTTTCCTTTTCTATTTATGCGTAAATCTTGCTGTACCTTTTTTTTACGGAGCCTAATCAAGCCACATTTTTGAGACAATGCAATTCAAAACATATATCCTTTCGGTTTCGGGATCTAAGGACCCAGAAAAGATGAAAAGTAAGATTTCTAAACATCATCGCGCCTGTGGCTGGGGTAACAGCGAATAGAGTTCATTTCGCAGTCAACTGAAATCGCTAAGATGGAGATCAATAAACACCGCCAGAGCAATAACTATGACAAATAACATCTAACAACATCCAATGATCCAAAAAGACTTCAAGATCATGATCCTGCTACCCGTATCAAGCTTTCGACAAGATACCAGCATTCAAAGGATCTATTAGTTATACAGCTTTAATCCATTTTTGCATAAGTCGTTGAGGCAGTCTAGGAAGAGCACCCGCTAATCGTGGACATGGGCAACATAATACTCGTCGGACTCCTCCAAATCTTTCTTGCTGACCACCATCTGCGGCTTCTTCTCCTCAGAATCCTCGATTATGTCATCCACAGACATCTTGGCTTTTTTCGGCATCGGCTCAGGCATGCTGGCACCCTTCATTCCCTTGTCCTCGCTTTCGATAATCTTGGCCTTGTACCCCACATGAGCGTCTTTCCCCTTGAACTTCTTTTTTGCAGCGACGTCTTCATTTCCTACCACGGCCGCTTCGTTGGCGATGCCACCTTTGGGTGCTTCTACCACCACAGGCTTTTCCGCCTTGGGCGGCGCCCTTACGCCATTCGGTTTTGCCGCACCTTCCAGTCCCGTCTGCACCTTGAGGCTATTCGGACGGACCACCTCGTACACCGGATCGGCCCCGGGCTTGAGGTCCTGCGAGATCGTGTACATCAAACTTCCAAAGAGAAACAACACCACGAGATAGCCCATCAAGCGGCGCTTGTTGTTGTTGAAGAATGTGCGTGGTAGCTTGTTATATGGAGAGTTCTTTTTGTTGGATGTGGGCTTCATGTAGTAGGGCCGGGGAAGACCGCCATCTTTATAGGAACCCTGCATTCTTCGTGGAAGCAATGGACAACGTGGCTATAGGCAGTCGCTCTAAGCGCTTATAAATAACCAAACACCGGAAGCTATTTGCAGCGATAAGTGGTGTTTTCTTGGACACCGCGAATATTCCCAGAGTGGATGTGGGACGTCCTGCATACCGGACTGGGCAGGCTTACGGGCCATATACGACAAGTGCCGAAAATACGCCACTTAGAGCTATTTGCGCTTGCTGCCGTGTTATGGCCGTGTACGGTTACTGTAAAGATGTTCTGGCTAATGGGAGTGCCCAAAAGGGTATTTTATTGGGGTTCACTTGACTGCGAAAATGCCTGTCCACAAATGGCTGTCGCACTAGTTAAGGTCCACTCTTATTTAAGGTCCACTAGTGTTTTAATCAAGACACATCTACGGCATTCCAATATGTATCCCGTTCTCGTATTGTGCTGCTTCCTTGTGTTGCAAGCGTTGGCCACGCCGCCAGCGTGCTTTTTGAGCTGCACCAGTGCAATTGCCGCCAGTTGCACCCACGGCCACAGAGACCTCACCTGTATCTGCAGAGAGAGAGATTCCCTTGTGGGCTGCTTGATTGACTTGTGTCCTTATGGCAGCTTCGAAAGTGCTAGAGACCATTTCCTCGGTACCTGTTTGGAGCACAAGAGAGCGGCTCCTACCGCAGCTAAACCGGTCTCTTCCTCGAACCAGGGAGTCACAAAGTTGAACCAGGGAATTACCCAGCAGCTAGGAATTTCCCCGCCAGTGGGACCTCCTCACCAGGCTCCCAAAAGAGTACAGCAGGAGACGCAAAAGTTCACTACTCACAAGGTTCCATCCACGCCAAAAGCGCCGGCCAAGGAACAGCCAGTTCCGGCAACCCCCCTGACCTTCCCCCAAGGACAGATGACCCAATGGGAGGAGGAGCAAACCACCGATGCGGAGGGAAACATCATTATCATCAGACGGCCCATTAAGGCAACAAAGCCGGCCCACGGCGTTACGAAGAATATCCAGAAGGCGCCGGTGCAGCAGAAGATGGTCGAAGAAAACGCCCCCAAAGGCCCCGTGAGCGGATCACCGTACCAGGTGTCCAAACTTTCCTCCAGCCGGCGGTTACTGCAGTATTAGGGATAGCAAATAGCATGCGGTTCTTTTGTGGTCAGTGTAGGTGGGCTCGTTAAATTCTTCGCGTGGCCCTTTTATGCCTCTTTACCCAATTCAAACGCCCCAACTCTCTAAAGGAACGAAAAAATTGAGGATATCCCTTGGTTGATGCTTTGAGATGCCCAAAACGCTATTCAGAGCCATTATACTCTGTAGCGCACTATAACCCTAATGTCTGCGAATACACTCAAATATCCCGGACTCGCCACATTAGCACTCTCACATCTTCGAAATGGCAGAATGGGTTTTTCTGTCCATGAGGATCCTCTCGACGCTTGTTCTGGGGATGCTGGCCAAGCCAAGCTCTCTAGTGTGTGATTTTTCAGGGTTCAACTTGTCTGTAGAAGTCTCGAAGGCATTGGCCAAAAGGATATTTCCAAACGGGTCTATCACCGTCAATATGCCGTCCAATGTCCTCTTGTCGTTCAACACAACTCTGAGGTTGGACCCTATGTATTTTTCCGTGTTCATGGCTGGTGGTATAGGCTCGTTGTCAGCCAAATCGGGTTATATGGCGTGGGTTACCCGGCTGCGAAAAGCACTATATAAGGGCGACGGCCGCCGAAATTTTCAGCTCTTCAGACAGCCGCGTTCCATCCTTCTATAAATCGTCCAGCCTTTCTCTGGCTGGGGAGACCGAGGGTTCACAAGTGGAGTAAGCGTATAGTAACCATACTGGAGCACGTTTCTGGGCGCCCGATATTGACAACTATGTGGAATGTTGGGAATCAGTTGTGACTAAATCTGAACGAAAATTCGATGTAGAGCTCAGTAGATGACGTAGAGTGTAGAGTGGCAACGCCGGCTCGCGAGTCGTTGGTGAAGTCTTCTGAGTTGAAATCGTCCATTTGAGGTGGATTAACCCGTTCTCAATTCTACGTTACTGAACTCTATGGATGTTCGAGCAGAGCTAGCACACATTCAAAGGGAATATAGCAGTTTGTTGGAGAGATGCGAGGTTCAGTCGGGTTCTCTGACTGGGTATTCGCCTAGCACAGCTGATCTCTACGCAAAGATACTCCAAAAGAGAACTGAGGTCCCTTACCTTGTGGTCAAGCAAAAGGACGAGGCTGAAATCAACGTTACTGTGGACGTATCAGGATGGTACGTTTTACGTGCTGAAATGGAACAGAAAAGATACGAGACGTTTGAGGCACTTATGATGGCCAGGTCAAAGGCGTTTCGGGCGAAATTTGCTGATGAGCTTACATCCCGGTTAACTGCCTTGGTGGACGAGAGTTTCTCTGAGGATGGAGGTCTGCTCGGCAAGTGAGCGGGAAGACCCGAATGGTCTCATTTGCAGTTGGAGGAGACGTACTTCAAGGATGTATATTGTCACAAAGGGTACATTTTAAGTGACGGCTCGAGGCGTCATTTATAGTGAGGGTTGAGCACATACGGCCAACGCCTAATAAAAGCAGCACGTCAACCCCCAGTAAGGCCGCAGTAATGGCCATTCAGCTTCTAGCAGCTGGGCCAATTCTTCAAGCAGCTGGGCCGATTCTCCGTATCATAGTTAACGCCCTCTTCTTCCCATCCCAAGGACTCCGTAATTCAGACACCCTAAATTCAGACACCCTAAATCCACCCCATTCTACGTTTCTTGAGTCCAGTCGTCTATGCTATATATACAAGTCCACCTCAACCGTTCATGCCGTATCCGAGCCCTTCTTGTTTCTTCTCAAGAATGCATTCAAGTCGCCCACATCATACTTACTGTTTCTGATGTAGAAGTGCTTTCTTCTCGGAAGATACTTCTTGGGCTTGTGCATCAACTCGATGTTTCTGATGTTGGGGTTGTACAAAGGCACCCTGACCTCACAGCCCACCTTGTTGATCTTGTTTCTGATCAAAATGTTGGTTCCCACGCTGTTGACAGACCTCTTGATGGCGATCACCTGGCCTATCACACTGGTTCTGTCCAAATACGTCACTTTGATGATATCACCGGAACGCAAGCCGTCTTTGGCAACAAGCGCCCGTCTTTTGCCGGTGGGATCGTACTTTTGAAGGAGCTGCTTCTGTAAGAAAGTCAACACGTTTTGGCCGCCTCTCTTGGCCGGCAACGGCTCAAAAACAGTCGGGAGAACGTCCTTTTTGAACGTTTTGAAAGTCCTCGCAGCCTGAATGGCTAACTGTGTCGGCCGCAAAGCCTGCGCTCCCAAACGCACTCCTAAAATACTAGCAAGCATATTATAGGTGAACCTGACTGTCGGTCCATCCAAATTTTTCACATCTTCAAAAGTCGTGCACTGCACAATATGACTACGGCTCTGCTACGGGACGGACTAAGCTACTAGAAGGCGTTGATTGGCGGCGTATGCAGGGTAATAGTGTACAGGGGCTCAGAAGCGCACGCGTCTCTTTCTGGCGGTGAATTTGGAGTCGTGGGCCACTTTGCGGCCACGTCTTCTCATGGTTTCCTTCTTTCTGTTAATGTACTCCTTCTTTGTCTCCAACTTCTTCTTCATGCGGGCGTTCAACTTCTTGGCAGCTTCGGGGGCATCCATTTCTGCGCCCGCCAAGTTGATACTGCGTTCACTCTGGCCCGCGGTCAACACGAGGTAGTATTTCTTGTGTCTTTTCGACTCCGGGTCGTCGATGATCAAGCCGCCGCCAAAACCCGACACCTTGGCTGCGTCCAAGATTTGCTGCGACTGAGAGTCGTTCATGGGGTAGAATTGCGCCACGAACTTGCCGCCTCTTCTGAGAGACGCATACAACGTGTTGAAAAACCGCAAGAGCCGTTTCTTGGGGTCCACGTTGGCGGTATCGGCGTTACACAACCACTGGATGGCGGAGATGGAGATGGCGGCATCGAAAGTGCCTGCCCTGAACGGAACGCCGTTTCCCAAGTCGCTGAGGAAGAGGTCGCCCTCCACTTCTCTGTCTAGGCCTGTAGCGAGCATGCTGGGCGCTATGTCCATTCCAACCCAGTTGTAGCCTTCTTCAGAGAGGATTTCTCCCGAAAGCCCGGACCCACACCCCAAATCCAATAGGAAATGCGGTTCTTCTGGCGCCAAGTTGAGGAGCTCAAGAGCCCGCAACGTCATCTTGGCCTGGATGTGCTGCACACGCGTAGACTGCGTGTACTTGAGGGACTCTGAGTCATTGTAGAAGATCTCGGGAGGCGCAAGCTCCTCCGGTCTGGACATTTTGGCGTGGTTTCAGGAGATGTGGTGGGTGCTCATCACGAATTTTAAAAATTTGTGCGATAAGGTAGGGTGCGAAAGCAGAATAATGTGAGGTTAGGAAGACTGAGGCATGAAGAGGAAATATTGGAAGGGAAAAAGGTGTATGGTAAGGACCTCCGGCGAAGCGAGACTCACAAGGGTTTTTGCTTGAAACAGAGCTCGGTGTAGTTCGGGTGGTGAAGACCGAGGTGGGTGCAAATAGTGCCCTTTAGGTAAGAGCAGCGTATAGCCGTGGGAGTCTCCAGAGAGCTGGAAAGGCCACAGGAGGCTTATATTGCCATTTTAAAGCTATAATTGACATAACTGGGACGATTCGGCTAGAATTCCATTTTTAACAGTGGAAGTTATATTTTAGGTATTTCTCTGGTTTTCGTCAGAAATTCTAGTAAGTGTCAGGAGAAACCCGGTATCACAACCACTTTTCACCAAAATCGAAGAGGAGACGAAGTTGTGAGGATCACAGTGAATCCCAAGCTTTCCTCCAAACAGCATATAGAGAACCCCACTAACCACCTCCCTCGAGAGCCCTAAACTATGTGGATATGTAGATCTAGACTTTCGCAACTCCCGAGCCCGGCCCATCTAGACCATCTAAAGCAGTTAAAAGCACTTGACAAACTAATATACCTAGTACACTGCCAATACAACTGATGATAAAAAACATATCATAACCACTGTAACTAAAAGAGCAAATACGCGGTGCAAATCACGCTCGGCCCCGAAATGAACCCAAACCAGCAAATGACATTCCCAAGCACCTTCTTGTCTCTCATAAAGCGCGTTTTGCTGATCACGATGAGGGGAAGCTGCGACATCTGAAGAAGAAGCAAGTAGCCCCGAAGCCGCCCAAATATCACGAACATTACCAACTCGTGCACCAAGCTCGACAACATGAACGTGAAAAGCGTTGCGTTGGTCTTGCTCATATGGAGGGCACTGATGGATGAGTGGTACACGTGACGGAGAAGAAACTTGTGCACGGGACGGTTCCAGATCCGAGAGAACTCAGACCAGTCCGTGCAAGACCACCATGGCCCGTAGAAGTCCCTATCAGCATAACGACTGAGCTCTGCAATGGAGTTCAAGATGGCATCCCAAATCAAGAAGAATGTGAGAAGGTAAATGAGCAAGAATGGCGGCATCATGTCGAGCAAAATGAACAAGTACTCCTTCACCTTTCCCTGGGTCAGAAGCCCACTGGCCTCCTTTGCTCTGACCACAAGAGGATATAGGTGGCCCTGGGCTACGAGAATCATCAAAAAAATGATGCCGAAGATGCCGAGCACCTTTTCTGTCACGTATTTCCAGCGGATCTTGGGGGTGCGGGGGAAGCTAAGCGTGTAGACCACCGTAGGAAACATGGAATACTCGAAGAAGTTGCGAAGATTGATATTCTGGGGAAACTTGATGATGTTGCGCTTTTGCAATGACGCAATGTCGTCTTCTATTTCGACAGGGTCCACGGTCACATCTGCTGAGAGAGTCGTGGCACTTGACTGGTAGTCCAACTCGAATTTGCAGAAGGTGATACTATTGTGAAGGGACTCAATCACCATGTCTTTGCTGACGTTTTTGGGCACTTTGATATCGCCGCTCTCAACTCGGGAAAGGAGCTTTTCCAGCGACTCCAACTCGTGAATAATGCGCCACAAGTAGCCGTTGTAGAAACCGTATGAGTGCATTTTCATGATGAAGACGAGATTGTGAAGCAACAAGAACACCTTTGCGATCCACGCAAAGCCCATCCACGCATCTGAGGCGAAGTAGAGCCAGAATACAAGGTGGAGGAAGTCGTATACCACCTGGATCCTGTGACCGGCTCTTTCCCACCGAATCCACCCGCGAAGACACGCCACCTGCAAAAAGTACGCCACATAAGTGGACAAGTACATCGCTGAATCCGTCAATCCCACCAAAAGAATATCTTGTTTCAAGGTTTGGAACACGGGAAGGTCAAAGAGCGACTCCGAGCTCTCGCAAAAGCCGTGTACAAGACTATTGAACATCATGAAGGCGGTCCCAAGCCAGAAAAGCACGTAGATGCCGAAAAACTCCGAGTTTTTGAAGTAGCTGGCGTCGAAGATGGTCGTCAGTTTGACGAAGAACTTGATATCACTAAAACGAGATTTGAACTTGGAATTGTCCTTATCTGGGCGTCCGTTGAGGCGACGGAGGTTGTTGGAGTTTATTTGGCGAATGTAGCGAGCATATTGCTCGTGTCTGGGGTCGGTTTCGGGCGATTTTTCCGGACTTTCAGGACCCTTCTTAGTCTTCCTTTGGCGTAATTGGCGCTCCACGTCAGCAGCGGTAGGAATAGCGGATTTCTCTGGAGTTGGAGTTTGCAGAGGCGTGGAATGGTCTTCTGTGGACGAGTAGTCATCGTCGAGGGTCAATGAGGCCCTTCTGCCAGCGGAAGCTAGCACCGCTAGCTTTTCATCTGTGCCGATGCGTTTGGGCATTGCAGCAGAGAAAACACAGTGTGTTCGATGAAAAGAAGAAAGAGGGAAACTCCGGGGAATCCGTCGCCTTTATACGCTCAAAGAGGAGAAATACGGGTTTTCGATGGCCAATAGGCTTGCTTTTGGAGTTTTAAAGAGACAGGGCGCTTATATAATAGCTATCTGCAGGCTTATCTGATTTCCGGTTGAGCCGGATTGCGATTTAAGCTGAGACTGAAATTTGTACCGAAATGGGCTGCAAATGCCCGATGGGATCTTTAGACAGATTTTATTGCTATTTACAGGGATGGCTTATTGTTGAGAAGCTTGGCGGCAGGAGGAAGTAGATGGAACAGTTTGAGTAGAAGTAAAGGATCTTGTGGGAGAGGAGTATTGTGGAGTTGCGAAACGAGCAAAAGAGCCAATGAGATACGAAAGTGGCGTTGTTTGTGTCCAGAAGAGCATTTGTGAGACGTCCATAATGGCGGAGGCCCGGCAGAGTGTCACAGATGTGTCGAAGCTGCCAAAATGTCATTCAGAGGGGTGTGTGTTCCGCAGTGCCGACAACGCTCGTATCCCTTTCGGAGCTCAGCAAAAGTCTCCGTGCCTTTGCATTATTAGGACCTCCTGTCTGAAAAGACCGTAATGCTTCACAAGCAACAGACATTTGTAGGCCACCGAGGTCGTCAAATTTCCAGTCGGCCTGAAAATAGCTCTCTCGTCACCCAAACATTCAACATCCAGAAAACCTCAAGAGCCAATGTCCTCCCAATAAGCCTTGGCCTCAGACCATTCCTTCCGCGCAGCCTCTATTCCTCTTCCGGTGAGCCCGTCCACATCTACCGGTAAACACGTTCAAAAGGCCGGGTATCGTTCGAGCACAGCTGCCACACGGTGCCCACAACCTTGGCTGCCTCCTCGGGTCCGCTGCAGTTTGGGTTCGCAGCCACCAGAAGCGTGGCCCTGCGACGAACGCACTCCTGGAACTTGGCGCCGAAGTTGCCCAAACCCAGCTTCTTGATCTCATTGAGCATCCGGCACTCTCCACTCAACATGGACGCCCGTATTTCCGTGCACGCGTGGTGGTGGAGGTTCAGAAGGTCCACTTTGAACTTCAAATGGTCGTAAGCGTGCACTAGTTCGTGAGTAAGAACGTCCTCCAAGTGCCACTTGTCACGGATCCAGTTCAGACAAAGCAAAATCCCGAGTTGTGGGTGGAAGCCGCCACCCTTGAGGTCGTCACACTCCTCACAGGTGATATTGGCGGAGTTGAGGTTTCCTCCGAGTTTCCGCACATGGTCCATCATGAAGATCACCGACGGAGAAAACTGGAGCATCCAGTCGCGGTTTTCCACACAGCTTTTGCACTGGTTGGGGAAATTCTTGTGGCGGTAGTCGTGTTCGAATTGGGCCTTTTCTAGGTCAGAAATGCCCAAGCCTGTTCTGTACTGGAGCGATCTGCGCCACCACTCAAAGCCCGAGAGTTTCTCTGGGGACGACGTTTGAAGAGCGTCGTCCTTTTGCTTTGCTAGGGTTTTTAGGGAAGACATTCGGTGGAGTTTTGGCGACTTTGAAGTGGTTTGGTGATTTTGGGTGGATTTCTGAGATTCTCAATTCGCGAATTCCTGGCCATTCTTAACTATAGGCTCATCGCACTGCCATCGCATCCTCCATCGGCATTATTTCACCGCACAAACCAGAAAACCATGGTGGCTAATATCTGGGTGGCAGCAGCCGACAATCAGACTGCAGTGGTAGTACAGCATCTCGACTCGGGAAATTTCACCGCAAACTCAAAGGACCCCAATGGCTACACTGCCATTCACGCAGCCGCCTCGTACGGCCACACCGACTTGCTAAAAACGCTCATTCTGCGTGGCGGTGATATAAACGTCCAGGATAACGAGGGAGACACGCCCTTGCATCACGTGGAGGACGTGGGCACCGCCAGGCTCATGGTGGAGGACTTGAAAGCGGACTATAAAATCACTAACAACGAGGGCCAGACGGCCGCCGACTATATTGAGGAGGACGACGAGTTTCCGGAGTTGGTGACGTATTTACGCAGTTTGGTGCACGACGGGCCTGGAGCCGGCGCTGAGGCTGTTTCGGGCCTGCTACCTGCCCCCGGAACCATTGACGGACACGAGATAAGATACACCATGCAAAATGAGCCCGACGAGGAGCTTTCAGAGGCGGACCAGGAGGAGCGCAGAAGGAAGATTGAGCTGATTTTGAACTCGGAGAATCCCGAGGAGGCGTTGCGGGAGCTTGTCACCAGCGCCGTTCGCGAGGGAATGGCCCAGTATAACGGTGAGCAGGAAGAGGCGGACCAGGACAAGAAGAGAAGAAGGGATTAGGAGAGAAGTTAGGAGAGAAGAAGGGATTAAGAGAAGAAGGGATTAGGAGAGAAGTTAGGAGAGAAGAAGGGATTAAGAGAAGAAGTTAGGAGAGAAGAAGTTAGGAGAGAAGAAAGAGAGAAGCAAATATAGAAGAACACTTGAGTAGCTGTTTGCGGCTTCTTGGCTCTGTGGGAATAGCCTCTCCTTCAGACCAAGCAGTAGTATCCTAGGAAGGCTGGAAGAGACCGATATTTTTGGCAATAACTCGCCATTGGCACAACCAGTGACCATTTATGACTTCCACATACCCTCTTGGGCCCCAAATACTGTCCTTCTATCAGTACCTACATATCTGGACTTGCCTCTAATATACGAGAACCATCTTTTCGCGCCGCACAGTCCATTTTGGGACGCATATAAGACCAATAAGGCGGTTTTTAGGTCGGTCAAAAATGGCCCAAATTTGCCCATTTTTGCCCCAAACTTCGCCCATTCACTCCTGGACCTACACTTAAGTCCCCAGTCTCCCCCCAACCGCAAACGGCCACTCCTTCCAGCTCCGCCTGCTCTCCAAATTGTGGAGATACGGCGCATATGCAGGAACTCCGGTGGACGACAAAAAGCTGAAAAATCCACGCCTCCACACCACCAATAATGCTTTCTCTTTTGACGATGGCCGGCCTCACCGCCGCCTCTGAAGTGTACGTAATCCAGAATTGCTTTCTCAAGAAGGCAAGTGGCCCTTGGGCCGTGGTTGGCGCACTACTAACTTTCCCAGGCCTGTTAAGGCTTATAACCAGTACTCGCTTGAGGAGTTGAACGCTCTTTCCTTTTGGGGAAGAATCCAGCGCTCTTCGTGGCAGCTTGAGTACATCACCATTGGCTTCATTGTGATTTTCGTGGTGCTTTTCAAGGTGGGCGACAAGTACAATGAGCACATCACTCTCAAGTACTTGAAGGGCCTTAGAGGCGTGTTGAAGGACAACTTCTTCCAGGTTGGTGTGGACAGCGAGGCGTTGGTGGTCCGCGACAGTGCTGAGAACTACTCGTCCTACGCCACGGGCAGAAAGAACATTGCTAAGGTCAACGTTTCCGTCAGATTGCAACCCAGACACAACGTGTTTGTGTGGATTTTGGAGATTGTCATGAGTTTCTTCTCTGAGACCGTGGTCAAGCCCGAGGATAAGGTTTACATCACCATCACGCCTTCTAACGACGCTCAGTACGACAACTTCATCTCGGCCGTGGTGTCCAAGCTCGGCATGAACACCCAGAGAAAGCACAACTACTACTTGTCGTTGACGAAGACTAACGACTCGGCCAGCCTTCCGGAGTCGTTCGTGTTCATGTCTGAGGTCAACGAGATCCAGGACAAGACGTTGACCGCGGAATTGCGCGATGCGCTTACGTTGCAGTCGGCCTCGTACCTCAAGTACGTTGCCTTCACTGACCAGGGATCCGAGAAGCCCGAGTCGATCCAGGACTTGATTCCGCGCCGCAGAATCGTGGTCTGCACCGACTTGGTGACCGGCAAGGACCAGTTGGAGCAGCTTAGCAGGGTTTTGGCCGCCCTTTTCCAGGCCGTGGACCGTTTGGCTGAGAAGGAGATTGTTTTCAAGCCCGAGACCTTGAGAAAGGTGGTGAAGACTAGAGAGGTGGAGGTTGCCAAGATCGAGAAGATCAAGGAGGCCATTCGCGAGGAGCAGTTGGCCGCCGAGAAGGCTAAGGAGAGAAAGGAGGAGAAGGAGAGATTGAGAAGCATGTCTCGTGAGGAACAGATCAAGGCCGAGAAGAAGGCACAGGAGAAGAAGCAGAGAAAGCTCCAGAAGAAAAACAAGGTGCGGATGTAGACGGCAAGCGCCCTTTCAAAAATTGATACAGTGATGACGATAGGAGGTATGTTTTAATAAAGACAGCAAGTACTTGAGCCTGTGCTGTAACGAGAGTAGTATAGTAGCAACGCTTTGTCCTGAGATACTTTCAAGGAGCAGTTTGAACGGGCTAAAGACCACTTAGAGTTTTCAAAGACCTCCTTTCGAAGACCAGGGAGAAGGCTTTTACGTATACCCTACAGAGTACTCTTGAACATATCCATACCGATTTTCATTCCATCCCAAACCATAGTCTAACATTAAAAGACGCCCTTCACAACTTTCCTGTAAGCTGCCAGCCTCTGCCCACAGGCGTGTTAAAAACCTCTATGGTGCCGGCGCCCAAAGCATCGGCTAGAATCCAGTTCAAATCGTAGCCGTAGAAAGGCTTCCTGAAGTTCGTCAATTTGGAGTTCCCCTGAGCAGTGGTTCCCTCCCACTTGTCGAAAATGGATGTTTCCAACATCTCCCTATGTTTCGACTTGCTGAGGAGCTTGACCAACCACGATCTGCCTCCGTTGATGAGCTTCAAGAACATGCCGCAGTCAGGATACGAGATGGAGTACTGATGGGCCTCTATTTCGTTCAAATGGTTGGATGTAAGCGTCACAAACCCCAACGAAACCAAAGCAGAGAGTTCTTGTTTAGTTAGGACGCCTTGGTTGGTAATGAAGAGGTCTGTAGGGTGTTCCTTGACGTAGGCCGAGAACTTGCGTAGACCGTCTATTTGCAACTGGGTCTTTAACTTCTCGCTTTCCTGGTGTAGGGCCTTTTCGAGCTGTTCAATTTGCTTCTCGATCAAGTCGGCGTAGTTCTGGGTGTGAACGACGACCTCCACGTTCTCGTAGCCGTATGTGACTTTCCCACGCTGGAATTTTTGAGGCGAGTTCAGAACTATGGGGGCGGCGTTTGTGATGACGAACTTGCGTAGCTGGCCCAGACGGATCTTCAACTCCAAGTTTCTGTCCACGAAGGTATTTCCCTGTTTTTCGTAGATGGAATAAAGCTGATTGACGGTGACGAGACCCACTGGCAAATGGGCGGCCCTATACTTGAGGATTTCGGCCTTAGTTTCCATGGAGATCCCGGCAAGCAGAAAAAGAAGCTGTTCCGGGGTGCTGCTCCTCACCAGCTCGTTGGAGTGGAAGCGCGAATGAAGAAGGGTGCATTCTGCCCATTGGTTCTGAAGAATGGTGTCGACAGCCACCATTATGTCGTGAGACTTTGATAACTGGAAGTCGAGCAGAACGTTGTAGTCCAGAACCGGGAGCTTTTCGTCACTTTTGGCCTCTTTTAGCGCCGGAGATGGCGAAAGCTTCTTGCTTTTGAGATTTTGCAAGTACTTTGCCTGTGAGGGGAGGATCTTCTTGAGGTTTTGCTGGTGCTTTCGAAGAGGATTCACCAGCGGGTTCTTGCCGATTCGGGATGAGCTGGCTGCACTATAGCGTAGATTTGCCATGGCGGAGATGTGAGTAGGTGCAAAATCCCATTAGTGAGAAGGCAAAAATAGGTCTTTGCAATCTGCAGGCACTGCAAAATGCAGAAGGGTAAGAGGGAGAACAGAAGTAGTGTTTGATAGTGGGCGAGGAGTAGGAAGTTTTAGCTTATTGGATAAGAGTGGCTTTGCTTGGGTAATGGCTTTAGGTGGGATTTTTCATAATGGAAGGGGTTGTCGTTTTACTGCAAATGGTGTCCAGCAGGTATTACCCTAAATGCGTAGCGACGGTGGTACGTAGGTACTTTGCATCGAAGAGAAGAGGGAACGGTGAAAAAGAAGGGACTGAATAAAGACAGCAAAGGATATGCATTTTACATGTCAGAGTGTACTGGACGGTTACTCACCGCTGCATTGCAGGAAATTCGCAGCAATTCGCCTTAATAAAGGGAGCGACACTGGCCAAATGTGGCCATTAGCTCCGGTTTGAACAGTACTCATCTGGAATATTCACGGCCATTTTCCCCTAGATTTAGCCTTCAGTTTGCAATTTTATCATAAAACCGTCGTTCTTAGTGGCCTATACTTATCATCCCTCTCGGAAACGCACTAGATTTCGCGCCAGTCCTCGCTTTTACTGTAGATTTCGCATCCACCACCGAAGCCAACATCAGATATCAGATAATCTTCCTCAAACGCCCTGCTCTCAAACGCGCTGCTCTCAAGCGCCCTTCTCCCCAACACCATCCTCCATTCCACGCCCTACGCTTCCCCCTCGAGGTCCTCATATTTACAGACTATTCTATGTACATCTATGCCTCCTGCACCCGAAGCGTTCTCTTTACATTGGTGCTTTCGCCCGGCACCACCAAAGTCCACAGGTAGTCGCCGGGGGCAGCCGCCTCTAAAACCTCGTCTGAGCCGGAGTTGAGCTTCATGGCTGAAACAGGCACCGAAATGCCGGAGCTGGCGTTGATCGCGGACGCCAAATGCTGTTTTGTCACCGGCAACTCGGCGTTTTTGCCCAAAACAACCGTGTAAACTCTGGGAATGGCCTCGTTCAACTCCGAAACGGTATATCCGGCCACCTCCTGCGCGCCTTCAGTCGCAAAAGCCGCAGTTTCCAGCCCCCTCTGGCCCCTTCTGGACTGCATGTTTCCAAACAAGCTGGACAACTCTTCAAGGGACATGGCGCCGTTGGCCACCTCCGCAGCATCCTTCAATTTGCGCTCCTCCTTCTGTTTCTGCTGTTTGAGGGCGTCCGCAGCCGCCGCTCTCTTTTCAGCCTCGCGGGCGAAGTCTCTCTCGACAACGGGGATCCGGGGACCGAGGCTGGCGGTTATGTAGCACGCCTTGTTGTCCACATGGAGATAATTGCGCATATAAGCTGGTCTGACTCTTACTATCTGGCCCCTCTGGCCCAAATTGGGATGGTCTTTGAGTAACTGGACCTGGATCTTTTCCGGCACAGAAAGCGCCTTCTGGGCTCTTTTGGAAAGGCCTCGGGCCTGAGCGGCCACCGAAGCCGACGGCTGCCGTTTTAATATGGAAAACATCCGGCTCTGTGGAGTTGGAGAAGTGGTTTGGAGGTTGAAATCGAAAATTTTATGTCGCGGCAGCTTATGTCAGCATTTGCAGCTTCGAGAGGAGGGAGAAGAAAAGGGTAGAGGGGAGACAGAAGGGAGAAGAGGAGGGAGTGAGAGACGGTCACGAGGAGGGTATTCGATGGGTTAAGGACATTTTGAGCCAAAAAAATCTGTAAATCAGCTCTCTTCTTCCTGCTACGCTATATTCACATACAATACGCTACTTGCACCCAAAGAACGCCGTTCAAAAAATACTTAAAAAGCACCTACCCCTAGATACACATATATACGCATACATTTACATACATATATACATAGCCATAGCATCTCTTCCACCTCACCGCCAATCAAGCATTGTCTCAATACAAACCCCACCTACTTCTTCTCAACCCTCCATACGTATATATTCCGTCCTGCACATGCCCAGATGAGCATCTCTACCACCACGTCTTCTCTCTATGTCCAGCGTCTGTTCCATATGCCGAATAAACGAGCCCAAGTACAAGTGTCCTGCCTGTGGCACAAGGACGTGTCTGCTTCAATGTGTCACACGACACAAGCGGCAGGCTGAATGCAGCGGAACTGTCGATGAGACCAAATTCGTTCCCCAGAAGGAGCTTGATGCCGGCAAAATCAACCGAGATTACAACTTTCTTCTCAATTTCGGACGCACTATCGAGCTAGGGAAGGCTGATGTCAAAACGGCTGCAAAAAACATGTTCAAGAGACCAGGGCCACAGAATCACCCCGGGAAAAGACCGAAATTCAACCAGAACATTGACCCCAGAACCAAGGCGGTGGCGGCGGCCTATCCACACGACCCGCCCACCGCGGTGAAACGCCAGAACACCTTGATAGTGCAGCTCCCAGCGGGGATGTCGCGCTCTTCTGGCAATAAGACGGGATACGACAAGAAACTGGGGTCTTTCACATGGACCGTGGAATGGCGTCTCTTGGATGCCGAGGGAGTGCAGCAGACCAGCTTTGTAAGCTACCGTCTTAAAGAGCACTTGCTATTGCAGGATGCAGTGCCGATGAATATCTTGAAAAATGCATTTCCTGACAAGGAGATCGCAAAGGAAGACCTTCACTTCTACTTGGACAACGTGGTGAGCACGCATAAGGCGCGCAAGTCGCTTTTACGCCTTTCTTCGGACGAGAAGCTTTCAGACGCCTTGAGAAACAAGATTGTGGTGGAATATCCCACGATTTACATCGGGCTAGATGCTGCGGTCTTGGAAGAGTTTGTGTCTTCTGTGGAGGCGGCATATCAGCTAGAAGCGGAGTCAAGTGAAAGTGAGACCAGCGATAGTTCTACTGATGACAGCTCTGATAGTGAGAGTGAGAGTGACTCTGAGCCCGAGGAGACGTCTTCGAAACCTCCCCTGAAGGTGAAGTTTGATGAAAATGAAGAGGAAGAAAGCGGAAGCAAAGAGGAGGGAAAAGAAGGCGAAGAAAAGGGAGAGGAAGAACGAGGAAATGAAGAAAAGGAACAGAACGGAAAGGAAGGCGAAGAAAAGGAGGATAAGCGAAATGAGGACGATGACGTTTCAAAGGGTGTGGCTGCAAATCATAAGGAGGAGCCTTCAACAAACATAGTGGAAGAACCAACCGACGGAAACCTTCTCAAATAGCTTTCCCAGAGCAATTCACCCACTGAAGCGCTCTGCACTTCGACCAAACATCCTAACCTCAGTTTATCTCACGGTCTTCGCAATCGCACCATTTACTAGCATAGGCCATAGGCCCAGTCATTTAGCAGCATAAACACAAATATACAAAAGCAACGACACAGCAACACCACATAGCAACGCTGCCAACCGAAGAAAGCACCTTTCCTCCCCACACCAATAAGGGGCCATTTACGGTGTTTCCACAGTCCTGTGGTACTAAGTTAACATCCTGCATATACCACCCGCTATATAGGGCTAAATCCATCGCATCTGGCCACCGTCAGATGTCCACCGTATTCAGAAAGCCCAAGGATGGCGAAAGAAACTCAAAGGCGACCATATACCTCGGCAACTTGGACCCCCAGGTCAACGAGCCGCTACTTTACGAGCTTTTGGTGCAATTTGCGCCTATAAAGTCACTAAACTTGCCCAAAGACAGAGTCCTAAGGACGCACCAGGGGTTTGGGTTTGCGGAGTTTCGGACGGTGAAAGACGCAGAATACACGCTAGATATTCTTCGAGGCGTGCGTCTTTTTGGAAAGTCGCTCAAGATGAATAAGGCCGAACCGTTCAAGGGCGCCGGACCTGAAGGAATAACCGGAGGAGCTGGCAGGCCACCGACCGCCGATATAGGAGCCAAGTTGTTTGTGAGCAATCTCAGCGAGTTGGCAGACGAACAGTATCTCCAAGAGACGTTTTCGAAGTTCGGTAACGTGGTTCCGCCCACGGTGGTTATGAGGGACGATAACGGCGTTTCCAAGGGCTACGGGTTTGTGACGTTTGACGACTTCGAAAGCAGCGATACGGCCATCCAGAAGTTGGACGGGCTGCTTCTCATGAACATGAAGGTTTCTGTTAGTTACGCCTATAAGGAGGACCCCAGCCAGCGGAAGGTGCGCCATGGAGACCGCGTGGAACGGCTATTGGCGGAGAATGCAAAGACCAACGCAAAAAAGGAAAAGGAGAGTGGAAGGCGACCAAGGAGGGACGCGGGAAGGGTGCTGAAGCCCAGGAAGGGTCATGGAAATAGGTGATTTGTGGGTGTTGAATCGTGGAGAGAAGGTGTGTATAGTATTAGAGGTTAGATGTAAGATAATGGAAGCTGGAAACTGGAAGCTGGAAACTGGAAAAACTAGAAACTGATATGTGATAGGGATTTGGGTGATAGGCAGAGTGATAGGCAGAATGATAGTGCAGAGTGATAATATGAAAGTAAAGAGTGCTACTATTGAAGTAAAGAGTGCTACTATTGAAGTAAAGAGTGCTACTATTGAAGTAAAGAGTGCTACTATTGAAGTAAAGAGTGCTACTATTGAAGTAAACAGCGCTACTTCAAAAGTAAAGAGTACCACTCTAACAACAATCTGCGCTACTCTAACAACAATCTGCGCTACTCTAACAACAATCTGCGCTACTCTAACAACAATCAGCGCTACTCTAACACTAATCAGCACTATTCTAAGACGTCATACAATGGACCTCATAGTTATCATATATACAAAAGAATCCATCAGTAATGCTGTGATGATCGTTTCGAGGACCCCAAACCCAGCTTAGCCTAACAGGGGTGCTTGCCCCCTCAACCCCGATGGTTTCTCACAACCTCGGCCGCGAGTTCTCGTACTTGGTCAAGTCCTCCGGCGTGGCCACGCCGTAAACCATCGTTCCCTCCGAGTTGGTGATGATTGCAAAGTAAATGCCCCTGTTAAAAAACAGAGCGAGGTCCTCCAACGGCGTCAACGGCGTCAAAACGTCGTACTTGCGGCCACTGGCGGCCGTGGGTCTTTTGATGGTGGCCTTGAGCGCAGTTTGGGACGTGTCGTTTCCTCGCTGCTGCGATTCCCTTTCGTAGGTCTGCCTCGCCTTATGGTGGAACCATAACATGTAGTTTTTGGCGATGGGCGAAAGAGTCGTCTTTTTGAGCTGGCTGGGGTTGGTTCTGAGCGAGCCCACGTTGAGAATGCCCAAGAGTTTTCTGTTGACCTCGTGGATCACAGGAAGGTACGAGAACTCGTTCTCGTACGAGATCTCGATGGCCACCTCCAACAGCGTGGTGGGGTTGATGGATATGGCGGGCGCGATGTCGAGATCTTCGATGGTGGCGCCGCGGTAGTCCCGCGTGTGGAAAAGGACCGGCGTGGAGGTCATGGAGAAGGGGAAATAGGGAAGATGAAACCGGAGAATAAGGTGGAATAGGGAAAATAAGGAGGAAAGCCAAAATAAACGTGCAAAAGGTGGAGATGTAAAGTGGAAAAGTCGGTGGTTTTTAGACTGAGATTTGCACACTAGTGGATTTTCCAGTGGGAGGAACATTTGAGCTCGTCCAAATACTCAAATCGGGTGAATCTGGCTGCAAAAGGTCGCTGGAAAACTTGCTTAGATGAATATGTTTACTATGGAGGCGGCACCAAGGAATTTCAAGGTATTTGGGCCGTATTGGTGCCGTTGTGTGTCAGGTACCAGCATATCCTCATGGAAGCCCTTAGTTAGTATGTAGAAGAGACTGCGAAAAACGGATTTAAAGGCATTTTCAGAGAAAGTGCTCCCTTTATTTCTGCTTCTGACTCCTGCTAGATGTTCGTCTGGACCATTCCCTTTACCTGCCGCTTTTCTCCCCGCTGAAGCGTGCACCATATGCTGCTATCTGTGGTTTCTATTGCAACTTGTGCGACTTCTCTATGAATAGAATTTGTTCCTGCTTCTCCTCTATGAATAGAATCTGTTCCTGCTTCCACTCTAGGTAGATTGCTTCGAGTTTCCTAGCTCGGTTTCAAAGAATGCCTTTTTCCCGTTTTTCGTCTCCCTTCTCTACTTCTAACTCCTTCCCGCACTGTTGGGCTGCATGGTGCAATTCTCGAGGGGTTCTTTTGATTGAGAAATGATCTCTACTCAGCTCTCACCTGAGACATGATCTCTACTAAGCTCTCGCCTGAGCTATCTCTTCCCGTTCACATATCTTCTTTTGAATTCTCTTCTGAAATGAGCCCCCGATGCGTCTTTCTAGCTGCTTTTATGCTGCAAATTCTTATCGCGGTTGCGAAAAACACCCTAAATGCCATACGATAAGCCTATTACCATATACAAGCTCTACAAACACCAAAATACAAAACCACAGCTGCAAAACGTACTGGAGAATCCTGCACTGCGAATCGTGACCACTTAAGTTCCATGTAATCGTGATAGTCTTTATGTTGCCTCCAGAGGGGGAAATATGACCGGCCCCATTCTCACAGAATGGCCAGCAAAACCACAAATAACCAGGGACAGTGATACTAGCATTCGGTCCCAAAGTGCCGGTGCCTGAAGCATGAAGTAGCGCCTTGTAATACTTCTTTTCCACGTCATGATCAAACACTGGGTCCCTCACATAGTTTGTGGTCCCCCAAAAGAGGGTCCATATACCCCAGTAAATCTCTCTTCCCTTGGTTTCTTGGTGTTGTGTAACGGGACGAGAAACAGAAAAGGGACTGGCGCGAGAGTAAAGTCTGGTGCTGTTATAGCATCAGTGGCGTGAATATGCTGCTGAAGGATATCACACTCCGAAACCACTTGGGAAGCCTGCCAATGATTAGTGTTGTATTATAGACCGCGAAACTTCCACTACCCTAGACTATGTCCATGCCCTATTATGCTCAGATTAGGCGGCCTCTGCCGTTCTATACTGCTTATCCCCCCTTCTGGAATCCTGGACTTCGCCCTCCTCCACAGCCACACGATTCCAAACGCCCTCCTGGTCACCCACATCGAGCACTCCTATTCTCATTGTGGATAGCAAATTCACCGCTGCAGCCAGATGGCGATACACTCCTCCGTAGAACGCCTTGGTGGCATCCTTTCCGTGCGAGGCTTTTAAAACCGACACTCCGCCGGGATGCTGTTCCATAAACGGTGTCACATCGTGAATAATGTTCTGGATAACAATGTAGTTTCTGCCCTGGTGCAGGGGCAGCGACACGATCAGCCGAAGCTCCTGTGGGGTGATTAAAGGTAGCTTCGAAATGGGTGTTCCCCAGTTGAGCTGGCGCCGCATGCGATCGATGATTTCCTGGCGTTGCTGGGTCCTCAACTGTGCTATAACGTCTTTGGGAGTCCGGTGGAGCTCATCTACCAACCCCAAAACCAGCATCAGAAAGATGAACCACTTGGTGGGATCGAAAGAAAAGAACAGGTGGCTGCCGCGGTAGTCGTGTGGAAACTCGTGGTGGTAGTTTTGGTGGCCCTGGCCGTATGTGAGGAGTGAAACGACCGGATTGTGACAGTTTCGCGCCAGATTCTTGTCGTTAAAAGGCTGCAGCGGGATGGCTAGCGGCCACCGGGAATGGCACACCGACTCGGTGGCAAGAACAGGCTGCTGGCAGAGAAACATCCGGAGAATTCCAGGGTATATGAGCCCGTTGAGGGCGGAATCCCCACACAAAAAGACCGACACCGCCACAGGAATCAATACTGTCAGGATGCAAAAAAAAAGGAGGTAATGGGTATCCTGCCACCGAACGAGCGCTTGAACCTGGGCGGTGTAGGCGGCGTTTGCGGCGTCGAGGGCCGCGTACGCTGCGGAGGGGTCTGAAATGGCGGCCTCGTAGCCTGAAAGCGGGTCATCGAGGTCTAGATCGGCGTCATCGGCGTCGGACACGGTGTCTTCTGAATCAAGAGCCGTTGTGTGTGCGTTTTCGTCATTTTCGGCGGCATTTCCGCCTCTTTTGCGGCCCAAATCAGCGGGTTCCGACGCCATGGGAAACTCCTGTTCGATGAAATCATCGTAAAATGCCAAACTTTTGGGCTTGCGGATCAACCAGCCCCAGTGGGCCCACATGAAGCCCCTTTTGATCGAGTACGGGTCCCTTTCCGTGCTGTCGGTGAACTGGTGATGGGCCCTGTGGAGAGCAGCCCACCAGCGGATGGGGCCGAGGCCCACGCTGGCGCCGAAAACTGCAAAGTACACGTGGACAATGCGGTAGCGCGGCCTGAACGCATTGTGGCTGAAGCACTTGTGGTAGCCCGCCGTGAACGCTAGAAGCGTCCAATGGAGGTAGCAGAACAGAAAGACCACGGTGGATGTGCGGGGAGATCCGTCCGTCTGCCCCAAAAAGACGTACAGCACTGCCGCCAACGGGAGAAGCACCACCGTGAGAAACCGGCCGTAGTAGATGCGGCTGAAGAAGTCCCGTTTGCGCTTCCTCATCTCGTTCAAGTGCGTGTTCTTGGAAAGTGACGCCCTGTCGCGGTCACGTGCGCGGCGACGCACGCGTGTGGGCGCCGGCGACAGCGTGGGGGTAACCGACATGGAGAGAACGCGGCGCGGCTTCGGCTTCGGCGATTTCCGGCTCTTGCGGCCCTGGAGGAAGAGGTGGTGGCGATGTGGTAGGTTTGGGCTGCGCACGCCGGCCCATAGTATGGGCCAAAAACACCGTTCGCGCCGGCCTCATATAGCCAAACCCATAGGCGCCCACCCGTTCCCGGCCGATTCCGACGCAGCATCCTCAAATGGCTCTTCCGTCGACCCAGGTGACCCAGCCGGCCCCGGCTCCGGCCGCGGCCGCACACGCGCTGGCGCTGGCGGTGCCCAAAAGGGCGCCTGCTCCCGCCATCTCCTACACGCCCACAGACGTTGTTATTCCGGCTCATTTGCACGACAAGGTGCCGGACCTCCAGTTGTACAAGCAGCTCCAGGATGCAGAGCGCCAGATCGACCTTCTTCTCACCAAAAAAGGGCTTGATTTCCAGGCCATCCACGCGCGGTCTATGCAGCCGTCCAACTTCAAGAACGATACCGGGGTGTTGCGCGTGTTCGTGTACAACACGTGCGAGAACCAGCCGTGGCAGAAACAGCTTCTGCAGGAGCAGGGAAACACGCCGGACCCGGCGGCCGAGGCGCTGTGGACGCTCCGCGTGGAGGGCCGCTACGTGAGCGACTCCGCGCCCGCCAAAACCCACGACTTGCGCTTCAGCTCCTTCTTGTCGGGCATCTCAGTGGACTTGGTGGCCAACGACGACTATCCGGCTTTGCAGGCCAACGCGTCGAACGTGATTGAGTGGCGCGACGAGTCGCAGGGCGCGCCCGGCCCCGGCGGCCAGTTTAACCCAGCCAGACCGGCAGGTTTCGATGGCTTGGACGTCAAAAGACCGGGAATCTTTAACCTCGGCGCCAAAATCGCGCTCATGGTCAAGGACCCGACGCCCAGGCTCCGTTTGAGCGACCCCATGGCGCATTTCGTGGGCAAAAAGGAGGCCACCCAACAGGAGTTGATCTACTTGGTGTGGCAGTACGTTTTGCACAAGAACTTGTTCAAAAAGGCTGATTCTTTCGCAAAGGTGCCGGCGGTTTCGGCGTCCTCGCTCGCAGTGGGAAATAGCGTCAGTATCACCGGCACCAAGGACGAGGCGGACTTGACGGTGATCGAGAGTGACGATGTCTTGCGCCCGTTGTTGCGCGTGGACTCGTTCAAATTCGCAGACCTCTACAAGCTCTTGCAGCAGCATTTCAAGCCCAGAGAACCCATAGTTATCGACTACGAGATCAACACGCGTGTCTCCTCCACCTTGGGCCAGGTGGTGTTGGATATCCCGGTGGAGTTGCCGGTGGCCGTGACCGAGCTCCAGAGAGAGGTGGTGGAGTCCAACAAACGCACGTTTGAAAACTTGACCAAGTCAGATGCCGTGATCCAGCTCTTGAACCAGCGCATCTCCTTGGGCATTGTGTCGCTACAGAACGCTAACGCCAGAGAGACATTCTACAGGGAGCTCAGCGCAGACCCGGTCACATTCATCGAAAAATGGCTCCAGAGCCAGGCCGAGACCTTGAAGGCGTTGAAGAGCGAAGAGGGTTACGATGAGGAGGAGGTCAGAAGAGCAGAGTACTTCGAGAAGAACGAGACCTTGTTGAGACAGAAAATCGATCTTTTGTTGGGCTCGCTGCGGTACTAGGCGGGCTGCTGTATAATATCAATGTAGAAATAAATGGTCTATTAGAAGGTCTATGCTAGCGATCAATATGTCAGCTTCAACAACTGGCTTTATGGAATTATCGAAAGGCGCATATAAGCGGTACTTTTTGCTTTTTATACCACGCCTTAGGCAAAACCACCTATGCTGAAAAAGACCACAATTATAAGCTCCATCGAGCTTCATCAAACTGACGTTCTTCAATGTCGATTTTCATGTCAATAGCATTTCCACGCCACCAATATCTTTCTCTTCCACTTCATTTCATCCTCCATTCTTCTTCAGTTCTTCCTCATCTGCTCGAATATCGTACAACAGGTTAGCCCCGCTCTCTATTATAGTACAGTCGTAAGCCTTCAATTTTCGTAGTCGTCTTCGTTCTCAAAGTCGTCATCTTCTTCATAATCGTCATCCTCTCCTTCATCCAAGACCATGGCCAATTCGCTGTCACTGTAATCGTCCTGCTTAGTCTCTTTGAAAGCAGTCGTCTCGTTGTAATCCACTTCCGTCTTGCGAGACGCCCTTGGTTTCACCCAATCTGCTTTGGCATCCTCCTGCTTCGCAAGCAAAGGCAAAATCCCAGAGGTATACTGGTACAAGTGTAAGGTTGGCTTGTAGATGGCAGAACTCTTGGAAATCACATTTTCCGTGCCGGACTTATTGAGCCCCAACCGAGCACTCAAAAACTCCACAAGGTCCGTCATTTCCTGGACGTTGCTGGCAACTTCGTACCAATAGGTGGGTGGTGAAGGAGTACTCGTGTTCTCTACTTCGTCGCCGTTTTCGTCAAATTCAACGCCATACTCACTGAATGAATCAGCAAGCATCTGTCTCACGTCCTGGACGTATAACTTGAAATGCGATGGAACAGCCAGGATCACCGACGACGTTCTGTTCCACTTGGTTCTCATTTTGTCCATCGAGTCAAACCCACCGGTGCTACTGTCCACCATTCTTGTGAAGAAAAATCTTCCCACATTGAAGCCGATATCGCCGATGACAAATTCGTCAAGTCTGAGCCTCATGCTGTGTGCCAAAGGGTCCGAGGTCGGGTCAATATACTTCAGAATCATATCCAGGTCGGCTGCCTGTGTACCATTGCTTGCTCTCACGGCGGTTCGCTTTGCGATTCTCTGCTCTGTCTCCTTCTTCAACTCCTCCGTGTTCTTGAAGCCCTTCAACACAGCTCTGGCTGCGTACATGGTCTCTTTATCACCAGAAATGTCTTGACTCTGGATACTCTGGGTGATAAGGGCCTTGATAGCGTTGGAAGTAGTGAGAGACCACTGGGCCAACGCGCGAAGCATAATGAGTCTGTCAATAGGCTTGGATATCCCTACCAAACCGGATGCCTCAAACTCAGGATCGTCAAAAGGGTTCTCTGCCGCCCCGGGGAGATGATATTCTGCCAACTCCGTAAGTAGGATTTCTGGCTTTGAGGCGTCTACTGGTGTCACGTCTACCTCAAGATCAGTATGGCGTTTCGAAAGAATGTTGGAGTCATCTCTCCATTCCTTGGGCAACCCTAGGAACAAAGCTAAGCTCTTCAACTCAGCAATCGCCTTGACCTGTCCATTAGGAAGAACATCTTTCTTGCGGTTGAGAACAAGCGTCAAAAGCCGACAGAATAACTTCTCCATCAACGGAGAAATTTGAAAAGCATCGTTCTCTTCAGACACCTCAGAAGGCTCTCTGGCAACAAACCTTTCATCTGAGGAGGACGCAGGAATTCGCAAGCCAAGGCCGTTCTCGATATCCTGAGGGCCCACATCCTCAATTTCAAGGACACTGTGGAACTTGGTGAGATAGGAAATAATGTATATGATATCCTGAGCCCATGGTACTCGTAACACCGGAAATCCAAGGGCCACTTTTTCGGTGGCAGCTAGTTTGTTGGCCTTGGAGTCTATAAGGAAGCCATCGTAAGCATCGTAATACAAACCCACCAAAGGGCCGGGCAATTGCCTAGTAATTTTGTTGCGGTTGTTTATGACAGTGGTTCTGGTGGTTTGCAGTTTCACAGATTTCGGCCCCGAGAGTCTGGTTTTGGCCTGAATGATGGAAGCCGACTCCTTCTTTGTAGTGGAAGGCGGTTTTTTGGAGTCGGGGACCAAATTGAGCTTGGAAAATACGTCTGGTACAGTCTTGCGCTTTTTAGTTGCCGGAGACAAACCTTCAGAGCCCGCTGTTTCAGAGCTGCCATCAACAGGGGAGATCTTTTGAGATTTTTGCTTTGTTTTTGAAGGTGCCTTTTTCTTCTCCTTTTGAGGAACGGATTCTACGCTGGAATCGGTCTCTTTCGAATCATTGTCTTCTTTGTTTTCTGCGGAGGGAAAGCTCAAGGTGCCCTGCTGCTTTCTCTTTCTCACGGAATTCCCTGTGACACGGCCCTTGGGGTCTCTTCTTGGGCCCGTTTTTCCACCACGGGAGCCAGGGCCCTCTACGGGAAGGAAATCCAACCTGAACTTCGACATGACAGCCTTATCGAGGTTTTCGGAAGCCGAATCCTCGGGAGGAGCCATTTCGCGGTTGATATGCTTTCGGGGTCTTCCCAAACGCTTAGTTTTCTCTGTCGGATTGTAGGGAACGACCTTGACTGGGGTATCAGGCGAGCCCGAGCCAGAGACCGGTTTTCCCGAAAATGTGTCGTTTCCTTCGGCGGAGAAGTGGCCAAAATCAAGCTCATCAATAGCCGCTGGCGGCCCGCTAGGAGAAGTATGAAAGGCATCGAATTCGATCATTTTCAACGCCGCCACGGTGGTGGCTCCTTCAGTATCGTGTACTTCACCCTGAGGTTCGTTTTGGTGGCGCTGGACGTAGTCGTTGAGGTGTAACACGTTCCTAAGCAGATGGTCAACATCGTCGTCATTATGGTGGTTTAAAGATGCGGGTTTTTTGGTGTGCTGCTCCAAAGAGGGCAGAACGTGGAAAAGATCGGGGTTTCCCGATTGGTACCCTTCCATTGGCGGATCTGGGGGGAAGTTGGAGGAAAAAGATGTGGTGCTGGAGCGGTACGCGTCGTTTGTCGTTTTTGGCACGGCGGGCTGCGAAAGCGACAAAACGACAAAAATGCGACAAACGAACGGCTGGGCATTTACAGGTTAAAGGGGCTTTGTCGCAGGTTATGGTGGAGCTTTTGCAGGTTCAAGGGAGAGGTTTACAGGCTGAGATGGGTGCAAAGGCCCGTCAAAGTCGAGTGGAAAACGAAGCGGCGGCCAGATTTGCAGCTTTTGAGAGAAGGTTTTAAGGGGAATGATGGGAGAATGACGGATGCGTTATGGAAGGGTACTTTTTGGCACTGGTTTTTTGGATCACACTGTTAGGAGTGGCTGGCCATACATATTATAGCCAATTGAATAGCTGGTTGATTTCTCCACCGACTTATCTGATAGTTCATATACCCGTATCTCGTCCTGCCAGCCTCCTCAGGTCCAACAAATCCATAAATTCTACACTACGCCGATCCTGTGCTGAGGTCATCATACCACATACGATCTGGGTATCTCATCCTCACATACAATCAAATTGTCAAACCATAAACATTATCAAATCATAGCCCCTTTCTTTATCTATTTTCTCCATTGGGCCCCTTTTTCTTCAAGGCACTTCCTTTAACACCTTCTTTTAACCCCTTCCTTTAACACCTTCGTTTAACCCCTGCCTTTCACCCTACTTCTTCTTATACCCCAAGCCATGTTCTCCGGCCAACCACCGATTCACCATATCCAACGTATTCTCCGGCTGATCGAACGGCACCATGTGGCCGGCATCATAGACCCGAACAAACGTGAAAATGCCGTGGTTTTTAACTTCTCCGGCCACAACTCCGTGTTGCGTGTACCACGGCTGCAAAGACGCCTTTTCGAAGGCTTCATGGTGGCGGTACTCCAACGCATCGGTCCAGGCGTGGTTTCCCAACCAGTTGCAGTTGAAATCCTTGTCTCCGGCGTAAATCAACACGGGAATGTCTTTATCGAGTAACTCCGCAATATACTGGTGGAAAGGCTTCATCAAGTCGCCTGTGTAGTAAAAGCCATTTCCCACGGTGTCGTCACACGACGCAAACCCCCCGACTTGGGCACCGGTGGCGTTTCTAACCGCCTCCAGGTCCAAATACTGCAGAATGTAGCCTTCTTGCTCGTAGCAGAGGCCGCTGGGGTCGCTGCAGTTCTTTCTGATATCGTAGGGGTTCAAACCAGTAGACTGGAACGGCTTTCTGAGCCTACTCTGGCAGTAGTATGTGGCTGCCACACACGTGAAGGCGTTAGGATGGTTGTAGCACACTTGAGCTAGACGTTGGCATCTCGGCATGGCCGTTTCCAAGGAATCGCACTGCTCTTCTGTGAAAACAGGCTTGTAGCCTCCCTGTCCGCAAACCATTGGCTTGTAGTGCTGGTACTGGATGAGGGGGTTGGTCATTCCGTTTCCGATGACAACAGAGGCGAAATTGAAGGACTTCTCCTCGCTTTGGACAATTTCATGCGCAATTGCCGGAATGTAGTGGCCAGCGTAGGACTCTCCAGATATATGGAATTTGTTCTTGGAGAGATGGGGGAAGCGCAGGAAGAACAATTCAAGAAAGGCAAACACGTCCTTAGCCGCAGTGTCGGTGGTGGTGACGGCTTCTTCGTCCGAGTATGAATAGCCCACATTGACGGGCTGATCTAAGAAGATAACAGACGCATTGGAATTCCACGAAAAAGGGTTGAATTCCGGCTGCAACGTTGCATTGATGCTGGAGGGTCCGAGCTCGAGAAACAAGCCCAAAGAGGAAGAGCACCCGGGCCCACCGTTGAGCCAAAGCACCACAGGGTCCTTTGCGGGATCGCTTCTCGATTCGAAGAACCAGTAGAAGAAGTGCTTTCCCGAATTGACATCCAAATAGCCGGTATACTGGTCCACGGAGTCAAGACCGAGGTTTTTGGGGTCGTTTTTCTTGATTCTGAGACTGTGGTTCTCGAACCTGCTGGACGTATGTGTCTCATAATCACCGGTTTCAATGGGCTTCTTATCTGTCTTTGGCGGTTCAGGGTTCTTGGTCCATTTCTCGAGCATTTTCCGAAGCTGGCCGGGAGAGACCTCGGCTTCGAGCTGTTTCCATACTTCAGCGATATCTTCTTTCACGGTGTTTCCCAAGTGACCGAGGGCCTCATTCTGGGAAAGAACGTTAGGACTATAGAGAAGAGGTCTCTGAGGGCCACTACGGTGGTCATTGAAAGTGCCGAAAGACGGAATGGAGAATGCGTCTGTGGCGGCTATGGCCGCAGTGGTTGCAAAAAGAGACGCCAATTTCATCAACGAAGGAAGTTGTAGTGAATTGTTTTCTCTAAATTGAGTAAGCAGCTCAGTATAGGTGTAAGGGTGAATTGTTTGGATGGGTGTACGGGTGTTATGTATATGGTGTACGGGTGTAATTTGTATGGATGTACAGGTGTAATTTGTAAGAAACAGAACTACTGAACGAAAACGGGTGAATATCAACCGGTGAAGCTCCAAAGACTTGGTTCTGAGAAAGAGCTTACTCTATCTGGCTGACTGGCTTGTGCTTTTGGGTATGCCAAATGATGAGTCTGGGGTTTGGCTAGTGGCTAGATATGGCTGCAAGAAGTACTCTATGTACTGTGAGGGAATAGCAAAGAGCCAGAGAGCTTCATAAATAAGTTGAGATGCTTATGAACTCATAGTGGTTGGTATTGCGTTCTTTAAGGGCGGTTTTGAGAATGCCATCTTGTATTTTGCGTCATCTTACTGCCTTCTCTGTATCCTTATCTTAGTGCGTTTATCGTTTGACTGCGAAAGTTTATCTGATCGTACTCCTCGGCCCTTAGTTTAAGGATTGCCATTTAAAGAAGCCTAGACTTCGTGGTATTCCTGTTTTTGGCTCCAATGGCTGCAAAATCTCATTTTTCCAATTACATGCTGCAAAATCATAACTCCTTCCTTTTTAGCTCACCTCCAGTCGTTGGTTCTCGACACTTTCACTGATTTACTTTTGAAGGCTGCTTTTCCACCCTTTCAAAGTAACCATATTTTACTGCCCTGCCACTTTCTTCTCTTCCCTCCCAAATCTACAAGCCCATTCCCAAATAACCAATTATATTAACCTAAATAATCCAAGAATTGAACCCAAACCTATCCATATACCATGACCAATGAATTCATCCCATCTAATTGGGAACCAGGCACAAGGCCTTGTCGCTGTCAAATGACGTGATGACAAACTTCGCAACACCCTGCGGCTTCTTAGCAGCCTTGACAGCCTTAGGCTTCGTCACCTTGAATGCCTGGCTGATAGGAGGCAACGAAATGGCCTTGATGTCGCTGACATGCAGCTTCGACTCGGTCTTAGGCGACAGTATAGGCGAGGGGTATGCCTGGGCCGCCGCAGGAACGGATGCAATGATGGGAGAAGGGGTCTTGGCCTTTTCCACCACAGGAGAAAACGGCGTTTTGACACAAATGGTGGTTTTAGGAGCGGTCTTGCCGGGTTTGGTTGTGGCCTCGGGCCAGCAGCACTCGAGGAAGTTTCTGGTACAGCCCTGGCACTTGCCGTCCACCTTGTCCTCGTCGCACTTCTTCTTTCTTCTGCGGCATGTAATGCAGCCGGTCTTAGTTCTTCTCTTTATGGGAGTGGTTGTTTCCGAGACGCCTCGTTCTGTTTTTGCAGACATCTTGTCTGAGAGGTTCAACACCTGCTGGTACTTTTTGTAGTCCATGGCGAAAGACTCAAAATGAAAAACTAGGGAGGTTGTTGACAGGTGGTATGACGTTAAAAGTTTTCAGGACGGGTGCTTTGGCTTATATAACAGTCCTAGCCGTGGGAATGAATCAGAGCCACCGCTCGCCCAAAAGGGCAGGAGATGCCAGATTAGCCGCGCTGGCGCGGAAGGAGACAGCGAAACACGCCGAAAATGGCAGGAATTCTCGCGTTCGCGTGCCGTTCGTGGAAAATGCCCCACGAAATAACCGCAGTGTGTGCAGGACGGGGCGCCGCGCATCGGTTGCAAAGGCGTCAAAAATAGAAAACAGAAGGCGACCGGGTATGTGCAGGACAATAGGGTCGGTTGTTTGCAACCACTGAGACTGAAGAGGAGGAGAGGAGGGGAGGGTGAAGTAAAACACCGACGTTTTTGTTGGTAGAAAAACCAGTTTTTGCCGGACGGATGTGGTTATACCCGTTTGATATTTGGGCGCCATAAGGAAGGCAGAAAAGCCGTCCGGTGTGCCTCCGCCGTAAGGTTTACCTACAAGTCGAGATGGCTGATCGTCTAAGACGGCGCTAGTTATTGCTATTACCGCTCCTTGTGGGTTTTGCTGCCGAATGTCACCTTCAGTGGGTTTCACATAGTACTTTTGGCGCTGCTTTCTAGGGGAGAAAAGGGTTACGCCTTATATGGAATATAGTGTGTATCTGCAGGAACATATTGGGGTGGGTCTTGAAGAGAAATGGGGTTTGACGCTATGGAAAGGGGACCATTTTGAAAAGGGTGTAAGCAGATTCTGGCCCTTGAAATAGGAATGGAGGACGACCGGGTATTCAAAGATGCGGTTGGGTAATAGTACAAGCTGCAAAAATGGAAATCGCAGCAGCCTGAGACGAGCCACTTCTGTGGAACATCTAAAACCGTCAGTTTCAGCTAGTACAATTAAGGGAGACGCTGTTTATAGTGTTCAACCTTCAGATTGACTGCAAGGGCGGAATCCAAGGTTGAGTCTCCATTTGAAACGCAACCGTGTTTGGTCACGTGACCCCGTCTGACAGCCTTCGACTTCAGGATATCCGTCTTCGGAGCACGACAATAGGAGGGACTTTCAGCGCTGAGAAAGGAAGGAAAGCTCATTGCCGGTAAATTAGATGACATGCTCATTTTTCTCAAAAAGGGCAAACCACCTTCGAGCACGCGAACCGTACTTCTCAAAACTCGGTTCAGCTGAAAAGCACCAGAAGCACGGTTTCTGAATACTTTCAACCACCTTTCCTTCCTCACTTAAGTTTCCCTTTTTTCCTTTCCTTTCCTTTCCTTCTTTTCTTCCTTCTTTCCTACCTTCCTTCTTTCCTTCAACTTTTCTCTTCACTACCCCATTCCACCCGCATCTTCTCATGTCGTGATCTATTACTATGTACATGCACGTGGCCGCAGATAATATACAACTTGCGCTTCTGGTCCTGTGATGAACGTCTGCTTTGCTGACCCCTCCGTGATACGCCCTGGCCAGTTTCCCCGTTTCCCTGTCCTTTAACAGGTCTTGTGCATACTCCTCGTCTCTTTTCCGTCAAACAAGTCCTAAATCTTGTGTCTGTTCTCCTTCGTCACGTGCAAAGGCGACCAGATGCCTCTGACCGACTCGTTTACAGACATCACCTTGTGGTTCCATCTGAAGGGAGCGTTTCCGCTGTTCTGGGCGTGCTCGTCGAGCTTCTTGATGACGTCAGTCTCGCACAAGTTGCGTACATCGATCTCCTTGACGGCGTCATTATTATAGTGGAACTTCAACTGCGGATGGCCGTTTCTCTTGATGATTTCGAAGTATATGCTGGGCTTCTGGGCGGCTATTTCGTTGAGTTTTCCCGACTTTAAAAGCTGGCGAACGCCCAGGGAGGATCCGCCCCAGTTGCAGTACTGGAGAGTGACTCTGTGGCACGGCACTATGAAGGCGCCCACGCCGTTGCGTGCGAGGGCCACCTTGGGAATGGCTTTGACTGGCATTTGGGTTGTGGAAGGTGGGTGGTGTGAAAAATTTCGTTTGTAGTGGGCTGGGCGGGACACGACCTTTTCTTATGTATGGGGTGGGAAATGGAGTTTGGCGGGCGGTGGAAGTTTGGCGGGCGGGCGGGGCTCTTTGCTGGGTATACGTTTTGCTCAATTGGTGGCTCTGCAAGTGTTGGGTTCTGGGTTCTGGGTTTTGGGTCTGGCAGGTGAAATTGGGGGAAAATGGTGGGGTGTGAGTAGCTGTGCTATACGCACTCTTTCTTTGGCTTTTTATATGAGTTGAGAAGGGAAGGCGGCAGTAGCTTGGTTGCTACTTTCGATTGTCGAGTATATGCTCTTCTTTCCCATTCGGAATAGTGGAATTTGGTTTGTGGAGTATGCTGCAAATTTTGCAGTTTGGATGCGAAATATGCTGTATATGGGTAAAACCGTCACCTTACAAAACTATTCGGAAGAAAGGCAGATGTGGTATTTGACACTTGGTACGGCTTCTCCATTTGAAATTGTATGCTCTTCAACTTTCACGCCGTTAAGGCGAAACAGCCACCATTAAGCTTTAAGCTAAGGACTTCCCACTAAAACCCGTTCGCTGAACCGGAATTCAAAACCACTGCCATTTCCCGCTATGCGTCTCAGCAAATACTTCCAGAAAGCCTATTGGGATATTTCCGCCAAAACCACTGCCATTTCCCGCTATGCGTCTCAGCAAATACTTCCAGAAAGCCTATTGGGATATTTCCGCCAAAACCACTGCCATTTCCCGCTATGCGTCTCAGCAAATACTTCCAGAAAGCCTATTGGGATATTTCCGCCAAAACCACTGCCATTTCCCGCTATGCGTCTCAGCAAATACTTCCAGAAAGCCTATTGGGATATTTCCGCCAAAACCACTGCCATTTCCCGCTATGCGTCTCAGCAAATACTTCCAGAAAGCCTATTGGGATATTTCCGCCAAAACCACTGCCATTTCCCGCTATGCGTCTCAGCAAACACTTCCAGAAAGCCTATTGGGATATTTCCGCCAAACCATTCTTCTCGCTACAAATGTTTCAAAACCTCTATTAAATAAGCCTTATGGAGAAGTGAATGCACCTTTGAATGCCGTTACTGAACAATTTCAGCCCCCTCGGTCTTGTCAAGAACATCCGCATTTGAACCGTCCTTGGCAATCTTGTAGAACTTGTTTCTCCAGAATCCGTCGTCTCCCATGATCTCCTTGGCCACCAAAGTGTAGCCACCGAAGTAAGGAAAAACCTTGACCCAGAAGAACCAGTACACAAGCCCAACGCCGAAAATGCCCCACGTGACCACGGGGTGGATCCAGTACGGCAAGCTGTTGTACACGTGCTGGCCGTGGGTGGGAGGAATGTAGGGCGCCACAATCAAGTAGATGGACGACAATGCAAAGAAGACGGTGACCGGAACAGACGCCTTGATGGGAGGGTTCCATTCGGCACGACCGGTGTACTTCTTCCACTGCAACCAGAGCAAGCCGAGCGCGACGGCCGTGTTGACCACGTTCAAGGGGTAGGAAACCAAGTTAAGAATGAAGTTGTAGGCGTCTCCTGGAGGAGGGGCCACGATGGTCACCACACAAACGACCCAGTGCTGGAACAAGCCCACAAAAGGCGAGTTGAACGGTTTCTGGGTGGCAAAGAACCGCGAAAACGGCAAGCAGCCCTCTCTGCCGAACTGCTGGATGATTCTGCCCTGGGAGAAGATCACAGACATCACATTGCCCAAAGCCGACAACGCCACGAAGACGGAGGCGGCCTTTTCGGCGGTTTCGCCGAACGCAAACCGGAAGAAAGACGCCGCCACGATTCTGCCGGACGACGCGAGCTCCTCGGCGGGAACAACCGCAAAGTACGCGATGTTCACAAACATGTAGAGGATGGTCAAGATGACGAACGCCGTGGGAGCGGCCACCTTCAACACCTTGACGGGGTTCTTGATCTCTCCCAACGCGTAGTTGGCGTTGGAGTAGCCGATGAACGACCAGATCACGTTGTACAACGCGTTGACGATACCAAAGCCCGTGGGGGTGGTGCCCTTGAAGGCGTCGTCGAAGTTGTGGGTAGGCTTGAAGTCCTTCTGCTTGATTCCGCCTGCGAGAGCCACCCAGCCGGTGACAGCAATGAAAAGCACGACACCAAGCTTGAACGTTCCCAAGATGTTGGCCAAAACCAAGCCCGTCTTGATGTGGATGGTGTTGATGAGAAGACCAAACGTGATGACGCCCAAGCCAATGGCTCTGGAGTTCCACTGAGTCACCTCCTTGCCAGCAGCAACAAGCAAGTACTCTCCCACAACCACCGAGTTACCGGCGGCCCAGCCGAGGAAGAACACGTACGACGCGTACATGGCGGTGACCAAGAACTTGGGCTTTCTGAACATGTACTCCAAGTAGTTCTTCTCGCCACCGTTTCTGGGAATGGCCAGGCCCAACTCCATGTACACCAAAAGGCCGGAAAACGCAATGAGTGAGCCGACGGCCCACATGATGAGCGCGGTTCCGACGGAGCCGGAGAGCGCGTAAATGGTGGAGGGGGTGGCAAACACACCGGCGCCCAAACACCGGTTGAAGATGAGGAAGACGGCGGAAAGAATGCCTATCTCCTTCTTGTTCTGGTCCACCTGAACATAGGCCACATTGGACTCCAGGTCCAGCTGTTGGAGCGACGCCTGGTCGGTGTAGTTCTCGTTTCCTGTCTTTTCAGACAGCTTGCTGTAGAAGTCGGTAAGGCCCATATTGCTGCAGTCCAGAAGACAAAGGCCGGGGAAATGCTCTTTATATATGCCTCTGGAGAGGTGCTGCAAGTCCTGCAGCCGGTCGGAAATGGCGCGGTCGGAATTGCGTACGCCGTGTTGCGCGGCCGAAACTGCGCCGCTTCCGGGCGGAAACGCCCTCGGCTCCACCCTCGGAACTCCTGTATCCACGGCGATGCCCCGTTACTTTTTTTTAGCGGTATTTTCTGCACTCTCGCCGAGACCGAAACGAAATTGCAGGGCTTTCTGGGGTGCCACAGCTTACTGAGGCTCGCTGCTGCTGCTGCTGCTGCAGGCACCGCCAGATAGCGACGGGCCCAATGGCGCGGTCCTCTGCGGCCATGCCATCGCCCCAACCGTTCCTAACGGTCACGCGCTTAAATGCCGTAATTATCCGATGACAGCACCGGAAAAACTCTGCGCAGGCTGCAAACACACAATCGCACGTGACGTCCCGGTTAGGAAGCCGCGCTCGGCCCTTGCAGGTGGCTGCAGGCCAACTGTGGATTTGCAGCCCACGCCTTGCAATTTGCGCGAAACTGTGGATCTAGCGGCGCTTGGCCGGTGCCGCAGGCGCTGCTGCACCGAACGCATTTTGGCCGGTCAGGCGTCGCCTACGGCGCAGGTGCCGCAGTTGCGCGTGCAATTTGCGCCGTTGGTGCGTTGGCCGTTTTCCCCATGCATGCGCCTCCAGCCGTGGCCATGCCCTTCTGGAACATGCTAGAGGGCTTCTTACCCCAGCCCGACACTACCGCTTCAATTGCGTGTAATTCGAAGTCGTCGCCGTTATTGATGTCAGGGTCTTCTGATGCGCTTTTCGTGCATAACGGTCGCGCGCCAGTCACGTGACAGCAATAACCCCGCTGTCAATCTCATCGCACGATCACCGACGATCTTCCAATTAACTCTTTTCTATGCTGCCACAAAAGAAAGCCCGGCTTGGCGATTTGGCCGCCTTCAGCAATCTGTTTTATCGCAGAGTGCCTGCCCAAAAGACTGCTGTCAAGTACCTCAAGCCCGAAAACCAGCCATATAATGTTCTTCAGAGGGCTCTTGAAAAGGCACCAAGAAAGGTCAAAAAGGGGTCCTACGTGGCGCATTGGTTTGTGAGAGACCTCAGAACGACCGACAACACCGCATTGGGTGCTGCGAGCGCCAAAGCCGCGGAATTGGGTGTTCCTTTGGTGTGTTTCTACGCAATCAATTGGGAGTCAGTAGAGGCCCACTGCGTGAGTCCTTTTCAATTGCGTTTTCGCATGGATAGTCTCCAGAAGCTCCAGAAACGCCTCCAGGACCATAATGTTCCTCTCTATGTTTTGGAAATAGCCGAAAAGTCAAAAATTGCTGACGAAATTGCCGCTACAGTGGACGATATAGGCGCCAGCCATTTGTACGCAAATATCGAATACGAGGTGGACGAATTACGCATTTTCACGCGCTTGCTGGAACTCTTAGCGGAGAAAGAGATTGCATTCGAGCCTCAGCATGATCTGTGCTTGGTGCAGCCCGATACACTCAAGCTGAAGGGTAAAAATGCGCCGTATTCGGTGTTCACACCTTGGTATAAGACGTGGGTGGCGCATTTGAAGGCGCAGAAAGACCCCTTTGGCGAGGCCCGCGTCTTGCAGCTGCCTATGCACGCGGCACAGAAGGATATGCACGCAACGCAGGTGTCGCTTTCGACTGCCATTCCCGCCATTCCCGAGCAATTTGCACTTAAGGGAGACAGGGAGAAAAACTACAAGCAGTTGTACAAGGCCGGCGAGGAAGGCGCACAGAAGGACCTTGACGCGTACCTCGTCTCCAGCGGCCTCAAGCAGTACAAAGACGTGCGCAACGACATGGCCGCAGACAAGCTGTCGCACTTGAGCGTGCATTTTGGGTCCGGGACGTTAAATGTGCGCACGGTGATCCGCGCGCTAATTGCACGCAAAATCATCACCGGACCCGATGCAGGCGACGCAGGCGCTGTCGAATGGGTGCGCCAAATTGCTTGGCGTGAGTTCTACAAAGATGTCTTGGTGCACTGGCCGTTTATTTGCATGTACGTTCCTTTCCACGTGGAATACGATACTGTCAAATGGGAATACAATTCTGACCATTTCCAGAAATGGTGCGACGGTGCCACCGGATATCCGGTGGTGGATGCCGCTATGCGCCAGCTTAACCAGACAGGATACTTGCCCAATCGGGCCAGGATGATAGTTGCGAGCTTCCTCCTGAAACACCTTCTAATCGACTGGCGCTACGGAGAACGCTATTTCCTGCAAAACTTGGTGGATTGTGATTTTGCAGCCAATAACGGTGGCTGGGGCTTCAGCAGCAGTGTGGGAGTGGACCCCCAGCCTTATTTCCGTATATTCAATCCGTGGCTTCAGCTGGAACGGTTCGACAAAAATGGCGACTATATCCGCCGCTGGGTGCCGGAGTTAGCCGATATACCGAAGGCCAAGGGCGTGCAAAATCCCTATGAAAACGGGTTTGAGAAAGAGGCCGAGGAAAACGGCTATCCTCGACCCATAGTGGAGCATTCCAAGGCCAGGGAAAGGGCCCTTGAACGGTATAAAGATGCCAGGTAGGGAAGCTTGTGGAATGGCCGGAACACTGGATTAGAGTTGATTTGGTATGAAAATTTCCCCATCGGGTATATTACTCGCATGGGTCTTCGCTATTAGTCCGGATTAGTAAAATTGCGCCTTCTAATAGTATCTGTTGAGACGGTAGAATTTATCTGAGTCTTAATGCCACTCCTATTTCTTCGGAATCTCCAAAAAGCGTTCTTTGGGAGAAATAGCACTAGGGACGATTTCTGATTATTATTTTGCACCCAAATACACCCGTACACCACCTTTTCATTCCCTTTACGTATAGCCATCCAGAGCGGCCCGAAACCCTCCCGGAAGTCCCAGCCGACTAAACTAAGTCCAGGACATTGTAATAGCATAGTTCAGGCAATTCTGCTCATTAGCACGCTTTCGGGCCACAAATTTGACCCAGTCCCATATTTACGCCGTGCGTAAATTTCCAACCACTCTACACCCGCTAAATCACTAACTCTTTTCGGGTATATACAGCTATTTAAGCAACGCGGAGATCTGCTTGGCAGCGGCCTCAACGCCTTCAGCCAGACCCACCAAGTAGATGTAGTTGCCGTGTTTTTCGTTCGCACGCGGAATGGTGATGAAGGTATTAGTCTTGGTTCTGATCTTGTTCACCACAGACCCCTGAGGGCCCACCACCTTGTGGAACAACGCCGGCGTCAGCGAGTACAACCACGCGACGGTGTCGGCGACTTTTGCGTTTTCCAAGCGACTGTTGATCACAGCGGCAGCCTTTTTGGTATCGGCATCCAGGCCCTTCAATCTCCATGGAATCACCACCTCCAGACCGTTAGAGACAACCGACTGGGCAGTGAGCTTGGAGGTTTCACCTTCTTCAGGAGCAGCGTCGGCTGGGGGAGCAGGAATGGGCGTGCTCGACAACTTGGACGCCTGGCGAGTGAAGTTGCCGTGAACAACCTCCACATTGAAGTCATTCTTAAGGGTCTTGAACACAGCACCCTTCTCCAGAACCAAAGCGTGGTATTGCAGGGGAACGTCCACGGCCTCGTTCCAGTCGTCCTTGGTCAACTGGTCCAATTTCTCGCGGGCAGCAGCCACCTTCTCAGGCAATCCGACCAACTGCACAATGGTAGACGCATCGGAAGGTCTGGGGATGTTGATGGTGACGTCGAACTCCGCCTCCAAAGCCTGGCGAATCAGACCAGAGGGGCCCACAATGAGCCTGTGCTTCTCCTTGGCCAAGTCGTAATCCTCAGTCACCGAGGCTTCCTTGAGAGCCACAATGGCCTTCACCTGCTCCACAACCTTATCAACGATAGCCTTGTCTCCCTGCAGAGTCACCTGGTCCAGGCCCAGACCCTCGTTAGGAATGCTCAAAAGACGGTAGTACTTGGCTCTGGGAATGTCGTCTCCGCCGGCCTTGGAGATGATTTCTCTCATGACCTGGCCACCCTGGCCAATGAGATCACGGTGGAACTTGGGGTCCACAGAAACCGTCACCAGAACGTAGTTTTCGATCTCAGCGACAATGGCCTGGATTTTGGCGGCAGCCTCCTTCAAAGCAGACTTGGATCCAGTCAACTCCACCTCCGCGAAACCAAGCTTTTCCTCGCTGTCGTTGTTTCTGTTGAAACGGTACTCCACGCCAGCTCCATCGGCAATATCATTGATGGTTTCTCCGGACTTTCCAATCACACGGGCCATGGCCTTCAGGGGAATCTGAACAGTCTGCTTGAAACCGTTCTCCTTCTCGAACTGCTGCAACTCCTTCAACTCCTCCTCGGCCTTTTGGACGCCCTTGGAGGGGCCCTTGATAGTCACCTCATCCTTGGATTTGGGAGCGTCAGAAAACGCAGAAATGGAGTTGTCGGCAGCGGGGAACCGGATCTTCACGCCGTATTTGTCCTGCAACCGGTTGATATAGACACCGTTCTGACCAATCATTCTGCGGTGGTATTGGTGCTCAATTCTGACGCGGACCAAAGTCTCATCAGCCAACTTCTTGGAAATCTGACCAATCTTTCTCGCAGCCTCATCGGCATTACGCTTGATTCCACCAACAACAACTTCCACTTTGGCGGCGGGGTCGTCGGATCTGCCATCATCGGAAATGTCGATCTTGACTCCGAATTCTTCCTTCAAAGCAGCCAAACCGGCTCCGTTACGGCCAATAAGACGCGACAAAACGCCAGCCGTCACCGTGACAGTGGCAGTGTAGTCCTGGTGGTCGTGAATGTCCGCCAAAACCTGGCGAATGTCGTTGGCCACGGTGTCCACAGCAGCAGGGAAGCCTCTGATGGAAAGTTCACCGGCCTCAGTATCGAAAGAGACCTTCACAGAGTCCTTCTCCACGCTGGCTAATATGCTTTTCAACGTGGTGTTGCGTGGCCCAGCCACATTGGCCTGATCAGCAGCGGAAACCTCCAAAACCTCGGATTTCAAGGACTGGCCCAATTCCCTCAACCCGTCAAGAGCACTGTTGGCAGCAGCAAGGGCTTCAGACGCCGGCGGGGCGTCCACGAAGTCAAAGTCGTCCGCAGCACCATCGTCCTCGGAGAACAAGGTGACTTTTCCGCCCAAAACCACATAAGAGACCTTATGTTCCTTAGCAACATCCTTGAGAGCCAGGGGAACCCTCAGGGCCACGAAAACGTCAATGTCGTCGACCACGAGAGCATTGTCGGGAGATATGCGGTTGACCACGGAAACAACAGCCTTTTTGGCGTTCTTGATGGCGTCAGCGTCGTCAGTATTGGTGACAATTTCGATGGGAATGGAGCTCAACGTCTCATTAGCCAAGAAAGCGGTGCTGGGAGCATTGATAACAACACTGTTTTCGCCAGCAATGCGTTTGAAAGTGCCGTTGTGAGTCAAAAGCGCAGCAACAGCACGAACATGGCCCAAGTTGCCTCTGTGGGCCTTCGACATGTCCAAAACCTCAACCTTGTACTTCAGAGTGGTCTTGCGGGCCTCTTCTTGAGCAGCAGCAAGGTTCAGACGCTCACCAGTGAACTTCACGGCGGTTTCTCCCTCGGCCGGCAACTGAATAAGAACATTATGGGCGTCCAAAATGGCTTCGATGGGCAAGAACTGGTGCTTCACCTTTGGAATGGGAACGTCCTCACTGACCAAACGAGTGGCCAAAACCGCCAACGTCTCACGCACCGCGTCACGGGCAGCCAACACCGCGTCCCTGTCGCCAGCCAACGCGATTTTGGTTCCGGCAGAGCCGTAAGTCGGAATAGAAAAGTCCACGTCAGAATGGTGAGACTCAACGTGCGCCAAAGCTGCGGCGGCAAAGGGCTTGAGACCAGCGTCAAGAGCGACCTTAAGCGCCAAACTCTTGGTCTCCTCCTTCACAATAGCCAAAATCTGCGCCTTGGCCTGTTTGCAGCCGTCCACATCGCCCTCCACCGTGATCTTGACGGTATGGGCGAAAACGTCGTCCTCGTCCTCGGGGGCAGGAGAAGCGTCGTCGTCTTCGGGAGACCCAATATCGATTCTGACCTCGTTAGCCGCAACAATGGGCTTCAAATTGCGGCCCTGCGGGCCAATAATCCGAGCCCGCACCTTCGCAGGCACAGAAAACACAAGCTTGACCGGCTTGGTCAACTTCTTGATGACCAAGCGCTTGGCCAACTTGACCTCGTCCGGCTTTCCGGTAATCAAAAACGTTCTTTTCTTCGTATGCTGAGAAGTGGTGGCCTCAATATTGGTGCGAGTGTCAGCCTTAATGCTAGTCAAAATCTTGATGAATTCCGGTCTGGTCACGTTGAGCTGGTCCTCGGAATCCAAAGAAAACGCCTCCTGGATAGTGGACACCTTGAACTTTCCGTTGGCGGGCGACAGAACCCGTGCAGGCGCCACCAGGCCCTTGGGAGCGGTCACGTGAGGCCCCCACGACGGCGTGGACGCCACCGAAGCGGCCGAGCCGCCCAAAGCGGGAAAAGCAGTCTCGTCGGCAATCAGAGGGGCGGTTCCCGAAGTCAGAGCGCCAGAGCCGGAGTCGGAATACGTGTCAGAAACCAGGATTTCCGGCTCGTCCAAATGGATCCCGTTGACACGGGCGGCAATGATCTCAGCAGGAGTAGACATCGAGAGAAGGGGTCCGGGAGGATACAGCGGCAATGCTCGTAAGCAGCAGGATACGGCGAATTAGTGCCGAAGGTGGTGGATCAGATTTTTCAGTAGCGGGAAACTTCGAGAGCCTCGTATGTGCCCTGCTTACATAATCGGCGTTGGGGCATGGGTTTTTGTATTGCCCTATTGGGCGTCGTTTGGACTGTTTTGGGCGGGTGGCCGCATTGGGGCGTTTGATGGCCGCTTTAGGCAACTACGAATTTGCGCTCGGGATGCTGAACAGGTGCTGGCGCCGAAATGCCGGCCTGACAATGCCCAACGTTTTGCCATATCGCCTAAATACCAAAGCCGCGTGGAGGCGGGGTTTTTTCGAGGTCACGTGACCAGATCACTCAACAGAACACCCGTACACCATATATACAGGAACTCATACCGAGCCTACAAAGAATATAGCATAAGAAAAGCCAAGACACTTCCAAAGGAGGCGCAAAAACACAAGGAAGCGAAATTGAGCCGACTGCGACCCGAAAGGAGGCTCTGGCAAGTTTGTGCGCCAAAAACGGCAACAAAAGTCCCGATTCGTCTGATAGCGAATTCCCCCACGAAATGGCTTGAAAGCCACTGCCACCACCACAAACCGTCCAATACGCCACAAAGCGGTAGCTATGGGCACAACCCTACATCTTCTGATCACAAACATGTATTGCAAACCCTCACAAGGTTTCGTAGAGAAGCTCTCTGACGCGGTACTCTTCGTTAGCCTCGTCAATCTCCTTCCAATTGCCAATAAGATCGTCGCCTCTCACCACTCCTGGCAACGTCTTGCCGTTGGCCTGTCTCCTCCAAATCTTCTTGGCCTCCTCGTCGGTTCCCAAATCACGGTAGGTGAATTTGACCTCGTTAGCGGTCAAAATCGTCACCAACCGGTTGGTCTTCTGGGTGATTTGCATTCCACCCGCTAACGACGTGAAGATGTACACCGGTTGACTTTCCAAGTGCTTGCGGAGCTCCTCAGGCGAGACATCAAAGTCTTCGTCATCATCAACAGAGCTGGAAGTGGGAGCTTCTTTAGAGACGTGCCCAGCAGTAGCAGTAACGTGCTCCTTTTCTGAGGCAGCAATAGAAGCCTCAGGGACTTCTTTGTCGGACGTCTTTTCAGCTGGAGCAGCACCCGAAGACTCGGCGGCTTCATTAGATGCCAAAGTGGCCCCTGTCAGCTTGTACTCACCAGAGTGTTCGGGCTTCGATTCAGAGTGAAGTTCCTTCAGAGTGGGTTCCTCGTCATTCTCATCAACAGGAGCTTCCTTAGAGGCAATAGTTTGCTCAGTGGTTTCTTTAGCTGAAGGGTCCTCAGAAGCGGTATCTTTCGTGCTGATTTCCTCGGTGGCTCTTTTGGCCTCATCAGCTGCGGGGAGCTTCTCGACGGGAGTTTCATCAAGGGCTTCCTTTTCAACAGAGGTCTCCTCCTTTCCAACAGAAGGCTCCTCCTCATTAATAGCAGAGTGCTCCTGCTTTTCGACAGAAATGTCGTCCTTCTCAATAGCAGAGTGCTTTTCGAGAATTGAAGCATCGTTGTCCTTGGATTCGTCAACGGTCTCCTTTTCAACGCCCTCCTTTTCAACGCCCTCCTTTTTGGATTCCTTTTCTTTGGAGTCCTCTACCACCACAGCGTTTTTTTCAGGCTCCTCATCGACATCCTCAGCACCACCTATAGGAACACCCAAGGATTCATCACCAGCGGCCACTAACGGCTCAGAAGGACCCTCGTCGTCCTTTTTCAATGGATTCTTTGCGGTTTCCGTCTTTTCACCCTTTTTGGCCACTGGACCTTCAGACTCAGCAGTAGCCTTCTTCTCAGGATGCAAAACCTCCTCCACCATGGTGTCCAAGCCTCCAATTGTATCGTAAGGGTCATCGTTAACCAAAGCGCCCTCCTCAGCCAAAACGTTCGGATCAGCATCGTTCTTCTCGTGGGTTTGCTGGTGCAAAGGCGACGCCATATGGCTCACCAGAGACCGGTCACGAGTGTTAGATTGCCTTGATCTAGAGCGAGAAATCGAGCGCAAATAGTTGGTAGAGGATTGCGATCTCGTCAGATACAAGTGGTGTGAAGCAATCGAAGGCTCCGGGGCGTCCACGTCGAAGTTGGTGTAGTCTCCAGTAGTCACCAAAGACGGATCTCTGGTCAACAGCCTTGGAGTATCCACTTCGACCTGAGGCCCTTCAGCCGCGGTCTCTGAGCTCTTAGCAGCCTCAGCAGCGGCGATAGACTCGCTCATAGTGGGTTTGGACTGTCTGGTTCTTCTGTCGTCCTCCTCCTCCTCTTCAACAGCGCCAGACTCCAAATCTGCTGGCAATTCGTATTTGGAGGTTTCGTCAGCGACATGAGTGTTTTTGTACGAGTCTCCACGGGCCAAGTGCGGCGGAACAGTGCGTGACGCCAGTCTGGTGCGGCTGCGAGTACGGGATTCCGAACGAGATCTCCGATCCGTAGGAAAGTAGGGCTGGTGAATGCCATCCGCAAGCGAAAGACGGACGTTGTCATCGCCATACTGCGACGCTGGCCTCTCGGAAGAGGCAACGCTGGTCAGACGCGGAGGAGCGGGTTTCAGCAGCTCCGCCACCGCCTTTCCAACCTCACGGTGATTGGAGGTAGGCAACTTAGAAAGGTCGTACGATTGCACACTCTGCAACAACTCCTGGTGGTCCTTGATATCGTTCTGCAACTGGAACTCCGATAAGTTGGGCGTAGAGTAATCTTCCTGCGCGTAGAAGGCCTTTTTGGCCCCAGCAGAAGAGGTTTCCGCGTCAGCGTCAAGAGGCCCTTTGTCGCCAGAATCCGACGAAGAAGCGCCGGAATCGGCCGAAACAACCCCGTCGGGCTTCCCCAAAGCAGAAGGCTCCGAAACACCGGCACGAGCCTTTCCAGCGGCCTCCAGGGCCCGGGAATCGGCGTTTTTGGCCAGCGTTTCCCCGCCTTTTTCCAAGTACCGGGCGTCGTCCTTGACGTGGCCTTCTTCGTCCAAAAACTTCTCGAAGTCCTCCTCAGAGCCGAGCAACGCGCCCTCGGAAATCAAGTCGTCCAACGAGGCGCCAATGGCGCTATTTAGAAGCGTCTTTTTGGGGCCCTTTTTGGTCCTCCCAGAGTACTTTTCAGGGTGAATGTAGTTGTTATGAGGCAGGTCGTCCGCCGACCGAATCGACAGACCAACAAGCGAAGGCAGCGCCAGCTGCTCGGCCTTTTCCAACTGAGATGTGTCCATTTTGAAGATGCTTGTAACGGGCAGTAATTGGCCAATCGTTTATTGGGACACCGGCTCGATAAGCCGGGAGGGCTGTGTGCAGGACGAGTGATTTAGCAAATGCCCGCTGTTTACGCATTTGCACCCGAAATACGAGTCGTGTTCAGGCCAGAATTGCTTTTGGCGGGGCCAGGATTTAGCCTGCTGCCCAAGAGGGGCCAAAAATGGCCGGAACGGGGCCGGTTGCAACGACGACTGCTGTAGCTGCCCGAAATGGAACTAAAGTCGCCCGATTGGGCTGGTGTACGGGTCTGGAACCCGGCTGGTGGCGCCTCAGAGGTTGAGTCCTGCATATGCGCCCTTCAACATTTATCATCACTTCGTTTCACCCGCCTGTTCTTTCTCAGCCACAAGGACTGCTCCCAAACCCGCTTTTTTCCGCCGCAACGCCTGCAGCACCGCAAAATCTGCCAGTAAAGCCCGGGTTCTCGTTCCGGCCCATTTTTCCCCGTTTTCGTATCTGTGTCGGTTGCTGATTTGCTCAAAAGGACCAGCAGACTACAACACCGAAACTGCGGCCGAGTATTTCACAAGGCCCAAACACCCGCCAAATTTTGCCAGGACCGTCTTCTGCATCTGCTCGTTCATCTTGCCGCTTTTCCGCTGCTTCAACCAGAAACCGAGCCCAAGACCCCTGATTTAGTGTCCGGCGTCTAATCCTTGTAATCTGCTTACAAACAACAAAAACACCAAAAACACCACGAAGCATCATGAGCTCCAAATCCGCAGCCGCCATTCTCCAGCGCCAGTTCAAGGACCTCACGGACCCCAAAAAGGGCATCCCGTCCTTCCACATCGAGCTTGACGACGACAACATCTTCCTCTGGAACATCGGCATCATGGTCCTCAACAAGGACTCCATGTACCACGGCGGCTACTTCAAGGGCCAGATGCGGTTTCCCAGCGACTTCCCGTTTGTGCCGCCCACGTTCCGTTTCACGCCGGCCATCTACCATCCCAACGTGTACCGCGACGGCCGCTTATGCATCTCCATCTTGCACCAGGGCGGCGACCCTACGTCGGACGAGCCCGACAGCGAGACGTGGACGCCGGCACAGACGGTGGAGTCTGTGCTCATCTCCATCATCTCGTTGCTTGAGGATCCCAATATCTCTTCGCCCGCTAACATAGACGCCTCGGTTGAGTTCAGAAAGAACCCAGAGGCCTACAAGAAGAAGGTGTTGCAGGAGGTGGAGAGGCTGAAGGCCGACATCCCCGACGACTACGTGATGCCCGAGAGCGAGTTGCACGCGTTCGGCCACGGCCACGCGTCGAACAAGGACGCGGAGCAGGAGCCTGTGGACGAGGACTTCTGGTACGACTCCGACGAGGAGAGCTTTGACGAGGAGAGCTTGATGGACGACATGGTCGATGGAGAAGAGGAGGAGGAAGAAGAGGAGGAAGACGACGACATTGAGATGGTCAAATAAGCATGGCTGCCCCCAAAGGGCCGTTGCTCACAAACGCTTACTGTTTGCCCTTCCCCGTCTCACTCATTAATGACATCAGGAACGTGCATTTTTTGTTTCTTTCGATTCTGTTCTCTAATACTCTTTGCTGGTTGCCAGGTTTTCACGTCATATAAATTTATATCCACCTCCATAGAAGCAAGCTGCTTGTTTTCTCAGGGCATGTGCTACTGAAAATATATTCAATGAAAAGGATGTAGTTGGGACTGGCTGATGAGTGGGAAGGCTAACATGTGGAAGTGCTGAAAGGAACAGTTAGGATGGCGACAGAGTGAGTAGGAAGGCTGCTATGATGCAACCATAATTGATAATAGACGATCTGAAAGACGGGTATATGTAGTTGGAGTGGTAGTTATCCTTTTATTAGAACCCCTTGACTCCATAGAATTACTCCTATTGCTGGCACTTGTAGTCAATCAATAGCTTAGCAATACCAAACTCCAAGACACCGTTTATGGGACTATCAAAGATACAATAGCTCTTTATTCCTCATTTCTTTCCCTTTCCCCTCCTACACTCTGCTCCAAGGCTCGCATTAACCTATCAACTTTTAGAATCTCGCTATCCACGGTAATACCCCTTTAATCCCTCGGACAACGCCAGGGCCACGGCGTCCAACTTGACCTTTGCTACCGCCGACGAAAACTCCTTGGTGAAGAAGATTACCACATATAAATCCAGCTCCGGCGCAGGGTCATCGCTGGACGTCTCATCTGTGGCCGAGGGATCATCTTCTATATCCAACTTCTCGATTATCACATTCAAGTTTCGATCCAACTCCACGGCAGCCCAGTTGTTCTCAGACAGGCTGGCGGTCAGGTTCTGGTGTCTGAAGAAGTTGAGTGCCAAAAGCGAGTATATCTTCAAGTTGTCCACCGACAAGTTGTCGACGTGGTCCAAGTCTGGCTGGGTCACGGTAGTTAGCGGGAGCCCGCTGTGGGAGAGGAGTGATAGCGCAAGCGGCGACGACGCTGTGGTGGAGTTGGGGGCGGTGGAAAGGGCGTTGGACAACACCCTGGAGATTTGTTTCAGCTGGAGCATCTCTTGTGTGGTGGTGACTTTGGGGTGAGAATGGACCGACTGGGGCAGGAATACGGGTCAGTAACAGTGAACCGGGATTAAGCCTATGACTGATAATGCCAGGCTTTAATGAAACTAGTTGAGCCAGGCTTGAATGAAGCTGTAGTTGAGCCAGGCTATTAGATGTACCGAGCGAAGAACAGCCAGTTTTCAAATGAGCAAACAACGAAAAGAGCCGGCTTTCAAATGACAGAAGTATCCAGATTCCAAGATCAATTAGCGACTTTGGAAATGGTGAGTTAGCCTGTTAGCGCTTTGTTTGTCAAAGTAGCCACTTTTCAAGGGCAAAATACCGCTTTTGAGTCCAAACAGTAGTCCTTAGGTTAGTCTTAGTTCAACAGGTCTCCGCAAACCAAAAATGACGGCTGGCGTAGCAGCAATCGCGTTGAAGTTTCCAGCAGCCTATTCCTAGCCGAGTAACCGTCTTAAGCCCGTGTTATTGTACAGGTTCTTGACTTCATCCAATCGACTTATCAATAGGAGAATAATATCCACCAGAAAACCTAGCACACTAATAAGCGCCAGACCTCGTCAATAACCCTAACACAGCCTCTATCCGGCAACCGACGTCACAGCAGATTGCAACGTAAATCAACTTCAGTATATTCCACGCTTATGCTATTAGCCGCCCTTCTAGTCCAATACGTACACCGAGGCCTTTTTAATTGGCAAATAGCCAGAACACGTTCCAAAGAGAAAGAACACGCAATCGCACTATAGCAGCCGAACACGCAATCGCTCAAAAGTCCGTCCTAGCGTCCTACCAATGAATGGAAATGGCCCTAGCTATCTTCTTGTCGTTATCTATGGGGCGCCGTCGTGCGGTTACCAGATACCATCCAGCCCTAGCGGCCAAAAACCCGTACACCAAAACGCGTACGCGAGCAAAACAACAACCAAATTTTCGTGTGGGCGTGTAATTCTTCTTTCCAGGCGCTTTCCCCACGCACCAATCAGGCTCAGGATCGCTGGTAGAACCTGCAAACGCTCGGCTCCGACTTTCTCGACACGCCCGCTGTTTTCTGGCCCATTTTCTGCTATGGAAAGAGCATGAGCGCCATAATGAACAACAGGAAAAGACCCCATGCTGACACCGGCAACTTGGCCAATTTAGCCGCCAGCACGGCCTCCGCCAGGCCACCGTTGAAGGAGACAAGCGGCAACATTCCTTCTCCGGTGCTCAAAAAGGCAAAACTCGCAAAACCCCCTGGCAACTTCCACCAGAACTCCATAATCAACAGACCCAACTTGGACCAGATCACCGCCGCCAAGGCGCATTCTGCCCCTTCCGTGCCCACAAAGACATCCATAGCACAGCCAATAGGCCATTTGGCGCAGCCCATCTCGTTGAAGCCCAACTTGGTGCCCAAACAGCCGTTCCAAATTCACCAGGCGGCCGCAGCCACAGCCGGCGACAAAACGGCCGCGGCAGCCGCGTCCAAGAACTCGCGGCTTGTGGGCGATGAGTTGCGGTCGTGGCAGGCGTCGTGGCGCAAGATCATGAAGGAATCTGTGGTGTATTTCGACACCCAGGGCTGCGATTCCGCCAACACTAACCAGAACAACGAGCTCAGACGCGCCCAGCGGGCGTTGAAACAGGTCGGATGCGAAATCGTGCCCTTTTACGACCGCGACGTCAGCATAATCGTCAGCAGAAGACCGTTTTCATCTTCAAAAGAGTACCCATCGAACGATATCTTCAGCGACGCCGTCAGCCTCAAGATAAAGGTGTGGGACTACGAGAAGGTTTTCCGGTTTTTGAAGAACTTGGGCGGAGCCGAATCCCACAACGTTTTGACCGACAAAACTGGCGCGAACGGGAACTTATCCAACTTGTTGAAAGAAGAAAAGATCTTTGGTTCTACGGACCGCGATCCCAACGCCAAGAGAGATGACATCCATTACTTCGACAAAAACTACTTATATGTCTACGACTTGTCGCAGAACGTCAGACCAATCGCTATCAGAGAGTGGAGCACCGACAACTATGCATGCTTGAATTACACCTTGGATGGCAAATGCCCCTTCATTCCTGACACCTCTGAGAACCTGCAAAGAAAGAAGCTAAGACGGACTCAAAAGTTCGAGGCCACCAAAGAATACCGCGACATGTTGAAGAGAGTCACCTGTGACATCTTGAGCGGAAAAGATGAAGTTCAGTTGAAATCTTCGGATTTCACTGGTACCAGCACAAGCACCGACAAAAGAGAGCAAGAAGGACCCGAAGAAGAGCTCGACGAAAATGTTGGCGAGGGGGTCGTAGATGATGTGGACAGCCAAGAAGAGGATAACGATGACGAAAATTACGAAAACAACGACAAGAATGAAACGATTGTTGTTGAGACCAGCTCTTCTTCAAAGAAGGCTGTTACTGCATACGATTTCAAGCACCCGCCGGGCCCGTTGTTGAGAAACTCGTCATGTGTGCAGCCGTTGAACCACTCAAACTCAACTTCTAAATTTAATGATGTTGCGGCGTCTGGGTTCAACGGGGCGTCCAATGCCGTACAGTTCTCCATGGACTCAACATTGAATAGCGTGGCACAATTAGGAAACGGGCTCGGGCCAACGGTGTCTCAAGTGCCTTCAAAAAATATCAACAACTTGAAGAGAAGAATATTCATGAAGAAGCAGCAGCAAAACTCGGATAGAAGCGACAAAGACAGAGATTACAAGCCTGGATACTGTGAGAACTGCCGAGTGAAGTACGACCACTTCGACGACCACATCGTATCCAACAGACACAGAAACTTCGCATGTGATGACAAGAACTTTAAGGACATCGATGACTTGATCGGTATGTTATCTGAGAGCAAGGCGGGAGGCTACGTGACATACATGGAGACATGAGGCATTTGGATGGGAAGCGTTCTGCCATCGCGAGTTTCCTTCTCCACTTAAGTTCGATAATAGGTGGGTCAACCCCCAGCCATGAGGGCACTGACGCCATCTCAGCTGGCCCGGCATCTGGTGGGGCCAGCAATTGCATATAATTACAAATACTACTACATCACGGCTGGCTTTATTTCTGCTGTATACTATCAGCTTTGCCATATAATTAATAAATACGAATCTTTAAGGTCCGGTGCCGGAAATGTGTAGTCGGTTGGGTGGTTTTGGCCCGTTGACTTGCGGTGCTTATATGTGTTCTTTGTGGGGCAGCGGTCTTTGTAGAACAGCGTTGACGTCTATGGTGTTAGTTGGGGAATTTTGAGAGGGTTTTTAAGTTGTATGGTAGTGAGGCTTCTAGTCATTTTCATATGGTTATGCAGTCATAGTGGTAGTCGTAGTCATAGTTATAGTTATAGTTATAGTCATAGGCATAGTCATGTAATTATATAATCATATAGCTATAGCCATAATTATAGTCTTATAGTTATATAATCATATAGTCATATAGTCATATAGTCAAAGTCATATAGTTATATAATCACATAGCTATAGCCATACCCCATATATACATATAATCCTAAGACCATTCATTTCTCATCTTCTCCAACTCCTCCACCCTCTTCCTTCATTCTCATAAAACGGCTCTACGGCACTTTTCTTCCGATCTTTATCCACTCTTATAGCATCTCCCATTTTTCGCATCCGCTGAATTTCCTACCAGTTTCCGTTATCTGCAGCCAAAATTTTCTAGTGAGATTTTTCAGATATACGCCTACTTCTTCCTTCTTGAACGCCATATATGTTGGGCATTAGACTTCTAACAAAAGGCGTCCTTCTACAAAATGGCCTCACCATTCCCACAAGACGGTATTCCATTTTGCGGAACTTGCCGAGGCTCGGTGGCGGCGTTTCTAAGTTCAAAAGAAGAGACCCATCAGAAACCGCCGATTCTGCCTCTACTCCCTTGAAGGGCCCGAAAGAAGCCAAAAACAGCCCGAAAAAGCCACTCTCTTCGAACCAGCCCAGAAACCAATTGCCCCAAAAGAAGGGCCCTTCGAAACAGCCTACTGACAGAAACGCCCAATATAAAGAAGTAAGGGCAGCGCTTCGGGAGAAGGAAAAGCAGCGGGAAAAGCCCGTTTACAGCGGGTCAAAACACAAGCCGCAGTCTTCAAAAGCGCCCAAAAACGATGAAAGAATCAGCATCCAGATCCCCACCTTTGTCACCGTCTCCAACCTTGCCACCATAATGAACGTTCAACTAAGCGACCTTCTCAAGAAGTTGGCGGTTTTGGGCTTCGAGGGCATGTCGCATAACTACATTTTGGACAAGGAAAACGCCTCGTTGATTGCAGACGAATACGGCTTTGAGATCACCATGAACGATGAAACTGGCCTTGACTTGTTTCCTGCAGCAGAAGACCCGTCCAAATTGAAGCCGCGTGCTCCCGTGGTAACAATCATGGGCCATGTGGACCACGGCAAAACGACAATCTTGGACCATTTGCGGAAATCGTCCATCGTGGCTCAGGAACATGGCGGAATCACTCAGCATATCGGTGCTTTTTCTGTTGTCACGCCCATTTCCAAGAAGCAAATCACCTTTTTGGACACCCCGGGCCACGCGGCGTTCTTGAAAATGCGTGAAAGAGGCGCCATCATCACCGACATAGTCATTTTGGTGGTAGCGGCCGACGACTCCGTGATGCCCCAGACGGTGGAGGCCATCAAACATGCAAAAAAATCCGGTGTTCCCATCATAGTCGCCATCAACAAGTGCGACAAACCAGGCATCAACACGGAAAAAGTGCTCAGCGACCTTTCGCGGTACGAAATAGACGTGGAGGACTATGGTGGCGAGACGCAGACCGTCAAAGTATCGGGAAAGACGGGTCTCAACATGGATAAGTTAGAGGAGGCCGTCATCACGCTCAGTGAGCTCAGCGAGTTTCAGGCCGAGGTTTCCGGAATTGCAGCCGAAGGATGGGTCATCGAATCGCAGGTTGTGAAAGGAATGGGCAATGTGGCCACTGTTCTTGTGAGGAGAGGCACTGTCAAGGTGGGAAGCTATCTCGTGGCGGGGGAGACTTACTGCAAAGTACGTGGAATGCGGGACGAAAAGGGCCGTGCTGTGAAATCCGCAGGACCATCCGTGCCCGTACAGATCTGGGGCTGGAAAGAGCTCCCTGGTGCTGGCGACCAGATCTTGGAGGCCAAAACCGAGCTGGTTGCGAGAAAGGTGGTCGACAACAGAATCACCCGCGGAAAACAGATCCAGGCTGGAAAAGACATCGAGTCGATCAACACTCGTCGTCAAGAGGAAGTCCAGGAGCTCAAGCGCCAGGAGAAGATCAACGAGATGAAGTTGGCGGGATTGAGTGTGGACGAGTTGACCTCTAACGAGGGAGAAAAGAGCTGCGTGAGCGTCAAATATATCGTGAAAGCGGACGTTTTCGGCCTGGCTGAGGCCATCACCAGCTCCATTGATGGACTCGGAAACGACGAAGTGAAAGCCGTGGTTGTTCTGCGCGACGCCGGCATGCCCACGGAGCTGGATGTTGATAAGGCCGAGGCTTTGGGTGCAAAAATCCTCTGTTTCAATGTCAAGACGCCCAAGCCCACTCAATCGCGTGCTGACCGTGCCAGTGTGGAAGTAACGGAACACAACGTGATATACCGGTTGATAGAGGAGGTTACGGAGGAGCTCACGTCCCACTTGAAGCCGCGGATAGAGCTCAAGGTGGTGGCCGAAGCCGAGGTCAAGGACGTGTTTCAAATCACCGGAAAGAACAAGTCCAAGACCAAGATCGCGGGATGCAAGGTCGTCACCGGAAACCTTAAGCGGTCTGCCCGTGTTAGAGTGATTAGAGGAAAAGAGACCGTCTTTGATGGACTACTCTCCTCTTTGAAACACGTCAAGGAGGACATTTCTGAAGCCAAGAAGGGCACGGAGTGTGGTTTGGCAATGGATGCCTGGGACAAATTTGCCGCTGGTGACAAAGTGGAGGCGTACGAGGAGGTGAGTCACGCCCGTTTCTTGTAAATATGAAAGGTGAACAGTGTATATAGGAAAAGAAGGGTGTATAATAATAGAGATGAGCATATAATACTAGAGAAGAGCGTATAAAGAGAGAAGAGCGTATAAAGAGAGAAGAGCGTATAAAGAGAGAAGAGCGTATAATAGAGAGGAAGAGCGTATAATAGAGAGGAAGAGCGTATAATAAACAGAGGAGAACAGTGTGTAAAAGAGAAAAAACACCAACAGTCATGTAAACCAAAGGTCTATGGTCTTCTTTAACAATATTACCACGACACACCGGCCATACTTCCACTTCAGGGCATCCTGGCCGAGTGGTCTAAGGCGCCAGGGTAAGGACACCTTACCATACAATCCTGGTCTCTTCGGAGGCGCGAGTTCGAACCTCGCGGATGTCATTTTTTTAGTCCCCCTTCCAAAGGGGCCAGGAAGGAGGTTTCTTCTCCTGCAGATGCGGCTAAATGGCTCGTCTGTTGGTGTGGTTACGGCGACAAGAGAAAATGGAACCAAGGTATTTTTACAAAACCTCCTGGATCACGCCCTCTGATTGGCCAATGCACCAGGACGACGCAATTGACTAAAAAGGGGCCCGGAGCACCGGAAATGCACTGACGGGTGGGTTTCTAGAAACATCACCAGAAGTCGTGTCTTTTCCAAACCCACTGTTCTCATCGCAGGCCATCAGCGCTTCCCGAACTTTCCAATAACCCACCCAAAACGGCATGTCGTCGCACGACGAGTACTCCTCGGACGAGGAAGATCTTTTGGATAAAAGCAGTGTTGTTCTAGGCTTTGTGGACGCGCCTATTGACCAGGAATCTGACGTTCCTACTATTGAAGATACGTTTATTGGCGGCAGTCCCATTTGGCTAGCACCCAATTCCGCGCCAAAAGAAGCCCAGTTGGCATGTGACAATTGCAAAGAGCCCTTGGCGTTGTTGCTACAGGCGTTTTCGCCCATCGATGGAAAACTTTACGACAGAATCATCTACATTTTTGCTTGTAAGAACACAGGCCAATGCTCACGGAAAAACGGGTCAGTGAAGTGTTTCAGAGGCATTTCGAAAGATCCAGCGAGAATCGCTGAATTGACGAAGGAGCAGGAAGATGCTGTACAGCAAGAGTTGGATGCAAAGCTCAAGCTTGAGAACAAGAAACAGCTCCAGTTTGAGTTGACCAAGGACTTGTTCAAAAAGGACGACACGAAGAAGAGCGCCAATCCTTTTGGAAAGAGCGAGAATCCCTTCGGAAGCGGGAATCCTTTTGGAACGAGCGATGCTGCGAAGAAAGATGCCGCTTTTGGAAAGGGTAACCCTTTCGCTACTCCATTTGCGAAGGAGAAGGCCGTGGAGAAGAGTGAGGTGAAAAGCAGTCAAAATGGCCTGGAAAAAGCCGAAGACGCCGACGTGCCCACATATGCCAGCATAAGCGCCCAGGCGGCCAAAGAGACCAAAGTCGAGGAGCACAAGCTGGCCCCCGTCCTTCCGTCGTACCCCGGCTCTTTCTTATACGTGGACCAGGAGAAGTTCAAGAGAGTCACGCTAGAACCCGAGTTGGAGAAGTATAAGCATCTCATCGAGGAGATGGACGACAACGAGCCTGAAAAGGACGCCAAACCGTCGTCTTCCGCTGCCCTCAACCCGCAGACCAGCAAAATCTCCAGTATGCTTGACGACAAGCATTTCGAGTCGTTCTCCAATACTGTTCAGCACAACCCCTCTCAGGTGCTTCGATACGATCTTGGAGGGAAACCTCTTTTGTTCAGCGGAAAAGACGACGTGGCCAAGAAGGTGGTGGCTGGCACGGTTCCCGCTCCAGGCTACAATCCCTCGTCCAAACGCCAGTTTGAGCTCCAGTTGATGCCCAAGGCTATCTTGGACTTGGAGAAGCCCGATGCCAGCATGCAAGACATCTTGAATGGTATGTCGTGGGGGACGATTGTGGTGTACACGGATGTGGAGGATTATATTGGAGACGACGAGTTGGATGACGACTATGTTGGGTATGTGCAAGAATGGTGTGGCGTCCAGTGGGAGGAGAGCGTTTGAGAGAACAGGGTGGAGTAAGCCTTGAAGGGTTTAATGGTAGTTCTCTATACTGTTTTACATCTATTTACAACATTTTCAGGAGAGTTTAGGTGGGAGTTGTGGTGATTTCCTCTATATGTAGTGTCGACTAAGGCAATAGGCGGCCTAGGTACTTTGAGAGGGCGTTGGAGCTCTTAGGTTTCGGTCTGAAAGATTCGTGAAGCATTCACAGGTATGGGCCAAGTCTTATAGCTAGTTATTCCAGATATGCGTTTTGACATGTACAGAATGCGAGGACTCATTTGCAGCCATTCTGATGAGACTGAGAAGATATATTGCAGCCGTTTAGTAGGTTTTTGCAGCCATTTAGTTGGTTTTTGTAGCCGTTTCGATTGGAAAGTTTTGCAGCCATGCCACTGAGCTCTGGCTTTTGCAACCATTTAACAGTAGCTACATATGGGCATTATACCTGGCAGTCTTCTGGAAGACCCCACTAACAGAAAGACTGGGTCACGTGACGCGTTATATGCAGTACCTTTGGCTGTGAAAACCACTATAGCCATGCCCTGATCTGGACGACTGGCTAGCGGTGACTATAACACATGTGGGAGAGTAGGAACTGGCCACGTGGACTTTTGTCGAACAGTCTATTAACAGGGGCATTTCCTTCGTTTTATTCCGTGGTCTATTACTCGTTAGTACCATACAGTATTACGCCTAACAGAACTTCCCACTGAAATATCGCCATTTCTTCCCCCATAGACTAAATCCACAAACTATCAGTTCTCGCATTCAGCCCCAGCAACCCATTGTTCCATAACTTTTCCTCCATTACTACTTCTCCATCGTATATACATTATCTTAGAATACATGGCTAGTAGCCGTAGCCCCCGTAAGTGCTCACCGGAGCACGCTTAGCACTGTCGCTCACAAAACTCTTGAACGTCTGCTTGAAGCCGTTGCAAAGATTGAGCATGTTGGGATACAGAAAACCCTTGAGTCTGTAGCCATCGGCCTCCGTCTTCACGTGCCACGTCGTCACCGGCGTGTTCACATTCACCTTGAACAACAAGAGGAACCAGCCCGGCGCCTTGTGGTCGAAACAGAACACATACGCACTGTTCTTGGGGTTGGCCCTAGTATACAGCTCCAACCACTCATTGACCTCCGATAACGTGCCCTCTCTGAACTTGGGATGGCGGCACATCTCGTCCACGTGCTTGGCAATGGCCTGGACGTGCTGGAAGATCAACTGGTCCAAATCCGCGTACCGCTTCTGGTCAACAACATATGTTCTTCCCTCGGCCGTCACGTTCTCGTGGACACTCAAGTGCTGAAACAAGTTGTTGGCCACCTTCCATGTGACCGTAAGGTAGTCGAGGCCACGCGAAGACGGTCTGAGAACACAGTCGCCCACGGCCTGCGGAGCCAAGTACTCCTCGGCCTGGCGTGCACCGAACTGGCGGAATAACGGGTGTTGAACAGTCCGAGTTTTGGCATTTTGCGCCCTTTCTTTGGCCTCCTCGCGGCCACGGTCCGCTTCTTCGGCCTCGTAGTCCCATTTTCCGGCCTCTTTGGCAAATTTCGAAGCCGATGCTCGCAAAATGTCCGCCTCCAATAAGCTGAAATCTGCCGTAAAAGTGTCGTAGGAAACACCGTCCACAACAGCCTGCACAACTTGGCCCTGCTGAAAGTCAGTGTTTCTGGGAAGCTGCTGCTCTTCAACAGATCCCAGAATAAACAGAGCAGTGGAAACCTTCAAGAACTTGACCCTTCCGTCCTCTCTGAACCCACGACCAACGCGGTCCACCGTCACGGGAACAAGGGTGTCCTTCTGGAACGTTTCCACGGTTTCTCCCGTCAACATGTGGAAGACATCGCCCGATTCCATCACGTGGTACAGTCTGCGCAACTCCTCAAAGTTGTTGACAAGCTCCTCTTTGATGCTCTGCAACGTGGCGTACTTGCGCTTGCCGAACTTCGTCTCCAACTCGCGGCCATAGGCTGTCAAGTTGAGATCGTCCACTTTGCTGACACCGTCCTGCATCAACTGGTGGATAATACCGCCGGTTTCGTCCACATGGGCCATATCTTCCTCGTCCAAATCGAGGGCATCCGCGGCCATTTTGCGGGCCAAATCGTAATCCTCGGGATGGATTCTGGTGGCGTCCAAGAGGTCGCCGTCGCGGCCGTCACGCGACTCGGCAATGCTCAAGAACGACAGGCAGTTGATGAAAACCGTGGCGGTCAGAAGTTCGTGCTCAATCAAGTCACTGCGGGCCGTTAAAGTGCCGAGTTTGGCGGTGATGTTACGCACCAAACCGGAAGCCTTTCTTGGACCCAAACCACTGACATAGGGCAATAACTGCGCGACGTAGGGGTCTCTGAGAGCATCGTTGATGTCCACTCCCACCATATTGACCACGTCCACTAGCACAGATTCGACGGCATCCGCCACCAAGTCAGCCAGAATGAGTTTCTGGTGAGTGTGGAACAGCAACGACAGAATGGCATCGCCAAGGGCCACATACTCCAACAACGGGCTCTGGACATAACGTGCCACTCCCACACAGTACTTCACCAAAGTAGGTTTGCCTGAAAGCTCCTGAAGGGCTCTTTCCAGGCCCTGGTACAAGCGGGCGGTCTCGTCTTGTCCCCAAATGACGGGAATGAGTGGCGGGTTAGCAGAATCCGCAAGTTCCTCGGTATTGACAGTGATGCTTTCTGAAGAAATGAAGTTGGTAACAGCATCGAAAAGACGTTTCGACGAGGCTGTGTATCCTGAGACGGCAATCACATCAGGACGGCGGCCCCGGAGCGTTTTGTCGAAAAACTCCTTCAACTGAAGAGCAAACTTGTCGCCGTTTTCACGGCCACTGGCGGGGTTGGTGTCAGACTTGAAGTGCTCGTCCACACGGCCATTGTCGCGCACAAACACTCCCACAACGGCGCTGGAATAGTCACCTTTTCCGAACAGCAACGCCAACACGTTGGGCCGTGTACCCTTGTCAAAGCCGAACGGCGTGAAAGGTGCCTGATCCACACGAGAGAGAAACCCGTGACGCACCTCCGCCTGAATGAGCCTCTCGCACTCCCTTCTGAGATCTTCCTTGGTGTTCAACGCCACCATGGCCGTCAATTTCTTGAATGCAAGCGTCAAAGCAATGTCTCTTTCGCGATTCCACTTCTCAGAGATATCCGAAGACCCATCCAGCTTCAAACAGCCAAACACCAGCCGGTACCACATGCTGTAGTCGCGAGTTTCCACCTTGATCACCACCAAACCAGCAGCCTCGGCCTCCAACATGCGCAACAACACATCTGGCTGTTGGACCAAGTCAGCGGGCAGTCTGTTGACGGCGTACTTGATGTCTGCGTAGGGGCTATGGCTATCGATGGTAGCACGGCCCTTATCGGTCAAAGCAACGCTCACAGACGCAAAGTTCTTGAAGGTGTGGCGCACTTCGTGGCGAATTTTGGGGTTGTGGAAGATCTCCTCGGCATAGGTCCTTCTGACGGCATCGATGGCATTCTTGGGGTCTTTGAAAAGAACCTCGTCGTCTTCCACCAACTTCTCGATTAAGTCTTCAGGCAGCTCGAGCGCGTCGTCAGTGGCATGGATACGGTACGGCACATCAAAGTTCTTGGAACTTTGGTCCTGAACGTTCTCTCCAAATGCTTTGGCCAGAAGGCCGTACGCCTCAACAGCATCATATAGCACGTTGGCGCGAATGCGCTCGAAAATACCGTACTTGGAGTGCTTTTTGTTTCCTTTTTCCTCTTCTGCTGGCGCTGAGCCGCGAATTTGGACCAGATACGTGAAGCTCAAGTAGTCGTGGAGGTCCTGTACTGCCACCATGGACTCTAGGGCCCGTACATCCTTGACCAAGTCGTCGTCCAAGCCGAGAGTCTCGATCAATTTCTCGGTGTTGAGACGCTTCTCATAGAGCGAGTGGTACTCGATATCCAAATGAACAATTCTCCATAAATCGTCCTCGAACAAGAGCTTGTGCACCACGCTGGAAACAGACCCGTCTTCCTTGACAACTTCCTCCGAATGCAACAAGAAATCACGTCTGTGAGCCCACACAAACGGCACTTCGTAAGCATCTTTCGACACGAACTCCACCACCTTGGCCACAGCTTCTCTGAGAGGACCCTCCAAAGAGGGCGCCAAAACGCCCTGCTTCTCCAAGAATATGATGTTGGAGACCCACTCCTGCTCGGCCACAAGCTCATCGCCGTCCAAGTCGATGTAGTTCAAGTTGGCTCTGAACCGCTGGTACCGTTCCGGGACGTCTATGATGCGGATCAAGTTATCTTCCTCCGTCAACATGCGTTCCTTCAACTCCAGGTGCTCGAAAACCTCGTCCAACGCCGTGGGCTCCACCGAGTCGCCGTTGCGGTCGTCCTCGATTTCCTGGGCCTCCAACGCCCACTCATACTCGGCACCAGAGCCAAACACCTCAAAAAGTTGCGATAAACTTTCCCTGTCGACCGTAGACAACTTGGAGGTGTCCAAACGAGGACCGGCTTTCTTGGCCCGCACCCGCTGCTGAACAGCACGTCTCTCGCGCTCGTCGTCGTCGTCGGAGAACTCGTCATCTTCGATGAAGTCCTCAAACTCGTCCAATATATTGTGTTCGTCGCGGCCCGGCCGCTCCTCGGCGACCTCCTCCACCTCGTCGTCGTTGTCTTCGTCGGAGAACATGTCGTTGAGACCGTCACGTTCACGTGCCGCTTTTCCGCGGGTCTCCTGTTCGTCAGGGGCCGCCTGGGCCCGCTTGAGTCTTTTGAACTTACTGGCACTGGCAGCGGGCCTGGCGCCCAGATTTTCGAGCAACAACTCCAAGTCGTCCTCGTCCAACGCGTCATCGATCGCAGGAGCACGCTCGCCCTCTCTCTTTCTCTTTTTGTGCCGGCGTTTGCGTCTTCCTACGTCGTCGTCGTCGTCCACGATAAAACCCTCTCTAATCTTGGCCTCTTCCGCCGCATCCTCCTCTTCTTCCTCAGACAGGTCGTCATCGTCGTTATCTCCGTTTTCGTCGTCGTTTATAAGGTCATCTCCTTCTCCTTCCGAGTCGTTGGGAACAACATCGTCCCGAAGCTCGGATTCATCAAACTCCTTCACTGTAGCAGCCATTTTAGCACTAAAAACGCCGTTTTTTCGCAGCCGAGCTGTTTAAGCTGGCAGGAAGCTCTGCGGAGGGGTTCCTGGGCGGATGGGTGCTGTTTACGCCGGTTTTTCCCGGTGCTTTTACCTGGAGGTTGGCCTGGAGAATATGTATTTTCGTTTGGTGAAAAATGCGCGTGGCCGGGTAACGGCTGTGTGCAGGAGATTTCTTCACTGCTGCTATATACGGTGTGGATCGATGGCGTGGGAGTCAGGAGAGATGGCGGGTGGCGAAAGATGCCCGCTTTGATGTTGAGAAGACATGTATGCTGTTGTTCATGGCTTTTTTTTCGGAATTTTTCGTTGAAAAACGGCCCTTTTATGATGCAAATAGACCAATCTCTTCAAAGAGACCATAGGGGAACTGACTCCCACTGAAATCGAGAGTAAAATGCCAAAAAAAAGCACAGCTAGCTGAAATGTATCCTTTTCTTTCTAAGTACCAAGTTTCAGGCCCAAATGTCGTTTCTGGAACGTATAATGCCGCCTTATTCCTCACACTCGGTAGACCCCATTGAGCGGCTCTTCCCAGAACAAGAACTCCTCCCCTAGATCTCGGTCCTCTCTCAATTGTCCCTCTTACTTCTCTTCTCCTGTTCGCGCTCCAACTTCTCGTTAAACTGCCGGTTTTTCTCGTTAATGTAGCTTCCATCAGCCCCGTCAGCCCGTTTACGCTTCATTCGGCGCCGGTTGGCTTCTGCTATGCCCTCTACTAGTGCCGTTTTTTGCTCTGTATGAGGCTTGTGTCCAAGATCCGTTACCAGCCGAAGCTCTTGGGCGTGAGAAAGGCCGTGTTTGATCATAGTCTCTTGCTTCTGTTTCTCATAAGAAACTTTATCAACCAATGCATCTCGGAGCTCCTTTTTGTATGAGAGTTCTGCTAACCGGTTGAAGTCGCCGTTTTCGGGGTGCTGGCGGTTCTTGGTGCCCTGCTTGGCGTTCCAGCGATCCCAATCCTCTAGAGTCCATTTCATAAGCTGTTCTCGCTCAGAGACGTCTTTTTGATCTGAAACTGGGGCACCGCCTAGGTCTTCTCGTTCTTTCTCTTTCTGAGCCTTTTTGAGCGCTAGAGAGCGCTGCTTTTGTCGTTGTGTATCTGTGAAGACTTCTTGCTTGTTCTTGCTCTTGCTTTCTTTTAGGCGGTTTTGAAGCTTTTGAAGCCGCTCTTTTCGGGAATACGGTAATGCCTCCGACCCCTTTCCATCGTGGCTGTCCTCAGGGCCCGTTTTGGCGTCGGTTTGGCTGCTTTCGGTGCCTTCTTGCTCCTTCATGATGAGATGCTCATCTGAAAAAATAGCTCTTACATTGAAGACAGTTGTAGGGTCTTCCGTGAATTGTACTGGCAGCCTTCTGGCGATATTGGATCAAAGCTCTGTCGCAAATGACAGTTCAATATCCCGGAGAAGCTGCTGGGAATTCCGACCCCGGCCTTGTCTCGAACTTATGGAGCCGCTACCCCGGATTTCAGATAACGCCATTTTGGGGTAATGAACAGGCCGAAAAAGACCAGTTTCTCGCCATAACGATTTCCTATTGGCTGGCTCGTCTACTGTGGTAGCTGAGGTGACCGTAACAGGAAATTCGGCCAGTTTTGGCCGTTTGGGGCTGGCTATTGGTGCTATCGTGTAAGGGTCCTGCAGACAGAGTTCCGGATCGGTATACCCCAAAGTCGGCCTATATAAAGCGGTGCATATCCCGGAATATTGCTTTCTGTTGTCTGTAACTTCCCTTTATTCTTAGGAAGCCCTAGCAGTTGATTCTTGCAGGTTTCGTTGTCTATTTTGGAGCTCAAATCATACTTAACCTGAGAGAGAATATAGTGGAACTACTACCATTGGCGTCTTCTCAATTCCTCGCTATATACTACTATCTTCTCAAATAGCAGTATTTGGGTAAATTTATTCGTGAAGAGCAATATATAGCTTTTCAAGTCATTAAACTCACTCAATTGCTATGGGTAAGGAACAGGCTCTTTTGGAGCACATTTTGGCGCTTCCCAGGGACGAGCTTGAGGCGCTCAGGGGTCATCCAGAGGCCGTCTTAAAAGCCATTGACGACTACTCTGAATCCCATGAACGGTTCATGAATATCGGACCAATCAAAGGCTCTTTGATCGTGGAGAAAATCCGGGCTCTTGAGCCCGACATTCTGATCGAGCTCGGCGGTTATGTGGGGTACCTGGCCATTTTATTCGGCAACGAAATTCTGAAGTTCCCAGATGCCAGATACTTCAGCTTCGAGGCCAACGAGGACTTCGCGGCCATATCTCGGCAATTGGTCGATTTGGCCGGCCTTTCTTCCGTGGTGGAGATTATCGTGGGGAAGGGCGCTCGGAGTTTGCCGGCTTTCTCCGAAAGACTTACTAAGGAGAAGGGATCGTATGTTTCCATTGATTTCGTCTTTATTGACCATTGGAAGGACTTGTACGTGCCGGATTTGCGGGTTCTCGAGTCGTTGAACTTGCTTGCGCCGGGAACGCTCCTTGCGGCCGATAACATATACCGGCCTGGTGCTCCGGGGTACGTGGAGTACGTGCAATCTTCTCCAGAGTGGAGACGCGACCACAACCAAAGGGTGCCGAACGTGAGTGGAAAGCAGTTCAGCGGAAGATGGAACGTGATGTATGACTCTAAGACGGTTCCGGTGAAGGTCTCGGACGGCTTCGAGGATGCGGTGGAGTTCACTGAGGTGGTGGAGTATCTCAGTGGGTGAGGGAAGGGATGACGAGGAAGCTGCTTGGAAAGATGATGGAAAGGCTGTTCTGGGATTGTGCTGTTCTGTGATTATGCTGCTCTGTGATGCTGTTCTGGGATTATGCTGTTCTGGGATTATGCTGTTCTGTGATTATGCTGCTCTGTGATGCTGTTCTGGGATTGTATACTCATTTCGGTGGAAACGGTGGAAGTAAAGGAAGTGGATTTCGTGTCTCTGGACCCACGGACGGATCTCTGGTACCTCCGGTAGTTGAAGCGTTCCAGCTTTCGGGTCCCTGGGCCTCCCTGGGCCCTGGCAGGAAAAGCCTTTTCGTGGTTTTCAGGTGTTTCTGTGATTTGAACTCTACTAGTGCACTTATGGTTTCGAGGCGTGTATTTCTAACCGTGGCTAACCTTTAAGGTTTATGGGTATACGACTGGAATCATAGGAACTCACCATATAACTTAAGGGTCCTCCCTTGAACCCGCTCCTCCTTTATGGGGTCTTTTTCTCATTCCAGGGCCCTCTTTTACCATTTCAGGGGCCATTTTCTCCTTCCACGGCTCTCTTTTCCAATTCAGGTGTTCTTTTCTCCTCGGCCCATTATTTCGTTCCTCAATATGGCATTCTACTGTTCTCGTCGCTATACCGGCTGGAGCCACTTAACGCCCAATTGGCTCGTTCTTTTTATAGAAAAGCTGTAATATACGCTCTTCTCTCTTTCTTCATTTTGGCTTCTTTAGAGCGTCCCCTGATAAATTGCGCATTAAATACGGGCGTAATCGCCATACTATGCGCTTCTACTGGGCTCTTTTTGCACCTTAGTTTTTCAGTGCGAATCAAAAGCACAGTATCTTTCTCCGCCAGCTCCACCATGCTGGACTTAACACCGCTTTTCTGGCGCTGTGTGGCCATTGTGCAGACGGAGCTTCCCAAGAGCTCTCTCCAGGCCAAAACTGCAGCCAAAACCGACCAAAACTCGCAGAGCTACACCGTCTCAGACACCTTTATCAAAGAATGCCACCAATTCTACGAGAACTTGGTCAAAATGAACGGGTTTTTGGCTCAGGTCAGGCCAGCGTACCTCGCCATCAGCGACGACTTCTCCAATTACGGCAAGGCCAGAAATACGCTCTCCCAGGACGACAAGAACAAGATAGACGAGGAGTTCAAGTTCAAGCTCCAGGAGCTGTACCAGAAGTTGAAACTTCTCCAGAAGTACGAGGCGAGGAGGCAGGAATTGAGCGTCTCCAAGGCCAACCCTGGGCTTTTCAGCTCCTATTTTGGTACTGAAGATGACGAGAAAGACCTTTTCAACTCCACCATTTCAAGACATAGGACCCAGATATTGCGGTCCCTAAACGACACCACCAACTCCACCAATAAGCGGTTTGAGGGCATGCAGCGGAGACGCTTTGAAAGAGAGCGCCAGCTCAGCTTGCTCAACTTCCAGAACTTGGAGGAAGACGACCTCAACGACATGCTGGAATTGCAGACCTACGACGCGGTGTACGAAAACGAGCAGGGGGCCGCGTTGGAGGAGGCAGAAGCGCCTGCTTTGTCCCAGGAGCTCATTCAAGAGCTAGAGACGGAGAACAAGGCGTTTCTCGCGTTGAAAACGAACCAGTTGAAGCAGGTGGAGAATCTCCACACTTCCATGGTGGACATCGTCAATATCCAGGCCGAGTTGACGTTCCATCTCGAGACCCAGAGCGAGCAGATCGACAATTTGCTACAAAACCAGTCGCAGGTTGAGGTGGACTTGCGGATGGGAAACCAGAGCTTGACGAAGGCTACGGGGAGGAACAAACGCGGGTCCAATATGATAATCACCGCGTGTTTGGTGCTTGGCTGCTTGGTGTTGTTTATCGACTACGTGAGCTGATGAGATAAGACGGACGTGGAGCAAGGAAGTGAAAAGGCTGAAAAGGGCTATACCGTGGTCCACTAAGGCGCTGGTGGTATTGGGCCTGACAGAAGTGAATCCTACTATTGGACTGACACTGGCAGTCGTGTCTATGTGGTGGGAGAAACCGATGGTGGTGTGCTGGCGTATTCAAACTGGTGTCGCATGTCTACGTGAGAAAGTTGGATACTTCCATATGGTGGCTACACTGCTGACATCTTCCATTGCTGACTCCCTGTTGATACTTCAGGCACTCTAAGAAAGAACATGTTGAGTATCCGACGCCGGTACTGGATGGATCCTTTATACCACCTGGACACTAAGGACTCCATCGGAGAGGAAGCTTCTATGTTCATAACCGCAAGAACATTTGACAATTGTGGTATACGCTGTTTGCGTGATATACGTTATCGGTATATACGCGAGGAACCCACTCAAAAATCTAGTGCTTTTGGCACGCACAGTTGGTATACCGGTAGATGTCGCCTTAATGAAACACCTAGTGACTCGGCACAACTGCAATGTAGTTGACTGAAAGTTGCAGTGTTGGTGTATACTGAAAAACGACTTGTGCCTTATACTGCAAAAGATAAACCACTTAATGCTGAAAAGCAGATGTATACTTCTATACACTGAAATTGTGCGACGGCATTTCTATATGCTGAACAAGGGATTCTCCAATATGTATTGGAACGAGCCACATTCACATACTCAAAAGAACGTGTCTCTTGCTCTCGTTTGCTGGTCATTCTGTGACAGTGTACCCAATCAGACCTATTTCCCCTCTGACACATCAATAATCTTTCCAGCGCCCACAGTAACACCTTCTCTTCTGACCACCACTCTTCCCAAGGCCCGGTTATCCTCAAAACGCGTGACAGAGAGCTTTCTGTCGCCCTGGACCTCTATCTGAACCGTGGCGCTTTGTTTCGAAACCAAATGCATCTTCTTCTTCTTCTTGCCAGCTTCGAAAATCTCCAAGATCTTGGATATTCTTGCTGGAACGAAAGAGTTGTTTCTGAACAAAACAAACGGCGTTCCCACCAATAGCGGCTTATTCATGTTGAACAAGCTTATAGATGCCGTGAACGTCTGTACAGCCTGGATAGGAGAGTCTATTTTCAGCACCAAATCGCCTATGCTCAAGTCGTCGATGGTCTTGTTGGAGAGCTGCCCCAATTTGAACGTCAACAGCACAATCTCGCCAGAAACCGCCACGTCCACCGGCTTATCGCCCATCTTGACAGACTGTACTTGAACAAAGTCATTCAGCGGCGAAATACGCACCGTCTCGCCGGGCTGGATTATCCCCGAGCTGACTTTTCCGGTGACGCCGAATTCCGAGCTGGAAACGTCGAAAATGTCGTTGATGGCCAAGTTGAAGTCCTCTTTCAAAAGATGCGGAACTGATCTGGCGCTTGTTTCTGCGAGTTTGACACTCTCCAAGTGTCCCAACAACGTCGGGCCCTTGTACCACTGAAATTCAGGCACTTTGTTGTCGTTCTTCACCACATTTTGACCATTCAAGCCGGAAATGGGGATGAAAGTCAAATTCTCCGTCAAAAATCCAACATCTTCACTTGTCAAGAACGTCGTGAGCTGAGTCCTGATATCGCCAAAACGGTCCTCTGACCAGTTTTCTTTGTCCATCTTGTTGACAACCACACAGATCTGCTCAATTCCCAAGCTTTTGGCCAATAGCGTGTGTTCTTTGGTCTGGCCATCCATGGTGAAGCCGGCTTCGAATTCACCGTTGATGGAGTCAACGACCAACACTGCAAAGTCGGCCTGGGAAACTCCGCCAATCATCTGTGGAACAAAGTCTTTGTGGCCTGGAGCGTCGATCGCAGTGAATCTTGTGGTGGGAGTCTCGAAATTGGTGGCACAAATGTCCACTGTGACTCCCCGGGATCTTTCCTCGGAAGTCTGGTCCATGACCCACGCAAGGGCAAACGAGCCTTTTCCGGATTTCTCGGCTTCTCTGACCAATTTGTTGACTGTCTTTGCGTCCACAGCACCAACGTCATACAAAATGCGGCCCATAAGAGTGGACTTTCCGGCATCCACGTGGCCGATGACCACAAACGACTTGTGGGGCTTCAAATAGCTGGAGTGCGACAACTCCTTGGCCAAATCGATCTTTTTGAAGGGAGCAGTCGTCTTGGCCAGCTTCTCCTTTGGTTCGGGCGTAGGAGAGATTTTGAGGTTCTTCACGCCCTCTTCAAAAGCGGCTTTTTGGGCGTCAAGCACCCTGTCGTCGGGACTAGGGCTGCTGAAGTTAGACTGAGCCTTTTTAGCGAATTCTGTATCAAGATCGTGGTTAGTAATTGGAAGAAAAAGGTCGCTGGCGAACCGCCTTCGCTTGTTTCTGTTCTCTAATATGTGCAGATCGCTTCCCAGCCGCTTTCTGAAGATGAAATCGGAGATCATGCTGTTTGGGCCCTCTGCGAGCGTGGAGTCGTCCACGGGGGCGGAAAAGGAGATGTGGAGTTCTGGAGAAACGGTTTCTGCAGCAGCAGGTTTCGTATCGACTTTGGCAGAGATGGCAGGTTTTTCAGCACCAGGAACGGGTTTTTCTTGGGAAAGCCTGCCGAAACGGTTAAGTCCACTCTGTCGCTTGAGCGAGAGCTTGGAAAGGCCCTTTTCTGGGTCATTTTTCGAGGGACCTATGCTGAGTTTATCGAGGATTTGTAGCGATCTGTTGGACGCAGGCGATTCTCCTGAAGCGGTTTTGGCTGCTCGCAATTTCGCCAAAGCCGACAACTTGGACGTTCCGGAAGGCTGACTCGCTGGCGGCTTTTGGGCAGGGGGCTGCTCTTTGGCCTTGGACCGGGCCTGTGCTAGAAGAGCTAGTTTAGAAAGCGGTTTGGACGGGGGAGGCGACTCTGCTAAAGACATATTAGATTCTAGAACTTGGTTAAAGGGGTTTCGAGCAGTGAACAATCAGCCACTCTTCGGGGGGCGGCTAACGCCTCCACACCTCGAAGGGCACTTTTGAATACTTCCAGCTATGGAACGATACGTACGCTTTTTGCGGGGGAACTTGGCCTTGAGCTCTTCGAGAGCCGGCTCTATTTCGTAGTAGTTGTAGTATAGGGCCTCCTTCAACTTGAGGTCGTCTATGGTGCTGTTGTAGGAGGAGATCTGCTCTTTCAAAGAGGGAAGCGTGGCGTACAACTTGTCGTATTCTTCATCATTCAAGCTGTCTTCCACAAAACCTTCTTCGTCGGAGTAGTCTTCGAAATCCTCGTCTTGGAGTGCCATGGCTATATACAGAGCAGAGAAGTGGGAATGAATAGGTGGTGAAAAGTGAGGGTGGATTTTGTGAGTAAATTTTGTGAGTGCATTTACGAGTCGCAATTGCTAGGAGTACTACCAAAGTTAATGTCATACAGTCATGGAAGAGTCATATACAATACCGTGAATGACCGGATGTTGCTTGAGACGCTGACCCTTTCGAGAATGTGATGGATGGGCAAATGAACTTCAAAGCGGCAAAAAAATGTGACATCCGCGAGGTTCGAACTCGCGCCTCCGAAGAGACCAGGATTGTATGGTAAGGTGTCCTTACCCTGGCGCCTTAGACCACTCGGCCAGGATGCCCCGGTGAAAGTAAATGCGAATTGGGCCAACTACACGGACATGTATGGCATACCATTGGTTTAGATACAGCATCGGCGAAGATCAGAAAGAGCGGATGACAGCGTTGCTGTGGTACGTAAACCACATAGGCAGGCGGAAAGCGGCCTTCTGCCTGCTCCCTCGAAATTGAAAGGCACGGCTCTTATAAGCGAGTCTACAGAGTGCTACCAAAAATTCAACGCTTTTCTTTCCGTAAGTTTGCTCGTCTGGCTTCCTAGTGAAGAGGGCTTAAAAGGACCCTTTATCGAATGAATCATGTCCTTATGCATTTTGATTTATTGCAGCGTTATCACAATTTAGCAGGTTTCTCATAAAGGCTGCGAAAATTGAAAAATGCTGCCTAAATCTATAGATTTCTTGAATATTAGCAGGAATTTCTAATAAACAAAATGACCAAGACGAATCAGCGTCTCCTAAAACAATCAAACGAGCTATCACCTGTTTTCGTTATATATCTCGGAGAAATGAAATGCATACAGGGAGTTATAAGCTATCCTTCACTGAAACACCAATATTCGATACCCATAGCGTCAACTCCACTTCAAAGTACTCTTCCCACTCTTCTCTATGTATTAATCTATCTTTTTATAATGTAAAGAGGCCCGTTCTTTTCTTTCCAAAGGGATATACGACCAATGCTGCTGCAAATAACCCCACGCTAATACCAATGGAAACCTCCACCATGGTCACACCAAAAGCGAGCGAGCCGCTGTCCACTCCGCCGCTCAGAGACGTGCCCAGACCCCCATGTGTAATGTTGTCAGCAGACTGGATTCCTGATAAAATGGTGCTCTTGGAGGCTATACCGGAAGGAACCTGGACGAAGATCGCAGGCAACATGGCGCTGACGGCCATACCCTTCCATATACGCGAGTACATGTTGCCCAAGATTCCTATGATGAAGGCACCAATGGCGGCGGTGAATTCCGTCACCGAGGCGAAGTGCTTTCCGGCAAAGTAGGTGCCAATATAGCCCACCGACAGAATGAAGATCATCACCGGGAGCTGCGTCCAGCGGGCCTGGTTGATAAGCCCAAGACAGAGCGAGAATAACGGAACGAAGAGAATGCGCCATTTGTCGTCGATGTTGTGGCCCACCTTGCAGTCCGTTTGCGAGGTGCTTCGTTTATCGACCCAACCGTAGAGGGCGGCGCCAAGGGTGATGCCGAAACCCAAGAAAAGCGAGTAGATGATGGCGTAGAACATACGGACCGACCCCGCCACTAGGTTCTTGGACTGGAGTTCTAGCGACCCACAGAGAATGATGTAGCCCGGAAGAATAAGCGCCAACAGACCTTGTGCAATGGCTGCAAAGCAAAAAGTGTTTCCTCCGTTGATGGTTCCTATTCCTCTCGCAATAAAGGAGACCACAATGGAAGCGGAAACCTCAAAAACCGACGAGTAAAGGTTGGAAATGGACAGCACAAAGAACTGGAGGTACCCCACACAGAGGCCCACGCCAAAAGAAATGGGGATGTCGAGCCAGCCCCCCAGAAAGGCGAAAGGGCAAACCAGCGCCAGCCCCAAGCCGTAGAGAAGAACACACACCCACGGCAGGTACTGGTTCTTGCGCCTGAGGAGCTCCTCCAACTTTGTCGACGCCTCGTCCACGCCCACAAGATCGTGGATCACGTTCTTGTAGATTTTGTGAGTGTCTGAAAGCTTGGAGAGGTTCAAGCCCTGGGTGCATCTCACCAAGTGGACTTCTGACGTACGAGTGGCGGCATCACCAAAGGAGACAATCATGCACCCCGGAAAGTAGATGAACTGTCCGTCTATCTCGAGCACACGACTGGTCATGGTCATGTACTCCTCCAAACGGTGGGTGGGAGCCCCAAAGAGCATGAGGGCTCTGCACATTCTCATGATGAAGCGCTGTCTTTGAAGAATGTCGGTTATATGGACAGTGATGCGCAACTGCTGCTCAGCGTGGCGCTTGTTCTTTTTGATTTTGGCCGAGATCTTCAGCGGCACGTTGGTGGGGATCTTGGTGGGGATCTTGGGGGCCATATGGCCCTTTTTCGGAGCTTTTGGTTTGGCGTTCTGGAACGACGGAAGACTGGGGTCCACATCATTGTCGCTATACGCGTCAGAGTCGGAACTCTGCGGCGCCAGATGCACTTTTCTGCCGGGGAGAACGCCGGCAAGGGCACGGGGGCCCTTTTTAAGGCCAGTACGCCATTTGCCGAGCTCCAGGGTCGAGGAGCTGGGCTCGTGCTCGTCTGCCAAGGTGGTTCTGCCCAGAAGCACACTGGCCAGCGATTTGGAGGCCTGTGGGTTCTGGTAAAGACGGAGAAGCAGCGAAAGAACACCGGCATGCACCTGGCGAGGCGGCGCCACGTAACTGGCGTCTCCGCCGCCATCGAGCATGAGATACTCGTCGTCGTCGTAGTCGTTGTGGACGTCGTCTCGGAGGTCAAACTCCGACGTAGGCTGGTAGAAGCGGTCCGGCGACTCTGGCTCCATTTGGGTGTGTTCTGGGGCGGTTTGGGCCGCTCCTCCTTCCTCTTGCAGGGCGAGGAGAGCAGCATGGGCCTCGGGAGCGTGCATGAGGATCAATTTCTGGGCTTCTTCGTTGACCTGGGAGAAGTCGAGTCGCAGCATCTCGATGTCGTTGCCCACGGCCGTTTCATCGTCCTCCATGATGTCTCCAGCCTTGGAAGCGCCCGGGGCCATTCCGCCGGGCCCGGAGTTTCCAGAACCGCCGGAAAGCGAGAGAACGCGTCCCAAAAACGTATCGGAGCGAGAAGGGCCGTATTCCGGCTCCAGATACGCCTGGTCGGAGAGCGCTATGCGCCGGAGAATGTCCTTGAAGTTGGACGGCTTCTCGTGTGACAGCAGCAGCAGCAGCCGCAACAGGCTGTTTTTGCGGAGCTGGTCGGCGATATCGGTCTCTGGCACCGTGTGGCCGTCGTCCAGCGAGTCCGTTTGGTAGGAGACGGGGTTATGGGCGGTTTCAGACTCGTTTTCGTCTTCTGAGCCGCCCTCGGTATGGGCTGGCGGCGACATTGCAAAGCTGGGAAGCGAAGGGTCCACATCCGAAGCGTCCAGATCCAGCAGAGACTCGGCCGTCAGCAGAGGCCCGTCCTTGGGGGTATACAGATCGGGAAACCGCACCAGTTTCCCGCCGGCTATCTTCTTACTGGCTTTGGCCAAGTTCGTTCTCAGCGACTGTCGTCTTTGATCGGCCAAGTTGACGCGTGGAAGCCGCACGTGAGGCTGGAAGTCGTCCTCATCTGAAGACAGCATGACGGCAGGTTTTGGCTTGTTAGAGGAAAAGACCTTTGGCGCCGATCTAAGGAAACGTTACAGTGTCACACCACTATGTCCTGTATGGGGCCGCAGGGGCATCGTCCCTGCATAGGACCCGAAGGCCCTTTAAACGGACGGTTTTGTTGCTGCCGACGGGTCACGGGCCCTGGCGACAGGAGAGTGCCGATGGGCCTGGGCGGCTTGGCCATTTTGGGGCGATTTTTTGGCCGGGCCGGGCCTGTTTGGGACGATTTTTTGCCCACGGGTATTTTGGTGTTTGACATATAACGGTCGAGTACCGAGGAGGGCGTTCTCGCCTGTTTGCTGTGGCAGGGCTTTCTGCCGGTGATGTCGGCAATAACGGGCCGATCGGCGCTTATTGTGGCCGTTGGCATATGTGCCCGGGAGCAACGAGTCGTCAAACGAGACATCTGGACGTGGTCTGGTTTGGAGCCAGTGGGTGCCGGTGTTTTATGCCCGGATGCAATTTACGCCTGGCCACGGTGACGGAGGGGTTGTACTGTGGGGATAAGGGGTGGGATATTGCAGCGTGATATTTCCACGGAGGTGACATTACAGGTGTTTGTATGGAGGTGAAATATAGGTGTTTGTATGGAGGTGAAATAACAGGTGTTTGCATACACGTGCACAGTGGTGTTGCGCAGCATATTTAGTTTCATTTCACGGTATACAGGCGTAGCATTCCTTTGCTTTGTACTTGCTCAGTCTCTCTATGTTTTTTCCCCAATGCACTGGCGGCCTAGCAACTGTTGCTTTGAAGGTTTCGGCTTATTACGCGAAATGCACTCCGCTTATCTGAACTTCATGCGATGCTATTTTTAACCCAAAGATCCCGCACCAGAGGCGAAGCAGCTGAACGCCGGTGATTGGCTCTCATTAGCGGACCAAGGGCGTTTCGTGAAAGTACACCAATCGTGGAAATATCTCTACAGCAATACTTAGTGGGAGCTGCGAGTATTGCCTAATTGGGAAGGGTTATTGAGGTAGCTGGAAATGCCAGGCACGCGCCAGTATTTGCAGCCACCGATTTGGGAAGAATAACGGCTTTCCGGGGAATAACGGCTTTCGGGAGAATAGATGGCGTTTCAGGAGAATAAATGGCCTTTCAGGGTAGAGAGGGATTAGCCATAGTGTTAGAAAGGCGAATTCAATGTTATGCAAGAGCGAATAGGGTTCCCCACACCATGAAATTGCTGTCTTTTAGGAACTCTGGAAACGGCTGCAAACGCTCTATTCTCCATTTATTGTGAGCCCCTGCATTTGATTCTAGACTGGCCCCCCAAAAGCCTCCTAGAAAACTCTCTAGAGACCCTTTCGTAGGCCCTTCGTTGAAAATCCCTTATTCTCCGTTGAAAAGCCCTTATTCTCCGTTGAAAAGCTCTTGTTCTCCGTTGAAAAGCCCTTATTCTCCGCCCACTCGTTTTCTTGTTTCTCTCCTCTCAAATCTTATTTTCTCTATTCACCTCTTCCTCTCTTCTATTTCTCCACGTCCTTCCTCTTACTCGTTCTCAACTTCGACCGGAAACTATCTCCATCCACGTAACACCCCATGAGCCACCGGTCTCCGCCATTTTCATCAGAAAACTCCGTCCGGGAATGGAGAACACGACGGTTATCAAATACAACACAAGACCCTTCGCGCAACTTCACCTTGTACTGGTTTTTGGGATCATTGATAAACTCTTCAAAAATTCGCATTCCTCTCAAGAACGCCCCAAAAACTGCATCCAGCGCCCCCACGCTGTGCTCAAAAGGACCCTGGAAAGGAGGAGAGTAGTTGACTTCCTTCAATAGCGGCTCACCAGTTGTAGGGTCCACGTTGTAGGGGTCCTCCACAACCACGGGCCGCTGGTAGAAATAGTACTCGTTATTGTTATCGTAATGATAACTGATCGGGACGGTTTTCAACGCTTCGTAGGCCAAAGGATCGATCTTTTTGACGTGCCTGATTGCCAAATACGAGTCGGAAAAGATATTATCTCCTCCGAGAGTGGAGTTTCTAATGGCATGCAAAAGCTGTATTCCTGGAGGGGATTCGTAGTACAACAAGTCCATGTGGGGGCCCAATATTTTGTTGGTATTGGCGATGTTCTTGGTCTTTTCCTTTTCGTTGATGACATCGAAAAGAGACCCGTAAAACGTCTTTTTGATGTAGCCATATTTGGAGGCGATTTGCGACACCGGCCAATGTAAGACGTTCTCTTCGTTTATGCGCTGGGTGATGGGATTTTCCGTCGGATCGGGAATGCCGTCCACAAAAGTGATTCCATACCGGTTTAGGTTATCCACGGATGCAAAAAACGTGTCTTCTTTGCTTAGATAGTCGTTATAGTTCAGTTGTAAATTGGCGATATTCTTAGAAATGGCCCCGTTATCCCACTCGATTCGCTCGGAATCAAAATATTTGCCTAGCCGACACCCCCCGGGAGTTGCGTACCGAGCCAAGAAGCTCTCCAGATACTTCGAAACGTGCTTTCTTCCATTCTGGAGCCACGTGACCACCAAAAGGTCTTCATTCGGGCCCTTTTCTATGGCGGGCTCGCCAAAAATGCCCAAATCCTGTCCAATTTCCGCCGTGGTGAAGTACTTCTGTTTTGAGAACGGATCAACCGACTCGCTAGAAGTACAGGCGTCTCGCAAGAAAACTGAGCCGAGCTCTAAAGTATGGCCATCTTGCAAACACACAGAAATGCCATTGTTGTCGAATTTTGTAAGGGAAAGGCACCGTTTAAAGGTCTTGTAGAAGCTACTAGAAGCCCTGGATAGTCCACCGACTTTTAACATGCAGAAAAGACGAAAAAGATGAAAAGAGACGCTTACGAGGTTTTAGAAATATGTCAGATTCCAATGATCCGAGGTTTGTGGGGAACGACGTGCATCTACCAAAAAAAAACGATCCAAGTGGTACGAGGTATTAGCCCAGAAGGACCATTTGCCCGAATATAGGCTTACAATGACGTTAGAATGAATCGTTACTACTAGTGTACATCTTTTTCGCCTTTTCCTCCTCTGAAAACCTGCTGCATATTTTAAAAATAAAAAAAATGTGACATCCGCGAGGTTCGAACTCGCGCCTCCGAAGAGACCAGGATTGTATGGTAAGGTGTCCTTACCCTGGCGCCTTAGACCACTCGGCCAGGATGCCCCGGTTGAGAAAAATTGAAACCGTGCGTACCACACCGTGGGGTAAAGCAACTAGACGTATAACAAATCGCAATCGTATATCCCTAAAGACCTCTAAGATTTGTACCGGGACATCTGTATACGGATCAGAAAGATAAACCCAATGCTTTTGTCCTTCCTCCTATCTACATCCTTTCTTGTAACGTCTATTGCTTATCTAATGCACTTATTATCTCTTTAGCTACTCTTCCTCTCACTTGAAAGCATCGGGTCTCAACAAGTCGACCTCCAAAAGACGGTGGACAAGCTTACCTGCAGCAACCACCTCTTCGTCGAAATAACGTCTTCCACTCAATTGCAACCCGATGGGTGCGTTCTTGAAGTCAGAAGACAGGTAGTTCTTCAATTCAAGCTCCTCCAAAGCGCTTCTGAACTTGTAGTTGGTCAAATCCCACGTGTCCACCTCAGGGTTCTGCTTCAATCCCGTCTGGAAAGTCAAGGTGGGCAAGTCCAAGATGTTGAACAAGGATGTGTATGACCAGTTGTACACCTCCTCACAGCGAGGCGCCACGTTGTTGTAGGCGGGACTAATGATGAAGTCGATGTTGTTCTTGATCAAGAATTCCGAGTACTCCTGGCGCAACGCATTTCTGGTGACGTTGAGCTTTCTGTTTTCGCTGATGGAGAGCTCTTTCGCTCCATGGCCATAGTTCAAGTTCCACTTGGTCAATTTGGTCAACGGTTCGCCAGACTTGGCCAAAAGCTCTCTCTGGAGGTTGTTACCGTCACAAGTGTACATCTGGTGGACGACATCGTAGGCCACGTCGGTCTTGAGAGGCTTCCATTCGACGACTTTCACTCCAGCAGCAGCCAACTTGTCTGCAGTGTGCTTGAGGCCTCTTTGGATGGGGGGAGAGGGCTTGACCAACCCGTCATCGTAAACTATGGCAATGGTCAAGGCCTTGGGCTCCGGCTCAGCCACTTTCCTCCACGGCAACGGCAAAATGGTGGCGTCTGTATCCCAGGGCTTTCCCACATTGATATAGGCATCCATGTACAAGTCAAGGTCCTCGATAGTTCTGGCCATGGGTCCCTGGACGGCGAGAACGCTCTCCTGACCAGCACCAGAGGAAACACCGCCATTTATAGAGCATCTGAGCGTGGTTGGTCTCAAGCCCACACAGCCCGAGTAAGCAGCAGGGGCCCTAATGGAGCCGCCAATGTCGCTGCCCACACCGATGGCCGAGCCTCCAAAACCCACAAGAGCGCCTTCGCCCGAAGACGAGCCTCCGGGGGATAAAAGCCGGTTGTGCGGGTTTCTGGAACACCCGATGAAGTTGTTATTGGAGTCCAAATGCATCAAGGTCTGGGGCTGGTTGGTTCTCACATAATAAACGGCACCAAGACGCTCCAAAAGCTCAATGGACGTGCCGTGCTCGGCAGGAATGTGATCAATCATGCCCACGTAGCCACCGTGGGTGATTTTGCCCTTATAGTTCATCTGCTCCTTCAAGGAGATCGGCAATCCGTGCAAGGGGCCAATGGTCTTGCCGTTTTTGGCGAGAAAGTCGTCCAAAAACTCGGCCCTTTGGAGGCCCTCGTCGGTGAAAAGCTCGAGAGCGCAGTTGGTAAGCTGATGGGCGATTGTGGCCCTTTTGGCAAACGCCTTAAACACTTGGACCGAGGAGAGTTCTTTGGCGGCTATTTTTGCCAAAAGAGAAGCGCTATCGGAGTCGGTGATGGCCAATTCCTCCGCCGTCAAGAGCTTGTTGTCGTACACGTACTTCAAGGCGTTGAAATGGGGGTCTTCAAACACAGATTTGGGGATTTCGGCTCTGTATTGGGGCAAAATTGTAGCCTCAAGGGACGCCCTATACTTTTCAAGCTGGGGGACGTAAACCTGGGCATACTTGGCAGGATCCTCGTAGCCCGAGAAGTCCTCGGAGGTGAGAAATTGTTCGTAGGAGGGCGACATGAAGAAAAGAAGTGGTAGGTTTGGAGAGGGTGATAAGGAATGGCCGGGGTATTTATAGCGCTAGCACCTGCCGAATCGGGCCCGCATAGTCTTGCCGAATGCGGCCGGGTGTATGCAGGAGCCGATAATGCCTCGCATGCCACGGGACGAGTTTCCCGAAACAGTTTGCGGCTGCGGGGCGGGACCGCCAGAACGGGAAGTTTTGGGTGAAGGCAGCGGCGAGGATGTGTTCCGGCGGAGGGGGAGACGGTTTTTCCGGGGCCCGGACGGCTTTTAGTGGCTGCAAAATTGTGTCGCTCTTCCGAAAGAGGAACCCACTCCGAGGAACCCACACCGAGGAAAATGCAAGGGAAGGCCCCGTCCGAAAAGAGAACTGCAACTGCTATAGTGGTACTGAGACCAATTGGAGAGGAGGGGTTTCGGTTTTCTGAAATTTTATCTCTCGGCAATTGTTCGCTGTTAACAGCACTGTGCTCGTGAACTTGCCAAGAGCTGCACCGGCTGCAGTTTTGGAGGAGTTGCAGGAGTAGCAGTGGTTGCAACCGTTTTGCAGCCAAAGAAGCGGTCCCGTGCGTTGGCTGCAAATGCCGCCAGTAGCGGTTGCAAATGCCGCCAACAGGCTGCACAGTGGCGGCCAACGACGCTTACATAAGTGCCGCCAATCGTGCTTACATAAGTGCCGCCAATCGTGCTTACATAAGTGCCGCCAATATGCTTACACAAGTGCCGCCAGCGGTATACCACAACGTTAATCGCAGCGCCCGTTCAGACTACATCTTCCTATGATCCTGGCTGAGTAGTCATTAGGGCGACCGGTATATACACTCCTACTACTCATTTCCCATCCACACGTCGGCATAGTATGCAAAAAGCTGGGTCTCGTCCTCGGAAAACTCCACAACTTTGCCGACCTGGGTGCTGTCGGACCCGGTGGCGGTCTTGCCGCCGATTTGCAGGTAGGCGCACCACAAGTACAGGTTGCAGTAGCTGGTGTCCATGTGCCAGCCCTCTTTGGGCTCCTCCTCGACGTTGTCGGCGAGAGTCTCGAGCTTGTGGGTGAACGGCGGGATGATGGCGGCCTTGATGTGGAGCGGGCTGCGGTAGAGGTTTTCCAAGCCCGGGACCGAGGTGATCTGCTTGAACCGGCCCTTCTGGTCCAACTCCTTCTGGTAGTCGATCTTCTCCGATTGGCCACAGAACTTGAAGCCGGAGTTGAGCCACACGAGCGTGCGGCCGTCGTCGCCGGAGATGTGGCCCGGATGGGGCGAGCAGATCTCGCGGGACTTCTTGAAGTCGCCCTTCTCCGTGAGCCTGTACTCTAAGGGCGTCTCCTCGCCAATGGCCGCCGCCAGGTACTTGTTGAACTCGTAGCCCTCGTCTCCGTTGGTGGCAAAAGCAAGGAAGAAGATCTCCTTGTCGCCGTACACACGGGAGGTGACGGGCTCGGCGAAGTTCATCTGGATCATCATGAGCACCGAGTTGAAGTGTCTGGCGCGATCTATGACCACGAGGCCACTCTCCATGAAATGGTCCATTCCCTGGAAGAACTCCAAGTCCATGGTGTGCTTGGTGATGATGGGGATGTCGAACATGGCGGTGTCGATGACGGAGGGCGTCATTTTCTTGAAGAACGTGGCGTCCGCCGGCGGCCTGAACTGCGGCGCGGTTCTGTCACGGTAGAAGTACGCTCCCTTCTGCTTGTAGCCCTTGATGTTGAAGAAGAACTCGGGCGGCTGGAGCAACACCGTGTCGGCGTCCAACAAGATGAACTCCTCGAACGAGTTGAACATGGTGGCGAGGAACTTGTTGGCGAACTTCTCGAACTTGGGCTTGTATTCCTCGAGAACGACGTTGTGCACGTTGACAAACCACACCTCCTGCTTCGGGAGCCCGCGGTCTGCCGGCACAAACAAGTCGCCCACCTGGCGCTGAACCGCCTGGTACGACTGTGGGAGCGTCAGGAACTGCAGCCGGGCCGCATTGACAATTTTCTTCTTGGTGTTCACGGAGATGGGCTTGTAGTACACGATCTGGATCGGGTACCTGTTACCGAGCGCCCTCAAGAGGTTGATGAGGTTGACGGTGTCCTCCGCATGGTCGTCCTTGATGGAAAGCACAATGCCCTTGCCGTTGAGCTTGTTTTTGAACCCGTTGAGGAAACACGCCTTGTTGTTGGTCAACGGCGACTTGACGGCCTTGGACCCACGCCCGTTGTGGGCCTTCTTGTTGGTGGGGACAAGCGCCGGAGAGTCGCGCGGAAGGTAGTCGGCCATCACCGGAACCGAGTTCAGCAGCGGGCCCTTATAATGCTGGAAAAGCGGGTTGGTCATCGCCAACCACGGGTACACGCGCTTCTCGATGTCGAGACACGACTCGAAGTGGTTGTGGTCCCACTGCACCTCCTCGGGGGTTTTCTCAAACACGCTGATTTCGTTGCCGGCCGCGGACGCCATTCTGCCCACGAAATCGTGCTGGCTGGCCACGAAACTGTCGTGGCGCTCCACCTCGACCTGGTCGTCGCCGGTGATGTAGCACCGGTTGAAGATGCGCACGTGCAGGAAGTAGTCGGTCATGGTCTGCTCTGTTTGGAGGGTCCTGGTCCAGAACTCGTCGTACTTTTTGCGCACGCGGTCCTCCACCATGTGGTCCTCGACCTTCTCTACGTCCAACTCCTTCTCCTTGGCGTACTCCTCGCGTGCCTCGCCTAATTTGCTAACTCTAAAGTCGGCAAAGGAGTACTGGTACCGGTTTTCCAACGGAAGCCGTTTTTTGGGGTCGATGAACCAGTTGACGTCGTCGGCGTAGAGGCTGGAGAAGTAGAGGTCGCATCTCTGCTGGAACAGGAGCTTGCCTAGAACCAGCAGCACGTCGTGCCGTGCAAAAATGTAGTCGTAGTTGGACAGATGCGAGTCGATTCCCCGGGTGTCGTCCAAGTTGGCGTATTTGCGGTACAACTCGAAGTAGGGGTTCTTGGGAAGGTCGGCTTTGTTCATCTGCGCGATGTCCAGGTAGTGCACCGAGTTGGCGGCGTTTTCACCGGAATCTGCGATGTTTTCATAGATCGAAGATGCAGATTCCACGGCATCCAGGTGCCTATAGCGGTACATCCACACGTTCATGAGCGCTAGCCACACGAGAACCGCAGAGTAAATGGCCACACGGCGCGTGGACCGCGTGCCGACCGAGGCTCCGAGCCACAGGGTCACGGGCTCGACCACCGATGCTTTTAAGGCGTGGTACTGGAACGCCATATTAGGGTTTTTAGAGCCGTTGGGTAGTTGAGGCGCTTACGGTGCAGAATGCAAGCGGCGCAGGTTCACCGCAACTAGGAACGCAGCAGGCAAATGTCGGGTGACTGTATTGAGTGGCAGAAACAACTTCTAGAAATCGCCATCCCACCTGGGCGTGTGCGAATATTAATAGCGCGATACCACCGCTAGAAAATATCTCGCGCCAGCAACGCTCACATCCTGCGCATTGCCACACGCATTATGGTTTTTTGGGCATATGGGTGCGGCTTATGGGTGCGGCATGGTTCCTGTGATGGCGCCTGTTGTTACCCGCCGACGGCGTTTCCAGGGGGCGCCTGCATAAGGCTTGCACGCCGCAACGTGGGTGGTCTGGGTCACGTGCCACACAGTTGCCACGGCAGACACGCGTCATCCCGAAGCAGATCCGTCCAGTAACTGGTGTCTGCATTGAGATCGCCGCCTCTAGTCAGCCACGTGGAGTCGTCTGCACGCTTGCCGTAAGGGGACAATACATCCTGCACCTAACAATAGACCGGTGTTTGTGCAGGGCTGTCAACAGCTGCATTGCGATAAGTGGCTGATTGTGCTTATTGTGGCGCCCCTGCCAGGCCTACTACTGCAAGGAACCCGCGGCCATTGACTTTTGGAACACAGAGGCTTGATTATGGCCATCTTCGCGTTTCCAATTGCGGCTGGCGATGGCCCGATGCGGCTGAAAATATCGGCCGCGGCCAGGGCGCGCAACCAGAACCCTTCCAAATTGGTCTGTCTGCGCCCAAACACAGACTGTGTTTGCAGCACTCGACCCTGGCTTCCGTCTTGGCCACTGTAACCCCGCTTGGCTGCCGACACAGGTGGTCCGGAATGGGCTTAAAACCGATGCAAAAGCCTTTTCGCACTTGCCAGGGCTTATTGGAACAGAGGCGTCTGGCCTCTCATTGGCCACCTTGCCGCGGAATGCCGCACCCGCGTTTGCTCCCAACTCCTAACCGACATTAGAGCCCTGGCGCAGGCTGCCAGCAACTACGAAGACCACTTGATGTTCCCTGCACATAGTCATCGGACGAAGTCCGAGCACGTGACTCCAGGGCTCCTATTGGTATTCCCGATGGGTGCAAAACACCCGCCCCGATAACGCCCGATCGGCCGAACCCCAGTTGGGAAAGATACGATTATCACAACATTGCGTTGCTACCCCTGAACTTAAGCAAGCGTTAATCTACGGACATTAGAAACACTGTTTGGTGCATTAGTCTACTGCTCAGCAGTTAGGTCTATAAAGTCGGAGATAAATAAGGTCGAGTATCGGAGGTAACATCGAGACCCGCTCGATGCGCCCGATTGTCCATGTGAATGTTTGGAAAGAGCCCCGATCGAGGTATTTGACCTGCAAAACCTCAGGGGCGGCCCGGGGCAGGATGGATGTCCGCTAGTCTAAATCGACAGCTAACAAGCCATCACCGGGAAGAGAGTTAAGAGTTAAAGGATGGAAGAATGAGGTGAGTGAGGCGGAAGAGACGGGAGTAAGTAGGGAAGGTTTTCAGGTTGAAAACCCTCAAAATCTTCGAAAGAAGAAAGCTCTTCTCAAAAAGAACAACCCTGATCTTCTTTGCCCCACCACCTCGTGGCGCTAGTCGTCCTTGTTCACAATTTCGTACCGCAGGAAAACCAGCGGAAGCTTGAGTCGGCCTCTAAAGGGAAGCGCCGCTTTGTAAAGCCCCTTATTCTCTAGAATGACCCACAAAAGTCCGCGCCAGAACCCACGGGCCCTGAACTTGAGATCGTGCAGCGACCGATTGTACGAGGTCACCACCGCCTTCAACTGGCCGCTGTTAACGTCGTTGTAGTAGGCCACCACCTGCAGGGGGGTTTCGGAAACGTCCTTGGACTCGGCGGCTGCCTGCAGTTTCACATGGACCAAATGTAAAGCGTAATTGATCGCTAACCTGCTGCTGTACACAGCGAAATCAAGAAGGAATAGCGTTAGCATAGGCGTCAAAATGAGCCCTAGCAGGAGCTTGCTGAAGAGCACCACAGCCAGCTCCACAGCGCCCACGTGAGAGAGTAGCAGAATCATGCTTAGTACTGCTGAAGAGCTGGTGAAAAGATGCCGGTGAAAAACCCGCTATCTGGCGGCAAGGGATGGTTATATACGCAAAAACACCGGGATACACATCCGTATATCCCACGGAAGTGTGGGCCTGCACAGGGGCTGTGGGATGCGCTTGTAAGGCCGAAAGGAGATTGTTTGGGTTATGTGCCGGACGCGGGGCATGCCCCTCGCAATGGGCCCTATTGTTAAGCCGGTTACCCGGCCAGAAAGCCCCTGCCGCCTCACCAGCGGAAGAATTTTTCACGGATATCCAGCGAAAGAACGCGAGGCCGTGGATGTGGCACCGGGAGGAACCGGGTGGGCCCACTAGGAGTGTATGTGCCGCGGTGATGAACCTATCTTATCTACGTTGTCTGAATTCTGAAGACACTTCTGTTTCTGAGCAATATATTAACGCATACAGATTGAGGATCCGACAATTGTCGGGTGTGATATGGATATAGGAAGCGATGGCGGTTGCTGGAGACCACTGTCATATTGCGGTATGCTGTAGATCTGCGATGGCCGCTTGGGGGATCCGTTATGAACGCCGACATTCTGAGCGACCTTACACTTGGCTAGAGTCCGGATATTGTCGCCCGACATTCGGACATTTTTCAGGGTATGCGCCGAGAAGTCGGGCGTTTTTATCAAGTCGCCGACAGTTATCGGTCGGGCGCGCATCCAGGTCTGCACAAAGCGGATGTGGGCATGGAGTCTGTAGAAAGTGGATGTGGTATGTGGTTGCTCAAGTGGTTGCGGCATGGTGTCTGGTGTAGGGGGCGCAAGGGTGGATTTGCGTCCGGCACAGTCCGATTCTGACAATTCCGCTCACCGCTCTCCGTACGCACCAGACCATCCTGCACATGGCCCGTTAGTGTTCGACCCTGGCAACAGACAAGTACCGCTGCTGTTTCGCCGAGGGTTGTCTGGACACTTTTACTGCACACATAAACGAGGTTCGTTAGGTGGGCGGGCTGCCAAGGTCCTATATTGTCAGTGTTTGGCCTAATTAGGCTATTGTTTGCGAACGCCATTTAGGCCAGCGCACTGCGGCCCTATTGTGGATTCCGTAATGCTCCAATTGTCTGCAGCTAGCCATGCGTTTTCGACGTCCTTGGGACGGCAAGTTCGCACTTTCGTCCTCCACAGAAGACCCCGTGCCAGGAGCGCGCCCTCGGGACAACAGTCTGGTCTGTTCGTTCTCACTTGCAAACGCACCTCGCGAATCGTATCGTGATATTTTTACCCAGTGTCTGCAGGCTCCATCTTGCGTCTGGGCCTCGGTCCAGGAGTAGCGGTGGTGCCGCGGTAGCCCAGAGTGATTCCGGCGAACAGAATAGGCTGGTTAGATGTGCATCATGCAGCCCAGACTGCCAATCTTCAGCCGTGTATGGACACAGCAACTACCCCAAGTTGCCCAGGCGTGACCTGCATATGCCGTTTCGGAGATGGCGGTTTCCCCAAACCGAACGAAATAAATTTAATGACAGTCACGTATGCAATTAAGGGGCACGACTGTGCAGGGTGCATGCAAGCCTGGGCCGACGCATCTTTTGCATTCTGTGCAGAATGCATATTTCCAGTGAGGGTCCTGGGAGATACGAGGTACCCGCCTCTGGGGTTTACCCCCACATGGCAAGGCCCGTATCACAGCACCTGGTACCTTTCCCTTGGCTTGGTCTAGCCACACGCCTTGCAACAGCAGCTCTGGTCAAGACAAAAGAACTGGCAGAATTACGGAGCCCACGCCGGGTGCGTTTCATTCGCGAATTGAACACGACTTATCAATCCCGCGCGTCGTTGGCCAATTCCACGCAGCAATGCATGCGTCCGCTTGCGGCTAAAGTGTGTCTGATCCAGTGGCACTCTGCCGGCAGCACCGGAACCGGCCCACCCAGCCTGCCAGAAATAGCCATCCGGTAGGCAGCTGGCGGCATAATGCACCGCGGCACAATGGCATTGTAGCATCACCAAAGGTATTTTGCACGTAAACGTCTGCGAAGCTCGTAAGTGGGCTGAGAAAAATTGTTTTATCCAGGGAGCATATTTTCTGCGCGCGGGCTATTTTGTGGCATGTCCTGTGCATCTTGCATATGCACGAATTGTGGTGCTGCATGTTCCCAATTCGGCGGCAGATCGTATATTATGTGATATGCAGATACAGAGTTTGTGAGCTAAATTTCATATACAGACGTAGGGTATGCCTACAGCTGTACACAGTTCCAGACAGCGATTATTATTTGCTGTATTATTTCCATTATTTTTTTTATTCTGCCCCACCGTTGATAAGCGGTGTATAATGCATATATATAGAGCCGTGTCCTGGACCTATACTCACCACTGCTGCCTTTGAGTCCGGGTATTGGTGCATCCGTTGCAACTGCCACCTGTTATCTACATTCTCCTGGACAATTCCACTTCCAGCCTCCAGCTTATGGCTTTTTGACCAATCCTCCGACCCAATGAAAGTTACCAAGGAGCTTCTTAGCAAGAAGTCCAACCTGTTGCGGCCCTACAAGTCGCGCACCCAGCGTCCCTGCGACTTCTGCCGCAAGCGCAAGACATGCTGTATCATCGAGAAGTCCATTCCCTGCACCCTGTGCATCAAGTTCAACAAGGGTGTCTGCACCTTCAACGAGGGCCCCGTCAAGCGGGTCAACCGCAACACGCTGCCCAAAGCCAGGGTCAAGCGGGAGGACTACGAGCCGTTTTTCGACAGCCCCAGAATCCCCGCACCGTCCTACAAAGAGAGCCTCGCTAAGGAGGACCGCGACCTCGCGGGGTCGCTGCTAATCAACAGGGGCAAACACATCGCCGGGTTGGACCTCCCCGGGTTGAAGATTCCCGCGCTAGCGTCTCAGTCGTTGCCGCTCTCGCAGAACTATCTCTTGAGCTACAACACAAGCCAGCCGCAGCTGGTCGGCAACACCTTGTACGATTACCAGCCGCAGCTGGAGGTGGCCGACAACACCAAGCGGTTCTCCATCGACAAAACAAGCCTGTCGCTGTCGGTGGAGACGATTTCGACCATATTTGACACGCGGTCGCTGCTGAGCTACTCGCTGCCGCTGTTTCTGGCCGCCCACAAAGACTTTATGCCCAGCATCCCTGTGGTGCAGAACTCGTTCACTCCGTTCCAGCAGGGGCTCAACAAGAACGCGCCGCCGCTACAGTACGCCAACAACCTACCGCCGCACACGTTTGGGTACGAGGAGTTCGCCAAGCCGGTGCTTTCGTACGACGACGCGGCCGTGTACGAGCCGCAGACATTCGAGGCGTTCAAGGGCCTCCCCAGTACCAACACCAACGAGTTGCATTATTACGACTTCTGAACCGGCTTGAAGGTTTCGGGGTGGAAGGTTCGACGGTGGAAGGTTCGGGTTTAAGTCGGCGCACTTTTCAGTTCTTGCAGCATGCTGTATCTTTTTTTGGAGTTCGACACGGTCGATCGTTTACGTAACTTTAGTTCTATCAACAACCTTCTACTGGCAGCATGGTGCGTAGACCTAGTGGAGGACCAGAAAGGTATGGAGGGCCAGACTCGTACGGTTATGGCTGCGAGAGCCGCAGTGCATACGCACCTCTCTGCAGACACCCGCGGTGCATGCCGCAGACAATCCTTTAGTGGGTTGACAGACGCCGCTAGTGTCGGGGTTTCCGCCTGATGACCAGCGTCCGAATGTCTGCCTATGTGTCTGAACACAGGACATTTGAGCCAACGCAGGGCGTGAACACTTTGTAGAAACTGCGGGGTGCGACGCCTGAGAGGCTGGCTCTTATTACTCATGCTGACATTTCTCCACAATGTCAGGTCCACGCCTCTTAGTCATATCTGACATTTCGTAATGCAGACGCTTAGCATTGCATAATAGTCGCTTTCCTATGGGGCTTGGCGCGTTGGGTTTGTGGTGATTCGCTACTGTTATCTACATGCTGCGTGCGGTGCATCTTGTTTAGGCCAGGCGCCGCTAAGCCCTTTGATAAAAAATGCCGTCACTTGGCAAATGTGGGGTCCTTCTCAGACACTGCCGCCACGCGGGTATGAACTACTGTCGGTTTTCAACCACGGTGTCTGCCCGACAAATGCCCCGTGGCTGGAGTGCACGGCCTCCAAAGAGTCTGCGAGGCAGGCCCAACCGTCAATCTCCCATCAAAGCCCTGGCACTAGCACATGCTACATGTCACGTACGGCGGCACTTCGTGTGTTACGAAAAACAAAAGCCTTGTGAACAGGTACGAAAGACTGTAAGTCCGCTGCCTCTTAGGAGGATAAGCCTCGCAAACGTTCTAAAAGCTGTCAAAGTGGTTGCAGACAAGGCTTGTTGACGTGCACGAAGCCCTGAGTCCTCAAACCGGGAACCGCCGCGCACGATAAGGGGCTTTGAATGGAGGCTGACGAGTTGCGGAAGGGGCCGGAGTTAGGCGAAAGTGAGATGCGAAAAACAGACACGGATGGAGGAGCATAAGTGTGCCGCTTTAGGGATGTCTGTTTTCAGGTCTTGTCTTACGGAACAGTCGTGAAAGTTAGCAGACTCGCAGAAGATACGCCGAAAGGAATAGACAGACATTTTCCTGTGGACTTTTCAGACACCAAAAGCATTCGAAGGGAGGTACCACCGGATAGCCAATGAGAGAATACATATGGGTAACTTTACGAGCATTCGAAGGGAGGTACACCGGATAGCCAATGAGAGGATACATATGGGTAACTTTACGAGCATTCGAAGGTGACATATATAGACGGCGCAGCAGCCTCAGACACCCGGCCAATAACCAACAACCAACAACCCGTCCTGAGAGACACCATTTCAGACACCATTTCAGACGTCATTTCAGACATCACTTGGAGACCCGTCATTCCCATTGGCACAAAAGGCAGACACCAACCACTTCTCGGGTGCCTCACAACTTGAACCGCCTCTCGGCCTCGGCCCAATTGATCACATTCCAGATGGCCTTGAAGTAGTCCACTTTGACATTCTGATATTGCAAGTAGTATGCATGTTCCCACGCATCGATTGCCAATAACGGCACCAAGGGTCCGACAATAGTGTCCTGATTAAACGTTGTCACCACGTCCAACAGGCCGCCGTTCTGGGTGTTTTTGACTAAAAAGGCCCATCCGGACCCTTGGATTCCCGCCAATTTTGCATTGGTGATCGCAATCAAGTTGTCGAAAGACCCGTACTGGGCGATCACCTGTTTTCCGAACGCGCTGTCTTTGTCTGGAAGCTTTCCGCCGTGCTGACTGTTAGGCGAAAGCGACTTCCAGAAAAGGACGTGGTTGGTATGGCCTCCGCCATGGAACTTGATATTCTGCTGGATCTCCACTGCCTTCAACACATCGCCTTTGGCCTCGGCGGCGGCTAATTGCTCAATGGCAGCATTATAGCCATTGACGTAGGTTTGGTGGTGTTTGGAGTGGTGAATCTCGTTGATTTTGCCGCTAATATAGGGCTCCAACGCATCATAGGCCCAGTCCAACTTGGGCAATTCGATTTTGGCGGCTTCCGAAACAGACATATCGAAAGAACAGGGGTATCGAGAAAAGAACGATGGAGGGGAGTCCCACGCTTTATATAGTGCTCATATACCGTAGCGGTTATTGCGAAAGCCCACAATGATCGCCACACTGTGCGCAAATTGTCCGATGCCGCTTATTCAGCAAAATGTCTGTAATCGAATTGTGGAGAGAAGAATTAGGTTACGGTTGCAACGTCGGCTGCGGGCCGCTGGCTGTGGTTGCAAATTGTGGACTGTGGGGTGTGGTGGATTGTGCAGGAGGTTCGAAAGAGGGCCGCATGTGCCGAATGAGGTAATTGGCCAGTGTCGGTGGCACAACGTTGCAGACAAGGGCATGCGGCACCTACAGGATTGCGCGTGGACCGTTCCGCAGACAATAGTACTTCAGCCACCGCTAGGGTCCTTGGGAGGTTTCCTACCACAATTGCCAATTTGCAGCCATCTACATTTTGCTGAAACAGTTTCTCCGTTGACGAACATTCCACACGCAATTGCCCCTCCGACAGTGTTGTCACGGGAACGGGTTGAAACTGACATTGTCGGAAAAATGCCCTGCACCTTTAAATGTGCGCTCTCTCGCCCGACTTTGTCGCGTGTCTGGTAAACCAGTCAACTATTAACTCGCCCACTTTCGTAGGATCTTCCCTGTGCAAGAAATGTCCGATTCCCTCAAGCACTTGAACCTTGACATTTCTGCGATCTGCCAATTTCACTTTCTGGTAATCAAAAAGTCTCCTGCTCATGCACCCGTCCTCGCTACCGGCGAGAATTAATGTCGGAACCCTATCGAAATCTATCTGTGCCTTGAAATTCTCTATGGCCACAGAAAGGCCCACCAAACAACGATAATACGCAGTCACGGCATCCAAAGTACCAGACAGACCATTGATGGTTTCCCTGACGTTTTCAATGGCGGCCCGGGGAAATTTCCACGTCGGCGACCAATAGCTCCACAACCGGTCAAGGTAAGTGTCTGGAGAGGATTTTGCAGACAATTTGCCGTGATAAAAACTGCGGAACTGCATCGTAAGCATATAACTCGAAAGGTATAACTGTTCGGGAGCATACCACAAGATCTCGTGTCCGTGAAGATCAGACAAATACGGAATAGCCAACGTCACAACAGACGTAATCGCCTCGGGATACAAGTATGCCGCCCTGTATACTGCGATGGCTCCCCAATCGTGGCCCACAAGATGTACTGGAGTGGTTTTGGACTCTCCCACCACCTGCTTGATCCATGCATTAATGTCGGACGCCAAATCGGCGATTTTGTAGTCGTTTTGGGAACCCTGACTGGACCTTTCGTAGCCTCTCATAGAGGGCGAGATGAGCAACACGCCTTGGGGAAGGCCTTCAAGGAGAACGGGCCATATGTCTCTGTAGGAGGAGTTATTGTCGGGAAAACCGTGGAGGAGAAACACCACCCTATTCCACCGGCGGGGGGCGGCGAAAATGCCGGATTCGGGGATGTTGGAGAGGGCACTGAACTGCCGATTCCCGTTAGAGAGGGTGATGGTGTGTTCTTCAGACATGGCGGTGTGTCGAGAGAAGACGCAGGGTTTGAATTCTGTAAATGTCAGACATGTGTGTTATATTCGAAGCATGTGAATGTAGGTTTTCGCAGTCTGATGTGGAGTAATATGTGCCAAAACCGGGGACTGTGAGGCGACAGCCCACAGGAAGGGCGCAACCGAGGAACGGCCGGCCCATAATAATGGGCATGAAGTGTGCAGACAGGGCGGCCTGTCATAGATGCATTGGACACTTCGAGTGCAGACAGGGCGGCCTGTCATGGATGCATTGGACACCTCGAGTGCAGACACCGGACTACAGAGGAAGATATTTTGCGGGGAGGCGGTGCACGTTTGTTGGGCGTACACAGCGAAACACACACTCCTCAGCCCTGTCACCCCTTGACATGGACACCAACCAGACAGGCAGTTCTACACGTTTTCAGGCGGGGTGTGGACAAATGATGACACGCCACCAAAAGCAATCATATAGTGCTGAAGTTACCGCTGTAACGATGGCAACCGGTCCATCCGTAGCGGTGCATTCCCATGCAGAGTCTACAGACGAGAGTATACTCTACAAGCGTAAATTGACGGTAATTTCGTCAGATAGGAAGTCCGCGCCGCAATTTCATACTAGGAGCAGTGTTATCGGCTGCGGCCAGAGATGCGCACCGTGGTCTGAAAGCGCCCCTGAGAGCGAGAACTTCGTAGCGGATCCGACACCGAGTTGCATGTACGGCTGAGCACTCATGTCTGCACCGACTCAGGTCGAAGCTTCAGACGAAACCCACATGCAGCGTGCATGATATTAATATGCACTGCAGATACAGCATTTTCACTAAGAGCAAATAATACCCGATGCCGCTGATCCCAGCACTCCCAGCGTGAGGGATTAGTGGCACTGTGCAGGGAACTAGAAGACAGGCGGAACATTAAGCTATTATTATCTGACGCCTGCTGCACGAGCGCTCCTCATTTGCCATAGTATGGCACCGATCGGCATTGCATGGAGAACGGATCTGCGAGATCAGGAACGTTGCATTGCCTCACGCCTCCGGGTTACGAGCGTCTTCAAGAACGCATGTACCCACATGCGCTTACCTTTCCGCACCACAGGGTTTGTACATAAGAATGGCTGCAGTTGCCTGCTGGGGTAGATGCATGCCCGGGCCATAGCCGCAGGCCAGACGCGGAATTTCCCCATGTGGAAAGTCCAACAGGCGCACGCGGCCCAATAGGGCCACTTACCGACAGGTGAAACGGACGCAGACGTCTAATTTCCAACGATAAGAAATACTGCATGTGTCTCGGGCCGAGAGACCGTAGCGAATCGGGGATATTTTCAGGCCAAGACACCACGATATATTTTGAACACCGTGCATATTCCAACGGCAATAGCCCATTCGGGCCTTTTGGCACCACCAGGAAACCCTGACCACCGTATTTTAGAACTTCGGCCACAACGGGCCATGCTTGCAGGTGCAGTATACACGGCCAGCCGAGTGCGGCTGAAAGCCAGGTCGTAAATGCAGCCGTCATTCTAGGAACAATTTATTAAGCTAACGCTAGGAGAATTGAATGCAATAAATAGTATGGACTTTTCCATAATGCAGAGTGTGTGGGGATGGGCGGTCGGAGCAGTCCCAAAGCGGAAATCCCGCTCGAGGGTGGAAGGTGGTGCTAGGAAGCTGCTTATGGGAAGCAGTGGATCTGGGGAAAGTAGCAGAATCTAGATGCGGAGGTCACATGATCAGGCACTTAAATATGGTGACCTTCATTTGGGCCAATTATAGCCAACTATCAGTGCCGTCAATTAGACAGATGCTCCGCACGAGAGAGTGCCGATATCCTCAGGACCACAATTGGATGAGTACTGGTGATGCAGTCAGTCACGTTTGGCCAGTGTAATACCACGTTAGGGAACCACTGAGGGCCGCTGAATGGTATGGGTGAATGTAGTGTTCCCTGATTGAACCCACATATAGCGGTGCCAGCGTCTAGGGCCCTTTAATGGCTCCCAAGCAGTCTTGCCACAATAGGAATTGTTTGATGGTTCACTGGCATAACTCCATCTTGTAATGCCGATGAGAGTCTGTGAGGTTACCGTGGCGGAACATACTGCCATTTACAGCCTTGCGACTAATGGAGTCGCTTTTTCCAGAAGGCGTTCTTTCCAGGCGCTCAGACGTTATCCTGGCGGCGTTTTTCCAGGCGCTCAGACGTTATCGTGGAGCGTTCTTCCAGGCGCTGAGACCATATCCTGGAGGCGTTCTTCCAGGCGCTCAGACCTTATCGTGGGGCGTTCTTTCCGGCGCCGTGGCCTTTTCCAGAGCCAGCACTGGCCAAGAATGTCGAGACGCCAATAAAATCAGCGAGAGCCCACGTAAACTTCCGCAGACGTCACCAGGATGGCAGGTTCCTCAATAGTAGACCTTTTATCCAGTCTTTGCCCCACCTAATGAATATTATAGCTCCATTTCGCCTTTTGTAATGCAATAAACACCATCAAGGCAAGAGTCGCCGAGCCAATCAAAAGCAACAACGAGAGTCGGTCCACCATCTTCCGTTTGGTCTTCTTTTTACGCACTTCCTTTCGGATTCGTCGTTTTGTCTCCGTCTTGAGGATCTTCACTTCTTTTGCAGTCGTGGACGGGTTCCGTGACTTCATGTAATGCACACACTCGCTGGGATGAAGCTCGCCCAAATAGTACGGGCCCAACATTTGCACTGCCACGTCGGAATGGGCCACATCCTCGAAAGCCTCGGTTGCATCCACGCCGCCACAATCAAACATAACCTCGGCGCCGCCCGGGTGGTCCTTGCAGAAGTCCGTGACGTCGTACACCTTATTGAAGATGATCATCCAGAGATCGTGGGGCTGGTCGTGGGTTTTGATCTGATCTAGCGTGTATATTCGGCCCGAGGGCTCGATATCCGCCAGTCGGAGGGATTCGGACTTTTTGCCGAAGAAGGGAATCATGCTGGAGCGTAAATGACGGTGCAGGGACTCGAAACAGTGCCCTGGGGAATATTTTATGCAGACTTGGAGCCAAAGGGCTATGTATCGTGCAGAGCTGAACTCCACCGATAACTTGCGCCACAGGGGCCGGAAAAAGACGCTGAAAACACCGGGAAGCACGCGTATGAAAGCACTATCCGATGGCCAAGATGCACGTCGTCAAAAACCACGCTGCTGTTGCAGAAGCCGCCAAAGTGTTAGCGCCTAAGTTGAAGACCAGAACCAACGCGTGTGCAGGATTTTGAACTTTGGGCTGGGGTGTGCGCCAACCACACCCGCCGCGCAAAGCCCCAGCGCGTCACGTGACCGATTCCGCCGCACGTGACCCTTTCGCCTGAATCAACTCGACAACCACTCGCCAAAACCACCGGACCACACCAAAAATCAGGAAGGCCGGCGCCAAACACCCGCACACCGCAAAATGAACAGAGCCGCCCTCCCCTCCTCCAAGAAAACCCACTCGGAAAAGCACAAGCAGATCTTGAAGCAGTTGTTGAAGGAGCCTGCCAATAAGACGTGTGCCGACTGCAAAACCTCCTCCCATCCTCGGTGGGCGCTGTGGAGTCTCGGATGCTTCGTGTGCATCCGGTGTTCCGGAATCCACCGGTCCATGGGAACCCACATACTGAAGGTCAAATCGGTGGATTTGGACGCGTGGACCGACGAACAGGTGGAATCCATGGTCAAATGGGGCAACCACAAAACAAACGGCTACTGGGAGGCCAAGTTGCCGGAGGGCTACGTGCCGGATCAGCTGAAGATCGAGAACTTCATCAGGACGAAATACGAGATGAAAAAGTGGGTGCTGTCACCTACGGTTCCCAATCCCATGGCGCTCAAAAGCGCTGAAAAACCCGCCCCAGACGCCGCCAAAACGAGCTCTTCGCATTCTGCCGACTTGTTGGACGACGATTTCGGCTCTTTCACCACCTCCCCGTCGCCTGTGCCCGTTCCAGCCATCAAAAACTCCCAGAAACTGCCAATTCAGGCCTCTTCGAACCCGCTACCAAGGCTTCCCACACAGGTCAGCGGCGGGTCGCATAATGGCGGGCTCCAGTCGTCACAATCTACGGGCGGAAGTTTCAATAACGGCCGCAACGACCTCAAAAAGTCCATTTTATCCTTATACTCGTCGCCCTCGTCTTCTTCCTCTTCTTTCATCCAGCCACAGCAGCGCCAGCAGCAGGCCGTCAACAACTTGTCGAACTCGCTAGGCGGGTTGAATTTCGGCTCTCCCGCAGTCTCTCAAAGCACCAATTCAGTGGCGCCTTCAGCGAGGCCTCCAGTGCCCACAAAATCGCCGCAAATCCCGTCCCAGCAATGGGCCAACGAATGGACCACCAACAGCAGCTCGTCCAGTTTGCCGGCCAAACCCACCGGATCTGTCAGCATTGGTCTTGATGACGATTTGTTCAAGAATGTGTGGAATTAGCGCGTTTTGTCTGCATTGAGGTGGAGGAGATGAGACTGTGAGGTTGCGATCTAACTTGGCGAAGGCCTGGAGCTGTGTGAAATAATGCATGAAAGAGTGGCGCAACATCCAAACTGAGGGCCTTAAAATGTGAACGGCGACCGGCAATACGGCACCGGTTCCGCTGTCCTTTTAGTTTTCACTGGCGGATGTTTCTCTCGCTCTATGGGGCATACTGGTGATGGAAAGTCGATGGGCCAAAGGACGTTTCCATGGTCTTAACACAGAGCCGCTGTCAGAGCGGAAACTGAAGTACGGCCCTCTAGATGATATACTATGATTCTTCAGATTGCGAAAGAAGCATCCAACGTTCTCTGGGAATATTTACATTGGTGGATTGAAATACAGCATTTGAAGGTGCCTTGTAAGATTTGTAGTAGAAGGGAGACTGGAAGAAAAGAGAAAGAAACCATGGTGTAGAGTATGGCGAAAAGTGTGGTCGGTCTCACATGTTAGCAATGAACGCTATAAGACGAGACGTCACGAAGACCAGCCCAGCGTTGATTCCGGGCTGGTGATTGCCTACTGAACTACGCACTGGCAAAGACGATGCGTATAGCGTTTCTAGCATATTTCAGTCAACCCTCAGATGGCTGCAAAATTGACAGTCCTACTATGTACCACGATTGGGTGATGTCAGCAGAAGTTTCACAGTAGCTGGATGGCGCTTAATGTCCTCCGGTAGTTGGCAATCCGATGTACACCTTGAACGAGTCATAAATCAACCACTGGAAGCCGGTCAACGTACCGATCATGACGATTCTCACCGGCAAGCCGTTCCACACGCCCGCAAAACCGATCTTATTGTAGATACGGCCCAAGGCTGCGCCTGTGGACTCGCCGGGCTTCTTATCGGAGTTGATCTTGGAGACCATGACATCCGCTGGGTGGGAAACCACCGCACAGAAAATACCGGCGATGTAGCCTCCCAAGAACGAAACACCCGTCTGCTGAAGAGGCGAGTACGCAGAAGCGGGCTTGCCCAAGTAAGCGTAGATTTGCTCCACGGTCTTCTCGAAACTGGCAAATTTGACCATGGTGTAAGGAACCTGGCGGAACCACAAAGGCACCAAGCCCTTGTAGAGACCGGCCACACCCTCGGCCGCCACGATCTTGCGCCAGCCATCGCCCACGGAAGTCGCAAACGGCGGGATGGAGGTCTGTGTTCTCACCTTGATGGTTTCGAAGGGACACAAGGCGAGATCGGCAAGAAACTCCGCCGACGCCGACGCCGCCAAGTAGACTGGCGTCTTGTAGTTGTTGGCGAACTCCGGGCCGACGGCATCGGAGTACTTCTTCTTGAAGAACTCGTAGAACCCGTACTTACCTGCACCCTGGAGCGAGTAGCCAATGAAGGTGGCACCCACACCGGTGAAGATGGAGTCTCCGGAAGTCTTCAAAATCTTCTGCCAGCCCTGGATATTGGACTTGTAGAGCGAAGAATCCACCTGGCGTCTGCACTTGACGAGATCCAAGGGCGTGACCGCTGAATGGGTGGGGCCGCACGCCACGATACCGCCAAAGGTGCACGCAGCGAAGTACTCGTTGCTGAAGAGCTCAATTCCCCTTTTGGGGCTGCCGGAGCCGCCGGAACCGCCAGAGAGCTTTCCAGCAGCCTTTTTGACTGCGTCGTTAGCAGGCTGCACAATTGCGTCCGCGAGGTTGGCCATAATGAGAAGAGAAGAACGAGAAGAGAGAACTGAGAAGAAAGAACCCGAAAGGAGCGAGGAAGAGGGGATAGGAGGAAGAGAGAAATGAACAATCCTTTATCTGTGGATCCGGCACATGGGGCTCAGATTGCTTCGGCTTAGACAGGCTATGGCCGAGATGTACGGGTGCATTTCAGGGTCTTTTACCGATGCAGCCGACATGAAATGACAGAAGGAGCGAAGCAAGCAACAGGCCGCTGAAAGCTGGGCGGGCCCGTCGCAAGCCAAGAGGTCGGCGGAGGAGAAATGGCGTGGTTTGGTTGACGGTGGCGGTTAGGGGATGAATCAGGGGGATTCCGAGGCGCTGGAAAGCTGCAAAATGGCGGCGTTGAGGAATAGACCGATGGTGTAGAGGTTTTAGACGGCGGAGAGGGGCCAGAATGAGCAAGGGTTTGTATGTGGGCTGCGGGTTATGTGGGTTGAGGTTATATGAGAGTAGACCGGACCATATGGAGTGTCGCAAACGATGTCGCAAACGGTGTCGCAGAATTAAGACACCTTACGTCATAGTCTTGGCCGAGTGACTGACTGAAATATGTCATATAAAACCGTACGTTATTTAAGTCATTGATCTAGGCATGAAACCAATCGGTGGCTCAAGCAGTGACTAGACATGCAATGCAGGTAGTTTCCACGCATGGCACAAGTCACGCGCCAAACCCACCAATTCGTCAATGCCGCCATACTTCGCTCCGCCTTCCTTTCACGCCTTCCTTGGCCCTTCCTTCGCCCTTCTTTGGCCACAGGCCGTGATCTAAACCATAGTAAAACACCCACCTTTTCGCCACCTTGCCTTTTCACGCACTCCCTAGCTCCTCGCAATCTCCCACTTCACCTCCACCACACTAACCTCCGCCCCTGCCTTATCATCGTAGTCGTACCATTCGCCATCCTCCAAGTCCACCTCCTGGAACACCGTCCCGGATTCGGCCCCCACACACTCAAACCGCCCGTCGGGAATAAACTCCACGAAATCAATGCCTCTAGCATCTATCACCAACACATTGACCCATTTGTTCTTATCCTCTGTCTTCACCTTTTCCTTCGTCCTGTCAATGGAGGCCGTTTTCTCTTTCTTGCAGGAATGGCACTTGAAAACGAAACTGGCTGCGCCCGACGATTTCGTCATATCGTACGACTCAAACCTGTTGATGGAAACTGGCTTAGGGTGTATTTCCCGACATCCAGTGCATTCTATGCGAAACGAGTATTCAAACGGCGTTTCGGCGTTATCGAGTGGCTGCAAGTCTGTCACTCCTTCGAGCTCAGCTTGTGCCTTGAGATAATATACGCCCATACTTAAGAGATGTGGCAGTAAAGGGAAGGTGACTCAGCTCAATTGGGAAAAGCGCTTTTCATTGCGAAAAATCCTCTAAGGGCCCAGCTCCACACTTTGCGTGCGCCACAACATGCCCAAAAATGCCACGATAGGCCTGAAATGCTCTGAAACGCACTCCAACCGCTCAATTAGCCCTTACGTAGTTTTTCAGCCGGTCTCCTAGCCCACAAAATGATCTTTACCGTGAAATGTCGAAAAAAAGGACCCCCACAAGGTGTTTCCGGCCCCAGAAGGCCCCGGAAGCCCGTTCCGTCGCCAGATCCCGTTTTGCCGCCCTCGTCTACCCTTTGCCGCTCTCTCCTGGCCGTTTCGACAAAAAAATCGTGCCGTACTCCGCTCCCTCCGGACCCGCTAAGTCTTTTGCGATTTTCGTCACGAAATTTCTACTACACCTTTTTATTCAAATCCACAAAGGGCCCCTCCAAACCGCCCCAGACCGCAGCCACAGCTTCTAGAAGCTTCTCTGCGTCTATCTGCATTAGCCACAAGGCTCGATCCGGCATTTTTCAGACCCGAAAGTGCCCATCACAAGCCGAATCCGGCATTTCTAAGCGCCCACCTACGGCCCGACCGGCGTTTCCCAACGCCAACCGGCCCGCCAAACGACCAACAACAGGACGCCACCCGATTTCTTCCGCCGTTGCCACTCGACAACCCGGGCTTCTCCGATCTTGCATATATAAACCCCATGCCCAGCCCCCAGACCGTTGCGGAGGCCCTCCCCAAGGACCAGGCCAAATCCGATAATCGGGACTTCTCGGACCGCGTACAGGGCGAGGACCTCGAGTTCCGTGCGTCCGAGTCCCTGGCGTTCCATATCAGGCACAGAATTCGCCATCTAGACATGCTTCTGCCTCCATATATTTTGTCCAAGCTTCTGGCCAACCAGCTCATCACCATTTCCGGGGCCGCGTCCGGCTTTGTCGCCGGCGTGGTGGTGTGTCCTCTAGATGTGGTCAAAACCCGTCTCCAGGCCCAGGGCGTGTTATCGCAGGCGAACGAGGACTACCACCGACGCCATCCCAACCTGGAGGTGCAGTTCAAGCCGAAGTATAAGGGCTTTGTGGGTGCCTTTCGCACCATAATCCACGAAGAAGGCATCAGGGGCCTCTACAGAGGCCTTGTTCCTATCACAATCGGCTATTTGCCAACCTGGACCATCTATTTCACCGTCTACGAAAGAGCCAAGAACTTCTACCCCCAATTCAACAGAGAGCATTTTGGAATGACTATGGACCTGTTCAACCACTTCTGCGCGGCACTCACGGCGGGAATGGCGTCTTCGGTGGCTGTGAACCCCATATGGGTGGTCAAAACGCGGCTCATGATCCAAACTGGCAAGAACTCCACCATTTACGATTCTGCAACGCCCCCACAGTCCACCACGGCCGCAAAAACTGAAGTCAACGACATCAAGAACGCAGCAAAACCGGCCCGCTCCTACTACACCGGCACCGTGGACGCCTTCCGCACAATGTACCGTGAAGAGGGCTTTCGGGTGTTCTATCTGGGGCTCGTTCCGTCCCTTTTCGGGCTTCTCCACGTGGGAATCCACTTTCCCGTGTACGAGAAGCTTAAGCGGGCTCTCCACACCGACCAGGACGACCAGGAAGGCAAGCTCTGGCGGTTGATCGTGGCATCATCCTTCTCGAAAATGATCGCCTCCACCATAACCTATCCCCACGAAATCTTGCGGACCAGAATGCAGATCCAGGCCGATAGGAGCGACATACGGTTCAAATCCGACAGCAAGTTGGTGGACTCCGTTCTCACCATCTACAGAAAAGAGGGCTTGCGGGGCTTCTACGCCGGGTATCTCATCAACTTGGCCCGCACGGTGCCCGCCAGTGCGGTAACCTTGGTGAGTTTCGAGTATTTCAAGACATACTTGTTGGAGCTCAGCGGCCACAAACAGCGCTAGATATGTACTATAGACTATGCATAGAGATAGAGATGGAGGTTAGAAAGGGGGTGTAGCAGGGTTATATAAGCAGATAGGGACATTAAAACCGAGAGTTTTCTAGGTCAATTTGCAGCAAATGATTCAAATAGGAGGTTAAATGAGCCGTTTATCGAAACCCGTCTGGGCTCTTTATTCTATACAAATTCACGTGTTTTTTGTAACTTCGTTATATGGTGTCCGATTCGTATACTTCGTACCACGCCATTTCCTGTAGAAGCTGAAAATCACTTTTTATACTACGGACTTCCTAAACGGGTCACCATTTGGCCTAATTGGGCATACTTCTACCTCCCTGCCGATTTGGGCCATTTTCATCCCCAATTAGGTATCGTTGTAGCTCCAATTTCAAGTGGTCTCTTTTAGCATTTTAATCTTTCGCGATTTCTCCGTATTTTCGTCGTTTTTCTAACAAATACTACTTCTTTTCCTCGTAAACACCCCGTTGATTTGGGCTTCCACGCCAGATACATCGCTCTAAAGCCACAGGCACATTTCCACGGCTGCACGAACCGTACCTGTCAAATTTGAGCGGCTCAAAACGGCCCATTTTTGACACAATTCATCCTTTCTCACTCTTTTTGTCACTATAAAGAGGCCACCAATGCGTCTTCAAACAGCACATATAGCGGCTCTAACCGCCCTCTCTTGGCTCATACACCCAATCATAGCACAGCCAGCGGCAATCAATCCGCCAGCAGCTTTGAAAGCCGCCAAAACAGGCCCAGAAGACGACGAACATGGCGACGACCTTTCCACCATCAATAAGGCCGATTATGCCAGCATTGTGCTCCCGGATGCTTTGACGGCAGACTCTTTCATGACTGCTACAAGCGAAAAGCTCACGTTGGTGGAGTTCTTCTCGCCCTATTGCTCGCACTGTAAGCAATTGGCCCCCATCTGGGAGAAGACCTACAAATTGTACTACCAGCAAATGGAGCAGTTGGGCATTCAAATGCGTCAGGTTAACTGTATCGAAAGCAGCGACTTGTGTGAGCGCGAGCAGATTACGTCTTACCCCAATTTGGTGTTATATTCGCCTATCAAGGACCAACCCGGACAGCTGAAGGTGGTGGACCAATTTCCCCGTTCTTTGAAGAGGACCCCGGATAATTTCTTCCGCTTTTTGAAGAATTCCGTGGCCGAGTACTCGGACGGCGTCTCTGCGCTTCCCAGCTCGTCCCGCCTCTTAAACGTGGACGATATGTTGAAACTCGTGGCGGGCGAAATGGACGTTCCTCATTTTGTCGTTTTCTACCCGGCCACCGACAAGCAGTACGAGGCAGCAGACAATAATGAGCGCAGGAGCTTTCCCTCCAATTGTCCCGATTGTCTGGACGTCAAGAGAACGTGGGATAACTTATCCAACCGAGTTTTGAGTGTTGCTCAAACGGGCCACTTCAACTGCTTGAGTAACCCCTCGGTGTGCGAGAAGTTGGAGTTTCTCGAGCTTTCTTCTCCGTCGAAAAAGTTTGTGGAGCCCCGTTTCGTGGTGTTCTTACCCAAGGAAACCGGCCTCATTCGCGTGGACTACACTGGAGACGTGGTGTTGAGCGATATGAAGCATTTTGTGACCAAGTTGTTCCAAAACTCTCAGTACGAGCGTGTGTCGTGGGCCGAATTGTCGGACGTCATGCTGCTTCAGAAGAGCTTGCCTTTTGAGGCGCTCAAGGTGGACCTTCCGCTCGCCAATAAGGTATCAGTGGTCTTCTACTACGACGTGGACACAGTCACGGAGGAGGACAGGGCCATTTTGCCTTACTTGTTGGACTGGGTCACTAAGGCACCTTTCGACATGTACTTGTACACCGCCAAACATACCAAGTTCACCACCAACATGGAAACGCAGGCGGAGAATCTCGTGCAGTACATCAACTACGACGAGACGCCGGAGGGCAAGGCCCCCAACTATCAGTTTGACCGGCCCATGTACTTGGCATCGGCGTTGACGTCTAAACCAACCATTTTGATCTTCAAGGACGACAGTTTGATGCCGGTGGTGTACCAGAGCTTCGCGCCGGAAGCTACACGCATATCGACCCGCGTGGAGGAGTTTGTCAAGAAGAACTGGTTCCCGTTGCAGCAGGAAATGACGCCTACCATGTTCAAGCACTACTTTGATGCCAAACACAACGGCGACAGCAAGGTGTTGGTGACGTTCATTGATTCTTCGGACGCCAAGGCCACCAACGAGGCATTCTATTCCATGCTGTTGGCAGCCCACGAGTACCATTTCCGCAAAAAGGAATACTACTACAACGACATGATGAAGGCACGCGACGAGAAGGCCATTCGCGTCGACAAGTTGAAGCAGGCCAATGCCAATTCGGTGGCCGTTATTGACGAAATGAAAGAGAGCATTCCCCACTTCTGGCACGAGAGCCAAGTGCTTTTCACGTTTGTGGATTTGGCCAAGCCCAGCAACGTGGTGGATATGTATGGATGGAATGTCGATGGCCGCAAGTATGTTGCCGGAGACGCTATAGTGGTGGCCAAGAACAATAAGCAATACTGGGATAAGGGTGTTGATGGCCAGTCGTTGAAGAACGATCCGTACCAGCTTCGTCTGCTTTTGGGGTACCTATTGAGCCCCACATTAGCTCCAGCAGGGCTGACTGTTGAGGCGAAACTTGTGGGAAGTCCCTATGGACCGCTCTTCCGTTTCATGGATCCGGTCCACAAGAAGGGCTTTTTTGGGTACGTTGCCATGGTGGCATTTTTCGGGGTATTTTTGGTGGTCATGAGAAGATTAGTGAGCAGAAGAAGAGCCTCTGCGGGTCACAACTCAGGCATCTTGGGTAACTTCCCTGCCAAAAAGGACTGATGAGTAGGAGGACGATGTCGTACAATTTTGCACAGTTACGTATGCATTTTGAGTAGTTTCAAATGAAGATTTGTCATGTGTTAAGGATGTCCTATACCTAAAGGCTGTTTCAGAAGCAGCCTGGTATTCAGTGTATTGCAATGGAGGGGGAAGGGCGACTTTCTGATAGATAGAAGGATGAACTTATTAGTGATAAATTCACCGGGCAAAATCAACGCTCCAAAGAGATAGAATTACCACACAGTCCCTTCATTATTACTCCTTAGAGATACATTCTTGCCCAAAATCGTGAAGGTCAATATCAAACTCAATGTGATGGCAAAATGGACCTTTTGGTTGAGTGTAGTACCTTTTCCGGCCTTGTCTTATATCCAGTGACTCGTATAATGTGATTTTCAAAGCCAGAGACCCCGGGCTCTCCCTACTCGCCCAAGACGTACCGTTCACGAGCCCGCGCCTCGTTCCACCGCCGATAGCCGCCGTGGAGGCTTCGTATGGCGAAGTTTCGGCCAGGAACCCCGGTCACGTGACTGAATGGCGGGATCACTTGTTTGGGAGGAACAACAGTTCCATTTTCCACCACACAGCAATCGTAGATGATGGACAAGTTGCCCACTTCGCAATTATCGCCAATAGAGACCCTACTTCCGATGGTGGCCAGACGGACCACGGAACTGGCTCCTATGGTAGTATAAGAGCCTATTCGAAGGGGCCCATGAAGGGAGTCGGAGCCGGCGCCTTTGAGCACTGGCGGCTCCACACGGCATCGCGGACCGAGGAAGCAGTATTTTCCAATGTTTATAGCTGTGCCAGCGTCTTCCAGGGCGAGCTTTACGTCTCCTAGTAGCACTGCTTCAGCACAAATGGTGGTGTTATCATGGATGGCGATTGCAGACGCGCCCGAAATACGCGCCCGGCGAGAAACGCGGTTTCCGTTGGCGGTCTCGAGCCATTCGTCCAGCATGGACCGTTACAAAAACGACGAGAAGTGGTGGAAATCGGCGGAAACCAGTGGCCTTATATACCCCGGAAAGACCTGCACCCAAACTGAAACCTCCCAACAGTTGTCCTGCACCGAGACCAGTTCCTTATTAATGTGCCTGCATATGGGCGATGGTCCTGCACGTGTGCGACGCGTCCTGCATCGGCGTCCTGCATCGGGGGCGTATATATAGACGCCGAATCCCACCATTTCCTCTCCACCTTCAAATGTCCGAAAACCTCTTCAGAATCGACTGCGGCTACCAGAACTACGACTGGGGCAAAGTGGGCTCGCACTCTGCCGTGGCGCAGTTTGCCGCCAGCTCCAATCCCTCCACCAAAATCGATGAGGCCAAGCCCTACGCTGAGCTCTGGATGGGAACCCACCCTTCGGTTCCTTCCAAGGCGGTAGCCGCCGGAGACCTTTCCGGCCACGTGTTGCGTGACTTGGTGGCGGCCAGTCCCCAGAAGTACCTTCACCAGGATGTCATCGACAAGTTTGGCTCGTCCCAGGAGTTGCCCTTCTTGTTCAAGGTGTTGTCCATCGAGAAGGTGTTGTCTATCCAGGCCCACCCTGACAAGGCGTTGGCGCGCCAGTTACACGCTAACGACCCCAAAAACTACCCGGACGATAACCACAAGCCGGAAATGGCCATTGCCGTGACGAACTTTGAGGGCTTCTGCGGCTTCAAGCCTTTGCTCCAGTTGGCCCACACTTTGCAGACAGTCCCTGAATTGCACGACATCGTTGGCCAGGCTACGGTGGACGAATTTGTGGCCGAAATTGCCCCCTCTGCTGCGGTGGGCTCGGCTGAAGATGTCAAGAACCGCAAGTTGTTGCAGAAGGTTTTTGGCGCTTTGATGAACACCAGCGAGTCCACTATCGCCGATAAGGCTGCTCTGTTGGTTAAACGTGTCCACGAGCACCCGGAGGTCTTCAGCGCCATCGACTCCCGTCTTCCGGAGTTGATCTTGCGCTTGAACAAACAGTTCCCCAACGACATTGGCTTGTTCTGCGGCTGCTTGTTGCTCAACCACGTTGCGTTGAACGCCGGCGAGGCCATGTTCTTGCAAGCTAAAGACCCTCACGCCTACATCAGCGGTGACATTATCGAGTGTATGGCGGCCTCCGACAACGTGGTGCGCGCTGGCTTCACTCCCAAGTTCAAGGACGTCAAGAACTTGGTGGAAATGTTGACATACTCGTATGACTCCGTTGAGAAGCAGAAGATGCCTTTGTTGAGCTTCGACAAGTCTCGCGGCGACGCCGTCAAGCTGGTCTTATACAACCCGCCCATTGCCGAGTTTGCTGTGTTGCAGACGATTTTTGCCGCCACTGCTGGCAAGAAACAGCACTTTGACGGGTTCAACGGCCCTTCTATTGTCATTGCCACCCACGGCACTGGCTCCATTGCTATCAAGGGCCAGGCTCCACTTGAGGTCAAGACCGGCTACGTCTTCTTCGTTGCCCCGGGCACCGAGGTGGAATTGGTGAGCGAAAGCACCGACGTACCATTCACCACCTACAGAGCTTTCGTGGAAGCCAACTAGTATTTTAATAATAATGAGGTCATAGGAACAGTAGTTTTCAATCAGATATAACGTATATTTGAAACAGGGATGGCTGCGCATTCGCACCCCTCCTATCCGAACCGATTTACAGGTTAGACCCAGTCCCTGAGAATGGTTGCAAAATCGTACACATCGAGGTCTCCTGTGCCCAATCCCACCACAAAGTCTGCTTCCAGCTCCTCCACCAAGTCAGCGCCCACAGCACCTGCATGGAGCTCTACGAGCTCCCCCATAGTGACCCTCTTCGCAGTATAACCAGTATACGCCTTGAGGATATCCAAGCTGGCAGCCATGTTGTTGGTCACGCTATTAGGAAGAGCCTCAATGTGCATGTCGGAATCCACCCAGCACATTGTCCTTTCTTTGACGTCAAAAGCACAAGCTGTGGTACTGTAAGTTTCGCCGGTAAGGTCAAACTTTGCCCTCACGGTGGTGGGCTCGTAGATCTCACCACTTTGGGCCTTCTCTCGAAGCATGTAGCCTGCAAAGCTCAGGGACCAAGAAAAGTTAAGACCCTCGTATACGCGACAGTCCATAACGACATAGCGGAAGCCCGCAGAAAGAACCCCATTCATATCCACATCGATGAACTCTGAGGCTCCGTCGGGGCCGGAAGCGTCGGTGATGTCGCCGGAATGCCACGCATAGTCTTCCTTGAGGTTGGAGAATGACACCAGCAGGGTTTTCTCGAAATTCGCATCAACAACTACTGCTGATAAGTCCTGGTCACATCCATACCAATTGAGGAACAAACGGAGGATGTTCTTGGAGGAGTCCTCAGGAATCAAGTCTAGAGGAACAGTCGAGCCCCGGCCCACCGTCTTCATGTTGCCGGAAACAGAAGCCAACAGAAGCGGAAGCATTATACCAGAGACCTCTGGACGTATATGGACCTTCTTTCCGGCAAGAAGCGCCCGCCCTTTAAACGCTGCCAAAAGCTGGCTTCGCACTATAAGTGTGGCCTCCTCCACCACAGAGGAAGCCAAAGCTGGTAGTGGTTCAACTATAAGTCCTCGTCCTTGCCTTCCTGCAGTCACCACCACTCTGCGTTCCTTCTCGTTAATTGGACGAGCCTTTAGGTGACCAAGGACTTGTAAAAGCACCTTGGAGTCTATGGAGCCCACCAACCGACGGAAACATTTGAGCACCTCAGCACTGTCGCCGTCTCGAAGCAACTTATCGAGGGAGCGAGCGAAGATGGAGGGCGTCTTGGCCAAAAGCTGGGTAGCACAAGCGTAGTCGCCCAGCTTGATGGCCTCTGCAACTACCGTAGCGCTCGTGGGGACGTTATTCTGGTTTCGGAACTGTTCCGCTATCTTGTAGACTCCGGGATACCGATACTTATACTCGCCAACATGCAAGTTATGAAAGGCGCGTTTCCACGTCTCTGGATGCCGTTTGACGTCTTCCACGGAGATCACGCTTTCCAACGCCTCCATGAGCATACGGCGGGTTTTCCGAGGAAAAGACGTGAACTTGACCTTCCTCTTCAACTGGACATCCGACCCCAGGATGTAGGCCATGACGCGCAAAACATCGGTGGTTTGGCGCATTAGCTTCCTGATGGACTTGCCCTCTTTGATGGCTTTTGCGGCTACTACCGCCAACGTCTCCTTGAAGGGGATTTCCTCCGTGAGAGCGTCTGCCCAACCAGCCTTTATGCCCATATCTATGAAGCAGCCCTGCCCCCAGGCCAAATAACCAGGAAGAGACGACTTAGCATAGAGGAGCTTGAGGAAGTAGCCCTGAAGGTCAGCAGTGGAGATAAGCGAAAGAGAGGTCTGAGGATTCTTCTCTGTGAGCTTTTCGCGCTCAGCTGTGTCATAACTCGGAACAAGAAGGCCCCCTGAAGCGTAGTGAACTGCAGCGTTGAAGTATTGTTCTGCTTCTGAGGCGTCCATCACCTGCTGGGGGAAATTGGGGTACATGACCCTATGATATGCCAGTCCCCCCACATAGCCCTTGGCCAAGCGCAAAAGCATCAAGCATCGTTCTGTGGGGTCCTCGAGTGAGGAGATATAGTATACTATATCCTGGGAAAGGGAGTAGCCCAATATCGACATCTCGCTCATGAAAGTGGCCACTACGGGCTTGTGCTCCGCAGACACATCACATGGGCCGGAAAAATCGCCAATAATGCCATTAAGATGCTGAAACGCGGTGCGGTCGAAAACAGAAGACATGCTAGTGAGGAAGCTAATGCCGGCTTTGCAGCCATATTTATATGCAGTGTTCTCAACCGTACACATTACTCATTTGCAGCCGTAAGGTCACCAAAGAACAACAAACATGCGTCACGACAGCTGTAGCCCATTAACGAAACCAGCTTCCCAAGCATGACTCATAGAAATGCATCCCGCAAACACCTCTGAGTCACACCTAAATGAAGAGAAACCCACGAGACGCCAGCACATCCTGCATACTTCCTGGTGCACGGGTCTTTCTCTTGCGTGACGTCTGGTGCACGGGTGGGCGCGTAATAGGGTCCTAGTATAAATACCGAGGATTTCCCACCCTTCGGCGCCGCGTCAAACCAGGCCAAAAGTAATGAGTGTGCCAGAACTGCTCGAGCCGGAAAAGGCGCCATTACCGGCGAATACGCGTCCGCCGGAAAACGGTGAGGAGCGGGCAGAAAGACTCGCCAAGCAGGAGGAAACGGACTCCCGGTCGGTTTACGTGGGAAACGTGGACTTCCAGCTGACGCCGCAGCAATTGGAGGCGCTTTTCAACGAGGCCGGCGTGATAGAGCGCATCACCATTTTGTTCGACAGATACCTGGGCTTGCCCAAGGGTTACGCGTATGTGGAGTTTGAGAGCCTGGAAGGGGCCACTCGGGCCATTGCGGAGTTGCACGGACGCCAGTTTCGGGGGCGGGAACTTCGTGTTTCAGCCAAAAGAACGAACTTGCCCGGATTCCGAAGGGGACGCGGACGTGGCGGCGCCAGAAGACTTGGAATCGGCCGCGGCCGCGGAAATGGCCGCCGAAACGACTCCGATGCGCCTGCTCCGACTGAGACCCTAGTGCCTGCTGAGAATACACCCATTGCTAGTGAATGAGGCCCGGATTGGCTCTATGGAGCCCGGGTGGCAATAATGAATTACTTATGATGCTCTACAAAAGAGGCGGTTCTCACCGAATGTACCTCCAAAACGGCCACAGCGCGGCTTGGGCCGTCTGTAGCTGCAACAAACCATCACAAGCCAACCACAGAGGCTGCAACTGCTATTCTTACGGGCATTTGTTGCAAGTGTCCCGTTTGGTGGGACGCACCCACCGCAACCAACCATCCTGCACACAACCAAAAACTTTTTCGGGTCATCAGATAAGCTCATCTCTATACTCCATATTCTGCATACTTCTTCACCATGACGTCGGTCAGAAAGAGAAAGATGGCGCGTTCTTCCGTCAAGAAGAACACCAAGCGTGTCAAGGATAAGCAGCGCAGAGTCAATATCCTGGCCGACCACATGATTGCTGCCAAGTGGGACAAGACGCTTACTTTAGCTCAGAACTACAAGAACCTTGGATTGAGATCCCGCTTGAGTACCCGTGCCGGTGGCGAAGAGCGGGATGTGGAGTCTCTTACAGAAATGAGGGCCCGCAGGGACCTAGAAGAGGCCAAAAAAGCCGAGCATGTTACGCCTACCGATATTGAGAACACCGAAGACCCAGCTCAGATTCCCGAGGGAGAGGCCCGCATTGTGAGAGACCCCGAGACCGGGGCTGTTTTGCGGGTGGTCCACGGAACGAAGAAGGCTGCCCCGAAGCAAGTTCTGGCGCCGGCTCCGGGCTCTGTCGTTGCAGAGTTGGAGAAGGCCGCAGAAAAGTATGCGGAAATTAACAGCAAGAAGGAGCGCCTGCAGAGTTACCGTGAGAAGGCTTGGTGCAGCGAGCTTTACGAGAAGCATGGAGATGACTACGAGGCCATGAAGTGGGACAAGAAGGCGAACCCCACGCAGTTGAGTGCGGGCGACTTGAAAAAGAGAATCTCCAAGTGGAAGCGCGACCACGGCATTAACTAGCATGTACTATAGGGGACAACGGATGTGACAAGTGTAGAGGGAAATGGAACAGAAGTAGCAGAGAAAGAAATGCAGGCAGACTTGGGATGGAACCGTCTTATGTTATATGGCAAGCCGCGAGAAAAGCTGCGTGTTTCTAAGACTCGGGCGTCTTTTTTGAGCACATATCTTAAGGCTCATATGTGGTGTTTTCGTAAGAGTCTTGGGCAGTCCAAAGTATGGCATCTACAAAAAGTACTCCTAAGATGGGAATAGTGACAGAAGATGCCTGAAACAGGACAAATAAGACGTTGAAAGCAGGGACTTTGGTGCACCAGCTCCACCAATGTATTCTACATACGCTCATTTGGTAGGCTGACCGTATCTAACATTTCTATACACATGTATCATTAAAGGGCCGGAAAACGACTCGTTCCTTGATAGTTTCGGCACTATTGCTTTCCTCATATTCTCAGAGGTAACCTCTTATCCAACACCTTCTGTACCACGGCTTCCATTATCGGTTTCAACTCACACTTCTCGTATAGATCAATCAACTTATTAGAGTCATTCTGGAGTTCCACCATTTCCACGAACTTTGGATCAATAGGAACGTTTCCCAAGAACGTCAATCCAAGCTGTTCACTTAACTGTAGGCCTCCCCCCAGCAGGAAGATATTGGTGCATTCAGCGCAATGGGGACATATGAAGCCGCTCATGTTTTCCACCACGCCCAAAACATCGAAATTGACCTTCTTGCAGAAGTTGATCTCCTTTCGTACATCGGCAGTAGCCACCTGTTGCGGCGTGGTGACGATAATGGCGCCGTCTAGAGGCTGGGCCCACCGGAGCTCCTCGGCGATGGCAATATGCTCATCCGAGGTTCCTGGAGGCGTATCGATGAGCAAGTAGTCCAACGGCTGGCTGGCGCTTCCCCAGACCACATCCTTGAGAAATTGGCGGATCATGGCTGTTTTCTTGGGACCTCTCCATACCACGGCGTTTCCTCTATCGCCCAATAAGAACCCTAACGACATTAGCGAGAGATTTCCTCTTTTTGTGCCGTCTGACAACTCCACGCCCTGGTAAACAGAAACAGGCACCCAGCCAGCCACCGACTGGTGGACCTGGCGCTTTTCCACGCCAAACATTCGAGGAAGAGAGGGCCCCGTAAGGTCTATGTCTAAAACACCCACATTGAAGCCTTTGTTGACGAGAGCAAGGGCGGTTTGCGTAGTGACCGAAGACTTTCCAACGCCACCCTTCCCGGAAAGCACGAGAACCACGTGACGGACGTTTTGAAGAGATTTGGGAACCTCCTGCGGCTCGGATGAAGAGTCCATGGTGTGAAGATTGAGTTAATGTGGGAAGATTGAGTTAATGCAGGAAAATTCAGTTAATATGGGCAGCTGTTAAAGCGATTTGGGATAGTTGCAAGTCAAAGAACAAGGCCAGTCCTTGTATATGTGCCAGATATCTTCCTAAAGGTTCTGATCCGATACAGCGAAGATCGGAGGCTTATTAATGTGCACTCAACTGAGTCAAAATTGGCCCTCTCGAAACGAAAAAAACTCCAGAAGCACTGGAATAACACAAGGAAGTCGAAAATGCCCCTTATACAAATACAGATCGCCTGCTTGTCTCACTGATTGTGGTCTTGTCCAATACGCCTGCCAAAGGTTTGTAAGCGGTCCGCAAATCCGGCACAGAAACCCAATCCTGCATATAGCCTGGCGCGCCCACAGATCAAAAGCCTGCATACGTCCCTAGCACCATCCTGCACATTCGTCAGACCCCACCGTGTACACTTCAAACAGCAGCTACCGGCCATGGCGTCCAGATATTCGAGCTCCGGCGCACATCAGCGCGATGTGAGAACACAGCTCTTCGGCACGCCACCGGCACGAAGTCTCAGCGGAACTCCGCCCGCGCGAATGGCATCTCCATACGACAAAACGCCCAGCGCCAATGCCAGGCATAACGAGTCGTTTTTGCTGTCTTTGGAGAGCCAGAACAACGAGGAGGTGGACTCCATGAGCGCCAAGGTGGCCACGTTGAAGAACTTGGGGCTCAGGATGGGCACGGAGATCAACAGGTCCATCAAGCTCAACGACGAGATCACTGACCGGTTTGAGGCCGGCAAGGTGACGTTGAAGCAGACGTATAACAAGATGGTGGTGATGAGCCAGCGGGCGGGGATCACGTGGCGCATGTGGCTCGCGGTTTTTGGGTTGGTGGGATTGTGGTTCTTTTATGTTTGGCTCCTTTAATTGCATGGTGGGGAATGTACAGTAATATAATGAGAGGAAGGAGTGAGAAAGCAGAAGGAGAGAATCGAAAGAAATAGAAGGATGAGGAGCAGAAGGAGAGAATCGAAAGAAATAGAAGGATAAGGCGGCGCCTGAGGGAAGGACCGAACGACTGGTCGTTGGTCAATGGGCTGGCCGGAGTCGTGTTACTGTCTAGTGGGACATCGGTAAGGCAGCATGTCCAAAGAGACCTCTACATTAAGTGCATACTCTGTGTATTAGCTCTAGCGATATGTAGAAAGTATATATAGACATGTGCATCTCTATAGGTATGTGCACACAATAGTTATACATTTCTATGGATATGTGCATACATACAGATATACATCTCTATAGATATGTGCATACACATGGTTATACTTCTCTATGGATATGTGCATACATACAGATATACACACATATGTCAGATGCACGGGCTTTGGGCCTCTTTTTACTTCAAAGGTCCAGCTGCTTCTTTAGATTCCCTCTACATGCTCGCACCAGTACCATTCCTTCCAGACTACAATGCCATACGCATCATATAGGCCACACATTTACCACTAAGTAGTCTTAGGCGACCACATAACACTCAGTTCACAAGCCCTCTTGCCATAATCTCTTAAGGGCTCACGTCGCCAAATTGACCAGCCCGTTCAAATTACTGCTACTCACCCTCCTGTCCATATAGGCGTCTCAGAGTGTGTCTAGCGCCCATTCGCTACCCCTAAACACCACCGACTCACACCTCCTTCTTTAAACACCTCCGAGTCAACCTCCTTCTTCATACTCCATTTATTTCTCCCTAAATCTCACATTCGCCGCTCTGCATGCTCCGTTCACCATCTCCCATTCCTCATACCACATTAACTATACACTATAATACACTAGGTCTGCAAAAACCCCCGCAACTTCAGGAGTGACTGCAACCCTTTCGCTTCCACCGGATCCACGCCTCTGTATGAAGCCACCTCGTACTCGTCGCTGCTTTCCTCGGCCTTTAAAAACGTGCCGGCGGCTGCAAAATCGCTGACCTGCAGCGGTCCAGACACGGTACCTTCCCGTTCAGCGGTCTCAGCAGCACTGTGGGCCACAGAGTCACTGGCCTGGTCCACAGAAACGCCGGTTTGTGGCTTAGGCACTCCCTTGGGCATCTTCAATATGGAGCTCTTGGGCTGGAGCGTATGGTGAGAGGGCTTATGTTTGGGGGTAGGAGACAAGTCCTTCAGTCGAGAAGCACGTTTCAGATGCTTGCGTTTGTGCTTCTCCATGGTCTTTTTCAGAAGCTTTTTCTTCAACTTTAGGTCGGATTTTAGCGAAGAGTAGTACTGGTTCGTTGACCCAGCTATGGTCTCAGAAAACGCAATCTCGTCGTCGGAAGATGAAGAGTCCACCTCAGACGATTCCGACGTGCCGATTTGGTCCGACTCGGTCTCTGAGACAAGCCCTGACGAGTTCCACGTATCGTCGTCGCTGACAAGCCGCAGAGAGTCCAAAGCTAGCGACTCCACTAAGGCTCTTCTAGCAGGAGAGACATCGCCATTGGATGCCTCAGAAACAGCCGGCTCGCATTCGCAGTTCTGCTGCTTATCCTTGAGTTTCTGGAACGTAGCAGATGTGATGGGAGAGCCGTTGATTCGCAACTTTTTGAAGTGCGAAATCTGCGGTGTCAGCATCACGGTGGCCAGCGACTTCACCGCAGAAAACGGACCCATGGACGGACCCATGGTGTCTTTAGAAGTACTTCCCTGATACGCACTTGTTATCAACGACAGGTAGAGCAAATTGAGCGGATTTCCTGCCTCATACGGGTATTTCAGGACACTTCCATTGCTGGAGACTGTAGAGTCCACTGAGTCCTGGCGAAGTTGGGGTTTCTGATCGTGCAATTGTTCGCTCATGAACATGTCAGAATTGCCGTACTTGTTTTGTTGCAGCTTTCGGTAGGTGTAGATTGCAGAGGACATGAACTGCTCGAATTGTTCTGGGTCCAGAAGCTCGGGCTCAGGCAGAGGCGTGCTTTGACGAATGGCATCTAGAGGAGGTAAGGAGCTGGGCTCAGGATGGAACGGGCCCAAAAGATGGGATTTGGGAGAACTAGAAGCCATTTCTGGAAACCCTGAGGATGAAGGGGGCGTTTGCAGGGCAATTGTCGTAGTGTAAGTTTCTGGTCCGGAGGATTTAGCAGATCCATTTTCTAGCCCAATGGGCTGTTTTGCAGCCAATTTGGCGGTTTCAGAGCGCTTTTTGGCGATCGAATCGTTCAGTTTGAAAGACTCTTCAAGTGTGGAGTGATTGGCTTTGGGAGAAGACCTCTCTCTATAATCCAACAAGTCGGTTTTGGCTCCCTCTGCCGTATCATTTGTCTCCCTTCCTTTCTTGGACAGGGCAGAACCTTGAGAGCCGTTCTTATTCAAAAGACTTGCAACAAAGGGGTAGTCGGAGCCGGTTTTCAATTTTTTCAAAGAGCCCGGTCCGTTGATTCTCTCTTCTAGGCGGGCCAAACTATAGGTTACACCTCGTATTCTTTGGCCAGCATTTACAGAGAGTTCTAGGAGCCTAGATACCTCGGTATCAAGGCCGTTTTCCGGCCCCTCTTCAGAGGAGGCTGCCAAAACACGAGTTATGCGTTTGGTCCGGGATTCTAGCGTTTTGTTGAGCGTGTGGGCGAGCTTTGCAACATCAATGTTTTTATACTGGAGTTTCTGCTCGATGTGGAGCTTGTTGCGGATTTCACGCCTCAAGTCTGCCTGGTAGTTCCGGGAAACCGCAATTGTGGACTCTGCCAATTGCTGAGACTCGCTCAGGAGCTCGCCATGAAGAATGTTATCTAGGCGGAAATCATCGACCGCCGGAAGCTGGGGCCCTGTATATTGCGGTTCGTAGGACGTCCGCCGGGGCCTGGGTTGTAGGCCCATTTGGGAAGGTGCCGGTGGTCACGTTAGCACACAGAAAGGCCGGAAAAGGCGATGGAAATGGGAGTCGGGCGGCGAAACGAGCCCTATTTATAGTGTGGAGTGAATTTTGTATGGAGGATTTTATATGGAGGATTTTGTATGGAGTTTTTGTATGGAGTTTTGTATGGAGTTTTGTATGGAGTTTTGTATGGGAGTTTGGATGCAGGTTTTCAGCTTATCGCGGCTGATAGCTAACGGTTTTTTAGTGTACTTTAACTACTCCACAGGGCCAAAACGGCTATGATTGCCGGCGTTATGTCCGAGAATGCCGTTCTGGGAATAGCAATTGGCGCCCAGGTATTCGGCGGCTGCTGCACCAACGTTTTGGTGCTCGAGCGGCTTCTCCACTTGAATAGTCTGCAGTACTCGCTTAGCACGCTAGTGACGTTTGCCCAATTCGTGTTTGTTTCGGCCGTGGCGTACAGGCGCAATGTTGACGTTGCCAGGGGCCGCTGGACGACGCTTTGGTTGCAAAAACCCGCCATCCCGTTGCAAAAATGGGCTCTTTTGGTGGTGATGTACTTTGCGCTGTCGTTTTTGAACAACTGGGTATTACGGTTTGACGTGAGTATACCGCTCCATATAGTATTTCGGTCAAGTTCTACGGTGGTGACAATGGCAATTGGCTGGCTTTTCGGTGGAAAAACCTATTCCAGATCCCAGGTGATGGCCTCTATAACCATATCGATGGGCACTGTTCTAGCAACAGTCCAAAACGCGTCTAGTCTGGGCGAAAATGGGCCCGTGGGTAGAAAGTTCGCAGCAGGAGTTCTGATTCTAGCGGTCTCGGCTGTTCTTTCGGCGTTCATGGGCCTTTACAACGAGAGTTTATTCTCGAAATATGGCGATAGGTGGCAGGAGAGCCTCTTCTACACGCATTTCCTAGCACTTCCGCTTTTTGCATTCGGCGCCCGCACTTTAGTGGAGGAGGTGCGTGTCGTATGGTCGTCTCCGGGAGTTGTGCTGATTATGGGGGTGCAACTCCTGGCCCAACTCCTCAATTTGGTGATGAATGTGGTTTCCCAGTATATCTGCATCAGGGGAGTGAACCGATTGGCAGCCCGCACTTCGGCGCTTACCGTGACGGTCGTCCTATTGGGGCGGAAGTTCGCCAGTTTGATGCTCAGTGTGGTTTTATTTGGGAACGATATGAGTACGTCTACGATGGGAGGAGCATTGCTTGTGTTTGTGGGCGTTTTGCAGTATGGAGTGGCTAGTGGGCGAGAGAAGGCCAAGGAGACGAGGGATGGGGGGAAAGAAAAAGGGGGTGATGAAAAAGAGTATACAAAAGAGGGCACTAGAAGAAAACGATTATAGTGGAAGAGCGCCATAGAGAAGATAGTGGAAGAGCGCTATAGAGGAGATATAGAGGAAGAGCGCCATAGAGAAGAAGATAAAAAAGCAGCGATAACCATAGACATCGTCCCAGACCAACGTCAAAGGTGAGATCGCAGCTTGAACACCACTTTGCTTAAATACCAAAGGGCCTTCCGGGAGAAGTCTGCTCTGCAACAGGTTACACCTTATTACGGTAATCCCGTCAATTGTACTAGTACATACTCTTGCAAGGCGTCCAATGTCTGATTCAGTCATTAGGAGTGACTTCTGAAACTGCCTCCCCAATGCTATCGTAAAAGGTCTTCCTCTCGCGTGGGAGCATTCAGAAACGCTCTCATTTCTTACCACCCTAATAATAGGACGAGCCCGACTTGGAAACCTCGTTTCCGTCGCCAAACGGATTGCTTCCACTTTCCACCGTATCATTGGTCTCAGTCTTCACAATTTTGGGCTGCATAGCCAGCGCTAAAGCAGAAGGCTTCGCAGGACGAGGAGGAGGAGGCGATTTCCTCAAAGTGCTGGGGCCCTCGCCTAAAGTGGCCCGCTGCAAACGGGCGCTCACATCCTCCTCATCCAGGCTCTCATCCGTGTAGTAGCTTTCATCACTATCTTCCTCTTCGTCGTAGTTGGGAGCTGGATTGGCGTCGCCGTAGCCAGCAGCCGCATCAAACCTGCGGAAAATCTCCACCAATTGCTCGTTGGCATGGATCAAACTGCCGAGAAACTCTTCATCCATGGCCACCACGTCTTTAGACTTCGCTGTTTCGTCTCCAGCACCCACAAATTGCAAGTAGCGCAACACCTTTCTGCGGACAGAACGACACTTATCGAACTCCGACAGCGCCTTTTCGTCATCTAAGGGCGAAACTCCACTGGGCAACCGTGTCAACGTGTTGGTAAGCGCAGTCGAGTAGGTCAAGGAGTCGGCAATCACCGTGCGGATCTTGGGGGCCTCCACCTTGTAGTTGATTTGAGGAATCCGGTACTCCTCGTCGGCGTAGTGAACGCCGCCCTTTCTGCGTCTGCGTCTCTTGGATCCGTCCGGGCGGCGTTTGGAAGCTTTAACCAGTACTTTTTCCGTCCTCCGGGGCGTATAGGGCGACTGGGAAGTCGGTCTTGGAGGAGGCGGCGATTTCAGAATATTGGGGCTGGATACTCTGATAGCAGGACTATCTTCCAGCGATTCAAAAACGTCGTGGGAAGCACTGGCAGTTCTAGAATGACGCCCGCTAGCAGAACGGCTGTGCGTCCGGGCCTTTTTGCCCGGAATGGCCTTCCACAAGCTGGCCATGTACTTATAGCCATCCATATCGTTGAGTTCCAGCTTCCAGCCAATGGCCATTTCCTGGGCCTTCTTCTGGACGTCTATATCGTAAGCAGCACCCAAAAACGTCTTTCCTGACCCGTTTACCACGCCTCTAAGAACGTCCAAAAGCTTATCGTCTGAAGCAAGGACTGGGCCAATAGACGGGCCAGCATTGAGAACCAACATCTCCAATAGGGCCAAAGACCGTAATTGCTCATTCACAGATTCGCCATACTTGATTTTCTTGCGGATGGCTCTGGCCGCCTCCGTGGCGCCCGAGTTGGGCTGCACATTAATCAAGTGTAAGAGGTCCAGGAGATAGAGTTCGATCAGGTCGTCGATTTCGTCATTTCGGTGGGGAGTGGTCAACTGGTTGATTTTCACCGTGATGGAAGTGACGGGCTTTTCGCCAAAAACCGGCATATTTGGGGCGCTTTTGGTGGTTTTGGCGGTGGTTTAGTATTGTGTGGGGCTGAAACAGGGGTTTTTTCAGATTCAGCTCAAACGGGCCTAATTGGGGGGTTTGGGGACTGCAAAAAAGCCAATGGGCGTGTTTTGATTGAATAAAGACGATGGAAGGCTCCTGGTCGCCGAAATACGTCAAAAAATGGCCTTTTGGTGCGTCTCCAATAAGGGGAGTATGGTGGATTGTGCGAATAATGGAGTTCGCATTCTGCTGTGCTAAGCCCTTTATTATGGCACTGGTAGTGCACCTCTGCAGGGGAAAATGGCTGTGTATCAGCGTCGCGATCGTTGTGGTGACTTTTGGGGCCCTTCTGTTGGTTTGGGGCGGTTTCGGAGAACATGTGGCTTTTTCCGGCGTTCAAAAGAGCCAGTCTCAAGGTCACGGTCTAGAGCCAGTTCTCAGCGGTCCAGAAGGCCATTTGCAGCTGCTAGAAGATGCAGCTGACGTTCCAGAAGCAACAGGAAATCTTCTAGAAGACACGCAATTGCCGAAACTGGATTCTAAAGCGCCGCGGGCCGCCATGGCTCTCATCATAGAACAGGCCCAGGACCTTCTAGAAGCCCAAACCACCATCAGAAGCGTCCAGGAGCGCTTCAACGGCCACTTTGGCTACGACTGGGTAATCGTCTACCATCGGGATATTGGCTCCAGCGGCCGAAAGGCCATAGTGGCCAGTGCTGCTGGTGCAAAAGTGCGTTTCGTACTGCCCATATACTTGGGGCAGCTAGTGGGGTATAGACGGAACACAGATAAGGCCCTAGTGGGCGCAAACAGAAGAAAAACAGAGCTTCCGCCCGGCAGAAAGGCACAGAACTCCGTCCAGAGCCGTCATTACGCACGGTTCGCAGCGGGCCATTTCTATAACTTGCCGGTGTGGGACGACTACGACTACTACTGGAAAATGCCCATTGGCGGCCAATTGGCGTGTGACGTGGGCTATGATGTTTTCGACCACATGCAGAAAGAGGACATCCGCTATGGCTGGCTGTTGGTGCAACAGGACCCGGAAAATATGGCGCCTTCGTTGATGCAGCAGGTGCTAGCATACACCGCCTCTTCTGCCAATAACTTGATGGAAGGAGACCAGAAGAAGACCACCAATAACCTCGGGTTTATTCTCGCGCCAACGCTGCCGGAAGATCACCAAACGTACCGCGGATGCAGCTTTGGCGGCGGCTTCGAGCTTGCCAGCTTGGCCTTCTTCAGGTCTCCCCAGTACCAGCATTTCTTCAACCATATTGACTCCCTCAACGGGATCTACTACGAGACATGGACCGAGGCGGCCATCAAGACGGTTGCAACGTCGCTCTTTCTCGAGACTGGGCAGACGCACTTTTTTGGCGATTTGGCGGTGTCCACCCCCGGCCAAGGCAATTGTCCCATCAATAAGGAGGTCTTTCTTGAGGGTAGGTGTTCGTGCGATCCTCAACGACACGGAAAAGCGTATCTGCCGGGAAGAAGACTCATAGATACGGTTGAGGAGATGCATCTGAGCCGGTGCGTGGCTCACTGGCTCGATTCCGTGGGCAAAAAGATGCCCCCTTCGTTGGAGGGTCCGGGGACGTTTTTTGATATTTCCAGCACGGGGTTTCGGTTTGGCGATAAAGAAAAGGAAGACGCCATTCATGAAAGAAGTCGCCCTTGAGGAGCACACAGATCAACGGAAAACGACGGATTTGGCCTTTTGGCCTTCTGGAAGAACGGTGTTTTTTGGGTGGTTTTGGACCACCATACAAGTTTCGCAGCCTTAACTTCCACTCTAAAGATGTACCAAAAAGCACCTAAAAAAGCTCCAAATGATGCCAAATTCACCCAATCGCCTTATATAGCACTTAGTACCCCATCCCTTTAATGCAAGCCCAATGCGGCCAAAAATGGCCCCAAATGGTCTCCTCTCATCGCCTCTCCTTAACCCTCCTACTGCACGTGAGCGAAAATTTTCAGAAAAATTTCTCCCTACCACTCCACCACCCCAAAATGTCCAACAATTATAGCCAGGACAACCTCAACCAGGACTTTCAGAACGCGTCCCTTGGTGACGCGTCCAGTGGCCAGCTAGGCGGCCAGCCCCAGCAATCCCAGCCCCAACAGAACGCCTACAACGCCGGAAACTCCCAGGCGTTTGTGCCCCAGCAGGCCGGCTACCAGCAGTACCAGCAGTACAATCAGTACGGGTACCAGGACCAGGCGGCCAGTGGCTTCCTGCAGTACCAACAACCTCCCCAGCAGGGCGCCTACAACTCGTACAACGGCTACAATTCGTATAACAGCCAGAACAGTGGCCGCGGCGGCTACAACGGCGGCAGAGGCGGCTACAACAACTACGGCGACCGGTCGGGCGGCTACCAGAACAACTACCAGAACAGCTACAACGGGTACCAGGCTCCTGCACCGCAGCCGCAGGGTCTTTCGTTGGCGGACTTTCAGAAACAGCAGGCGGCTGCTCTGGCGTCCTTGAACGCCAAGCCCAAGAAGACGCTCAAGTTGGCGGGCTCGTCTGGAATCAAGTTGGCCAACGCTAAGAAGGATGCTTCTCCTGCCCCGGAGGCCAAGAAAGACGACGAGAAGAAGGATGAGCAGAAGGTCGAGAAGAAGGTCGTTTCCGAGACCAAGAAGGACGCCTCGCCGGCTCCTGCCGCAGAGACCGCTCCCAAGCCATCGGTGGCCTCTAAGGAGACCACGCCGGCTCCCAAGACCGGAAGGTCCACCAAGGAGTCCACTCCCGCGCCTGCATCTTCCACGTTGGCCAACTCCGACGCGTTGGCCCGCGAGCAGGAGGACGAGGTCGACGAGGAGGTGGTCAAGGACATGTTCGGCGGAAAAGACCACGTCTCTATCATCTTCATGGGCCACGTCGATGCCGGAAAGTCCACCATGGGCGGTAACATCTTGTATTTGACCGGCTCCGTTGACAAGCGGACTGTTGACAAGTACGAGCGCGAGGCCAAGGATGCCGGCCGCCAGGGTTGGTACTTGTCGTGGGTCATGGACACTAACAAGGAGGAGAGAAACGACGGTAAGACCATCGAGGTCGGTAAGGCCTACTTCGAGACCGACAAGCGCAGATACACCATCTTGGACGCGCCCGGCCACAAGATGTACGTCTCCGAGATGATCGGAGGTGCCTCGCAGGCTGATGTGGGAATCTTGGTGATCTCCGCCAGAAAGGGAGAGTACGAGACCGGTTTCGAGAAAGGTGGCCAGACCAGAGAGCACGCATTGTTGGCCAAGACCCAGGGCGTCAACAAGATTGTGGTTGTGGTCAACAAGATGGACGACCCCACCGTGGGATGGCTGGAGGACCGTTACAAGGACTGTACCTCCAAGTTGGGGCTTTTCTTGAAAGGCATTGGCTACGCCAAAGACGACATCGTATTCATGCCTGTTTCGGGCTACACCGGCGCCGGTTTGAAGGACCGCGTGGATTCCGCCGTGTGTCCGTGGTACACCGGTCCGTCGTTGTTGGAGTACTTGGACGACATGAAGACCGTCAACCGCCTCATCAACGGATCCTTCATGTTGCCCATTTCCGGTAAGATGAAGGACATGGGTACGGTCGTGGAGGGCAAGATCGAGTCCGGTCACATCAAGAAGAACGGCAACTTGTTGTTGATGCCCAACAAGGTTTCTGTGGAGGTGGTGACCATCTACAACGAGACTGAGCAGGAGTGTGAGGCTGCTTTCTGTGGTGAGCAGGTGCGGTTGAAGATCAAGGGTATTGAGGAGGAGGACTTGCAGCCTGGCTACGTGTTGACGTCCCCCAAGAATCCTGTGAAGACTGTGACGCGTTTCGAGGCGCAGATTGCCATTGTGGAGTTGAAGTCCATTCTCTCCAACGGTTTCTCGTGCGTGATGCACGTGCACACGGCCATTGAAGAGGTGACGTTCGTCCAGTTGAAACACAAGTTGGAGAAGGGCACCAACAGAAAGTCCAAGAAGCCGCCAGCCTTCGCCAAGAAGGGCATGAAGGTGATTGCGGTGTTGGAGACCACTGAGCCCGTCTGTGCCGAGACCTACGCCGACTACCAGCAGTTGGGCAGATTCACCTTGAGAGACCAGGGTACCACTATTGCCATCGGAAAGATCACCAAGTTGTTGGCGTAGATTTGGAATTAATGTGCGTACGGAGAGGTGTAGGAGAACAGTGAGGGTAAAGACTAATGTAAGAGATAGAGGGAGCATGGGAAGGTTAGAACGACCCTTGTGAATACATGCGGTATGGGTGAGCTGGACGGGTATGGGTGACCTGGGCCGGTATGGGTGAGCTGGGCTCTCAGTAAGGGTTTCTAAACACGATATATAGGCGTGTGCAAACATTCATCAAGTGACTATATGGGTGCAAAATAGATTACGTCAGAAACTATGCGTTCTTAGTAGTTGACGGTGCCCATACAGAATAGTCGTCTTCAGAATAGTCGTCTTCAGAATAGTCGTCTTCAGAATAGTCGTCTTCAGAATAGTCGTCTTCAGAATAGTCGTCTTCAGAATAGTCGTCTTCTTAAGGCTATAAGCTACCTTTATCTTCCTCTCAAGTAAGTAGTTATTATACGTTATCTTTACTGCCCATAACTTCCGTTTTCATTCATTACCGTTTCCTCGTTCTATGCAATTTCACCTCCTCAGTTCTCTTCCTTATCATCCAACATTTTCCCCACCAAACTTATAAGGTTCTCCACGCCCTCCACGATATTCTCATCTGGCCCTTCGCCAGGAACGTGCTTTGCGTGAGAGAAGTCAATGACATGAAGACTGCTAAGAGGAGCCTTTCTCTCCACAACTGTAGTTTCATCATCGGAGTCGTCAAAATACGCCTCCTGGACAAGAGGATCACACGTTTCAAACGAATCCTCCTGTTTGATTTGTGCCCACACATCCATATCGGTCTCATAAATGAGCAAGAGCGAGCCAGAGATCACGCGGATCTCCTCGTCAAGCAAGCAGTTATAAAGAAGCTGCAAACGCTGGTGAAAGCGGCGCATTAGCCATAGCGAGACGTCTTCATCTTGGATGTGGCCGAAAAAGAGCCCTAAACCTTCAACCACCGTGTCCTTGGTGAGCAGACGGCCAAATATCTTGTTGAACTGAAGATAGGTTCCTGTTTCATCAGAAACCACCGAAATCGTCTGAGACATATCAGGAAAGATATCCGACGGTTTTTCGGCGGCATTTGCGTTGAAAAGCTTCATTCCGCAGATCCTGAAGCCGAGAGACCCGCTGGTGGTGGTTTCAGATACCTTTGCGAGTCTACGGGCTTTTTCTGAAGACGCCAACTCGTCTGTAAGGACAGATCCGAGCTTTATATCGATGATGCTGGGCCTAACGAAACCGTGGTACAAGTTTTGTAGCACAACGTACTTCTGCGGACACAGATCGGGGACCTTTTCCGGCCCCAGTACTTTTTGACTGTCTTTAGGCGTATTTTGAGAAGCGATTGCACCGTTATGGGGCACAATAATAGCACTTTCGGGGTTACTTCTATCGCTTTCGGGCGGTTTTTGGTCGTTTTTTGACGGTTCTTCGCTGGTTTTTGACCCTTCGTCGCCATTTTTCAGCAGACTTTCGTCTCGGAGGCTCCTTCTGGCCGCCTCCACCGCCATTCTATCCTCATCGACGGGTTCAAGGACCATTTTTGACTCCACCAGAATATCCGCTCCCTCTGTGAGTGCACCCATATATAGCGGCATCCAATCAAGTAGCCTCTCTCCTGCATAGTCGCTGGGGTCTTTCTGGGCGTTCAGGCGAGTATTTTCGTAGAAATCGATTTCCTGTTGAGACGTAGGTTTTGCAAAAACCTCATTATCGACGGAGGAAAGTGCACCTACATGGCCCGCGACCTGATGCGACGACGAAACGAAGGTTCTGGGGCTGCGCATGGCCCAATCGGGACGGGTTCTGGTCCAATCGGCAAAAGGGGCCCAAAACAGCCACTTTGAATCCTATTTGGGAGTTTTGGCCATTTCTGGGAAGTCGCGATTTTACCGGGCAGATGGTCCTGCAGATAGCGCTTCAGCAGGGGCCAATACCGGGCCAGCAGGGAAGCCAGGGGATGCCGTAAGTAGCCCAAAGAGGAAGTCGGATGGCAGCGGATGTTCTAAAGGGGACATTTCTGAAGAAACGGGCAAAAACGCCCAACTAGGTCTCGAATTCGCCCTTTAGGTGGTCGTCTGCATTTCGCACACCAAACAAAAAAATCATCCACAAGCCGGCGTCTAATCCTCCTCTTCTTCCCCAAGGTTCCTCAATACAGCCAAAATGAGCAACCCCTACAACAACTCCTACGAGATGGGCAACTACAACAAGCCGCAGCGTGGCTATGGCGGCGAGGATGAGTTCGTCTCGTTTATGAGCGAGATCCAGGACATCAACAGCCAGCTTGACCAGTACCTGAACCTCATCCAGCTTATCTCCAACAAGCAGAAGAACCTTATTCAGGAGCTCGACTTGAACGAGGAGGACACCGACTACAACCTGAAGCAGGTGGACACGCTCGTGTTGGAGGCACAGCTGCTCCAGAACGAGTTGAAGGCGCGTATTAAGAACGTGCAGACCCAGGCGGCCCAGTCCCACGACCAGACCAAAATCGCCCAGGCCGAGAACCTGCGCAAGAACTTCTTGGACTTGATCCAGGAGTACCGGTTGATCGAAGTCAACAACAGAGAGCAGACCAAGTTGCAGGCCGAGAGACAGTACCGCATCATCAAGCCCAACGCCACGGACGAGGAGGTGCGCAACGTGATCGAGGACGGCGACAACCAGCAGTACTTCCAGCAGGCGCTCTTGCAGAGCAACAGGCGCGGCGAAGCGCGCACGGTGTTAAACGAGGTGCAGACGCGCCACCGCGAGTTGTTGAAGTTGGAGAAGACCATGGCCGAGTTGACCCAGTTGTTCCACGACATGGAGGAGTTGGTGGTGGAGCAGGACCAGCCCATCCAGCAGATCGAGCAGCAGATCGACACCGCGCAGCACGACATCGAGCAGGGCGTGGGCCACACCAACAAGGCGGTGGTGAGCGCTAAGGCCGCCAGAAAGAAGAGAATGTGGTGTTTCATCATCTGCTTGATCATCGTGATCATCATTGCGGTGATTCTCGGCGCGTACTTCGGCACCCGCAAGTAGGGAGCCGACACAGACCCGAAAAGTCCTTTCTTCGTTGTATTTTTGTCCAGCCTACCGGCTTTTAATGCTAATTACCACGGCTTCCGTGAAAAGAGTCTACTAGAATAGAATATATGTTACTAGCGGCTGGCGTGTGACCACTGCTGAGCTGAAAAGAATGAGAATATTCTACGGTAAGTGCCGTGCTGCTGCTTTCGACGCCTTGCCGCCATTTGAGCTTCCGGCCGTCTAGTGGCTACCACGGCAGTGTTGCTGCCATGTGCAGGCTCCTTGTGCGTGCTCAGCCGCTGAGTAGGAGCTCTGGGAAGGCGTTGTTGTTAGACACAGGAATGGAGAAAGGTGGATGAAAGGGAGTAAAGGGAAGAACAGTTGACAATGGAAGGGAAAGTATAATAGGAGGTGAAGAGAAGGTGAAGAGCGCGATTGGAGCCAAATAGCCTTGTGAAAGCTTTTGGGTGGATTAGTGGGTTTCACCGTTTGTGGTGGAAAATGCAAAAAAACAAGAAAGATGAATAAGAACGCAAAAATGGTCAACTCAGAGTTCGAAATGTTCACTCAAGGGGCTAAAGGCGACTGCAGAGGAGTAAAATATGCTAGTGTAGGGGTAAGAGTTTCGAGTGAACCGCACCAGAATCGGTTTAGGCCCTTCTAACAGTACCCTACTGTATAGATAGCCACGGTATGGAATACGAGGAGCCGTATTGCTGTAAAACCTTCATAAGCACGAAAGTCGATAACAACCGCTGTGTAAACCCCAATGGAGCACTTCACACCAAACGACAAAGCCCTTTAAGTTTCAGTCAGAATGGAAGCACGCTGGCTGCAAACGGTAGGTACACGATCACCATATAGAGACTGGCAAAAGCGCCGTCTTTGCACAAGCCCACTTTCGGCAAATGGCAGATATACCGAAGTTGTTCACGCAGATGAACACCATTCAGGTTTTGGACTAAGAGTGTGCCAAAACGAGGAACTTAACCAGTTCCAGCTCTATTAAACCTCATAAAACCACACCCCAGACAACGCTATAAACAGACGAGTGCTTGAAGCCGTGCAATGGCGGTGCAACTCGTTATTACGGCACCCTAAAAGTCTGGAGCCTTAGGCAGTGGTACGAATGCCGCGTGGTCTCTGAAGAACGCTCTTTTATGCGTGCTTGTGGAGACCGAAGAAACAGCTGGTAGTCACCGCTATAGGAAGAGCCATCTACGACCCCAGAAGACAGGAGATGGCGTTAGTACTGAGGATCCCGCTGATTCACATCATCATTGAGGAGCGCCAGTACTTCCGGAATGGCACGTTGTGCCTGACAGCACCTGCTGCGCCAACAGCGGCCGTTTCTTCGTGCTTCTGCTCACCGGCCCTCGCTATTTTGTTACCACACTAGTTGACGACTCCTTCAGAGTTCGCCATGTGGGGTGTTCCTTTGTGGGCCACGCTGTGGGTGGAGACTTGCACACTTCGCCAATTGGGGAGGCTTGCACTCTTGGCCAATTGGGGGTCAACTTTGGCGATGTCTCCGTGGTGGATGCTCAGAAGATGTTTCATCTTGGCCACGGAAGAAAGGCGCAAGTTTGAGGAACATATTGCGTGTTGGAAATTCCGTTTTCAAATCTCCACAACGCCGCCAACAACGCCTACTACTCGCTCCTTGCATTGGTGAGCTTGTGCGACCCGGCCACGCGCCGGCTCCAGTGCCTAGATGAGGAGGTTAACGGTACCGCGCATCGCTTTTATAATAAGGACCGCCCAGCTGGCCCAGCAGTTGTACATTAACCTGGACAATTTGTGCAGCACCCTTTCAGCCGTCTCACGATCTCGGGAACTGGAACGGGTTCTAGGGTGTTTTGCCTGGTTGGATGGAATTGGCTGGCTGAGAATTGAACTGGTGTTTTGCGACGCTCCGCATATTGGAATTGGCAACTGCCGCTGGCGGAGCTAACTGCCTGTACTACCACCGAGAAAAGGTACCTTGATCTCGCTGGCTTGTTCAGATAGAACTTTCCCAAGAAATGCTTCTTCCCAGCAAAAAGGGCCTTCCGGTCTTCAGCTTCCTGGAGTTGTAGATCACGTGACTTGTAGATCACGTGACTTATGCTTGTAGACGAACGAAGACCTGACGACAACTTTAACAAGCGACGATTTACAGCTATTGCCAGAAAGACATATCGCCAGAAGGTCCGGCAGTTTGCAGCACCTCCTCGCGGCATTCTACGCGGTATTTATTGCCGCCACTTTTCCTCATGCTGTCTTTTCGATGCTATACTGTTGGACATTTGCGACATGAATTTCGACATGTACAAATAACTCTACTCCACAGAATAGAACATACTCCAGCACTTTTGGCACTTTTGCACCGAATTGGGCCGTGAAATTCGCATATATGACAATGAAGGGCCGCTATTCCCAGCCGGAATCACAAAATCCCGAAGAAACGGGGTCTCTAGTGCAAGACCAGCCCTCTAACCTGGCGCTAGATGCCCTCAGGATCCCCAGTATGGTCTACTACGAAAAACGGATCCAGACCTACTTTGAGCAGACGGACTTCACATTAAACCAGCGGCTTTCACAGCCAGCCGCCAGAAACTCCTTGAAAGAGGCCATGACCTTGGCGTACCCCCGCAAAAACGTGCTCTTTTCCATCGACTGCGAGGCCTACGAACAGAATATCAACTTGATCACGGAGATCGGTGTTGCCATCTACGACCCACGTGGCCAATGGGCGGCTTCCGTGCCGCAGATCACCCAAATCCACATGGTCATAGCGGAACACGCCCATCTCAGGAACGGGCGCTATGTGCCTGATTGCATGGACAGCTGCAATAACGGAAGCTCGTATGTGGTGGGGTTGGACGAGGCCATCTTCATTCTCCACCAGCTCATTCAATACTACTTTTACCTGGTGCCTAATGCCGGCGCCTGTCTTGTTGGCCACGACGTCAAGGGCGACATCAATTGGCTCCGTTCCATCGGCATAGACTTGGGGCCTTTTGCAAGAGTGGACTCGCAGACCGTCTTCCAGTTGAGCCACGGAAAACACGGCCTGAGCTTGCGAAACGTGTTGCGTATCTTGGGCATCCCGTTTTCCAATCTCCACAACGCCGCCAACGACGCATACTACACGCTACTCGCCGTAATGAGCTTGTGCGACCCCGCCGTCCGCACCATAAAGGGCTTGGACGTGTCTGTGCCGAGCCCGACATACCCCAGCTATAATAAGCGGGCCCCGAATAAAAGCACGCAGTTTGAGGCCGGTCCCGCGGAGTTGTTGCAGCACATCTACTCGCACCAGCTTAACGTAGGGGCGTTTCGCGAGGTTAGAGGAAAGAGATGAGATGCGAATTGTGGAAGTTCCAAGGTGTTTGAACGCAGACGAAGCGGAAAGAGAAGAACGGAAGGAAATGACGAGGAGCCCTTTCTTCCTTAGCTTCCACCCTAGCAGAGAAATGGGAAGAGTGTTCTTGCTATAGAGGGTGCGTTTGGTACTTGTTATCGTGGTTACCAGCTGTTTGAGGCACTTTGTTCTTTGGTTATTATGTGGTATATCTGTCTCATCATTCTTGGGGTTATTCTGGCTTATTCTTGTCATTGAATTGACACCGTGCCTAGATCGTCTTTCGATCAACTGTCATTCACATACACATGGCCCAATCACATAAAGGTCACTTTCTTCGCTTTCGCATACTCATCAACATCAAAGTCTACGGTATTCTCCTGATCATAATGCCTGACCACCCATTGCGCAAGACAACTCTAAAGGTATCTTCCTGACCAGATTTGACGAACAGAAGGGCTGGTTTTCACGTTTCAGTCTTCGAGCCTATAGAAATTCAGCAACATTACCGATTAGGCACTCCGAAATACTCCTTGGTGTTCCAGATTTCACTCCTTGCTCAATCTGTTTGGTCAATAACACCACATCTCATGCCCCTTCCTCGATGTAACAGAAGACCTGCAGCGGAATCACGGTTGAGCCTGGCTAGACTGGCAAGAACACCGATCTGAGACGAAATGGCCAAGAAGAGCATTCTGTTAGTATTCGCGGGCACCACAGCCAATTGGTTCAGAAGGTATAGATAGAGTGGGGCATGGATCAGAATGTTTTGCATTTTGCAATTCTTCAGCGGATCCATAGAAATCCCTTTTATGCCATTTATCCTTTTATCGCTTTTATACCATCTTTCCATGATAGCCACACAACTACTTATCCCACGATTGACGGAAGGAGCCCAAAGCTGAACACATCGACCAGACCACCATTCTCAACCGTGCAACGTCCGATTTGAGCCATATTGAAGGCACCATCAACCGCTAATTCACCTTGACCGATTTCGTTCTTGTTAGTAAGATTGATATCTGGCCCTCAGTTATTTCAAGGATGTGGCCTTAGTTTTAGGGAAAAAGGCGGGTAAGGCGACGTTATGCATGGTGGAGGGCGTGAATATGATTCGAAGGTCCTAGAAGGCTGAGAGAGTCAAAAGGGCTTTTTCAGGGCTCGAAGAATGGTTTTCGTCGCATATTTGCATCCAGTATCGTTGGATAAGAAACGGTGTTTTCACTGAGAAAGTCCATTGGAACATGATAGCCGTGTCACCCGCGGTTTATTAGTGAAGACCAAATGCGCTGGTTTCTGGGCCGGGTCCAAAGTTATATGAGTGAATTATGCCCTTCAGAAAGACCTTGGCGCAAAAGCTCTTACACCGCTGAAATAGTGCCTGCATTGGCCGTTGTGGAATATAGTGGAAATGGCCCCAGACTATTTGGCAAACTGAAGTGACGGTTTAACACCAACTGGAGAACGGCTTGCCTCCACTCTTTGGTGAATAGCTTTCCTTCACTCTTTGGAGAACGGCTTTCTTCAACTCTTTGGAGAACGGCATTCCTCCACTTTCTGCAAAATGGCCCTCCTCTGCATTACTCTCGTCATTTCCATCCCGTCCAATGCCCCAATGCCCTAAATCCGGGCGACTGGCGAAGCACTTTTCTAATCTCACGCTCCCAAATTCCTCAGATCAACACCCCGCTTAGGAGCCCCCGCCACACCCTTACACCCGGCTTATCGTGATTTTCATTGTACCCCACAGATAACTTGGATGGCTTCGGCCAGATCCGCGCCAAAGCGTTCCATCTCGGGTGGCGTCGGCTAGACAAGGTTACTGGGCTTATTGTTCCTGTGGAGAATGCGATCGTGGTGGGTCTATAGTATGGGTGCAAATGATGCAAGCGTTGTGGAAGAGCACTTTCCAACAATCACGTGTTACGCTCGCTTCTGCCGCTTTCATCTGCCGCTTTCATCTGCCGCTTTCCTCTTCCAGATTGGCACTGGAACAAGCGCCCGAGGCGCAATGCCGGCCGCCAAATTCAATTAATCCCAAATAGGCTAATGGTGCCCCGCGGACCATCCGCTTATCTAGATAAGCAGGTGGCGAGGACACGACCGTTCTTTGGTCAGTGGGGCCAGTAGGAGGCGAGGCGGACATGCAGGCGTTAGTAGCGCCCGACGACGGGCCGGATAGAACGTTTTTCTGGCCAATAGGACGCCCGCAAACTGACAGCTTATCTCTGCGATCGACACAAACGGCGGCCACGGCGATTCCGACGCTAATTGCCCGATTTTGCATGGCGCGTTTCTTTTCGTGCGGCGCCGCGCTCATGTGCAGGAAGACGTGGCTGAGTGCAGGCCTCTGCAAAATTTTTCCGCCTTACCGCAGGCTTATAGGCCGCAATTAATTAGCGCGAGTCTATCAGTAGATAGAGTCAAATTGGCCATTTATATAAGAGGCCAGGAATTCCAGTTGGTCCAGCCAGTAACTACCCTTTTCCCATGAGCTACGACCCTGAAAAAGCCGTGGGCGGCCCTTCGCTGCTCGACTCCGGCAAGAAGAAGCAGTCGTTCGATTCGTTCGACCGGTCTGTGGAGGACAATGTTGCCTCGGCCGAGGTGACGTCGCTGAAGCTCTCCTTCTTCGACAAGGTGGCGTCCAAGTTGAATGCCGAGACCAAGGGCATTGAGCTCATCACCGACGAGGAGAAGATCGACGACTCCATCATCAACGCCGGCACCATGTGGCTCTCCGCCAACTTGGTGATTGCGACGTTTGCGTTGGGTGCGCTCGGTATCACCATCTTCGGCCTCACGTTCTGGCAGGCCACCGCCACCATCATCTTCTTCTCGCTTCTTGGTGTTTTCCCCGTGGCGTTCTTCTCCATTTTCGGCCCCAAGTTGGGCATGCGCCAGATGATCTTGTCCAAGTTCTTGATTGGTGACTACACCATGCGCATCTTTGCGGTCATCAACATCATTGCTTGCGTGGGCTGGGGCGCCGTCAACATCATGTCGTCGGCGCAGTTGTTGAACATCGTCAACAACGGTGCGTGCCCTCCTTGGGCCGGCTGCTTGATTTTGGTGGTGTTGACCATCATCGTCACCTTCTTTGGCTACCACGTCATCCACGTCTACGAGAAGTGGTCGTGGGTGCCCAACTTGGCCATCTTCATTGCCATCATCGCCAGAATGGCCTTGTCCGGCAACTTCACCGTGCACGCCTTGCCGGCGGATGTGAAGTCCTCGGCCATCACCGCCGGTGACGTCTTGTCGTTCGGTGGAGCCATTTTCGGTTTCGCTACCGGCTGGACCACCTACGCCTCCGACTACACCGTCTACCAGCCCAGAGACGCCAACTCCACCCGCATCTTCTTCGGTATCTTCGTGGGCTTGTGGCTCCCGTTGCTCTTCACGTTGATTTTGGGTGCCGCTTGTGGAACCGGTGTGGTGTCTTCTCCTGCCACCGCCGCCGGCGACTCCAACTCGTGGGGTGACTTGTACGACAGTAAGTCCATTGGTGGCTTGGTGTACGCTATCTTGGTGCAGGACTCTCTCCACGGGTTTGGCGAGTTCTTGTGTGTGCTTTTGGCTCTTTCTACCGTGGCCAACAACATCCCCAACATGTACTCGATCGCTTTGTCTGCGCAGGCGTTCTGGTCGCCTTTGGCTAAGGTCCCCAGAGTGTTCTGGACCATTGCCGGTAACTTCATCACGTTGGCCATCTGTATTCCCGCCTACTACCACTTTGCGACGGTGATGCTGAACTTCATGAACTTGATTGCCTACTACTTGGCCATCTACCAGGCCATGTCGCTCAGTGAGCACTTCATCCACAACAAGGGCGACTTCTCCAAGTACGACTACCAGAACTTCAAGGACAAGACGCTGTACCCAGTGGGCTATGCCGGTATCTTTGGATTCTTGTGTGGTGTTGCCGGTGTTGTCATTGGAATGGACCAGGTGTGGTTCGCCGGCCCGCTCGGCAAGTTGATCGGTTTTGGCGGAGACATTGGATTCGAGTTGGGCTTTGGCTTCTCGTTCATTGGCTTCAACGTTGCCAGACCCTTCGAGAAGAAGTATGTTGGCCGCTAAGCGGACACTTCTGTGTATAATAGAGAGATTGCATGTAATTTATAAACGACGATAATGCGTACGAGTGCGAGTAGGGAGAATTCGGGTGTTTATGGCGGAGTTGAAGAGGTGAAGTTATAAGGTTATTTCATGCTGCTTCCGTGTACTCTGTATGTCACCTTCCGTCTACTCTGTGTGGTTCAGGCTAGTTCCACTTCCGTCTACTTTGTATGTTTCAACTAGTTCCACTTCAGTCTACTCTGGATGTTCTTACTTCTGGTCCTCCGTAATTCTACTTCTATTGCTACAGAGTTACTTTACTAGACCTTCTACCATACGGGGTGTTCCACGATCCTTGGCTCGACTTTCCTTTTCGCTTTGGCTTTCTCCCTTTCGCACACTTTCTTAAGCCCATGTTCTTTTTCGGGGCGATCTAGAAGTTCTCGTAGCACATATTCAATCCCTTTTAATACTACTACTTTTCACCGACCCTTTCTTCTGTTCCTTTCCCTTTACCCTTCCCTCTTTCTCTTCTTCCTACGTTTTGCAACTAAGCAGTTATCCTCCACGGATTTCATTCCTCTTTCACCAGGCATTCTACTTCTGGTAGTTCTACCCCAGGATTGCAGCACTGTTCCACTATATTCCCTACTCTTTGATCCAGCACATATCCAATGGACCGCCCCCAAAATGGAGCTGTCAGAAGCCGAAGTCGGTCCCTTCTCCCGCAAACTTCTACAATAAACTCTTCAATTGAAGAAATAGTGCTGCAAAACGACCCCAGCCACCAATCCCCTCCAGAACAGGAGAACAGAGGCAGCTCTGCTTCCAGTGAAAACGCCGAAAAGGCGCCTTGGAGACAAGAACTCTCCAGCCACTTTTCCCCCTCCATGCTATTGGAGAATAAAGGCTCCGTGGCCAGAGATCACGTATGTACGGTATGCGCAGGTATTTGACTTCCTTCTACTAACGCCAGCTTGCCAACGAGAGAACGTTTCTAGCGTGGATCCGAACGTCCCTAACGTTTGTCACGGTGGGAGTGGGCTTTTTGCAGTTTTACAGGATGGAGGTGAGGGCAGCCGTGGCGGGTTCTGCGGCTTTAAAGGGAGCTTCTGTGGTGGAGGCTTTGGGCCAGCCGATTGCGGTCATGTGTGGTTTGCTAGCGCTCATATCGTTGTTCTTTGCAGTTGTGAGGTATTACAGGGTCCAGGTGGAGTTGACGAGGGATCACTTTCCGGCGGCAAGGGTGACGATGATGGTTTTGATCAGTGTTTGCGTGGTGGTGGTGGTGCTCGTTTTGGCGTTGGATATAAGGGTGACAGCGAACGAAGGCGATTGAGAAGGAGAAGACGGCGATAGAATACGTGAAGTTGAGAGAGGGAGGGAGGAAGGGAGAAATGCACTTAGACCTACTACGAGAGTTACATCTTGGTGATCTCATACACCAGCAACAAGAGTTACATCTTGGTAATCTCATACACCAGCCACAAGACGTGAGCACTCTCTGGTCATTTCCATAAAGGTAATACACCCGAAAATGCCGCCTTGCGTTTGATATTATGGGTGGTTCGTTTGTCGTTTTGGTGGTTCTTTTATGAGCCTCACGTCCACCATCATGTAGCATTTCTGAGGCTCTTTATGGTCCTTAAGTGTGTTTTAGACCGTCTTATTTCCCTCTCACTCTATGCCATTCCAATTACCTCTTCAATTGTACTTCCCACCGTAGTAGTACGTTCTCCACAACCTCTCACTAACAAAACTCTTCCACTCCACAATTCACCTTCTCCCGCCCACGTGTCGCTACATCCTGTCTTCTTCAGCGCCCATTTCCATTCCCTTTCGTATAAATAGTCCTCGATCCCCCGATTTTACTCCCCATTCCTACTCCTTTTTCTTCCTCTATCTCTTTCTCTCACTCTCCAGGTAAATTCCTCAAAACACGCGTTTTCGCACACATTTCCACTGTTCTCCACCCACAACTCCACCACCAAAATGGCCGAATACGCTTCGCAGACTGTTGCCCAGTTGAAGGTGTTGTTGACAGAAAGAGGTTTGGCCACCGATGGCAAGAAGGCCGACTTGGTCCAGCGCTTGACGGAAAACGACGGCCAAACCACCGAGCCTGCCGCCGAGCCTGTTTCTGAGCCGCTGGAAACCGCCCCTGCGCCAGTGGCCGCCCAGGAGGCCGAAAAGCCCGAGACAGCTGTTTCCGACGCTTCTGCGCCGCTGGAAGTGCTGGAAACGAAAGACGAGAAGCCCAAGCCGAAGGTGTTGTCGCCGGAAGAGAGGAAGCTGTTGGCGGTGGACTTGTTGACCAAAAAGCTCAAGAGAGCCGAAAAGTTTGGCGATGACGCCGGCGCTGAGGCTGCGAGAAAGGATTTGAACAGAGTGGAGAAGTTTGGCGTGGAATTGGGCACGGCCTTGGCCCGTGAAATCGGTATTGTTGATAAGACCTTCTCCAACGGGTTGTCCGAGAAAAAGCGCTTCAAAAAGACGTCCAAGAAGAACAGAAGAAACTAGGCGAAGAGCGCTTCAGAAGACGTCACGAAGAACAGAAGAATAGGCGAAAGAACGCTTTTGTAAGATTATAGCTGTAGGTGTATAGGACAATAAACTGTGAAGAGCGCAAGGCGGGGAGAAGGAACGAAATGATAAGGGAAGAAGAGAAGGGAAGTGAAAACGAGAGAAGATTGACACTGAGAGCCAGAGAGAGGAGATACCATAGACTAACCAACTAAGATCTGAAACTGCAATAACAATTCGAGGAGGTTAATAAAACTACCTTCATGGGTGTACCAACTGCCATAATCCTATGAGCAACGTTCTGATGGCCACAGCGTCAACTGAAACCACGCTTGGGAAAGGAACCACCGGCTGAGAAACCAGCTCCTGTCAGCGTTCACCGAATACTATCTTGATTCTGAGCACAAGCTTATTGGCAACAAAAACCACTCCATCAATAACAAAATGTGCCCTCTTCGTGGCGAAGGTCTTCTAGGGGGAGGAGCTCGCCGAGAGGCCTTTGCGGGCCTATACAAACCCCTGTATCGACCCTCTCCTCCTCATTCCTTATCGTCCTGCTCTTCGCGCGAGGCGTCGCCTCTGGACTCTATTCCTGGTCACTGTCATCCACCTCAAAATTAGGCTCTTCATACCCCACAGCTGCCTCGTACCCGTCGCCCTCATCCACAATCAATCCATTATTGTCCTTTATCCAGATGGCATAAAGACCAACAATAACCCCATAAGCCGAGAAGAATGACACCCATATCATGGGCAAGAGCACCCAAGGGTCAAAGGCCGTGGTCTCGAGCTGGCGAATCTCCCACAACGAGTATCTATAGGGAGTATCGTCTTCATAATCAGGAAAAGTATCAATTTCGGACGCCTTCATGTACCGAGAAATCACCACAGACATCATGAGCAAGCCAACGACCACTGGAAACACAAAAATCACAATAATAGAACGCGCGTAGGCGGTGATGATCTTGTTGTTCTGCTCGGTGGAGTTGGCGTGGTTGAGAGAAATGGGCGGAAACTTGGCAATGACCTTCTTGGTCTTGAAGTACGACACCAAGGTGTAGACGAACCAGACAAGGGGGAAAAGCTGGTTCAAGAACTCAAGCACCGTGTAGAACAGGTAAATTATTCCCGAGTGCAAATGCGGACTGATCTGCAGCAACAGGTTGTCAAAGGAAGGATCAAACATCACGTGGCTGTAGTTATCCATAAAGTAATTAAGAACCTCGTACACGGAGAAAGTGACTCCGTTCGCTACAAGGAGCGTAAGGGCGCGTGTTGAGAGTCTCGAGGGGAACTTTCTGTAGTTGGAAGAGCCGCCCCTATGGTAGTAGATGACTCCGTAGCCCATAGCGAACACCAAGATCAAGAACTGGCGAAAGATCTCGAACATGGAGTTGGCCCACTCGAGGGCGATCTTGAAGCAGTCGAAGAGCCAGAAATGGTAGGCGCTAGGAATGAAGTTGTTCTGGAACCCAAAGATCAAGGTGTTAATTCCCATGATCACGACTTGAGGCGCGAGCCCGAGAAACAACACCGCCTTGGAGATGATGGAGATGTTGTTCAAGTTCTTGAAGTCGTCTCCAACGCGGTGTTTCAAGATGGAGTGCACCAAATAGCCAAAGAGCGCCGCTCCAATGAGGACCCCGTACTTCAACTGCGAGTACACCACATACTCCGTGAACGGCAAGTAGCCCGACAGGGACCGGTACAACACCGGGACAACGAGCTCGACAAGCCCGGCGTCTCTCGGGGGCGCGATGTAGACGCAATAGACGCCAGACTCCGGAACCTCGTATTTGATTTCCAGCACGCCGTCGCCCCACGTCAAGTACTCGGAGACCATTCTCTGAGGGTCGGTTTCCTGGTGGCCCGGCGCAAACTCCAAGACGAAGCGGCCGTCCTCCACCTGTGGCGGCACCTCAAGGGGGTAGTTCTCATGGTAGTCGTACAAATCGGGGATGTTGGTGTAGTTGGCGATATCCACGTAGCGGAAGATGAGAAACGGGATTTTGTAGTCGTTAGGCTGGCTGGAACCCACGTCTGTATCGATGGCAATGGTATTGACGTGTAGCTTGATGTAGGCGGGCTTTTTGCCGGACTTCTGAAGCGCCAGGCAGACTGCGCCTCTCAGATCGAGGTCTAAGGAGACGGTTCCGCGGGATAACGGGGCGGACGCGGCCGCTAGGGTGGCGAACGCCGCTGTGAGGAGAAACGAGAGGCGCACCATTGGCCTGGGGGTGGTTAGGGGTTTCTGGGGGCCTTTTCCGGGGTTTCCAGGGGTATTTGAGGGGTGCAATCAGCGGTAGGGTTTTGTTCGCACGCTATTTACGGACTGAGGGAAAACACTGATGGGGAATATTGGCCCATTGAGACGCCTGGTTGGGAGATGAGGTCAGTTTGGAGTGGAAATGGCATACTACAGACCGGCAGAACGGGCTGTCGCAGCGTGGAGCCGTTTCGGGGCGTTTTGGCGGCTCGGAGATCATTAGCCGGCGTTCGGCGATCATTAGCCGGCCCATCGCCAAGGTCCCCAGAAACGGTCGGCAGCGGCTACGGAACCGTTTTTGACACTTTGGCGTTTGTTCCGGCGTGCTGGGCCGTTGGGCGGCTATTTGGTCTCATGGCATTTACTAGAGATGGGCGGTTTTTTCGCGGGGCTTTTCTTCCACCACTATAATGGCAGGCGAATCGTACTATCAGGCTCTTCCTGGCGCTTTGAAACCGCTTCATTACGATGTTTCCATTCGTGACGTTGACGACGTCAAAGAGACCTTCTCTGGAACCGTCAAAATCGCGTTGCAAGCGCTTGAGAAGACCCTGGAGTTGCACTTGAACTACAGACAGGTGACTGTGAAAGAAAACGATGTTTCTGTTACTGTGGACGGCCGCCAGGTGGCGGTCAAGGGTCTCCGTGAGCACGTGGAGAAGGAGTTTTTCGTCATTGAGTTTGCGGAGGAGGTGGCGGCGGGCCTGAAGCTCGAGGTTGTGCTCGAATACGGCGCCATTATCCATACGAACATGGCTGGATTCTACAAATCCACCTACTCGGAAAACGGCACTGAAAAGGTCATGTTGCTGACGCAGTTTGAGGCCACGGACGCACGCAGGGCGTTTCCGTGCTTGGACGAGCCGGCGTGGAAATCGTCCTTCCTGGTGGACGTCACGGTGAAGAGCGAGTGGACGGTTTTGGGAAACACGCCCGTTTTGAAGACCGACGACTTGGGTTCCTTGCAGCGTGTTTTCTTCGAGAAAACTCCGGTTATGCTGACGTACTTGGTGGCGTGGGCGGCGGGAGATTTCGAATACATCGAGTCTTTCACGAAGGATGTGTACCATGACGAGAAACCGCTTCCCGTGAGAATCTACACCACCAAGGGCCATGTTGAGGAGGCTGTGTTTGCGTCTTCCATCGCCCCCAAAATCGTGGACTACTTCTCGAAGATCTTCGAGACGAAGTACCCGTTGCCCAAGTTGGACTTGTTGGCGGTGCATGCGTTCTCGCACAACGCCATGGAGAACTGGGGCCTCATCACCTATAGAAGCACGGCCCTTCTTTTCCTGGAGAAGACGTCCGACCCGCTGTACAGACAGAAGGTGGCGTACGTGGTGGCCCACGAGTTGGCACACCAGTGGTTCGGCAACTTGGTCACCATGAAGTGGTGGGACGAGTTGTGGCTCAACGAGGGCTTCGCCACCTGGGTGGGATTTGCGGCCGTGGACTACTTGTTCCCAGAATGGGACATTTTCAGTGGCTTTGTACTGGACCTGGTCCAGCTTGCTTTGAATCTCGATGGTCTCCGCAACTCCCACCCCATTGAGGTTCCCATTGCGGACGCTTTGGATATTGACCAGGTTTTCGATGCCATCTCCTACCAAAAGGGCTCTGCTGTGATTATGATGCTCCTGACGTACTTGGGCAGAGACGTGTTTTTGCGTGGAGTGGCCCGCTACTTGAATGCTCACAAATACGGCAATGCCACTACTGCTGATTTGTGGAGAGCCATCTCTGAGGTTTCTGGCCAGCCTGTGGCCGAACACATGATCTCGTGGATTGAGAAAATCGGTTTCCCTGTTGTTAATGTGGATGTTGACGGCACTTCGTTGAAAGTTTCGCAGAAACGTTATCTCAATGAAGGCAACGTCACTTCTGAAGAGGACCAGACCGTGTGGTGGGTTCCTTTGAACTTTTCTACTGGTCCTGGCTCTAAGGATGTGGTGGAAGGACTTGGAAAGGCCCTGGAACTCACCACCAGAGAGGCCTCCATCGAGAACTTCCCCGTTTCCGGCTTTTTCAAGCTCAACAAGGACACTGCGGGCGCATACAGAGTCAACTACGCCCCCTCGGTGTTGCACAAGAACATCTTGCCTCACTTCAGTCGTCTTTCTCTGAAGGACAAGGTTGGTGTCATTGCCGATGTGGCGTCTATTGGTGCTTCTGGAGACAAGAACACGTCCACCGCCACGTTCTTGGACCTTATTAAGGCCGTTGCTGTGGATTCCAACGAGTTGGGCGAGTTTGTGGTCTGGCTGGAGCTTGGAAAGCGGTTGTCTCACTTGCTGATGGCATTTTGCGGTCCTGATGGCGAAATTTCCGCTGGTTTGAAGGCTCTTAAAGCCCAGGTCTACGGACCCAAGGCCATTCACTACGCTAAGAACTCAACTATTGACCATTCTCTGTTCGTGGAGGTCAAATTGCGCTTGGAGGTCTTGAAGAAGGCCGCAGGTTTGGACATTCCCGAGGTGACCAAATACGCTGAAGAATTGTTTGAAAAGATTAAGGCTGGAAAGTCCATTGACCCCTCGTTGAGAGCCTTTGTGTTTACTGCTGTGATTTCCAACAAGAAGCTTGTGAACGATGAGGTTCTCGATATTCTTTTCGCGGAGCTCAAGAAGCCCACGTCTTTGGACTCGCGTGAGATCATCTTGAGTGCCTTGGGTGGAATCTGCGACGACAAGTTGGCGGGCCGTGTGTTCGACAGCTTCTTGGACCTCCAGGTGGTCTCTACCATGGACCTGCACCTTTTGGCACAGTCGTTGTCGTCCAACCCTTCCATGAGGGACCGTTACTGGAAGTTCTTCCAGGACAACTACGACTACTTGTACAAATTGATGAGTGGAAATATGGTTGTTTTTGACCGGTTTGTGAGGGTTTCTTTGGGCAACTACCAGTCGTTGAAGACGAGAGACGACATTGAGGCGTTTTTCAAGACTCGCAGTATCCACGGCTTTGAGCGTTCGTTCAAGCAGGTGTTGGATAACAATACTCTTAGTGCCAATTGGTATAATAGGGATAAGGAGAGTGTGAAGGAGTGGTTGAAAGAGAAAAAGTTCCTCTAGACAGACGGTGTTGAAGACCTGGAGAGAGGAAGGTGGAGAGGTGACGTCAAGTATACTGGTATAGTGGTATAGAAATACTAAATACTGGTGTATACGAGTATAACGCTATTTGACTGGTCAGACAGGTTGAAAAACCCGTATAAAGGCCCAGAAACAACGCAATAGAAGCCAAACCTCTGGATATATGGTGCCTCCCGTATATCTGAAAGAGCCGCGGTGTAGGTTCCATTCCGTGGCCGGTCAAATTTGGATCTATGCGTCACGTGATCTGAGTCACGTGATCTGAATTATCACCTGGCCCCGGTAACTTCCAATGGGAAGCCACCTCTCTCCCTCGATGCTCCCATCTGCCGCTCTTCCTCTTACTCCCGTCGCCTCTTCAGGGTAATATCTTTTCTCTATACTATTTTCTGTTCTTACAACACCTTTTCTATGCATCCTCCACCTTCAGGTCGTGGGTAGCAGCATAACGACCGGAAGGATCGGCGTGGCAGCCCCATTCGGCCTTGGGGATCCATCTCATCACCGTGGAAGCAGCAGCCTTCGATCCGCCGAAAAGCTCGTCGAACTTGCATCTGTACCAGTACGCCTCCTTGGTGGTGGGAATGTCGTCTCCCCACTCGGGCTTGGGGTTGGCCAACTCCTCGTCGGAAACAGCAGCCTCAGCAGCGTCCTTCAAGCCGTCAATCCACGAGTAGCCCACGCCGTCGGAGAACTGCTCCTTCTGTCTCCACAAGATCTCGTCCGGCAAGTAGGGTTTGGTGTTGGGCTCGTCCAGAGTGTCGAAGGCCTTTCTCAAGATGTGCTTCTCGATCCTCTTTTCGGCCGGCTTGATCAACTTGTCGTTGGCGTCGATGTTCATGCAAAGCTCCAAGAACTGCTTGTCCAAGAACGGAACTCTGGCTTCCAAGCCCCACGCCATGGTGGACTTGTTGGCACGCAAGCAGTCGGCGTAGTGCAAGTTCTTGACTCTCTGGACACACTCCTGGTGGAACTCCGTGGAAGAAGGCGCGTTGGCAAAGTACAAGTAGCCGCCGAAGATCTCGTCCGAGCCCTCGCCGGAAAGCACCATCTTCACGCCTTGCGCCTTGATCTTTCTCAGCAACAAGTACATGGGCGTGGACGCACGGATGGTGGTCACGTCGTAAGTCTCCAAGTGGTAGATCACGTCGGACAACGCGTCCAAGCCGTCCTGGACCGTGAACGTGTGCGAGTGGTGAATGGTGCCGATGAAATGTGCCGCCTTCTCGGCCGCCAACAAGTCGGGCGCGCCCGGTAACCCAATGGCAAACGAGTGCAACTTGGACCATCCCAGCGTGTGCAACGAGCCCTTGTCGTCCACTCCCGACAACTCCTTGTTGGCGTCCACGCCTTCCTTCAGAACCTGCTCTGCGGCCTTCTGGGTCTCTCTGGCGGCAATGGACGCAATCAACGACGAGTCCAACCCGCCCGACAACAACACACCGTACGGCACCTCGGTCATGAGTCTCTTTCTGACCGCCAACTCCAACGTCTCACGCACAGCCTTCAAGTCCACCGGCTTGGCCGCCTCCTTGTCGGCGTCCCACCACGACGGCGTGAAGTAGCGGGTAATCTCGTCGGTGTTGGAGTCATACACGTGGCCCGGGGGAAACGCCATGATCTCGTCACACTCGTCCGTGAGGCACTTCAACTCGGACGCAAAGAACCGCGCGTCCGGCACCTTCAGGCTCTTTCCCATGTAGAGCGTGGTTATGCCAATGGGGTCTCTGGCGGCCACGATTCTGTCGGCCTTCTTGTCGTACAACACCCACGCGAACATGCCGTCCAAGTACTTGGGAGCGTCCACGCCATGCTCCTTGTAGAGCGGAATGATGGGCTCACAGTCCAGCAACAGCTTGAACTTGTAGTCCTTGTACTGTTCCCTCAAGTGAATGTGGTTGTAGATCTCGCCGTTGACGGCCAAGGAGTAGTCCTCGTCCTCAGACGTGATTGGCTGGGCGCCGGAGTCCAAACCAACGATGGCGAGTCTCTCGTGCACCAAAATGGTGGAGTTCTGGATCAAGTTTCCCGACCAATCAGGACCTCTGTGTCTGATTCTCTTGGAGTACTGGAGAGCCTTGTCTTTGAATTTGTCCACATCGGGAATTCTGTAAGCAGCGAAGATTCCACACATGTTGGAAAGGGTGAATAGGGATGTAGGAGATGATGGGAAGAGTGGAAGAAGTAGCTGGAAAATCGAGGCCGTTGCTTGGGTGACTCACGCCGGAAGTCGCGCCAAGCCGGAAATGGACCCCGGATCTCGACGACGCCGGTGCCGGCCCGCAGAGATATCCGGGTAGCAGGGGTGCGCGCGGGAAGGCTGCCCGATTGCGACACCGTTAATCACGTGATATGTGTCGCGCTCTCGCACCACCGGAGCTCGCGGCTGAATTCCGGTGTTAGTCGGATGCCGCCGGTCGGATATCGAACCGGTGCGCCGATGCGGGCTCCGACGCAGGCAAATTCCTGTTACGAGGGGTCTCTGCCTGACAGCCTGCCGTCTTTCGCGAAACTGCTCACGTGCCCTGTCACGTGATCCGCACGTGACCGTCTCCGACCCATATCTCACTTGTCGCCACCTATTCCCACCCCACCGCAAATGTCCTTACAAAAGCTCACAGCCGAGCTCTACCAGCTCTACGAAAACGAAGACTATGAGCAATGCCAGCGGCTCTTGCCGCCCGTCAAAATCGAGCTCATCAAGCACAATTTGCTAGTCCCTGTGCCGTCCAATTCCGCCACAAACAACCAGCTCAACGACTTGAAGATTGCCGAGCGCATTTTGGAGATTGGGCTGCTCTCGTCGCTTCCTGTCAACAACTACCAGGCTTTTGAGAACTACTTTGCGCAATTACGGCCCTTCTACTCGCATCCGAAGTTGCACGGCAAGAAGGAGATAAATACCGATGCCACCAAGATCATTTCGTTGTACTTGTTGTATCTTTTGTCTCAGGGGTCTATTTCCAAGTTCCACATCGAGTTGGAGAACATCTACAGCTCTTTCCAGTACGATCTTGACAAGGATGCGTACTTGCAGTTTCCCATCAATTTGGAAAAGAACTTGATGGAGGGCAACTACATCAAAATCTGGAAGTTGTTGAAGCTGGAGCTGGCGTTGCCGTGCAAGGAGTACAGGCACTTTGTTGACACGCTTATCAATGCATTGCGCTTCGAGATTGCGCGGTCTTTGGAGAAGACGTACGAGTCTCTTCCCATCAACAACTGCAAGAGCTTGTTGTACTATCCGCAGGAGCAGTCGGATGCTGTTTTTGAGGGTGTTTTGAAGGAGGAATTGGAGGTGGACAGCTGGGTGTTCAAGGATGGAAAGATCACCTTTGGGACGGCTAGAAGTGAGAGAAACTCTGTTTCTGATAACTCGGCCTTGGTGACCAATGTGTTGAGCTACGCGGAGCAGTTGGAGTCAATTGTGTGAGGAAATGAGACGGCGAACAGAGGATTCCGGTCTTTGTTGGGCACAAAGAATCTGCTGGAGAGAAGATTTATACGTCGCAAAGATGTGTCTAAACAAAGTCACGCTGTTACAGAGCCCCCCAGACGACTAGAGAAGACCTGGAAATACACGGTGTTGATGTCTGTTATCTGATGGTGTGTATGGAGTTTGGCATCTATAGGAACATCAGGTCAATATTAGAACACGGAGCCATGACGACGAAGTGGAGGTGTAGGGTAATGCCGCAAAGCAAATGCCATCGAAGTGAAGAGAAGCCAGATTTCTGGTATTATATGTTAGTTGAGCATTCCATTGGGATTCTTGATTGTGAGTGCAATGAAGCCGTCCATAAGGTCAAGAAAGAACGCTCTTGCAATAATAAGAAGTGTAGGACCTTTACTAGGAAGTGCCCTCAGAGGCATTTGCAGGATATGCACTGAATAGAGCCCATGAAAACCCAGCGGAATCGAAAACGCCATTCTTTGGAATTAGGGAAGAACAGCACTCCTTCAGAAAGATACATGCTAACAAGAAGCAGTAGATGCGTTCAGCACACGTGAAACATCACAATTCCCTCGTTGGTTCCCTCTGAATTATGCAGCGTTAGGGTCGCCTTTTTCTGCAATAAACAGCTCTCATAGCGACATGTAGAACCCCTTATAAGCGGTGTCCAAGTCAGCAAGAAACTGGTCGCATTCCGCCAGGCCCAACTCGTCATTATTCTGAAGATTATTCAACTTGATCAACCAGTTAACAAGCTTCGACTTTCCCTGGAAGTCGATCGGCTTGAAATCCTCCTCCTCGGCCCCCTCGTGTGTTTTCGTCACGAGCTCATTCAAGCTCACTATCAAATCAGAGAGAAGCGGGTGGAGCTGGTCTTTCGTCTTGTAATTCAACTTCACCGCATCAATGCACGTGATGAAGTTTCCAGTGGCCTCCGCCACCAACCTGGCGCTATTCTGAGCACTCAGTGGCGTTTTTGCGTTCGTGGCGTGATGGGCGCCTTCCACTGAGGTATGAAGGTGTTCTATAGTAGCCGGAATGCCGAGCTTGAGTCTGCTCACAGCCAAGGGAGCATCAATATGGAACTTCTTCACTATGACATCAAGAAGGTTGGAGTTGTCGGCATTTCTTCCTGCTAAGAGCCCATCCAAAACCTCCCTCTTGGACTCCTCCATATCACTAAACCCTTTGACCAACATATGGTACTGGTTGATCAACCGGAGTGTCGTGGAGGTGTATTTCTCCTTATCGGTGATGTAGTCTTTCAAAAACGACTTTTCCACCATCTCTAGAACCGTCACTATGGAGTAGATCTCCGCTAGAGAGTCGTAAACCACTTTATGAGTAGCGGTCTTCACGACCGCCAGCTTGGTGATTTCCTCGTGAAACGGCGTTTTCCCTCCCTGAAACGCAGCAGGAGAGTACGAAGATGCCGCCGTGGGCGCATACGAACTTATCCCTGACATCTGGGGTACGTATAGCGGCGGCAGGAGGTTTCGGTACTCGCACGCCGTTATCTACAGAAGTCGTGCATGACTCATAACTTTCGTAACTTCTAGTCTATATAGTTTACAAGGTTCTTGCCGAGGTCGTTTCGCCCAAACGCATCTATGTTGAAGCCCAACCGCACCCAGTCGGTTTTGGTGTGGCGGTAGAGTATGGGCGGCTTGGTGAACCCCTTGAGCGCCCGCACCATGTCTCCGTGGTCTCTGGCGGAGATCACCCGGTGAATGGTGTCCTTCCCGAAGGCTATTTTGGCCACCTCACACTCCTTCATGATCCACCGGAGAATGTAGTCGCTGCTCTCCTTATTGTAGGGGCTCACGGTGATAGGGAGACAGATCTCCATGTCCTTGCAATGGGCCATCTTCAACTTGAGAATAGCCTCGTAGCGAATGGAGAAGAGGCGTCCAAGAGTCGTGAAGCCCTGTGTGTGCGTGAGAGGAACGCCCTCGATGACCTTGTCGGAGGCTCTTCGGGATGCAACAGAAGGGTAGTTGATGGACGCATCCAGACTCATGGCATCTTGAGAGGCATATAAGTTCAAGTAGTCGTTCTCAAGTGGGAATGCAATCTGGTAGTGTTTCTTGATACCGTTGGTGGTCAACAGCGTCTCCAAGTAGTTTGCAGTTTGCGTGAATAGCTTATACACTTTGCGAGCGGGGAGACCGCCCTCGTGACACTCCAAAATCTCCTTTATTTGAAGCGTCTGCTCCTTCAACCGCAACTTTTTGCTGATCTTGTGGTAAGACGCGTTCGTCATCACCGTGGTATCGAGCGAGAACTCGTCGCCTGGCCCCATTGCTGTGACCGGAAGGGACAACTCCACAAGGACCTGATTATTGCTGGAATTGCGAGTCTCCACCAACGGCTCGTTGAACTGGCGGTAGAGCGGGAGCGTGTCGTAGAGTTTTATCACCACCGGAAAGCTATCCACGAAGCTGGTCTCGTCCTGGAACGAGTTTCCACAAGTTGTTTTCACCACCAATTTATGTACAGTTGAAGCGTTCCAATGCTGAAATTGGCCACTGGCAACAAGGTCACGTGGTAAGGGGATCAATACGGGGATGTCTAGCCCTAGTAGTTTCTCGTAGAAATCGCCCATGGGCGGCAAATACACCAAAGGATCCTCATAAATGACGTATTCTCTTTGGGTGTCATTGGAGCCGATTTTGGCACTTACGCTGATCAGCTGAATGGTCCTCAACTCAATTCCGACCGCTCGGCACGTGAACGGGATGCCATTGACCGGTCGGAGTTCGATGGTTGTTTCTATTCGGGGCTGTTTGTTAGTGGGTTAAAAGAGCGGAGAAAAAGACCACTTACGATGCTTCGAGGAACACCCGGACACCCGGCCACAACGCTTTCGTTGGAGGCTCGTAGACTGGCGTAAACAGGCGACTGGAGCACTTTTGGAGGAGCCATAAATGTGTGGAGAAGTTGTTTATTGTGACTATATCATTTGTTGTGTGCAGGGAAAACGAGTGGAGGAAGACTTCTGGAAAGGGAAGGCTTCTGGAAGGACGGTTTCGAGAATGGAAAGCTTCTAGAACAAGAACGGGTTTCTGGAACGATTCGAAAAGACGTTTTTTCTTCTAGAACACTCCTGGGATTAGGGCCCATCGAATTTCGTAATGGTCAAACTTCTTTTTATAGTATGCGTAACTTTCAAGAGAGCTGAGGCCCAAATTTACCGCCACGAAAACCCAAGCGGCTGCAAAATTGATATCGACAGAAGTGACGGTTCCATTGGAGAATGCTACCGTAGTCACCACCAAATAGATGCAAATTTCATCGAGATAATGCGGACATGAGACCACCTTGAAAAGCCCATGTGTCGGCACAGAGTACTTGACCAAGCGCGATAAATGCCAATGGTTGCATAACTGGTCAGAGGAGAAGACTGCGAAGACCGCTATAAGCCAGCGGTTGTGGGAACTCAAATGTCGTGGAAAAATGGCCTGGATGAGGTTTTGGCTGTCATTGCTCAGTAGCTGCCCAATGAGCAAATTGAAGGCGACTAGGGGATAGAAGGTGAATCCCGCTATGTAATGAAGGACATTTATACGCGCTTTTGGGCTGGATTTGGTGATGAAAATGCACTCTAGAAGCCTTCTTATACTCTGGATGATCAATAAACACCAAATAATGCGGTATTTGTCATCGTTTTGAGGCGAACGCACTTCCAAAGGGCCTATTTCTCTCCTTATCCAGTTGATAAGTGGCTTTGAAAGGCCGGTTTTTGGTCCTATGAGTAGGAAACAAAAGCCCACGTAAAATTGAGTGAAGAATGCCTTTGGAACCGTGAAGGACGCCACGAAACTGGCAAGGCTATGAAGAAGTGACGTATCTGTGGGTCTCTGTGTTGCTGTCTTGCCGTATTTCAAAAGAAGGCTGAATGAGGGAGAAGACTTGATGATTAGCATGGCTAGAGATGCGCCGAAAAAGACGCCGGAAACAGCGTAATCTGTGAAAACGTTCATTATGGTTTAATGGTGAGATGAGGATGCTTTGTAGTTCTATAGGCTCGATTTCAGCATTGTTGGGATGAAAAGCAGTGATGAGGTGGATGTTTTGCGTGGAAGTCCGTTGATATTTGGTCTTTTCGAGCCGATTTTTGGCAGCTGAAAAGATGGAAGGCTAAGTAAGACTTCCTATGTTATGCAGGCTATTTTAAACAGTTATAGCTTGTGTGGTGATCGAAATGAACGGGGTCGAGAATAAAGACAGCAGGCTTAAATTATCAGATTTTCGCAATTTACCAAATTGAGTCGTTTATGTAAAAAAAGTCTCAAATATGCATGAAGTATAACGGTTTTGGTTTGTGACAGTGTTTCCCAAAACGGAACACTAAAGGCTGTCAATCGATGGAGATGAAATGTGTCAATTTGAACGTGCGAGTCTTTGACCGTACTCAAAAGGCGTATAGCTAATAGTGGGCGACAAGTCACGTGCTCACAGTAATGGGTGCAAAAGTGGTGGGAACGCAAAAGCAGCAAATATTCCAGAAAAGGAAGAAAGACAGAAACACCCGAAGGGCGGAGTTAAGCTCCAAATGGTGAGCTGAGAACATTCACATCTGAAAAGGAGACCCACACGAAACTCTAGCGACCTGGGCCATATAAAGCGTATACGCACTATTGCTAGGACCCTGGGAGAGCACCACCACATTAAAGGGGCCGCGTCAGGTTATTAACCGAAAAAAGTAATTTGAATACGGTCTCAATGACCTCTTACCGTTAGTTCGTATATGCGGCTCTCGCCTCCTCGTAACTGTGCCCAACAGCATTACATAAGCCCGACATACCATAGCCATTCCTTCGGAACAGCACAAACGCCCCTGGCCATCGCATCTGCTTTTCGAGCCCCCACTCCTTTCCTCTACACTACGGCTTCCCCCACATGATGTTCCTTTTGGAATACATTACATTCTTGTTGAAATACATTATATTTCTCTCTAAAATACATTATATGCTCTTTAAAATACACTACATTTCGTTCTAGAATACACTACATTCTTTTAAAATACATTACATTTCTTCTAAAATACATTATATTCTTTTCTAAAATACATCTTTTCGAAACCCTCTAGGCCTCAAAACTGGCCCTCCACCTAGGCCGGTCCTCCCCGCCTAGGACATTTCCTGGTCGCCTGCGCCCGTGAACAACAACGTCTCTCCATCGTCAATCACCTGGAACACCCCGAAAGCATCGTACTCGTCAATGCACCGGTTGAACTGCTGCAAGGTGTAGCCCTTGGCTATAACTCTTTCACGGACATCGGCAAGAGGCAAGCTGGACGCCATCTCAAGGCCATGCGAAGCAAGACCACGGATAACCTGGTAGATTCTCGAGGTGGCCAGGTCGTCGTCCCTCACCTGCTCATCGTCTGAGCCCAACAGCGCCTTGGACACCGCCAATAAGCGCAACGCTTCGTCCACGTCTTCTCTGGTGACCTCGTTATCGAAACGGATCCGCGCCAACGCCTGGGCCATTCTCATGATCGCCAACAACGTACGCGGAGTGACGTGGGCAAAATGACGAACCAGGCCCTCGTTGCGGTGGGAGTCTTTTCTCATGGAGATGTACTGGTGGACCACGTAATCGCCCACTTCTTTGGGCACAACCGGCCTGTAGCTTCTGGCCACCAGAATGAAGTGACGGATGGTGGAGGCCTCCACAGGCTCGTTCTGCAGAGGAGGATGGCTGCTGTGCATGTGGACATACGCCACGTGATGGGCCAAGCGCTCGTCGTTTTCTCTCAGCGGCTTGTCCAACATCAAGTACATCACGTCGAAACGCGAGAGCAACGCCGCGGGAAGGTTGATGTTCTCGTGCGGCAGCATTTTGGGGTTGTAGCGGCCGTAGAGCGGGTTAGCGGCCGCCAAAATCGACGTTCTGGCGTTTAAAGTGGTGGTGATGCCGGCCTTGGAGATGGAGATGGTCTGCTGCTCCATCACCTCGTGGATGGCTGTTCTATCGGACTCGTCCATCTTGTCGAACTCGTCAATGCAGCAAATACCGTTGTCGGCGAGAACCAACGCTCCGCCCTCAAGGACCATTTCGTCGGTGACGGGGTCTCTCATTACGGCAGCGGTAAGACCCACGCCCGAGGAGCCTCTTCCCGTGGTGTAGACGGAACGAGGCGCGATCTTGCCCACGGCCTTTAGCAACTGCGATTTGGCCACTCCGGGGTCGCCCATGAGACAGACGTTGATATCTCCACGAATGCGCATTCCGTCGCCCACCTGCTTGGAAACACCGCCACACAACAAAAGAAGAAGGATCTTCTTGACGTCGGTGTGGCCAAAGATTTCCGGCGCAATCAGCTCCGCCAAACGCTGGTAGACGTTTCCGGCGTCCACAAGGCGCGCTATTTGCGCCGTTGCATCCGCGGGCACGCTGTCTGCGTACTGGCGCTTGTGGTGGCGCACATACTGCGCCTCGAGGTAGGTTTCCGTAAGCAACCCGGCCTTCAACGCCCGGAAACCCGTGTACGGCGACGGCATAAAGATTCCGGAGATGTCCACCACGTCGCCGGGAACCGCCAGACGAACCAAGTCGCCGTTCACGTGCACAGTGAGCGCTCTGGGGATGTGGCCCACGGGAACCTGGTCCGCCAACTCCTGGAGCCTGAGTTCCTGGAAAGACATGAACTTCGAAGCCCTTGTAGACATGAACAACTGGCCCTTGGCATTATCGGCGCGGCACGTGGGAGAAGTGCATTCCGAGAGCGGCGTGAACGTCTTGGAAACGACCTCCTGGAAGATCTCGAACCCGCACTTGTCGCACGTATAAGCGTTCACCACCACGCTCGGCTTCACGTCGGAAACACGCGTGACAATGCCGCGCACGCAGATGTACTGGCCCACATGGTCGCCCTTGACGTCGCGCACCGCATACGCCTTGCTTCCATCGGTCAACGGCCGAAAGTACAAGTGGTAGCGGCGCGTCAACTTTTGCGGGAACGAGTTTTCGGCGGGCGCAGTTTGCGCGCTGTCTTCACGCAAAGAGCGAAGGGAGTCGGCCTCCTCTTGCTGGAGACGCAAATTGCGCAACTTGCGCTGGTGCAAGATCACGTCCAAAACGTCGTCCTTGTACGAGATGTCCTTGGAGGGCTCCGGCATGATCTCGTCGACCACGGCGCTGAAAAGCTCCACGAAGCGAGACGTGTTCTTGCAAATAAGCCCCACCAATGACTGTTGCGCACTTTGCGTCTGCGAGGCGTAGAAGCCGTTCTCCTCGTATGCCTTGACATCGTCCAAGTCCACGTACACGGTGGATACGTCACGGTCAGCCACGCGCTGCAACAAGTGCAAGTACTTCACTCCGTGTACGCTATTAGCGTCGTCGAGATCGACGTCGAGGTCGTCTGTGCGCGCCGCGGCCTTGAAGTGCGTGAGAAAGTCGTGGATCTGCGTGCGCACATCGCTGTAGTTCACATTGAGCTGGATAGACGGCAATACCGCCGTGGTGGTCGCCATTGCAGTGTGAAGAGTAGAAGACGAGGAGGTTTTTCAAACGCGTGTTCCAATAACCCCCAAAGCGGCAAAAATGCTGTATGCAGGAGAAAGATGCTGGCTGCGCGCGCACTGGCGCATACATGCGCGGAAGGTGCGTGCAATGTGCGCCCTACACCCTCCTCTACACTTAGTGAACTGACCAAAACCTTTCCCATAATATACAAAGTCACACCGACATCAAGTCTACGAGTGCAAACGCCGCTGCGGTGCGCTCATCGGCGGGCGCCGGCGCCTGTGCCGATTTCTCTTTTGTAGTGTGTTTCCGTAGACTTTCCGCTCCAATTGAAGCCCAGTCTTCCTCGTCGGTCTCGCTTTGCGTACCAGCTATACTGGGCCTTCTTGCACGGGTTAAAGACCCCGAAGACGCATTTTCGTAGTGTTTTGGAACCAAAAATTGGTGTGGGGGGACAGGCAGAAGGGGTGGTTTGGGCAACAGCGACAGCAACGTCAGCCGGAGATGCAGCTCATTGAACGACGACTTTCTGCGACCGGCATTTGCCGCCATTGCCGCCGCTATGCTATCGGGAGTAGCCGTTTTTGCCGCACTGTGAATGTAGCTTGAGTTCCACGAACTGACCGGCAGTCCCGCAGATAAAACCAGCGCCGCGCCAGCCAAGCCGGGCGGGGGAGGCAGGCCCAAAGCCGTGGAAACAGAGCTCGATCTGGCCACAATGTAGTTGTCCAAGTTTTCAATGGAGTTCAACCGCGAACGGTTAAAGATCTGGTGTCTCGGAGCGCCGTAGTTCTTCCCAATGGAGCTGGCAAAGTGCAGCAGCAGCAGTTTTCTTCTGGCGCCCGTAACAGGCGGCGGAGACACTTTCAACGGCACTCTTTCTGCGAATTTGATGGGCGGCAGTTTCTGGAAGCGATTTTGCGGGTTCTCGTCGGCATCAAAGGCGAAAAGGCCGGTTTCTTCGTCGCTTTCTTCGTCAGACGAGCTGTCTTCCATAGCGTCGTCGTCGACCGCATAATCGTCAGAGTCCGATTCTATGGCATTGGCCAGCGGCTCGGGCGGTACGCTAATTGCGTGCAAATTGGCCCGTTGCTGCGTGATACTCTCCCGACGCGTCTGCGCCGCAGATTGCTTCTTCAGCCAACCCAAACGCGCGCCTGTTTGCGCGCGCAACTCTTGCACAGAAACCTTCTCTTCGGTATTGGGCGCTTCTGTTCCCTCGGTGACTATGTAGTCGGAATCCACCTTTCTGACGGCCCATTGGCCCCATCCGATTTTCTCGAAAACAACCTTGTTTTCCGTGTCCTCCTGCTCCATGGCCGCCATAATAAGCCGGCGCTGCTTCAGCAACAGAAGCAGGTCAAAGCCCGGAACCTCCACCGCTAATTGCGCGGTGATATGGCGTATAGGCAACGGCCCTTTGCGGATAAGAAGCGCGGCAAGCCGTGCAGGGGTAATCTTGGCGGCCACGCGAATGGCCTCCGGAGACGACGTGGACAAGAGCTTGCGTGCGCTGGCCCTCAGAGGCGAGCCGCTGGGGCTCTCTTGCGCCGGGGCGTGGGCGCTCATGTGAAAAAGGGCGCTAATTGCGTGGGTTGTGGCGGCGCTAGTAGCGTGCAGTAGCGGGCTCGGGGCGCTAGTAGCGTTTAGTAAAAGACTCGGGTGTGTTGGCGCAGGTAGCGTGGGGTGGTGTTTGCGGACGCGGACCGGTGGACGTGGGGCCCTTATAAGTGAAATTTGCGAAAATCCACACAATACAGTGACTCAAATGCGTGTCCGAAAGCGTGGGCGTGTCTGTTTGGGGAAGAAAAGGGCCTTATCGGGAAGGCGGGGCGCGCGCAGGCTGGGGCTGGAAACAGCGCCTTTACAGGTTGGGCAGTGCCTTTGCAGGTTGCGCTGCGGTTTTGCAGGTGCAAGAGCCAATATTGCGGGTTAGGACGCAGTTTCTGCTGGTTGCCGCTGCGCGTTGGTTGCGGTTGCCCTCGGTTGATGTGCCGAATGCGTCAGTCGTTCGCTAATTGCGCCAGATGCGTTTGCAGGTTGCGCCGTGTGCAGGAGAGTGACCTTTACTGCGTCACTGGCTGCGTGTTGGTGACTGGTGATATTGCGGGGCCCCCAGGCTTTATACTGTCACGCCGGAGGCGCACTTTCGGGCCGCAGCTGTTGCGAGGCCACCACCGCATTGTGCGGTCGTAGGGACGAGTCCATGCGCGCCACTGCGACCTACGCACGTAATTTACGATACAGGCGCGATAACCGCGTAAATAAGACCCTCTAGCGCTAGCACCTGCGTCGCCTGCGTCACCACATGCGTCACACATGCGCCGAACATCTGCACTCTACAGTCAAAATGGTGGGCCGTGCTGCCCACCAAATGGTTGGTGTCTGCAGCACGCTACGCCTTTTTGTCTGCGGCCAATGATTGTAGATCTTCTCGTGTCTGCCCCACAAAAACTTCTACCACCCGAGCAGCCTTCGTGACCGGAAAAAAACGCCCCATCGGAACATTCCGACACGAGGCGCTGGCGCCGGCATTGTATGTTGGGCCGCCAATCGACCGCCTAAATGGGTCTCTGCTGGCGTTGTACGGCAGCACCAATTAGGAAAGTGGATGCGGGGCAGACATTTCCCGCTCAGAAAATAGCTGGAGTTTAATCCACCACCTAGAATACTGCAAATGGCAGCAGACTTGCCACTTCGGGTAACCCATCCGAATTGGAGCCTTCTGTAGCCAATCGGGTCCTGTGCATCCAATAATAACCTTAATGCTGGCACTCCCCCGCTCCTATGGGAACCGATACGACGTTGCATTTCCATTTGAAGTTGTTGGTCCAGGTGACATCATAATTATGTGCAATTGCTATTGTAGGGTACTCCCACCAAAAAGGGTGGCTGGAAGAACTCACCGGCTACTATTTCCGTTACCCTGTGATAGGGCATTAGGGGCCTATTGTTTTTTAGGATGAAGGGAGCAAAATGCCCCTTGAAAGATGCAGTACGGTTCCTGGTGATGTCATTTCCAAAATGCCATTGGGCTGGAACTTGAGTGCAGCTGTCAATTTGCGTTGGCATGTTTTCTAGGTACGTAACATACTAGGAACAGAATGGTCCCAATTGAGCCAATTGAGACTCAAATACGGCGGCAGACAGCTGTTAGTTACGCAAGTTGTCTAGACAGGCAATACTTGTCCTAATTGGGCCAAAGGTCTTCCCCATTAGGCCCAAAACTGCCCCCATTCGGACCGTTACCAGGTGAAGACATCTTCGCCAAATGAACACACCCAACGCCCAATTGGGGACATTGAGTGCCTATTTGGGAGCATTGGATTGAAGCGTACCATTTCACGACGTTCCCAAGTTATTTCAATTCATCCAAAACCACCCGTTTCGCCTTCAAAAAAACGAGTTCGAAACCTAGTCTCTTTCAAACCCCATACCTCCTTATCTCTACGGTCTACATGTCTAGCCACTTTTGTGATCTCATTTTGTAAGTCGTGGAACGTATACCGTCTAGGCCCACATTAAAAGTGTCGCAGGCCACAGTACCCATCATTAGCAAAAGAACTAAGATGGCGAAGTAGCCACCTCAGGCAACAGCCCGGAAACGAACACTCCGCTTACAAAGAAGGGAAGTCCTTCTCCAAGTTGGCTGGCTTAGCAGCAGCAGGCTTGCCGGCGGGCTTGCCAGAAGCAGGCTTTCTGCCGGACTGAGCGGGGGCACCGCCTCTTCTGCCGCCTCTCTTGAAGTTGCCTCTCTGGGACTCGCCTCTGGGCGCCTGCTGGGGCGCAGAGTCGCCGAAAGTGGCCTCAAAGTCCAAGAACTTCTTCTCCTTGGCAGCCTTCTGCTTGTTCTTCTTAGCGACGGAAGACTCAATGTAAGCCTCACGCTGCTTCTCAATACGCTCGGCAGCGGTCCACTTGTCCTCAGCGCCCTCGTTGGCCTGTCTGACGGCCTTCTGGTTGTCCAAGTTAGCCTGCTTCACCTGCAACTCAGCAAAGTAGTCGGAAAGCGACTGCTTGGGGGGCTCCTGGGAAACAACCTGCTCGTCGTCGGCCTCCAACTCCTCAGCGGCGTCAGCAAGACCCTGGGCCTCGCCGTGCAACTCATCCTTCTCGTCGCCCCAGCCAGCCTTGATCTTCTTGGACGAGTCGGTCTTCTGCGAGCGCGAGTGGCGGTCGAGAGGCTTCTTGTAGTGCTTGGAAGGCGTCAGCGAAGGGGCGGCAGTAGCCTTGTTGTTGGGCTTGCTCTTCAAAGCGCCCTCGTTGCCGGTGGGCTTGGACTTCTTCTTGGCCTTAGCAGGGTCCGCAGAAGCAGGAGCAACATCGGCCTTTTTGGACGATCCGGTGTTTCTCACAACCTCTCTGGTAGCAAGCGGAATAGGGGCCTCGTCCTCGACGTCGTTACCCAAAAGGGCGTACAAGTTCTTCAGTTAGTAGCAATTCAAAGGTCGCGTGCCAGTAAGCCTGCCACACAGCACATCTGGCCAATTAAGCAACGTCTTTCTCCAGCAGAAGCGTCGCCAGCAGACGAGCCCATTGGCCCAGAAAGCCCCGGCCCCTTTTGCAGCAAACGGTCAAATTACCCGCCGCCAACTGGCCACAGCCAAACTCCATCAAAACTCCATAGAGACATACCTTGTTTTCAAAAGACATCGTGTGCAGAATGCGCAATTCTACGAGCTTTCAATACTAACAGCTTTTGATGGTCTAACGCTGTACAAAGAAAGAGCGAAGAAAAATTTTCAACTTTGTTCGGTGGTGGTGGAAAACGGTGGAGGAATTTTCGTTGACTCAGGAGGGCGTCACACCGACGAGGACACCCGTACACCCGCCACAAAATCCCCACCTTTGCTCTACGGGTAAATGTGGGTACGCCGCTGGAAAGGAGGGGGGCGCCGTGAGGAGCCGCCAGGGGCTGGAGCGCTCCAGAACCCACTGTAGCGGTTTTCGGCGCGGATAGGACCTCTTCACGCTTTGGAAGCACCGTTTTTGGCCTACTAGTGCTTCCTTACCAGCCACGGTGAAAAATCGACCGAAACGCTGCCAAAACCCCTGAAAAGTCCCCAATTGCGATCCAAGAGCCGCCGTCAGCCGTCCCGAAAGGGCCTAAAGCCGAAAACCCACTTCTGCCGCTTTCAGCCGCTCTACAGCGCCAATACGCTTTGACTAGGCCGAGTCCCGTATGCATATATCATTATCTGGCGGACGGAGCCGTCAAATACACTCTAACCTTGTTTCCACTCAATTGCACCACACGACCGTTCCAACGGTGCCATCTGCCCGTAAAAGCAACAGGACGTCATTTAGAAGGGGTCCTGCGGCGTTATGAAACGGTCACGTGCTCCCGACGTAAATAATGTCTCGCGGTCAAATCACGTGATTCGTCACGTGCAGCTCTCACGTGACCTACAGCCATTCGTAGTCGTACATTCCCTCTAGTCATACTCACGTCTTCACGAACGTGTCGCCCACGCGAGCCAAAAACGTCTTCACCGCCATCCGGAGGTCCGTGCTCATGGACTTGGCAAAAAGCCGCAACGTCAACGAGTACATGGCCGGCGAGTGCGCAGCAAAATCGTCCTCGTCCAACTCCACGTAGCCCTGGAAAATCTCCACGATCACCGGTTTCCACGTCTGAATGTTTCTGTGCTGGTTCGTCTCGTCGAAGTCGGCGTATCTCTCAGTAATGGTGGAACATGTAGGCACGATTGACCCCACAATGGCCGTCTTGTCACTAGCCTTAGTCTTATCGTCGTCGCAGTACATGCGGAACATGATGTTCAAAAACACCGCCAGGGAGCTCAGCTCCTGTTTCAACAAGTTGGGCAACCGCTCAATGACTCCAGCATTCCAAAGACGCACTCTCAAGTCATAATCGTCGTTGAAGTTCCGCGCAAAAGTATAGCTTCCCTCCAACAAGCGGGCCAACTCAAGAAGCCGCTGGAACGGAGCAGCCTCGTAGAAGCCGTCGTTCTCAAACAACTCAGATAACGTCTCGATCATCAACAACTGCAAAACACACTTGACCACAATCAAAGACTGCTCTCGCGCTTTCGTCATGTGGGCTTCGGGGTCTCCCAGAACCCCGCGGATGCGAGGCGAGACAGGAGAGTCCAAGTCCACCGAGGACCCCACATCATAGGTCGAGTCATCGACAAAGTTGCGGCCCTTATATGGATCAAGATCGAAGAGTTCTTGCGCCGTGGTCAATGCAAAGAGCTTCTCAAAAGCACCCGAAACAGCCCCCCACTGCAGCTCCAGGAAACGCAGACTATTGTCAATCAAAAGCGTGTGCAAACAAGACCTACCAATGCGTGCAATGGTGTCGTTTTCCTGACAGATGCACGAGATAAGAATCTGCAAGTAGTTGTCCAACAAACCGCTCAATGGGTCGAAGTAACGCCCTAACAACGTCACCATATCACGGAGCGCCTGGATAAACGTCGTCAGAAGCCATACCGACGTCAGGTCGTCTGCATTATCGGCATTGATCACCATCCAATGGTTGTCCAAAATGGCAAATATAGGAAACAAGAGCTCACGGGCCACCAACCGCCAGAAACTCTCTTCAAAGTACTTTCCGTACTCGGTGAGATTGCCGAAAAGATAGCTGAGACCACGAGACCGGACCTCGAGCTCCGATCCTGTCATTATGATGTCGTGAAAGCCGAAAAGAACCGGGAACCAGAGCTTCACAAGAGCATCTTCAGACGGCCGTTTGTGGGCATCTTCAGAGCTCTTTTCAACGGAAACATCAATATCGGTACCTCCGACAACGGCACCAACTTCTTTGGTCGTTTCGCCATTTTGCACTTTCTGTCCTTCTCTGAAACTCAACTCAGCAATCTCAGTGAGAAGACGCAGCAAAACATCCAAAGCCAATAGACTGACTCTCTGGAAACGATCGTTTTTAGCCAAAGCAGTGAAGCACACCACCAAATCCGAGAACGATTCCTGGGCCCTGACCTCCTCAAGATACTCCTTATAGATCCATTTGGCCATTTTGAAGCTTTTGAAAACAAGTGCTTCTTGCAGCCCGTTCGCCGCTGCCGTCAAAACCCCAAAGATGGTTTTCCAACCCAGCTTGATATGACCAGCACGCGCCAAAATCATATTGTTTAAGCATTCCAAAACCATATCCTGGACCTCTGGCGACAGGTTATGCGAGATCACGTGCTCGAAAGGCTTCAAGAACTCCTTCTGGAACTTGAAATGAGACAACTCGTCAATGTCCAAGAACCGCATCAGCAACTGGCGCAACGAGTCCAACGCAAAGAACACCACCGCCAGATTGGCGTTGCACCCCACCTCATTGAAAGTGCGGCCCAAAATGGCCCACAATTGAGACCATTCAAGACGGATTCGGCTCATATTGTAGTAGCAGATATCCACCACCTTCTGCAACAGGAACATCCGAGGGTTGGCGCTGAGTCCCAGGCTTTCTATCTCCTCCGCCAGCACCTCAGCCAAAGCCTGAACGAATTGCACCATGCTTTCACCAGGAAGATGGGCGCTATTGGTGAAGACGCGGTCTATGGCCACCTCCAAGTCGGTCTGGGCCAATAAATTGGCCACATCCGCCGGTAAATGCTGGTTGTGGAAGCGGGTGGACGCAGTTTGAGAAGCCAGGGGAGCCATGAACTGCCCGAAAAAGCCCGTCGAAGGCTGGCTATCCACCAGTCCTCTTGCAACCACCCTGGCGGTCGAAACGTCAGGAATAGCATCCTGATCGACTCCTTGTGCGATCAACTGAAGTCTTTCAAGCTGCGAAATTGACGTCAAAACCTGGCCCCAAGAACGGCCCAAACGAGCACCCTCTGAAACAGCCAAGTCCAATAGAATGTGGATGGCGTCAACGTTCTTGCGCTTCATCTCCTCGTAGTTGTGCAAGTTCTGGAACTGAACCAATGCTCCCACAAACGACGTACGGGCATTATCGAGTTCGAACATGCACGCGATCTTGACCGCCAATTTGATACCTTCCAAGCATGTTCTGGAAACGTCATCCTCGTCATACTCCTTGAAAGGCGGCGTCAAGCCTGCGAGAAGAGACATCCACACCGTGTCGAAAATAGATTTCACGTGGTGGACGTGGGAAGCAGCATAAAACACACTGCTAGTATCGTCGGCACGAAGTCTACGGCCCAAGTCACGCACAAGCTTCTCGGTCTTGGTGGACATTTCCTTCGAAGCAGTGAGATACGCCTCTCTGTTGAGGTCTCTTCCCCCGAAAAAGCCAGGAGAGGGCACAGGAAGACCGCCTGCTAGCAAAGCAGCATGCTGTTCGGATTGCAATTTGATTTCATTGGCCTGAATCTCGTCGTAGACACCCTGCAAAAACACGGTATCCAAGTCTTTTCCATCGTCAATGCCTTTATTGTTGGCCACGAAACTCTCGAACGCCATTTTGTTCTTGATTTGGGCCAGATGGAGATCAGTATTGAGCAAAATCACCGAATAGGCAAGAACGTAGGCAGTTCCAGCACTTGAGAACACTCCGGGATTACCGAGAACATACCTTTCAGCGAACTTCAACATGAAACGATCGATTTTCTGGGCTTCTCCCGGCAAACGGAAAGCCTGTAAGAAACGACGTAAAGCATCCACAAAATCGGTTGTTTTAAAGTCCATCTCGTCAACAAAGGCGTGCATAATGGAAATGTTTCGATCTGCTCCATCGCCCAAGTACTCGCCCACTTGACTCTTATCCAAAACGTCTGTTTCCAACAAGAAGACTGCGATATCACGCTCACTGTCCAGGGCGATAAAGCCGTTTTCCACAAAGTAAGAAATACCTTTCTTGGGTTTCTGGTTGAACTGGCGCACACCTTCCAAAAAAGCCCGCTTTCTCTGCTTCAAGTTTTCAAACTGGCCAGGGTCGTCACCATCGTCAAGCGCAGTATTGCTTCCATTCACAAAAGAAGCATTACGCAGATTGCTGCCAGTAGAAACCGTCAGGTCAACGGTGGCCAGACGGTCCCGTGGAGCGTCACGGGATCCGATATCACGGGACCTACCAAGCCCTTTCTGGGCCCACAGGTGGAGGGACCGCAAAAACGCCACCAGACATCCGAGAGACGTCATTTTGAGGGCATATTCGAGCGGGAAGTTGGCGTAGACCTCGGGTTCTGGCGGCCGGGAAGCCAAAGCGCTGCTGGTCAAGTTTGCAATGCGATTGACGTCGTATACGGAGATTCCGACCCTCTTGTTCTCCCTATAAGCGGCCTTCTGGGCCGGAGTCACGTCCACACGTGCCAACAGGAGTTTTGTCAAGTAGTTGATGATTTTTTCGCAAACGTTAGGCATGGCACTGTCGCAATCGTAGTTTAGATAGAATTCAATAATGCACCGCAGGTCATTGCACAACCTTTCAACTATCGTCAAAAGATAGCGCTTTTGGTGTGCTGTTGATGTCTTCATCTCCGCAAGAGGAAAGTAGATCTCGTCCCAGAATACTGGGATCTCGTTTTTGAAGTCGGACCGTAAGTTGGAGATGATAAGCCAGAAGATCTCCAACAGAAGCTCGAACACAGGCGCCAACGGCGACACCGCGTTACGAGACAACGTCAAGCTCAAGTACTGGCGCACCGCCAGGATGAGCCGTGTCTGTTCCAGCGAGTTTGACGACAAAATCACCACCTCAGGATTCAACAAAACGTCGATATGCTCACGGAGAATAGTGTGGATGATGTGCAACGACAACAACTTCGATCTGACCGCATGCAGCCGCATGTCCACAGAGTCTGCGTCCAAAGGCTTGACCAGGAGCTTGCACATGGCACGGAAGATCAAGAACGCGTCTTTCACGACCAAATCAGCGTCTCCCACCGTAGCATGTGTGGCATCGTCCACTCTGCTGGCGTCGTTCTCACCCGTCAATTTCTCCAAATTCTCCAACGTCAATCTCTCGGCTGCAGCAGGCGTCTCAGGCATCATGACCTCAGTGCTGGGGCTTTTGAAGCTGGATCTGCTGGGACGAGAGACCAGATCAGTGATTCTCTGGAAAATCGCACCGATCACCTGGGTCAAAATACCCTGAGCAACGCTCTGGTTGCGTGGAACAAGCAGGAAAATGAAGATGTTGTAGATCTGTCTCACCGCCTTGAGCAACAGTGCTCCATGGCAAGGCATAAGGAGAATGCTGTGCATCAAAGCTCTGACCACCTGAAGTTCGAGCTCGGAATCGGTGCCTTCTCCGTCGAAGCAGCCGGCCACAACATCCACCGACGCATCTGTCAAGCGGACCTTGTCGCTATCATCATCGAACAGCGAGTAATCGAAAAGCTTTGCAAACAAGTCCACGGCTTTCGACTTCGTATCAGGACTTCCAACCTCGCACATGACCTTGAGAGCGTCGAAAATCACCTGAGGCTCACGGTTGTCGCTGTTTGTAAGCGTGTTAACTGCTTTCTGCACCGCCAGCCGCAATTGCTCGTTCTTTTTGGCTTCTTTGGTGGTAAGAAACGTCTCAAACGTCTTCCTGAAGACTGGGCTATTATCGACGGTAGACGTGGAGATAGACGCTACCAGCGCCTGGCGCGTGTGAGAGGTACGTCTCGGTGCCGGCAGAAGCGCCCCAGACGGGGTCACGCTGCCGCTTCCCGGGGTGGAAATGGTAGGAAGAGGCGTCTCCTGGGAAGTTTGAGCAGCCTCATGGACACCATCGGGACCTTTTGACTCCGAAAAAGCGCCCGGTTCGCCCTTACCAATATCTTCTTCCTTAGGAGGGGTCTCAGGGACAGTTCCAGCGTCTTCCACGGAAACAGAGTGCGTTTCTGCCGAAACCGTGTTGTTTTCAGAAACATGCACGTTATTCTCGTTCTGTGGGCCGTTTTCGGAACCGTTTTCGGTCACAGGGGGGTTTTCAGCATCGCCAGTTTCACCTGAGGGTGTTTGGACGCCGTTTTCCAGCTCTGTGGTGCCGTTTTTGTCGAGACCTTCCTCTAAGGGAACACCGGTGATTTGGTTCAATTGGGGCTTATCTAGGGCCAATTTGGCGTTTTTATCGCCAGGATCGCCAGCATGCGCCTTCACCTCGGCAGCCTCCGCTGGATGGTCCGCGGTTGGCTCGTGGGTGGCCATTTTGGTATAAATGAAGTTCTAGGCTGTGTATCCTATAGGAGAAAAATATGGTGGGCGATTGGATCTCCTGCATGCAGGGGCATATATGCAGGCCCAAGCCGGCTCCGGTGGGATCTGAGAGGGCATGGCCCGATTGGGCGAATTCGAGGCTGATTCGGGAAGTGTTGGGGGATAATATTGGGGTAGTTGCAGGGAAGTGATGGGGAGGTTTAGCCTTGGGGAGGAAAATGGCCTGATTGGGGAGGAAAATGGTCTAATTGGGATGGCTGCAATTTGCGAAAGAGAGTGCAGAGGGCGACCAGTGAAGGGAAAAGAGACGGACGGAATTGACGGATTTGGTGATGGAGTTGTGGGAAAGAAGAGGTCCAATATTAGAGATTGCTTTGTCAGAAAGAAATATCTGGGAGGGCTACTGAGGAAGGAATATCCAACGCCAATATGGAGCCCGTTTTCTACGTATACGAGGGGTACATCACAGGGTTTTTATTAGGTGTCGGTACTTGCCACAGGTATAAAGCAAAGGAGCTGGGTGTTTTTATGTTGGCTTTTTCATAAAGTGGGCCATTTTCCACACTATAGGCCATTCATTCGGCAGTATAGTTTCTTCGGTATTACTGCGAAAACCGAATAGATGAGCCTTTCGCAGCCAACAAAGCGTCAAAACGTCAAAACCGCCAAACCACCAAAGCAGTCGAACTGTCAAAACTGCCGAAACTGTCAAACTACCACAGTCCCACTCTCCATTTACAATCCACCATCTCATCAAACATCTATCCGGAACCACCTTCGCGAAGGCAGAAGGATCCATAATTAGAGCAAACAGAGCCGTAGCCAAAAGACCCCGAAAGCCCGCAATCTCACGCATCATCCCTTGCCCCACACAACCATATGAAACCTCCATCTCACGGTGACCAGGTTTCCAGCATGCCTTATGGCGCATACTCTCCAGATCTAATATAGAGTCCAACACTGCATCTCATATAGCCAATTCAGACGCCTGCTCTAAATCTCTTGGAAGAAAGAAGAGCAGAGCACTATAACTGCACTATTAAAGTGGCCGGGAATGTCCTATACGAGTTTTACGTACTTACAGGTCAATTTCACGACGGCTATATTCCTGCAATGTGCTTTTTCCAATGACAGGACGAAACCAATACAAACCCTCCTTACGGTGCCACTTTGATGACGAAAGGTAAGCGTTGAATAAGTACATCGACCAGGCAAAATTTCCAGTTCACGATTTAGAGCCTTACCCTGATTTAAAGGGCGAACTCCACATGGCCGGCTCTAAGGCAATCTAAGTAGCAACTTTAAGCGCAAAGGAGGGTCTTGCACGATCTTCAGTTCCATCCTGAATTCCGCCAATGGCACGCTCTAGAAGCTGTTAAAGAATTGCAGCATCTGCCCTCGTAGCCTTATGATCATGGCCATTACCTTGGAGCTGAACCGGCCCACCACTCTGTACCTGTTCTTAAGGCTGGAAAGATGGTTCGCTTCGTCAAATACACGGTTGCAAAGCCGATGCACAGCTGTGGTTGCTGCACTTCTACATTCACTTCGATCAAACCAGCTTCCTCTATCATTCTCATACTAACGAGGAATGGATGCCAGTATTGTGGTCCACAGAACAGCTACGAAGAGGTGGACCGTGTGACAAGTACGTTTATTACGCTCCAATTGCTGCTTTAGGACCCGTTTCCAAAGAGCTCTTTCGGACCCTGGTTCCTGAGATCTTATTCTTCGATAGCTATGAGCCAGAAAAGAAGACGATGCGTCTGGGGTGGGTGGCCGGAGCAAGCCCGGGACATTTGCAAAGCTGGAAAGATTCTATACTGCAGGCTAGGAATATTCCGGCTCTACAGATTTGCTTCGTACAAGCGGGTCTCTCTACGCTCTTCAAATGAAGTACCCAGAAACGGCGGCGCTTTATATCACCCAAGTAGTCCGGGCCCATTAGGATCCATTCGCCAGCAGCTTAAAAGAGGCCACTATTATAGATCGCCATCACGATCCAAACTCTGCCCTTGCGCCTCAAACTCTTTTCCTTTCTAGGGTGCCGCTGGATTTGGTCATTTTCAACTCCACTACAATTGGTACTTCATATACCAAATAAGATTTTACGCGAGCGTCTAAAATTTAAGCGAGGACTGTTGACAGGAGAAGGGCTCAAAATCCGTATATACAGGATCGGGATCAGAATAGAAGGATACTGATAGTTTACAGTTTCGGGATTAGGAAGCATTGGGGTAGTCACAGTTTCGGGAGGAGGCATGGGGGTAGGTACAGCTTACGCAGAAATTGCCTACGAGAAGTGGTCCAATGGCAATTGATATGGGTGTTCTGGTTGGGAATGGAATTAAACCCTACAATAAGAAACAGCACTAATAGAAGATGCCTCTGACAGGATGAGTTCCCTCAAGGGCAAAAGGCCCACGAGATAGACTCTTAAGGCTCACTTACAAGCAACAGATCGCCGCCAGAAACCCCTTCTTCTTCAGCATCAACAAGTACATGAGGCTATCGTATCCTGAGCTTGCCCCCAGCTGCAAAGAGATCCACTTCAATCCACTGCCCGCAAAAGCCAACCTTTTATCCCCGGTGGCGGCTTTAGATCAAACACTTCTTCGGTCCAGTACCGCTACCTGGGGCAGATATTCCTCTGCCTCCACTATGACAACACCTTAGTTCCTCACGAGACTGTAGACTCGGTGGTTTGCTTACGATGGCACACAGTGAGTCCTATGACTACACATCCACTGGGAGTGCCATAGAAATGAGTTCTATGTGGTGGCTCTACACTAAAGCATAAGTTTGAAGAGGAAGAGGACCTTCTCGGCGTCTGAGCTCTTTGTAGTCAACCCAAAGGCCGGCTTAGAGGTCGTCCAAAGAGTAACGCCATATAATACGTTAGTGGCCTCTTATACATATCTACCATACGTTCTTAGTAACACCCTCTTTCTCTCCCTTCTCACCTAAACTCATTTCCATACCTTGTATTACTTTCCATACCATATCCTTCTTTTCGTACCATCTATTACTCTTCATACCATATCCTTCTTCATACCATGTATTCTCTCGGTCTATACACTAAAACTCGCTCAACGCGACAGCAGTGGCCTGGAAGTCGTCGTGAGAGATGGAAACAGTCACGTTCTTCACACCAGCCTTCTTAGCCGCGTCCTTGGCTCCACCGTGCAAAACCACCTGGGGAGCACCCTTTCCATCGTGGGTGATCTCAATATCAATCAAAGCAGCTCCGGCTCCCTTGGACTGCACGCCCAAGGCCTTGAAAACAGCCTCCTTAGCTGACCAAGCACCGGTGAAGGAAGCCTGCGGAGAAGACGCCTTCGAGCAGTAAGCAATCTCGCCAGCAGTGAAGTTTCTCTCCACGAAAGTGTCGTTCTCCAAGTTGATGGCAGAAAGCAACTCCACGTCCACACCAACACCCTTGGAAGAACCGTTCAAAGAAGCCAACGCCTTCGACGTGGAGTCAGAAACCAGACTGACGTACGACTTGGAGTCCTGGATCGACTTCTTGGTGAACGTCATCCCGGCCTTGGAGTCTCCAATACGGGCCATGGGGTCCAAGTAAACAGGCTGCTCCAACTCGTCAGAGTAAGGAGCCTTGTCCTTGGCCACAAACATCGTGTTGCGAGTAATGGCATTGTGCATGTAGCGGTACGCCTTCTTGTTACGCGACGACACTCTGCCTGCGTAGTCCTCGTATGTCTGCTTGTCCAAAACCGCATACAAGTAGTCGGGGTGAACGACGATGGCCTGGGCACCCTTCTGGCCGAAACCGAAAGAGGTGACGGAAACAGCCTTGATACCATCGGTCTGGATGGATCTCGAGGGGTACAACACGTACTTGAAGTCCTCCATCACCTTATCCACGTTATCGGCGTTTCTGTTTCCAGGAACAATACCCGACTGCAAAATCTGGATGGCACCGTTCAACATCCAAGCACCAGCGGCACCCTTGGGGTGGCCGGTCAAGTACTTCTGGAAAACACCAAAGATGGGGTTACCCTCAGTTCTGCCCAAGTGCTCCATCATCGAGTTGATGGTGGCAGACTCGTTCTTGTCGTTGGCCTGGGTAGAAGTACCGTGGAACGAAGCAACACCCAAGTCATCAACGGTCAAGTTGAAGGTGGCCAAGGCGCCTCTCAAAGGAGCGATTCTCGACTCTCTCTTGTAGAACTCATTACCCCACTGCTTCTTAGCACTGGAAACCTGGCGCTTGGCCTCACGACGGACTTCCTCGGTTCTTTCACGCAAGAAGTCGACGCTGGAGAACTCGGTGCCGTACTCCTCCTTGGCGACATCGGCCTCCACGGACAAGTACTCGAGCTCCGACTGCTCCCAGTCCTTGATCTGGGCCAATCTCTGCTTCAACTGGCGCGCTCTGTACTTGATGTTCAACAACGGCGAAGGGTACTTCAAGTCACCGTGGTGCTCACGAGCGGTGGTCAAGATACCCTTACCTGGAGCAGGCACAGATCTGCCAATCTTGTCGGTGGCAGTGGCGGACATCGCCAAGACAGCGTAGATGGGAACACCCATTCTGATGGCCAAGTCCGCAGTCATGATAACCTGGATACCGGAACCCTGGGCCTCCATGAAACCAGATCTGGTAGTAGTAGTGGGTCTCGACATTTCCTTGGGCGTTCTGCCATGGGCAAATTCGTCCACAGCGTTGGAGGTAGCGTTCATGTTGGCAAACTCATAGGAACCTTCCTCCTGGAAGTCATCGTAACCACCCACAATCACCACCTTGGCCTTGCCTGCCAAAATGGTTTCGATACCAGTGTCAACTGACTCAATGGCCGTGGCACAAGCTCCCACAGGCGTCTTGATAGGACCAGACGCAGACAACAACAACATGTTCACCCAAGCGGCCATGGTGTTGATGAAAGACTCCTGCAAAATGTCGTTCTGGACAGGCTTGTCGGCGTATCTGTCCTTGAACATACCACGCAAGGCAGTCACACCACCCATACCAGAACCAGAGGTGTTACCAACCTCCGAGACGTGCACGTACTTGTAGAACTCGAACGGGTCAGTGATACCGGCCGATAACAACGCTTCCACGGTAGAGACCAACACGAACAACGTGATAGGGTCGACCTGGCTGATAATGTCATCGGAGATACCGTAGGTCTTTGCGTTCCAGCCACTAGGAATCTGACCGGCAACCAATCTATCGAATCTCAACGCCTTGGGCACAAGCAACGTCGCGCCCTTCAAAAGCTTGACGGTGTACTCGCCGCTGCCCTCGATCTCGAAGATTTCCACCTTCTCGCCGTGCTCGAGCTTGTACTGCTCAGCGGTCTCCTTGGAAGTCTCGAATGGCTCCAAGTCGTGCTGAATGACAACCTCCTGGATCATCTTCTTGTTGTTGGGGTCGTAGCCGTTGAACAACTCAGGCTCGATCAAACGGATACCGGAATGGTCCAAGATCTCCTCCTCGTATTTGGCCTTGATGTCCTTGTCCTCGACCGGCTGCTGGGTCTTGGCGTCGATCCAGCCAGCGTAAGGCTGACCCTTCAACTTACCGTTGTGGTACTTGATCAAACCCATGATCCAGGCCATCTCAATGGATCCCTCCAACGAGAACTCACCGTAAGCCTCCATCTCCCATCTGGTTCTGGAGTTACCCCATGGCGACACCTCGGAGAAACCAGTCACCACAATGGTGCTTTCCAAGTCCAACATGCCCTCCAATTCCGGAGCCAATTCCTTGATCTCCTCGTAGGACTTCAAGCCCGGGAACTCGAACTTCATGTTGGATCTGGGCTGGACAGTCACCTTAGTGTAGCTAGCATCAACGTTGTCGCCGTTGATGACCTTCTGCTCGATGGCAGACTCAATGGCGACGGCTCTTCTGACCTCCGCAGAGCTGACCAAGTCAGCTCTCAACTTGGTGGTGAACTCCTTCAAGTTCTCAATGAACTGCAAACCACCGTTCAAGTCAGCCAAGATGGGCTCTTCCTGACACAACTTCACTATCTCCGGAGTCATCAAACCCAAGATGTTGAAGGCCATCTCTCTCTGGGAGAAGGTTCTAACACCGGCCTGTTCGATGCCCTCGGCAATGATGTTGTTTCCGCTCATCAAACCAGTGCCTCTGGTCCAGCCAATGACGGTACCACAGACGGTCAACTTGTTGCCCCAGTCCTCAGAGTACCATCTGTTGAACAAAGTCTCCAACGAAAGCTTGGACTCGGAGTACAAGCCGTCAAAACCGAAAGTACCGTGGTTGGGCGACAAAGGCAAAATCACCTGAGCCGGTCTGGTCTCAGACAACTTTCTAACCTTGATGCGGCCTAACAATCTCAACAAGTTGGTCAACATGATTCTGTGAGCCAACTCAGACTTGGAGTCAATGTTGTCCAAGCCGTTACCATTCTCAGGAATAGCAGCGAAGGGAATAACGGTGTCCAAGTCCCAGCCCAAACCACCCTTCTTGGGGTCGTTGTAGATGTAGTCGATCAAAGCCTCCACGTCCTGCTTGGAACCCTGGTTGAACGGAACCACAATCAAGGTGGACCCAGCAGCACCATATCTAGAGTACATGGTCTGGTAGTACTCCGTCACCTTCTTGGAGAAGCGAGAGGTGGTGACAATAACCCTGGCACCACCGCTAATCAAGCCCTGCAAGATCTCAGCACCAATGGAGCCTGCACCCGCACCGGTCACAAGAACGTATCTGTCCTTGAAGGTCAAACCGTTGATGGCAGCACTCTCCAAACCATCCAAGTAGACAGAGGACACTTTATGGTCGTACTCCCAAGCATCCTTATGCTTTCTCTGCAAGTGCAAGAAAGGAATGGTTTCCGAGGGAATGGTGGAGGAGACTGGCTGCAAAATGGATGTTCTGTCCGGCAAAGAGGCAATCTCGTCGTCTTCAGTGGCAGAAGAAGAGGTGGACAACTCGTCCTCCTCAGTAGGGGTGTTTGCGCCAGTGTTGGCGAGAGGAATGCTCTTAGCGGGCTTGGCCATCTCAATCTCGCTGGAAGACTCCACGTAGTTGACCAACTGGTTGTATAACTGAGTCACCTCCAACTTGGTGTTGGTAGACAAGGACGCCTGCTTGGAAATGGCCTTGTAGACACGGGCCAACTCCTCCTGGATGGTAGGCTGAGGGTCCTGTTTGGTGAGCTCTCCACCCTGGGCCATCTCGTAGACATACTGCTCGAACTTGCGAACAGACTCTTTGTTGACCTCAGCATAATTGATGTTACCCTTCGAGTCCACGGTGGTCTTGGGACCGGTGATCATGGAAACGTCCTTGAAAACAGGGTCCGTGTCCAACACCTGCTTACAGTTGTCGATCAACTGCTGTCCCAACTTCTTGGCCAACTGGTAGGTCTCACCCTTCTGCTCGGGGGCGTGGTCAATGTGGTATTGCATGAACTTGATCAACGTAGGGTTGGCTCTGTTCATGATCTGAATACACTGGTTGATGGTTTCACGATCCACGGACGTCAACTTCCCGAAAATGATGTCGTAGTACATGGACAAGACGTCCTGTCTGGCCCAGTTCCAGTACGAGTCGTAGGTTCTGGACTTCAAGGCGGAAAACGTCGGGTTGATGCCTCTGGCGTAGATCTCGCCGTGCTCGGCGTCCCACAAGTCCAATTCCTTCTGCAACACAGCGGAAGCCTCCTTCTCTTTGATGAAGGACTTGGCGCCCTTGTTCAAGTCCACCTGTAAGTATCTGGCCAACACCTCGAGCTGCTGTCTGGCCATCTTCTTGTTGTCGGCGGTCAAGGCCTCCAAGGCAGCACTGTCCACAACAGCACCGCCGGCGGCTCCGGCAGCACCGGCGCTAGACGAAGCAGAGGACAAGGAAATGCCGGCGATGGCGGCGTATTTCGCAGCCATGGAGTCCAAGAACTCCTTTGCGTCGGCTTCGGAGCCCAATCTGGCAGCAGGCTCGTTGGCCAAAGCGACCAACAAGACCGAGTCCTGTCTTCCGGAGGCCAAGCCGAATCTGGTCTCCAAGTAGTTTCTGGAGTTGGTGATGGAGAAGCCACCGGGCATTTTGGACGACATCAATCTGCCGATCAACGAGGTGGAGGTTTTACCCAACTGGCCGTTGAAGCTGTCCTGGAAGGTCTCGGCCAACTCGTCCAAGGGCGTGTCCTCGGGCTTCTCGGGGGTGGAGCCGAACTCCTTGCCCAAGTCACCCAAGATCTCGTTCTGCACCGTGGATTTACCGTTGACGAGGTCCTTGATGGCCTTGGACATGGGGATGGAGTCCAAAGGCTTCTTGAGCTTCTGCGCCACCAAAACATGGATAAGCAACTTGGCGGAAACAGGCTCATCGGCCACCGCAGCCGCCGGGCCCGCGGGAGCAGCAGAAGGCGCGGCCGGAGCGGCAGCAGCAGCCGGAGCAGCCTCCACGGGGGCAGAAGCAGCCGGAGCAGCGGTCTCAGCTGGAGGCGCAACCTCGGCTGGGTCCGGCGTGTAGTAGATCTCCTTGGGGTCCTTGGAGTAGCAGAGGACCTGGCGCTGCAACGACAAAGCGGCGTCGTACAGCTCGTACTTGGCCTTGATGGTTCTGGACGCCATTCCTGACAAGGTGGGCGACGGGCCGATCTCAACCACCCGTTCTGTGTTGTGGTCCTTCAAGAACACATCCTGGGTCTCGATCCACCGGACGGGCGACGCAAACTGGTACGCCAACAACTCCGTCAATAAAGTGTGGGAAAGCTCCTGCTGGATTTCGGGGCGCATGGCAAAGGAAAACTGGCTATAGAGACACTGCTGAGTAGGAATCCCAACCTGTTATATAAAAAGATCGGGTTGCCAAAAAGCCGTTTGTTGGCAGGCGGGTGGCATCTGGGCGCGTAGGGCTGCAAAAGACCGTCCGGCATATAGGCCCAACATTTTGGTGTTGAGTTGCAAATGTTGAGGTGCAGGAAAATGGGCCGGGGTTACCCGGCGGCATCGCCGCGGGCGGCTTAAAAGAAAAAGTTGAGAAAAAAGAGACGAGAACAGAAAACTTTTAGCTGCTGATGCTGGAAATGCCGGTGCATTGGTGGGATTGGTGTGGCTGAAACGGTGGACTTGATGGAGAAGCTGGCTGCTTATGGCCAGGTAGTTCAATTGGGTTGCCTAATTGGGTGGCCTTAATGGCTGTCTAATTGGGTTACCTTAATGGCTACCTAATTGGGTTACCTTAATGGGTTTCCTTACTGGCTGCATTAGCTACCGCTCCAACTATCCACCCATTCATGCCAACTGCCAACTCCCCCTCTGCCTTCTGGCATCCCACATCCAGCTCAATACACGACCATCCACACTGCTTTGTAGACCACCAAAGCGTATGCCTTCTCGTCTGCCCTGGGATATTCGTTTATCTCCAGTTTAAAATGGTCTACGGGAACACTTTCGCAATTGGAAGAAGAATAAAGTCAACTCCACCCTGTGTGGCGAGCTAGTCTCGCATAGTGCCTCGACGGGACTATTATATTGATTTACATTTGCCGCGCCTCATACCGGCTTTCGCCTAAACTATCGTAGAACGCTCAATTTACAGTGTAATCGTCATTTCCTCTTCAAAACTGGTTTCCAGCTCGAAATGAGGCAATTCCGTCTATTTCGTGATCCTCTAACATGTTGGCACTATTCTGCCACAATTGCTGCAAAAGACCATAAACCGCGCTCCAAAGACCCCAATCTCCCGTATCCACTTCCCGTATCCAATCTCCTGTATCCATCCAGTTGGTCTCTCACAAACACGTGTAATCAATCCGCTTCCCCATGCAGCACAAGCTCTCCACTATATTGGAGCCGATGTCATATCCATACCGGTCCTGTAAGCCCGAGCGGCCCACAAATAGAGCCCGCAAAGACGTCGGGAGCTTGCCCAACTTATCCTTCATTTCCTGACTGGTGATCTTGTTCTCCGTCAAGTCAACTTCGGTCAATTTCCCATGGAAAACACCATCCACGCCGTGGCTGATGGTCTCCGGTCCAAACGACGTCAACTTGTTCTTGGAGAGGTTGATAGAGAGAAACTCCGTCTGCTGGCTGTTCTTAGGAAACCGTAGTCTCACATGCCGGAGCTGGTTGAACGAGACGTCTACCATGCGTATCTTCTCGCTCAAACAGAGGTCCAACTTGGACATCTGATTAGCCGACACCTTCAACGAAACCAACGACCGGCATTCCTTGAAAAAGTCCGCCAGAAGGGACCGGAGCTTATTACTTCCGAGATTGAATATTTCGATATTCTCTGGAAGCCTCAACGATCTCACAGGATGTAATTCAGAGATGCTGTTCTGCGATAAGTTGAAGTAACGGCACTGAGAGCCGGCCTCAAAAGACACGTTTCGCACCTGTTTTATGCTGCATCCGCTGAGACTGAGTTCCACGATGGACCTCTGAAAAACCACATCCACGAGCTCGGTTAGTTTGCAATTGTCGAGGTTCAAGATGGTGATGGTTTTGGCAAATCTGAGGTCGCTGAGGCTGTGGATACTGTTATAGTTGAGATACAACACCTCCATATTAAGCGGCTGTTTGTTCTCGTCAACTGAGAGGTCAATGGGGCCGCTCAAGTTGTTTTCGGTGAGATGCAAGGTGCGCAACTTGAGGGGCAAGGTGGGGTTTTTGATGGCCCGGAGGTGGTTCCCACCAATGCCCAAATTGCTGATGTTCTTGGGGAACTTGATGCCATCGATGGACTCAATCTGGTTGATTTCGAGCGAGAGATACGTCACCGAGTCGGGAAACTTGAGCTTGTACAACTGGTCGCGGATCATGGTGTTTTTCAAGCTCAAGGTCTCGATATTGGGGGTGAACTCCACCTCTGGAAGCACGCGCCAGTTGATGGGATTATGCGATAAGTTAAGGTACTTGAGTCCTTTAGGAAGAAGACCGGGGACAACCATATCGAAGAGATTTACAATGCCGTTCTCAGAGAGGTCCAATTTCTGTAGTGTGGATGGCACTTTCACGTCTCGTATAGAGCACTTGCTAAGTCTGAGCTCCGTCAAGTTGGTGTCCATGAAATCCCAATTGCACAGGTCGTTATACTCGAAGTTGAAGAGCGAGAGCAGGGAAAGGTTCCCGGTAGAGCTGTGCACCAAGGGCGCGCATATCTCCACCACGCAATCGAAAATGGGCTCTTTCATGGAAATGTTCTCCAAGCAAAGGCTTTCTAAGTGGGTATTCACGTTATTACTGAGCAACTCACGCAAGTACTGGTTGGAGACGTCTTGGACATTGGTCATGTGCAAATTCTTGATCTTCGTCGGAGAAGGGTACCGGAGAGAGCGTCCGTTGGCTATGCAGTTGCCGATGCGGAGGGTTTCCACCGACGGTGGGAGCGATTTCAGTAGAACCACAGGGTTATTCAACGTGTAGCCGTTGTAGTTCGGATATATCACCAAGTGCTTCAAATTGGGGAGGTTTCGGAACGACGCCTTGAACCTCACGTTGGTGTTTTCCAACCAGAGCGTCTGGAGCGACGGAAACACGTTGAAGTCATACGGCAAGTCGCCCGTGTAGTTGAGCACCATCAAGCTGACAACCCTGTCGGCCAACTTCCCGGCCAAATAGTCCAACGCCACGTTCAAGCTCATGTAGTGGAGAATTCCAGGGTCGTACTCGAGCTCCACGTTAAATAGTAGCAGCGAAGGCACAGCACTCAGACGGATAAGCATTATCAAGTCGTACATGTCACACAAGTGCCAGATGTAGTATGAGAGCGTGATTGGGTGCCGTGCCTTATACGGATACCTGTGGTTGAAGTTAAGTATGTCCACCACGTCGCTGGAAGAGTGCAAAAACTCAAGGCTGCGCTTGTCCAAGTGGGACGGCGTCAAAAGGTACATCTCCACAAACAGCGGCTGGACCACCCTGTTCAGCACAATGTAGTTTCCCTCCAGAAGCTTCTTTTTGAGCGCCATGGTGACGTTGGGGTTGTTCTCGGTGAAGCTGGCATCGCGGAGAAGTGGACATAAGTCCGAAACGGGAATCTGCAGAAATACGAGGTCGAGCACCTCCACTGGAAGCCAGTTCAAGCATGTCTCGTGCACAGAAGCTTCCAGAACATCTGTCGTCATGTCGGGGCGCTAAAGAACTGTCAAAAGTCAACACCGACCTTAGCCTTAAGCCCGTCCGCGCCGCCGAAACGGAGATACCTCGGAACTCGGGCGTAAGCCTGCATGCACCCACGCCAGCCGTGCGCTTTTGCAGCTGCTGCCGTGCCCCAGTCCGGCGCCGACGCCAATCACCGCCACGGGCCCTACGGGCGGCTTACACGCCACCGCCTCCCCAAGCCGGTGCCTTTGCCTGATTCCTTCCCGTTATCGCCGAAAAGTTGCACCCTTCCGTCTGCACAGAAGTTTTCTCCTCCTGCATACAACCTGATGATTCACCCTCACCTCACATGACCCATTTGCCGCTCCTGCAGACAACCGCGTCTGGCCCTCGTGTCGCTTATCGTCCTGCAGAAAGCACCACCCTGATAGCCGCTGTTTACCGGGTTGTTTCCTACCACTTCTTCCTTCTGCTATTCTGGCCCAATACCCGCTGCTCTCCCATTGCCGCGGCTCGTGCTTCTGACCAGAACGACACCCGTACACCAGGCGTCCCCCCGTTTGCCTCGCACCTTATCTTATCGGATACTGCTACCTAGCGGTTGCTTTACGGAAGTCCAACACCGGGAGCTCTGGGTGTTTCTGGCGCCGTCTCGCCAATTCGGAGTCTAACATGCCCGAGTACAGCAATGACAAGATAAAGCTCAACAAAACGTATGTGTGCTCGTATGGTCCCGTATGGCTCTACTAACAACAGTCTCACAACCGCCCAAAAGGGCTACAAGCTCGGCACCACCTCCGCCACCTGGCACAAAATCAAGCTGGCGGCTTCCGGGGGCGCTGTGCCGGCTGATTCGGCCACTCCTGCCGTTTCTGGCGATGTTTCGCCTCCGTACGATGATTCGGAAGAGCCCCTCACCATCGTGGACGCCGGACCAGGCGGCGAAATAGTCATTGTTTACCCATGGACGGATATCCTCGAAGTATGGAAATGGCACCCACTGGCCCAGGGCGCCGTGAACTCCAAAAACTTCAATAGCGACGTGCTCTATCTCCACCACCAGCAGACCATCCTGTGCGAGAAGAAGTCTGGCCCTATAGAGTCGTTCCGGGTGTTGCTGGCTCTCTCGAGCGACCGCTACTTGAGCTATGTTCTTGCTGCCAAAGACACCAACGGCATGCCTTTCGTGGAATACCATTCAAGGTCCTATTCCAACTTCTCACAGGTCCTCCGTCAGCACATCACTCTTCCGGACGTCTTTCAAAAGACGCAGCTCTCTATCAAGGCTAACAAGCACTATTTGGTCGTTGCCAGCGACAACGGTTTCGTCTATTTGCGCAAATACAACGATAAAACCACAGGCTTCGACCCGGTAAATTTCGATTACAACTCCCAGAAGTTCAAGAACGAGTCGTGCCAGCCCATTCTTGCTGAATACCGCTTGGACCTTGCTGATCACGAAATCCTATTGAAAACAAGCACTTTCGATGGCACCCCCATTTTCGACTTGGTAGGAACCTGGTTGGTCTATTCGCCCACAAAGGCTGAGTACAAGCACATGAAACGCAGCGCCAACCAGAAAATCCTGGCGAAGAACTCGTCACCAAGAACGCAGTTCACTCCCGTAAAGTTGCCTCCGGCAGGTCCCCTCTTGAACCGTGTGGTATCCGCGGTGTCGTCTTCTGCTCTTGACTCGTTGTTCAAGCTCTCGGAATTGAGCTCCAGGAAGATCAAAAGCTACATGAGCAAAGAGTCGCGTGCTAAGAAGATTGAGAAGGAGGTGGTTATCTCGTTACACTCTGTCTCCAGCCAAATTGGCAAAATTTTGTATTCCACAGCCACCACCATTCAAAAGAGCACCCAGCACGACAACAACATCGACAACGAGCTCATCAAGATCGTCGACTTGTCTACTGGCAAGACGATGGCCATTTTCAAGCCTCCGGCAGGCGTGTCATATGTGTCATTGAGCCCCTACGACTTACAATTGGTCCATGCCAGTTTACGAGGCGACCACTTTTACATGTGGGACTTATACAAATTACCTTCGGACGTGTCCTTAATTGGCAAATTCGTGAGGGGAAAGACAAGTGCTACCGTCAAGGAGATCTTCTGGTTCATCAACCTGAACAATGAGTCTATCAAGGGAAACAATTCGGGCTTCGGCTGCATAACAAAAAAGTCTGGTTCCGTACATTGGTACAACATCAACTATCTATCAGGCGGGGACTCTTCCAAAAATTATCCAAATATTCTTGGGGACGTCTACGAGGATATCTCCAGCGACGACTTTTTAGACTCTTGGATTTTGTCGTCTTTGCATGCAAACAAGTTTGTCGCCCTACCAGCCTCTTCAAATTTCTTTGGGAACACCTCGGGGAGTAGCGGTAAAATGAGGGGCAGTCTGAGGAGCTCGAGCTCTGGTAGTAACAGCGCTACAGACTCTCTTCATAAGATGAACCAGTTGGCTGTGGTTGATCATAAGAACAGGTTAAAGTTGTTGTCTCCTTTGAATGGGCACCACGTCTACATGTACGAGCTACCAGTTGTGAAAGTGGACAAGCAATTTATTCCCATTTGTGAGGCTACTACGGACGCAGTCGCCAAGGAGAAGGCGGCTGAGATCAACCCATTATCGCAGACCGAAATCGAGACCTGCAGCCCATACTTGAACTTGGTCAACAACAAGAACATTGAATTTGCTGTGTACGATTTCGAAAACGACGATGATTCAGCGTGCTTCGCCAAAACGTTCGAAGAGTTCGGGAAGCCCATTCCTCTCAAAGCACTCGATTTCGGCAAAAGAGAGATGGATAGCACGAGATTGAGCGACTCTGAAAGCAACGAAGATACACTTATCGCTAGGTTGAATGAGGGATTGGTCATCGACCAAGGGGACTTATTGGTGAATGGTGAGGAAGCGAGCTGAAGGAGACGGCTCCCTATGACACTACAAGTGACTCCTCTATTCAGCATGGAAATGCCGAGAAGACGACTATAAACCTATTGAGTTTGCTATTTGATTGCTTTTTCTTTGGGCACGATGGAATGCTAGTCCATCTCAGGAAATGTCACAACGTATATTTTAAGGTAACGAAGATTATGGTAGAAGCATGTAATTTTGATTTTTCGCAACTAATGGCGAAATTGGGAAAACCCCAGGTACACAATAAAACTGGAAAACGCTGTTAAGTACGAAAATCCGAAGTGTGACCAAAATCTACATTACTTGGGAGTTACTTCGTATAAGCGTGGATCTAGCTCGTATTTTCTCGACAGAATATATCACTCGATACTTCGCAAACGGATATTGAATAATTGTCTTTACCCGACCAGATCGTGACGACCAGATTCGGTAGAATATCACTATGGTACAAGCAAGGAGGCGGCCGTCTTCGAGGCAGGTGACCAATCACAGAGCATCGTCGCACCATCTAGAAGAAGATTCTCATGATCTCCAAAACGGCACCTCCACACACCAAAAAGACCAATGCGAAGACCCAGTACTTGCTGATAGGGAATTCGAACTTGTTCTTGCTCGCAGCCCTTGGCTTGCCCTGCTTGTTGGTGTTCTTTTTGGCGAACTTGGAGTTTGCCAACTGCTGTTTTTTGGTCTGCAAAGCCTGGGGTTAGTATGGGAGATTGGGAGGAGCAAAGGCAACGTAGAGGTATCTTTGCCGAAACGAGCGGTTTTCGACACGTTTTGGGAATCCCCTAGCACGAATCAGGCCATTTTCCAGCCTTTTTGGGACCAAATCATGGTTGTGGAATGGAGAGTCTGTGGAATAACAGTCCCAAAACGGAAGATAAAATGCCCAAAACAGCCAGGATGCTACCATTTAGGAAAGATCCTTATAGCCAATTTCGGAACCGGAACACCATCCGACGCCACTAGCCGCTGGAACACGTACCATCTTGGATGTTGAGTGGAGAGAAACAGGCGGTCGCGTAAAAATACGTGGCCAAAATTGGTGCACAGGTGCAAAAAAAAACAGCTAGCGCCGCCCGGTTTCGATCCGGGGACATCAGGGTTATGAGCCCTGCGCGCTTCCACTGCGCCACGGCGCTGATTTCAACAGAAAAAGTATATCGGAACGATAATTTCTGTCACATGCAGGTAGCTGCAGCGTGCTGCACGTTTCGGAATTAAAGCCGCACTGTTCCCGTTTCGGCATGGCGCCTCTCGCAACGGTCAGAACAAACGGTAAATGCACGAGGATCATCTCTAGGTCCTAAGCCACGAGGAAAAGCCTCGGACAGGGACCCCGCGATACCGTCCACAAAACCAAGCCTCGGGGCGGTCACAGGCGCCTATCTGGCCATACCTTGTCAGCTGTCAAAAAGCGAGCAGGTTGCCGACTGCCGCATTAGGCAAATCCGTAGCTCCTTATTCCCGTTGCTACAAAAGGTAATTCCTGCACACGAAACCCTATTTTGCGCTTCCCCACAGTGGGCCGAGGGCCACCATCTCATGCTCCGCAGATATAAATACCGTCCTTTCCCCCCACATTGTCGCAACCACGACTTCTGGTATCTCTCACCATGGCTGCCGCCCTTTTCTCCCATCCACAGAAAAATGTGGACGACTTGATCAAGAAGCAGATCCCGCTTGACGTTACGACCTACAACAGGGCAGCGCCGCTTCCTAATTCCGCTGTTCCCGGTTATTCTCCAATCTACCGCAACATCCTCTCTCCCGAACGGTTGTTGGAGGTTCCGCATGGCCTGTTGAACACGCTATTCGCGCTTTTCGAGTCTGCGGCGGCGGTGGCGCCTGAGAAGCCGTGTTTCGGAAGCCGTGTCCCTAATGGCGATGGCACTTTTGGCGATTACCAATGGCAGCTGTGCGGTGAAATCCAGCAGAGAAGAAACAATTTCGGTGCTGGCCTCTTCTTCGTGTTGCAGAACAACCCGTTCAAAACGGACCTGCCAGCACATGCTAAGATCGACACCCATTTTTCCAAAACTAGACTGGGCAAGGCGATTCTGGTGGATGACCTGTTCATCGTGTCGATTTTCTCGCACAACAGACCCGAATGGGTTCTCACTGACTTGGCCTGTACCGCTTATGCATTACCCAACACCGCCTTGTACGACACATTGGGCGCCAACACGTCCAAGTACATTTTGGGCCTGACTGAAAGTCCCATTTTGGTGCTTTCTAAGGACAAGATCCGTAAGGTGCTTGATTTGAAGCGCCAATTCCCTGACGACTTGAAGAACCTTATCACCTTAGTGTCTATGGATAAGTTGGACACTCTGGCGACCCTGCCGGACGCGGAATTGTTTGCCCAGGCCCGCGCTCTGCAGCTCACACTCTTTGACTTCGAGCAGGTGGAGAGATTGGGCGCTATTAACCCCGTGGCCCCAATTCCACCGGCCCCAGAGACTGTTTACACCATTTCTTTCACCTCTGGAACCACCGGTGCCAATCCTAAGGGTGTGGTTTTGACCCACAAAAACGCCGTGGCCGGATGCACCTTCTGTCTTATGGCTGTTTCCGCCCCCACCGAGGGAGCAACAACCTATTGCTTCTTGCCGCTAGCTCACATCTACGAGCGGTGCACCGTCAACTTCTCGTTGTTCCGTAATGTCGGAATCGGTTTTCCGCTGACGAACCTGCCGTTATCGTTGTTGGAGGACATCAAAAGCTTGAGACCGAAATTATTGAACCTCGTTCCTCGTGTGTATACCAAGTTAGAGGCGGCCATCAAGGCGCAGACTATCAACAACGATGAGAAGCCTCTCTTGAAGCTGTTGTTCACCCGTGCTATCAACAAGAAGATGGAGTTACAAAGTATCGAGGATGGCCACGAGGGCCGTCACATTCTCTACGATCGTCTTATTGGTGTTCTCAGAAAGAAGCTTGGAATGGACAATCTTCTTGGCTTCACCAGTGGCTCTGCCCCTCTCGGCGTGGATACCACAAAGTTCATGAAGGCTGCTCTCAATGCCGGTTTGTCGCAGGGCTACGGCTTGACGGAGTCTTTTGCGGGTGTTTGCAGCACTGTCCAGTACGACGCCAACCCCGGGTCGTGCGGTCCCATCGCCGCTACCACCGAGATGAAGTTGCGTGAAATCCCTGAAATGAACTACTACGCCAACGACAAGGGAGGCCCCAGAGGCGAGTTGTTGTTGCGTGGCCCCCAGATCTTCTGCTGCTACTACAAAAACCCGGAAGAGACCGCCAAGGCGGTGGACGCCGACGGCTGGTTCCACACGGGCGATATTGCGCGTGTTGAAGAGGGCACTGGTAAGTTGTTCATCATTGACAGAGTCAAGAACTTCTTCAAGTTGGCCCAGGGTGAGTACATTACTCCCGAGAAGATTGAGACCACCTACTTGTCTGCGATGCCATTGGTGCTGCAGCTCTATGTCCATGGCGACTCGTTGAAGACATTCTTGGTCGCTGTTGTGGGTGTGGATGCAGCTACCATCGAGCCTTGGTTGAAGTCGCGTTTCAAGGCCACAGGCTTGAGCCAGGAGGATATTGTTAAGAAGATGAACGAGACCGAGGTGAAGAGGAAGTTCTTGCAGGAGATGAATGCTGCGGTGGGCTCCAAGTTGAGTGGCTTGGAGAAGGTTCACAACATTTACGTCGACTATGAACCATTGACGGTGGAGAAGGACCTCGTGACGCCGACATTGAAGATCAAGCGGCCCATCGCCAAAAAGTACTTCAACGACATTTTTGAGGAGTTGTACAGCGTTGGCTCGTTGATCAAGCTGACGGAATCGAAGTTGTGAGTATTTATTGACACATTTTATAGAATAGAATGACGACAAGACGAGGTGTGAAGGTAGCAGTGCCGATGTGTAGAGAAGACAACAGATTTCATGAGGGAGGCATGAAAGAGAGCTACTCAAAACCCACAGGTCAGTGGGTGCAAAAAAGATCCGAATTTCGCGAGATTCTACCTCTAAAAGAGACAATTCCCAAAAACTCTATGCCAGAAGCTCGAAATGACACCAATTCTATTTAGGCTGAAATCAGGATAGTCTTTCATGAATCAAGCCAGTGAATCTTCTCATTGCCAGGACTACAAGAAAGCCACAGAAAATCTCTTTCAGTACGTTCCACGGCTCCATATACCTATATATACTTGTAGGGGTTCATTATGCCCTTGGGATCGTAATGGTCCTTGAGCTGCTTCATCAAGCTGATCTCGACGTCGCTCTTGGAGTAGCCAATGTAGTTCTTTTTCTGGAATCCCAAGCCGTGCTCGGCGGAGATGGATCCCTTGTGTTTCGAAACCCACTCATACACGAAAGGCTCTAACTCTCCCTCCACCTTTTTGGAGTACTCTCTCACACAGACGTTCAAATGCAAGTTGCCATCGCCGATGTGACCGTAGCCAATGGCCTCCACCACCGGCTTCAGCTCGTCGTCAAAGTCCACCAACCCAGCATTTCTCAACTTGGCGCTGGCGTCCTCCACAAGCAGGTACAAGCTGCTCAACGGAATGGAGACGTCGTATTTGTAAACGCCTCCAGCGTGCGCAGAAGCCTCGGGAATGGACTCTCTCCACGACCACAAGCTCTTCAACTGTGCCTCGTCCTGAGCAATGATGCCGTCGTCCACAAGACCGTCCTCCATGGCGGTACCCAAGAAAGCCTCCAACTTCTCGTCGTCGTGTTCCTTGTTGGAGCCACTGGTCTCGATCAAAATGTAGAACGGATACTCGCCCGTTTCAATAGGATGGTCAACCTTCAAATAGCGCTCCGTCAACCTCTGCGACTTTCCGTCCATAAACTCAAACGCAGATAAAATCTCCGACAACTCCTTGCGGGCACCCACAAAAACCTTCTGGACGGCCTCGTAAGACGACACCGCCAAAAACGCCACGTTATTGGCCTGTGGACGAGCAGGACACAAGATGGATACTCCAGTCACAACGCCTAGCGTTCCCTCAGACCCAATGAAGAGCTGTTTCAAGTCATAGCCCGTGTTGTCTTTGCGCAAAGAGTCCATCGAGTTGTAGATGGTTCCATCCGGCAAAACCGCCTCCAACCCCAAGACGCTGCCGTGCAAGGACCCGTACCTCAACAAGCGCAATCCGCCAGCATTCGTGGCCACCACTCCGCCAACATGGCAGGAGCCTTTTGCGCCCAAGTCCAACGGGAAGATGCACCCATTTTCCGCCAAAAATGTATCGGCATTCTCGAGAATAACACCAGCATCGCACTTGAGAATGCCGCTGGTGGCGTCAAACGACCGAATTTTGTTCAAGTTCGAGAGAGAAACCACAATCTCGTCGAAGATGGGGTTCGAGCCGCCCACAAGGCCCGTATTTCCACCTTGGGGAACAACGGCAAGACTCTTGTCATTGCAGTACTTCAAAATCTGCGAAACCTGCTCCGTGGTTTTGGGCTTTAACACCAACTGAGACTGGCCCTTGTACTTGCGCATCCAGTCCTCATTGTAGAAGTCCAAGTCTTCTTTGCCAGTGAGAACGTAATTGTCGTCTTTCAAGATGGAACGGAAGAAATCCACATCCGACTCCTCTAATGACTTGTAGCGGTCATCACGTGCGACCTTGGAGGCGTAGGTGTCGGCCGTAAACGGAACTGTTTTGGTGGAGTAGCGGTTGACTCGGCCCCACATTTTTGGGGCATTTCTGGCGAACGAGCGGCTCGCTGCAAGTGGCTGCAAATTCGCCACACTGCTGCTGGCGGCTATACTGGCGGCACAGACCCTTCTAGAAGCACCGAACATCGTTGGCGGCTGCAAATACCTGTGCTAAGTGGACCCGTTTAAGACTCACACCCAGGCGCAAATTGGCGAAAATTGCATGTGTCACGTGACGTCCGAGAATCAGCAGTCACGTGACCAGATTTACCTGGCGGCCCTCCGGAGGCTGTCGAAGGAGGCGTTGGCTATGTGGCGGAATCGCAGACTACCGAGGGGGCTGCCGCCATACCAGCGGGTGCAAATGAGAAGGGTATTGGAGACGTTGTTGCGAGCGAGAATCTCGAGCATTCGTGAACCAGCACCTTTTTCGCCGTTGTCCTTGAATCCCTGGTGAACTACCGAGTGAGTGGGCTCAGAGGCATTGGAGAGAGCGTCTGTAGCTGATGGTGCCTTTTTACTGGGCCCCTTAGCTGCTTTTTTGGCGTCTTTACCGGACTTTTCAGTAGACTTGGAGTCAGAAATTGGCCCTATTCGCCACGCGAGCATGTGTGGATGAGAGGCGGTCTTAGCAATGTTTCTGTGTTCTCGAAGGAACTCCTCGACGATGTGGGGAATTTCTTCGGGGTCAAGAAGGGGCACGTTACGGGCCTGAAACCGCAGCTTTCTGTCCACAATTATGGACAGTTCGTTCCAGTTTCTGAGGCGGATAATCGTTGAAGAAAACGTTCTGAAACAGTTCAATGGGCTGGAGGGTGTATATGAATATTTCATGAGCCGGCGAAAGCGTCTTAAAGCGGCCCAATGTGGGGAATAGCCATTCTGACATAAAATCATGGGCATCTCGAGTGAATCTCGATTAAAAATGCCGTTCTCGAGACGATATTTGGAACCAATACTCTCCACAGCTGCAGTTCAGTGCTGGGTTCTTTCAAGCGACGGCAGCGGCCATTTGGTGGTATACAGAGGCGCTCCTACTGTTGGCCCACACAGTTTGTGTAATTTTGCACCTACAAATTCGCATTCGAAAAATTTATCACCTCTCCACCACAAGATGATTTACTTGAAGACGCTTCTAAACGTGATAGACAACTCCGGCGCGCAAATCGCCGAGTGTATTAAGGTGTTGCGCCATGGGCCCAGAAACTTCGCCAAGGTGGGCGACGAAATCACCGTGGTCATCAAACAGGCCCGGCCGTTAAACTCGGAAATCACCGGCCAGTCTGCCAACAACAGAGTGAAAAGAAGAGACATCTGCCGCGCCATAGTGGTCAGAACGAAGGCGCCGTTTAGACGCCCTGACGGCTCCACCATCCGTTTTGACGATAATGCGTGCGTGTTGATCAATAAGAACGGAGACCCTTTGGGCACGAGAGTTTCGTCGGTCGTGGCCAAGGAGTTGCGTGATTTGCAGTACAACAAGATCGTGTCGTTGGCTCCCAAGACCTTCTAGGCACTGGCCTGTGGCCCCTGTATATACGAATGCATGATGGTATTGGGCAAATGTAGTGGGGTGAGAAGTGGTGCGAAAATGGCGAGGGTGTGAGGAGCCAACGGAAGTAGAAGGTCGAGCCAGCGGACGTTAACGGAGGTGTTATAGACGGGCCCAGAGGAGGGCGAAGAAGTACTTGGAAACCTGGAATGGGAAGTGCTAAAGATTCCAGAGTCTTGGAGGTGCTACAGATTCCAGAGTCTTGGAGGTTACCGATTCCAGAGTCTTGGAGGTGCTACAGATGTAGTTCCCAGTCCCAGAAGTCCTACTCTTAGAGGCCCGGAAACTCCAGAAGCTCTCAGAATGCTAATGAAGATGTCTTCTGCTAGTGAGGTTCTCCTCACAGTAGATGCAAAATGCATTAAAACATCAAATAACTCGAATAAACCAAACTCGTAAATGCAATACGCCATGCAGCACTCTGGTGCCAGGTCGAACTGCCATACTCATCACGTATGTTCTCAAACTGCCATACTCATCGCGTTTGTTCTCAAACTGCCATACTCATCTTGTGAGTTCCTCCACATATGCCTCCACCAGGGCTGCCAAAGCATCGACGCTTTGCGCCGCCAGCAGCTGCAAGTTCACTTCGCTAAGTTCCTGGATGCTATCGAGTACAGCCCTGACATCGTGGGCCACCTTAGGTCCCAACTGGTGGTGCACAAGACCAACGTAGTTCTGGACGGCTCCGATACGGTCTTGTGTTTGTTTAAGAGCTTGACTGGAGGACACACCACCAGAGGTTCCTAGAAGGTTCCCAGATGGCTGGAAGAAGCCACTAGTGCTGTTGAACGCGTTCGAATGGCCGCCCGGGCCATAATGATGGCCGTATATGCCTTCAAGCGTCCTGTCTCTGTCAGACTGACTCAGTCTAGGTTCCCTAGCATGCATATCGTTGATATCTCTCCGTCTGTCATTTGGACGGATAGTGTCAGCAGTTCGATTGGCGTTTTCCATTCCACTGGCATTGCCATATCGTATTCCGGTAATTCCTTCGCCATATCGTATTCCGGTACTTCCTTCGCCATATCGAATTGTACTTCCTTCGCCATATCGAATTCCAGCCATTTCATTACCATGTCTCACTCCACTGTCGCCCTGTGTGACTCCACTCAATTCCGTCACATCTCCGACCTCCCCCAACAGCCCCAAACGTGCCCTCAAGTCATACAACAACCCATTCAACTTCACCCCCATCTCGTCTAAATTATACGACACGGCACCGTACCGCTCACTCACCTCTTGAAGGCGCCCAGAGAGCCCTTCTAGGCCCCGGAGACTGGCCCCTGCTGCCTGCTCACTCGCAAACGAAAGCTGCTGGAGCTCGTGCACGTGACGGGCTAGCGAGTCGTCGGCCGACGTTGTATGCGAGGCCGGCGGAGTTATCATCAAAATGCGTGGAACTGACCCACTATGGCTGATGGGCTGGTTTGATCTGGGGTGCGACCTCTGGGGCCCATTTGGGTGCGCAGGTTTCCGCACGGGTGCGCACATCTCAGACCGATGACTCGACATTCACTGAAAAAAATTAGACGTGTAGCCCATTCTCCACATCATGTCTGCTGCTGACGCCGTGGAAAAGAAGGTTGAAGAGCTCTCCCTTAAGGGGGACGCTCAGGCTGCTGCTAAGCCCCAGAAGGCCTCCAGAAAGGACAAAAAGGCTGCTGGTGAGAGCTCCAACCCGTTGCTCATGGACCCCCAGCCAGCGTTTATCGATTCCAGAGTGCAGTTATTCGACGAATTGAAGGCCAAGTACGATGCCGAGGTGGCCGCAAAGGAGCACAAGCCTATCAAAATCACTTTGAAGGACGGCTCCGTGAAGGACGGTGTTGCGTATGAAACGTCGCCCTTTGAGATCGCCTCTCTGATTGGCAAGTCTTTCCTTGAGAGGCAGGTGATTTCCAAAATCAACGGATCCGAATTGTGGGACTTGGAGCGTCCTTTGGAAGACGACGTTTCTCTCGAGTTTTTGGACTTCGAGAACCCCGAAGGAAGAGCCGTGTTCTGGCACTCCTCCGCCCACGTCTTGGGAGAGGCCTGTGAGTGCCATTACGGCTGCCATTTGTCGTACGGTCCGCCCACCGACGACGGCTTCTTCTACGACATGTCCATCCAGGACGGCGCCGTGTCTGTTTCGCTGGCAGACTTCTCCAACATCGAAAAGGTGTCCACCAAGGCCATCAAGGAGAAGCAGAAGTTCGTCAGATTGATGATGTCCAAGGAGGACTTGTTGAAGATGTTCGCCTACAACAAGTACAAGGTCAAGTTCATCAGCGACAAGATCCCCGACGGCACCTCTGCCACCGTGTACCGCTGTGGACCGTTGATTGACTTGTGTGTCGGTCCCCACATTCCGCACACCGGCAGAATCAAGGCGTTCAAGGTGTTGAAGAACTCGTCGTCCTACTTCTTGGGCGACTCCGCCAACGACTCGTTGCAAAGAGTGTACGGTATCTCGTTCCCAGACAAGAAGTTGATGGACGCGCACCTCAAGTTCTTGAAGGAGGCCAGCGAGAGAGACCACCGTAAAATCGGAAAGGAGCAGGAGTTGTTCTTCTTCAACGACATGTCGCCCGGCCTGGCGTTCTGGTTGCCGCACGGCACCCGTATTTACAACGCCTTGGTGGAGTTCATCCGTGCCGAGTACAGACAGCGTGAGTACGAGGAGGTGATCACCCCCAACATGTACAACTCCAAGCTCTGGCAGACTTCCGGGCACTGGGAGAACTACAAGGAGAACATGTTCAGTTTCGAGGTCGAGAAGGAGACCTTTGGCTTGAAGCCCATGAACTGTCCTGGTCACTGTATGGTGTTCAAGTCGCGCGAGAGATCGTACCGTGAGTTGCCGTGGCGTGTCGCCGACTTTGGAGTGATCCACAGAAACGAGTTTTCTGGCGCCTTATCGGGATTGACCAGAGTGCGTCGTTTCCAGCAGGACGACGGCCACATTTTCTGCAGACAGGACCAAATCGAGTCGGAAATCAAGGGTGTTTTCGACTTCTTGCAGAAGGTGTATGGCGTTTTTGGTTTCAAGTTCAAGATGGAGTTGTCCACCAGACCCGAGAAGTACGTGGGTGACCTCGAAACCTGGAACAACGCCGAGAGCAAGTTGGAGAGCTCTCTTGACGAGTTCTTGGGCAAGGGCAAGTGGGACTTGAACCCCGGAGACGGTGCCTTCTACGGCCCCAAGATCGACGTGATGATCTCCGATGCGTTGAACCGTTGGTTCCAGTGTGCCACCATCCAGTTGGACTTCCAGTTGCCGCAGAGATTCGAGTTGGAGTACAAGACCGACTCCAAGGAGGGCGTTTCCGAGCGCCCCGTGATGATCCACAGAGCGTTGTTGGGCTCCGTGGAGAGAATGACCGCCATCTTGACCGAGCACTTCATGGGCAAGTGGCCGTTCTGGTTGTCTCCCAGACAGATCTTGGTGGTTCCTGTGGGCGTGAAGTACTTTGACTACGCGCAGAAGCTCCAGCAGATCTTGGCTAAGAAGCACTCCTTCTATGCTGACGTGGATGTTTCTGGAAACACGTTGCAGAAGAAGGTCAGAAACGGCCAGGTGATGAAATACAACTTCATTTTCATCGTGGGCGAGCAGGAGGAGCAGGAAAACGGTGTCAACATCAGAAACAGAGACATCCAGGAGGAGCAGGGCAAGAACGAGTTGGTCAAGTTCGACGATGTCGTGCCGCAGTTGCTCCGCTTGCGCGAGGAGCTCAGAAGAGACAACAAGTTGGTATAGGTCACGTGATCCGGTCACGTGAAGTGTATAAACCCGGCGCGTCGCCACTGCGTCATGGGTCCATACGAAATGCAAAGTATAAAGAGGTGACCATTGTAGTGATCAGAAGAAGCGGCAAACGGGCAGTGGCAACGAATGACAGACGGGGGCAAAGGATGGCAAATTCCCATTGAATTCGCACCCATTTTATACGTATATATACAGGCTTGCTTTCCTCAATATTTCACCATATAACCCCACAAATGAAACAGAACAACGACGGAACGGCCCTGGACTGGACCTCGGCCCCCTTAGAAAGCACCCCACAATTAGAAAACCAGGCCAATGCCAGTGATCCCCGTCGCGGGACCAATGGCGAAATGAATCCGCTTTTGAACAAGCTAACGCCGGCTCAGTTTGAAGCCACCGTTCGTTTCTACGAGGCCGACCGCCACTTGACGGCCGAGGACCGTGGCTCCGTTGCCAAAGACTTGCAGAAAATGGTCTTCTATCTGTCTGTGGCAGGATACACTGTTGGTATGCTTGCATTCTTCGGACCTACGCTTCTTAGACGCTTCAGCACAGTGTCGCGGGTGCCGAGTGTTGCTGGGCTCAAATGGCGTGTTCACAGGCCGCTCTTATCTTTAGTCATCGGCTGGGCCTCCATGATGGCCGTCAAGTCGCTGGTAATGACAAGCATGTTTCGCTCCAGAGTCAATGACGTGACGCAAGACGGCACCTCAGAACGCGTACTGGACGCGTGGAAGGCCATGGACCCGCATTTCGCAGGCATTTTCTACCACTACTTTCGGAAAACAGCCCACAATCCTCAGATGGTATTTCCAGATCCCCGTACCGTGACCGAGAAGTCGCTTCGCGACATGTTTTACCAGCCAGGCCCGGGCCACCGCAAGGACGGCCATTTCACCGAGCGTCTAGGCTTCGACAGAAACGACAATGATGACCATGTCTTGTCGCATTGGGATAAGATCAGGATCTCCAACGGCTTTGGAGCGGAAAGAGAGAAGCAACCAGGCCAACCTGACACCCTGTATTTAGCACCAATTCTGGAGACAGAACTGGAAAACGACACCCGCAAGAAGTCCGCATGGGACTCTGTTCGCAACGGCTCCAAGTAGGGCCATTAATAGTGTTTTTACTAATATGACATGATACCACGGCCAGGTGTGGACAGACGGAAATTTACGCACCGCGTAAATCTGAGACCTGCTTTATTGGGGCTTTTTAGGCCCTCGTGAACAGAGCCAATTTTAGCGGTATCAGCTTAATAGTCCGTCTACGGATACTTGAGACCGCCGTGACGACTCCAGCGAAGTATGAGGCCATATCGTGCCCTTTTCGTCACAGGGAACGAGTCCCAAATAAAGCTGGTGTACAGGGTTGTTTGGTGCACGGGTGTTTTTGCGCTCCAGAATTTGTTTGAACTCCAAAAACCACGTAGGTCCTCCCAGCACCAGCCTTTTTTCACACAATGGACGCCTTCAGCGACTCTGGTGAGCTCTACACCATAAGAAACCAGTTCTACACCAACCAGCACCACAAGGTGGGCGCCTACAGCTTGGATCAGTTTTCTGAGGAGAACCAATTAAAGGTGTTGGAGTACCAGATCAGATCCTCAGTAGCTATTGGCCAGGACGCGTCCAAGTTGATAGAAAGCGGCAAGACGACCTTCACCGGAAACGAGGCCCTTTTCCAGTTGTTGAATGCGTGGAACGATCTCAAGTCCTTCGGTACGGATGACTCGACCTATTTCAACGATGTCAAGACCGCGTCGTTTGAGATACAGGCAGTTTTGACCGCAGTGTACTTGGTGCGGTTCGAGAAGGATGTGGACCAGGCCATTGCTCTTTTGGAGAACTACACCGACAACAACTCCAGCAACTTGACGGAATTGGAGCCGTACTTGATTCTAATCCAGTTGCACTTAATCAAGGGCAACTTCACGGCCGCCAACAAGATCTACACCTCTTTCAAGCGGTTTCCGGACGCTGCCAGAGACAGCATCATCTATCAGGTGTTGGAAAGCTGGGTTTTGGCCATCAAGGGCGAATCTGACAACATCAACAACGCCTACTACTTCTACGACGAGTTGTTATCGTCGGACTTCGACGACGACACCCAGGGTAAGTTCAAGATCTTGAACGTTTTGTTTGTGTTGACGTTGCAGTTGAAGCACTACCCGGAGGCGCAGGAGTTATTGACCCAGATAAAGGGCTTGGATAAGGCTAACAACGCGGACTTGTTGGCCAACCAGGTGACGTTGGACTACTTGGTGAACGGCGGTGAGAACCATGATGAGTTACTCACGCAGTTAGCGGCCGTGGGCCCCGAGCACCAGCTTTTGGCGGACTTGAAGGACAAGAACGCCGTTTTCGACGACATTGTGCAGAAGTACAAGGTGGCCTAGAGAGTGTTGGATATTGCGTGTTTGAGCGTTTGTAGAGGTTCAGAGGGCCTAGATGGCGCTTGGATTTAAGAAGTTAGGTCAACGGAAATGCAAGCTAAAAGTTAACCAATAAGATACGCGACTTCAACAGGTGCTGGATGTAGGGGAGGTTCACAGTAGTGAGAGCCATAGTCTAAAAGGTATAAGCTCAATCTTCATAATCTTCGTTTCAGAAGTTTTCAAAGACCATAGCCTCGAATTCACTGAGTCTCACTATACTCCTATAACCCGTCCCTACTCAATATACACTGTATCAAAATTTATCGTCTTACTCCTAAACACGATCTCAAATCCACATATATATCTTCATACATCCAGCACTTACTCGTCGATCTTCACAACGTCACCATCCTCGTTCAATTTCAAGCCCTCCGCGAGCAAGCGCTTCTCGATCTCCTTTAACTCGTTCTCGCGCTCCAACAACTCCTTCCGCTTGTTGATCAAGTCCTGGTGCACTCTCTCCTCAAACTTCTTCAATCTCTCCTCCTCCAACTTGATCTGCTCCTCCTTAGCCAAGTAGTCGGACTCGTGGGTGTCAGCAGACGCGGCGCCGTTGGAATGCCCGCCGTTGGCCTCAGAGGACTTGTTGGTACCGCCCGGAGAATTGCCGTCCTTGTCGTTGATGTACTGGAACTGCTTGCCAGAAAGGGCCTCTGTTCTGTAGTTTTCGTAGATGACGTCGTGGGTCAAGTCTTTGAACTCGTTCAAGTGTGTGATCAACAACACATTCTTTAAAATGGTGAAGTCGTTGGCCTCCGGTAACTCCACATTGATGGGCTTGGTGTAAGCCGGGTTCAACACCCGCAACTTCAACATCTCCTCGTCCTCGTCGCGGCTCTCCTGGTAAGTGTTGGCGCCGATGACCGCAAAGGGCACGAGCGAGTTGAGGTACTTGTTGTACTCCACGATCTCGTCGTCGATGTAGTCCTGCTCGTATTCGTACTCGTTGAACTTGTAGTAGCTGATCTTGTAGTCGTTCAAGTCCTCGAGAATTAACTGCTTGTTGAGCTTCAACTCCTCGGGCGTCAACGAGTCCGCCTTCGCGATCACCGGTATGATGTTGACCAAGTTGTTAATGTGCAACATAAACTTGACGTCGATTTCCAGGAGCCCGTGGCCCGTGGGCGTGATCATGTAGATCAACACGTGGATACGGCCATCTTTGAACCGCGGGTTACGCTTGACACGGCTCTCCTCCAATAACACCTCGTCATACTGGTGTCTGATAAAGTCCACAATAATCTTAAAGTCCTCATCGCAGTTGATGGAGTTGGCAAAGTTGGGGGTGTCAATGATGTTCAACAGGATCTTGTGGCCCTCATTATCTTCCAACTCGACGTTTTCGTGTCGCAAGGTCAATTTCTTCAGAAACGGGTCCTGAGAAGCAGTGGACGAAGTAGGCACAATAGAGTTGCCTCCACAAAGGGTGTTTATGAGCGTGGACCTTCCGGAACCGCTCTCTCCGATGATCATAGTGGAGAAGTTGATGGATTTCTTCAACGTCTTGCGCTTGCGAAGCGCCGACGAAGAGGCGTTGTTGTCGTTGGTGTAGTTATAGGACATTTTATGTGACTTTTGCTCCAGAACAGCCTTCGGACTCGGAAAAAGACGGGTGCAGTCGTCGGGGCGTACCGGGTACACAGGAATGGATAATAAGGCCGATTGGCGGCGGGAACGGGCGCTGGCGGCGGGACTGTGAAAGACGAAAACTTTCGAATCACAACAAAACACGTCTGCGAACGCGAACCGAAAATCGCTTTTTTCAGTTCGAGCCCAGAATGGACCCGAATGCCCCAATTGGGCGGCCAGGTTGCCCGTTTCGCCCGTCCGGGCCACTTTGGTGCCCAATCGAGCAGTGTCCGAAAACGGTCATCCTGGTGCCCCTTTGGGCCATGCGTCTACATGCGCGGCTACTCGGGTTATTGCTAAAATCAACTGTTTCTACCTATAAAAGCTAGTCCAACCACCTCTTCTTCTTGGCGGCCGAGCTCAACGTGGCCTTGCTGACGCGAGAGCTGGCCGCGTAGAAAGACGTGGGGTACGCCGCTGGCGCCGCCGTGTTGGTGAGAGAAGCTGGCGTGTAGTCCCAGCCGGGGGTGATGGTAGAGTGCACGTTTGGCGACGGCTGAAGCGTGCTGTAAGGAGTGTAGGACGACGTGGGGAAGCGTCTGGACCAGGCGGACATGGTCACCTTGGAGCCGGGCTGCGTCTGCATGGGAGCGTAACGGGTCTTTCCCGTCTGCGCGGTGTACGCGATGGAAAACGACGCCGAGTCGATGGAAGCCGACTCGGCCGACGTTTGCGGGTCGGGTGAGTCGCCGGTGGCGGTGACACCCTTCAACGTGCCCACAGGGCCGCTCATGCTCGTCAACTTGAAACGACTGGTGTAGTGGATAGAGGTACCAGCAGCGAACACGGCGTAGAATTGGAAGAAGTAGTTTCCGTCTGGAGCCGCATCGTTTTGGATAGTAGCGGTGAACGACGTCCCGGAGAGCTTCTGCGGCTTCTGCACTGTCAAGAAACAACTGGGCGAGCTGGCAGGTCCACTGCACAAAGAAATGGTCACCGTCTTGACGTTGGCCAATGAAAAGTCATCGCCGTCATCGGAATCATCCGTCCACTTGATCTGCACCAGGGCTTGACCTCCACTTCCGGAGAAGGAGTCTCCTTCGTCGGGGGACGAGAAGGAAAAGTCGGCAACAACCGCCAGCAAAAGCGACGAAATAACAAAGACTATGCCCAACTTCATGGTGTGTGTGATATGTGAAGATGCAGGAGTGCTGGTATCAGCTTATGAGGACAAAAACGTGCAGTCTTGGGCAGTTTTCGGAACAGGGCAATGTCCTCAACGACTAGCTTAAAATAGACGTAGAAGGACCGTAGTAGCACGAAAAGACGCGGACAAATGCGCTGGTTGCAACGCACGCGGTCAGTGGGGGATGTAAAAACGAGGGAAAACACGAAACTCGCGCAACCGGGGGCTGATGGAAGGCTGGTGGTGAGAAAGAGTAGTTGTTGTGGGCAAATTAAGACATCGAAAAGGCAGTGCTAGATTTGTGTCACAAAAACAACAAAAGCAACTCGTGTCGCTTATGTAAGAAGTGTTAGCGGCCAGGGGCTACGTCACGGGTGAGAGCCAAAGGGATGCTTATGTCAGCCGCGAGACGACAATAACGGGATTATGTCAGCAGGCACGGAGGGCAGGCGCTGGCCACCTTCCGACGGGTGCAACGGTAGCTGTTTCCGATTTGCGGGGCTATAGCTACTGTCGGGGCCTTTCTCCGAGGCTTGAGCGCGGTTTGGCAGGCCAATTGCGGGTAGTTTGCCTTTTTCAGCCTTGTGAGTACAAGGTTTTTGCACCCGGTGTTTGAAGACGTTTCCGAAAGCCGAAAGGCTCTAAATGACCGGTTTCCACGTCTCGGGCCCCCAGAAAAACAAAGGGATCTTCGGGCCCGTTAGCATCTTGCCGTGCATGTAATTGTCGTCAAAGCTGCAAAATGCGAGTAGTTTATTCTCGGTTGCTTCAGGCATCACTCTTTGCGCCCCCACGCCTTTGCCAGGCAGGTTTTCGTTTCGCCAACAAACCCCACTTTGCCGCCTCATAATATGCCACCTGCTGGCATATCCGCAGATCCCCCACGTTTGGGCCGAAATAGGAAACGCAGCCGTATGGACCCGCACAGGGTTTTGTGGGGTACGTCAATTGCGGAGAAGGGTCTTGGCTATTGCGGTTATTGTGACAAGACCTGCGGCGGTTAGTTGCGCTAAACAAGCGAACGGCGAGGGGCAGCCAGTTGCATTTCTGATTCTGACAGATGGTATATAAATACGTCTCTTCCCGTGTCGAATTTCTTTTGGTAGATTTCGGCACTTAAATGGAGAAACCCGCCAAAACCCCAATCCTCGTCGCTTCCATCGACGATGCGTCGCTGAAAACCGGCTCTGACGTCGATGCCTTCGAGGATATTGACGAGAAGAAACTCATGCGCAAAATTGACTTTCGACTTGTGCCCCTCTTCACTTTGCTCTACTTACTCAGTTTTCTTGACAGAGGCAACATCGGCAATGCCAAAATCGAGGGTTTGGCAGATGATCTCAATCTCCAGGGAAACCAGTATAACCTCTGTCTCACGATTTTCTTCATTTTCTACGCCACTTTGGAGGTGCCTGCCAACGTCATCTTGAAGCACGTCAACCCACGCTACTTCATTCCTGCCACCATGGTGTTGTGGTCCATAGTCATGACCTGTATGGGCACGGTGACCAATTTCCACCAGTTGATGGCCACCAGGGCCCTCTTGGGCATTTTTGAGAGTGCGTCGTTTCCTGGTATCTCCTTCTTGCTTTCCGTTTACTATAAGAAGAAGGAGATCTTGGTGAGAGAGGCCATCTTCTTCAGTGCTGCGTCCATGGCAGGCGCCTTCTCGGGATTGTTGGCTGCGGCCATTTCCAAGATGGACGGCGTGGGCGGCTACGCAGGCTGGCGGTGGATTTTCATTCTAGAGGGTTTACTTACTTTCGTGGTTTCCATCGCTGCCTTCTTTTTGTTCCCGGATTACCCCGACAAGTGCCAGTTTTTGACCGAGAGAGAAAGGGCTTTCATTATGCATCGCGTGAAGTACGCCTCCAATGCCGACGGAGATAAGATCGGAAAACGAAACGTCGACGTCGAGACCGCTGACCTTAAGCACGACAGAGATGCTATTGGCGAGGACGACTCCAACGATTCCTCGTACTTTTGGGCCGTTTTCAAGGACTGGCAAAGCTGGTTGCAGCTTATCACTTACTACGGTGTGTGTGTGCCCCTTTACGGCATTTCCCTCTTTGCACCCACCATCATCAAGAACTTGGGCTTCGGGTCCACCAAGTCGCAGCTACTCTCTGTTCCCGTGTATATTGTGGCAGCGGTGGTGAGCATTTGCCAGGCGCTCTTGCTGAACAAAGTGGGCCTTCGTTCGCCGTTTTTGGTGGTCAACTATATTTGCATGGCCGTGGGTTACATCGTGTGCATCACAGGAGATCCGCTCAAGAACCCCAAGGGCATCTATGCGGGCATATACATCATAGCGCTCGGGATATATCCCGCTTTTCCGCTTGTGGTGATCTGGTTCTCCAACAACCTTTCGGGAAAGTACAAGCGGGCGGTCGGAATGGCCTTCCAGATCGGCATCGGCAACTTCTCGGGGGCTTTTGCATCCAACTTCTACCGTACGCAGGACGCCCCGAGGTACATTTTGGGACACGCCTTGGAACTTGGCTTTATTGGGTTTGGGGCATGTGGCTTGGTCCTGCTTATTATTGGTTACACCTGGGCCAACAGACGGAAAGTGCAACAGTTGCAAAACGGAACCTATGCTGATTACACGGAACACCAATTGATGAGGATGGGTGACAAGAGCCCCTATTTCAAGTACCGGTTGTAAAACCGGAGACGCTACTAGTCCTTCTAGAATATACGAGCAACGAATATACTATGCGCTAGCCGCCAAGGGTCGGTCTTTCGTCGTATTCCCGAGTGTAGAAACGCAGCGAAGACTAATACGGCGTATATGCCGGACATGCAGGGCCCGACGTCTGACGTGCATCGAGATGGCCGGTTATATGCAGTGCAGTATACGGTAATAAGGCCACAGACTGGAAATAAGAAATGAGCTGAATTTGACAGGTCCAGAAGGCTTGGCGCGGCAGAGATGAGGTCAGCATTGGGGCTCCCAGGGGCTAGCTGTCAAAAGTGCTTAGTGGATAAGTGAAAGCCCTGTTTGATATGGAAATTTGCTCAGCCTCTTTTGAGACATTGACTCCACTTTTGAATAAGCCCCTGCACCTGGAAGTAGACAAGATTGGCTTTTCTTCGTTGCGGCATTATCGGAATACTACAGATGCAAAGCGATTAAACCGCAGTTGGTATTACCAATTCATATATATACAAAGTTCCGGTTATATCCGCCGGTTGCATGCAAAAAGTGTAGGTCGTGAGTCGATCAGGCAAGCGTGAAATGAACACTCTTCCTCTTCGGGGTATGGTCGTGAAAGCTGGATACGTCCGACGTGGCAGTATCAGCACGGTGCAAGTGTAAGTGAACGTCTATGGTTGGGTCGGTGGGGGGCAGGCCGCGAGGCAGCAGCATGTTACTAGACATGTGGGTAACATGGCCGAAGAAGTAATTTTGATCCGCAGTCGGCCCTAACGACGGCACAAAGTCGGCTGTATGGGAAAATGGGTCCGACGGCACGTCCGAGCCCGGCAGAGGCAATGAGGATCTGGACCCCACCAGCACCAGTTTTGCACGGCCCAGAAGGGCGTGCAGTGACGAGATGGTCCGTTTGGCCTGTGCTCTGGTGACAACCTTCTGGTCGTAGCTATTGGTTCTTCTGGCCCTCTTCTCGGTGGAATTTTTGCGCTGAGGGGGCGCAGGCGAGTCCTCGTCCAGTGACTGAAGAGCTGACGGTCCCTTTTTGGAAGGCACAAGCCGATTGAGTCCCGTAGCAGACACTAGTCTGCTTAAGAGTTGCATGGGAGTAGAATATGGGGGTGATAACACCTCGCTACCAAATTGTGTTGGTCCGCCAATATAGGTGTGATGAAGCTTCAAACTGGGAGGGAACCCTGGGGTTTATATAAGCCCAGCACTTGCCACTAAGCTGGTCGTATATGCCATGGCGCCGCTGGACGTGCGTTTTGTGTCACCGGAGCTAACTAAAAGGGAAGTCGCATGCAGTAAAGCCGTCGGCCGACGCACGGAACTGCTGACGAAGACCGGTAGGCACACGTCTTTCTTGGCTCGGGAATACTGCAACAGGCAATGTGCGGGTTTAAAACGGGCGGAGATACGACTACTGTTTTTCGGTAAGTTCGTGGCTTTCCTCTTTAAATCCTAGGCATTTCTGCTTATGTAAGGGGTCGCAAAGTGAGCAGATCTGCTTATAAAACTGCAAAAGCCGTGCTGTGGCTAGTCAACAAGACCGACCACCTCTCGAGCCGACAGCCCATCTGTGGGTCATTGGACGTGTTCCAAGACTGATCCAAAGATGCCCCGAAGAACCCCAGTTCGGTGGCGCTCGGAGCTACCGGATGAAAAGAACCGTCTTCAGTAGCCCGTGCATTGTTGGTCATTTCGAGGTAGTTTCTTTTCGGCCGAAATTCGGCAAGTGTACGTAGTGACCCCATGGTACATTGTATTACAGGAGAATGCCCACACCTTCCTGAAAATGATCTTAGGCTGACTGACTTTTTTCTCTTGGGTGCAAGGGAGGAAAACCAATGCGTACTCTTCTAGTATAGTCTTCGGACCTGCACATGGCCCCAGACGAAGCACAGACCACATGATCTGATTGGAAACAGAGATCATATGGTGTTTTCTGCAAGTAGCGACCGAGGTGAAATTATCACGCATTCAGGGATTCCCGTTGAAATATACAAGACTGCGACCCCCGCGTCTTGGTATATTGTTCTTCAATCTCAGGACTGCTTCAAGGTATATAAGCTCAACCCTAACATTGGGAGCATTTTCTATGACCGCACTCAGTTCCCCTTATGAACGGGAAAACTGCGACTAAGAGAGCACTTCTGGATAAACGCTCCGCTGACAAAGGACGCGTCGCGAAAGCGGGCGCTGTTGACCCAGAGGATTGAAGTCGGATTATTGACAGTTGAAGAACCTCCTTTTGCGATTTCGTGACTTTGGTTTGGAGCGTTTTCAAACTCGTAGGTCTGGTTGAATACGTAGAATCAGTCTCATTCGCCGGTGAGCCGTAGTTAGACTGACCAGGGCTTCCTTACCCGAATGAGTGCTGTTTCATTGAAGTGATGGAACTCTGACCGAAGTGGGCCTTTTCACCGGACGGCCCATCTTTTGTCAAATATTCGTGTTCTAACGAACACAATATCGCCGAGTCTTCGAGCATATGCTCTTGAGGGGTTCGGCTAAGTTCTCTCCTGTGAAATGGGGGTTTATCTCCGGAAGATACTGTGCTATGCAGAATGTGGAGCACCTTCTCTCCACATCACGGTAGAGGCAAGAAAATGCGCCCTGTAGCCACATTTCGCTGCGCTGGAATGTCTTGGTTCGCTGCATCTATAACTTCGTCTTCCTTAACCCTTGGGCTTTGTTACGCTGGAACCCAGCTTATCAAACAATCCTCGCAAGTATCGAGGAGCCTGGTTAAGATTGGGTCCCGCTCTGGCCCGTGGCTGTGGAATTCGGCTCTTGGGATGTACCACAAATGAGTCCGTAGAACTATCGATCTGCCGGCTATTTGTCGGTATGGGTCTGCGAATTGATGGTGTTTTCAGTGGAATTCCCCCCTTTATAGCCCCACCAGCCGGACGGCGTGCGCCAGAAGCCAATTTGCGGTTTTCGGCATCAACTCGGGCCTTTAAAGTGCTGTTTTTCTTTCGAGCCTGACGAAGGGAGTCCTCAAGATCAGCAATTCGATGATCAAGACCATCACCATTGCGGTTGTTTTCCCATTCATCTTGCGTAGGACACGTCTGGAAGTCGTTACACCACATGGTGATCATAATTCCATACAAAAAGCTGGAAAACAGCTCGTTGAACCCTTGCGAAACAGCATGATCAATACTTTGGAGATCTATCATATTCAGGTCAAGCTGGTCGAGGGCGTCCAGTAGCTGCTCAAACCGTTTTGCGTTCTCTGGTGCCTCTAAAGGAAGGTGGTCGGGATCTACCGGATAATGGGCCTTTGGAGATTGAGAAACACTGTAGGCGCCCGAGGAGCGGTGCAGACGGCGTCTGTGGCGCAAAGGACGCGGCGTAGTAGGGCGCTGCGGGGACGACATAGGAAGAGGTCCGTTTTGGGCGGGTTTGCGTCCGTTTTGGGCGATTTTAGTGCCGTTTTTGGCGATATCTAGACTGTTTTCGGTACGTAAATTTTATATGTTTATGTTTGGGAGCGCGCCGATACTATTGGTGTGCGCACACTTTTTGGTGATAATCAGTCGGACCCCACAATCTGCTCCCAGGTCTTTCCCTCCTTCTTCAACTCGGCGATAAGCTCGTCGCGGATCTTTCCTGGCAATCCAGGGCCCTTGTAAGCGAAAGCGGTGTACAACTGAATGAAAGAGGCGCCCGCGCGGCCGAACTCAAGCGCATCTTTTCCACTGGAGATACCTCCACAGCCCACCAACACCAAGTTCGAGTCCTTGGTGTGTTTTCTCAAGAGACGCAATGCTTGCAAAGCAATTGGCTTCAACGGTTTGCCAGAAAGACCGCCCGTTTGGCCCACCAAGCCGGAATCTGACGTCAACAAGTTAGCCGTAGGTCTTTGGATAGTAGTATTGGAGATAATGATTCCGTCCACTCCCGACGACTTGGCGGCTCCAGCAATGGACTCTATTTCGGGCTCTGTCAAGTCAGGGGCCACTTTAACCAAAACAGGAGGTTTCTGGCCCAACAAGTTGGGTCCCACGCTGTCTCTCTCAGCCACCACGGCCTTCAACAAGTTCGCCAACTTCAGTTCGCTCTGCAAGTCGCGCAACCCGGGGGTGTTGGGTGACGAGACGTTGACCACCAACACATCGGCATAGGGCCCCAAGCGAGCCACTCCCTTGAGGTAGTCTGTGACCTCGTCACCGTTCTTGTTCTTGCCGAGGTTGACTCCAAGCAATTTTCCATCACGAAACGCGTTGGAAAAGGGATCTTCGGCACCAGAATGACCGCGGCCGAAAGAACGCACCAACCGCTCAAAACGCATCTTCAAAGCCGCCACCACGCTGAAATGGCCCGCGGAGTTGAACCCGTATCTGTTGATGACGGCATCGTCCTTAGGAAGCCTGAAAAAACGAGGTTGCGGGTTTCCCGGTTGCGGTTCTGGCGTGATGGAGCCGATTTCCACATACGAGAATCCACAATCGAACAACGCCTCCACCGCCTCGCCGTCTTTATCCAAGCCTGCCGCGAGACCAATAGGAGTGGAAAGACGGTGGCCGAAAACCGACACTCCAAGGTATTTGTCAGTTTCCTCTTTCCGGGCCTTTTCGTCCAAAAGCCGCGGGACAAGGCCGTATTTCATAAAGAGGATTCCAAGCTTGTGGCCCTGCTCTGCGTCGGTCAAACTGCGAATAAGCGGACATAAGACATGCTCATGGACAGCAGAACGGGCGTCTAAGAGATAGAGGCCGCCGGCGGCTGCAAAAACCGCTCCTGCAGCATAAACAAGCGGTCTGGGAACAACGCTGGCAGTGAGGACGCGTCTGTGAGGACGCCAGAAACGGCCCGCTGCGTTTTTCATGGCAATTGAAGAAGTGAAGAGAAGTAGAGAGTTATCAAGTAGTGGAAATTGGTTCAGGTGCAGGATACTCAGGTGATGGTAGAGAGGCGATAATATGGTGGGAGTTGGGCTGCGCACGAAGGGGGAAAGAAGGTAGGGAAGCGGAGGTGAGGCGTTTCAAACGGACGGTTTCCTAATATAGGGCCATCAGCAAGGCCTTCTCTTTCGAAAGTGTCTCTAAGCTATGGGCAGCATATACGTCCTGCATAGCCATCCTCAGGTCTTCTGAGTTTCCTGCAGGACCGCGATCGGGTGCAGGAAATAAAAATTTCAGAAGCCCATCGCTGCCCCATAATCTCCCAAGCTACACCAAAATGGCGCTAACAGGCCAAATGGGGTCGTACGACCGTCCCGGAATGGAGAAGTACGAGCGTGGAAGCTCCAAGGCGCCTTCAAAGGTGGCCAAAAAGCCCCGGAGCGCTAAAGAACGCCGTATGGCCGCAGGCATGAAAAAGGTCGATAGGCAGTATAGAGAGGCGGTGCGGTCGGCCGCAGGAACCGATCTCTTGTTACAGGAAGAGGCCGGGTTCCTTGAGCCCGAGAATGAGATGGAGAAAACCTATAAGTTCCGTCAGGACGACATTGCCGAGGCCGTGGACGTCAGCACTGCAAATAAGAAGTTCGATCTCCAGTTGCCTGAGTTTGGGCCCTACTCCATAAACTACAGTCGCAATGGCCGTGACTTGCTTCTTGGAGGACGCAAAGGACATGTGGCGTCTATTGACTGGCGCACGGGAAAGCTCGCGTGCGAGTTGCATCTCAACGAGACCGTTCATGCGGTCCAGCACTTGCACAACGACCAGTACTTTGCGGTGGCGCAGAAAAAGTACACCTTCATCTACGACAAAACAGGCATGGAGTTGCACCGGCTCTCGCAGCACGTTGAGGCCACGGTGTTGGACTTTTTGCCGTACCACTTTCTTCTTTCGCTGGCGGGAAAGACCGGCTATCTCAAATACCACGATGTTTCCACCGGAGCGCTTGTGGCGGAGTTGCGTACCAAGCTAGGGCCCACCCAGGCCATGAAACAGAACCCTTACAACGCGGTGATGCACTTGGGCCACGGAAATGGCACGGTTTCGTTGTGGGCCCCCAGCATGAGCACGCCCTTGGCCAAAATGCACCTGGCCAGAGGCCCCATCCGCGATTTGGCCATTGACAGAGAGGGCAAGTACATGGCTGTGGCGGGATCCGACAAGCTGATCCGTATCTGGGACCTTCGCAAGTTCCAGGAGCTCGATACCTATTACACGCCGACTCCCGCGGCATCGGTGGATATCTCCGACAACGGTTTATTGGCGGTCGGGTGGTCGTCGCACGTAACTGTGTGGAAGGACGTTTTCAAGACCAAACAGACTAGTCCGTACATGAACCATTTGCTTCCTGGAAGCCGGGTGGAGGAGCAGCGTTTCGTGCCGTTTGAGGATATCCTTGGAGTGGGCCACCAGAACGGATTCTCGTCGTTGATTGTTCCTGGCGCTGGTGAGGCCAACTACGACGCCTTGGAGGTGAACCCTTACGAGACTGTGATCCAGAGACAGCAGTCCGAGGTTCGGTCGTTGATGAACAAGTTGCCTTCGGACACCATTCTGCTTGATCCTAATGTCATTGGAGGAGTGGATGCCAGAGCTGCCAACTTCCGTGGCGCCGAGGTCGCTGATAAGGAGAAGTCTTTGGAGGTGCGGCCCGATGTGAAGCCTGGTAACTCGGCTTTGCGCACGCATATGAGAAAGAAGAAGCAGAATGTCATTGACGAGCGCAAAATGCGCGTGGAGCGCAACTTGCAGTTGGAGAAGGAGGCTCGCGAGCGGTTGGAGCGTGGCGAGAACCTTTCGGACGAAGAGGACGTTTTGGCGCCAGCATTGAACAGATTCAAATAGTGTATATTAGTGGGGAAGAAATAGAGTGGACGATACTGGAACGTAGAGGAATCTGGGAATTGCGAAGTATAAGAATAGGATGTGTTCTACGATGGGGTGGAAAGGGCTCCACTGCTGAATCTCAGTCTGGAAGGGATGGCCTTGGTGGAAGAGGCCGGGTGTGAAGTTGGGTGCAAAATTCGGTTGAGAAAACGGTGAGAACATAGGCTAGGGAAAAGTACAATGTACAAGTTTTATCGAGTGGTGAAAAGAACCAGGCCAAGAAGAAAGAAATGGGTTTATGGCCGGTGTGAGGTTTCCTCTTGGCTAGCGTTAATTAGGTCGAAATGTATGTTCCACGCGTCCGTGGCCCAAATAGCGTCCACAACGAGTAGGCGAAACTGGCTGGTTCAAATGCCTACCAATGATATGGCATTTCCTCACAGAAGGCTTGTAGTTTCTCGAATGTTCTAAGGTCGTTATCTTTCCTGGCACCTTTCTCAAGGGATTTCTTACCAAGAAGAGGGTCCTTAGAGAACCCTCACTAAGGTCCCAGAATACAGTACACTGAACCCGTCCAGCTACATATATATCCTCTTCTACAAACAGCCTCTATCCCTTAGCCCAGTTCTCAAACACCACCTCTCATTTCAGCTTTCCGCTCTACTCACACACCTAGACATTCACCTCCATCTTCACCTCTACCTGACTCCATTCACTATTCAACTTCTCCCCTTTCAACTTTCCGCCTGGGGAGCTGCTCTAATTTGCTGCCTCTGCTGCACTGAGCTCACCGCAGGCCGTGACTGGGGGCATCCAAACACCACCGCCATCTCCTTTAGTGCCCTCGCCAGCATCCTCAGCTCCCACTCTAGGGCCTTCTCCCTGGAACTTGGTCCCGGCGGTTGGGCCGTTTCCAGCGCTTCCTGGAGCTTCGCCTGCATCTCCCCTATCTGGGCTTTCAACAGGTCCACAGACGCCATCATTTCGGCCCTCTCCATGTTGAAGGTGTTTGTCTCACAAATGAGCTTGTGGTTGTAGTCATTCTCTAAGGCCGCCGCCTTAGCGCGGTACTCTGCCTCCAATGACTCGTTTTTCAGAAGAAAGTCGCCATATGTGTTCAGACACCCTTCTGGAACGTACTTGGAAACGAGATATCCGTTGAAAACGTCGTAATGGGGAGACATCTGGTATGCGATGAGACAGTCGCTGGATCTGCCACCCGAATGTGTTCCTATGCGCAACAAAAGCTCGCATAATACCGGCAAATCCTCTAGTGTGTTGAACACCGCCAACCGTGTGAGGTTGAGCTGCTTCAGAAGATTATGCACCTTGATGGTCTTATTGAGAGACCCTGTTTTGCGCGGTTTCGCAGCCATCTTCAATAGGGCCTGCGCAACATGAGCCTGCAAAACCCCTTCAATGGCCGCGATTTGGCGACAAAGCATCTTCGGAACCCTCAAACTGAGGGAATCTTCCTCCATTGGCGGCACCAGCTCCTCAAAAAGACCATCTTCCACACCCACAAAATCCTCCTCGTTGAGTAAGAACTGGAGGATGGCAAAAAGATGCCCCATGCTGCACAAGGCAGCAGCGCCGGCGAGAGGCGGCAACCGCAGCCCCGGAATCGAGCCGAGCCAGTCGACAGTGCCAGCCATAAAACGTACCTCTAGCGCAGACGCCATAATGAAAATGTTGTGTAGGTGCTATACAAGGTCCACAAAGAGTAAATGCGATTATATTCGTGAGAGCAGGAGTACTATATAAGCCCAGCAATAGCAACAGTATGGATGCAATACGGCCCACGGCCACTAGTGCGAAGTGCGTGCAGCAATAGAGAAGTTGGAGTAGTCCACGGTGATCATGTCGTTCAAGAGGTTAGACCCGTTGTTATGCAAGGTGTGGCTGAGGTGCTCGTAGTTGTCAACCTCAGCCCGGATGAAGTCGAGCGTCTTGGAGAACTTGCCCATGGTGACGTCGTTGTGCTTCTCCAAACACTCCTTCAAGTTCAACTCGTCGATAACCTTGATCAACTCCACCGAGTTCTCGAGTTTGTGCTGCGGCTGCTGGCCCTCGAGGTCCGCCGCGTCCTCCTCGAGCAGGAACTTCTGGCTCAACACAATCAACCAGGCGTTCAGAATCTGCTCGTAGGCCATGCTCCTGGTGTATTGGAACTCGTTGTTGGAAAAATTGGGCAACGTGTGCATGAGACTGGTGATGGTGTGCAAGAACTTGGACGACGTCAAAAGGCTTGTTTCCACCGGTGGCAACAAGCTGAGGATGAAGTCCAGCAAGCAGTTGAGAAACTCGTTCAAGTGCGGCTTGATCCGCAAGTACGAGTAGTCGCTCTCCACGTCGCATTTGTACGGCAAATGGTCGGTGATGCACTGGAACTTTCTCTCTATGAGCTCGAGCGAGTTGGCGAGCGACGGACGCGGCGAGAGCTTGCTGATAGTAGAAGCAATCTCCGGATGGTGCACGAGCAACGAATCTATCACCGTCTGCAACGACTTGTGGTCTAACACCTCCACAAGTCGGTTGATGGGCAAAGATTGGCCCAAAATGCGCGGAGTCCGCGACTTTTTGTGCTTGGAGACGGGTGTCGGCACGTGGCGCCGCGTACTAGCGGGTTTTTGAACCCGAGCCTCCTCTTCCGTGTGTCTTCGTTTGCGGTTTTGGGAGTTGTTAATGCTGGGGGTATAACGAGGAACGCTATTTGCGTGGTTCGAAAGCGCAGAAGCGCTGCCTGGAGCCTTCTTGGACGCCCAGGAAAGGCTCAGCGACATCATCTCTTTATTTGACTGCGGTGGGTGGCCAGCAAGGCTAGAATGGGACCACAGAAGGTATGAAACACAAGAAAAACCGAATCTAATCGGCTTGACAGCGGCTGTTGGCACGTGACGGGTCAGCAGATATTATTCTGTATCTGCCGAGGTTGATGGGCCCGTAAATACGTCCTCTAGTGGCGGGCTAATAAGTGGCAAGAAAAGAAGTTGGAGAAATTAGGCGGAATGGAAAACGGGTTTCTTTTTCAACTGCGACACGATGGAACATCCAAACACCACACCCGTACACCAGGCAATGGGCTGGTGTTTGCAAATGCCACGAAAACGCCCTTTCGTGGGTCCCTATACAACTTAACGTCTCAGAGTATCCTTGGCTATCTACTTGCTGAATTGTCGCCCACTTTTTTGCAAAAAAAGACCCAGGCACAAGTATAAATATCCCAATAAATCAGGTGTCAGATTTACGTTGCAGGTAGCTTTCCGTCCTCCTCATCCACCATACTCACAGAACGGCGTATATGAACTATATGCTATGTACAGATGGAATGCGGACGTGGCATGCGTAGCGGGATCAGTAGTAGTCGTTTCCGGCGTATTCGGAACCACTGAGACTGACTACAGAGTCAAAATCGTCTTCGAACGCACTTTCACTCTCGAGATCGTAGTCAGCCTCGTGGAATCCCACATACCGCTTTCTTTTCATCTCCACCTCGTCGTCCGACTTGATATCCTCGTCGTCGGTGATATTGCCCTTGAGGTCCGCGGGTTGGCCCAGCCGAAGCTCGTCTTCCTCCTCCTTTTCCTCCAACTCGATCTTCAACTCGTGGATGATATCGAAGCACTCGGCAAGAAGCGTGTTAAGGGTGCCCTGGCCCTCGGGAATCTGGTTGTTGATGATAAACTTTCCATCACTGCGCAAGTTATCGAGCGATGCCAACTTGAACTGGAACGGATATAACTCGCGCAAGTTGTTCAAGCCATCCACACGCTTGATTTCCAATAAGCATTTTCTGACGGTGGACAACTGGTTGTGGATAGGCTGCAATGACTCCGATACCGGCTCCGAGCTCTCAAGCAACTTGTAGATCAACGAGTAACACCTCCTCAACAAATACAAGATGAGGATCTGGAGTCTTTTCACGCTCTTGTTTTCCGGGGCTGGCTTGGACGTCTTGATTAACGCAATGCGCCGGTCGTCTAACTCCTTCAACAGCTTCTGGTAATTGTACAAGTCTGTTTCACGCATGGTCCAGCGGCGGGTCACCAACAAGTTCTCCAACGTCAACTTGACGGTGACTAGCTGGTCGTACAAGCTTCTGAAGTCTCTGACGTTGGCGTTGTCGAGACTGAGGGAGCCAAACAAGCTGGTGAGGGCCGACTTGTCTTTTTGGAACGACACGTCGTTAATGAGGTTGTTGCAGTCATCTAACAAGCCATTCATCACCGTCTGCGTCGACTGGAAGTGGGTTTTGGACAGGTAATGTGCGCTGACAAACTTACCCTCGTCGTCACGCTGGGACTCAATGCGCCGCAAGTTCGCCTTCAAGTCAGCAACCTTCTTCGTCAATTGGTCATCCTGTGGCGCCTCCAGCAGCCCAATATCGGGAACGCTGGTCAAGTAGTTGAGTAACGACTTGCGGATGAGAACCAACTTACTGTACACGGGTTCCAAATCAGACGGGATCTCCTCGAAGCTCTTTTCCAAGTCGTTGTACAACTGCTTGCAGCGGTTCAACTTGTTCCGCAACAACAAGCTCTCCTCGCGCTTATGACTGACGGCCCTCGCCAGGTCGTCCTCGTCATCGAGCTGCTGCTGTTCGCTGGCGCTGATGATGGACCTAATTTCCTCCAAACGCGACTTGATTGGCGACAAGTCGTCGTAGGTATATACCTGGCACTCCTTGAGATGGTCCAAGAGCTTGCTGACCGTCAGCAACGACGAGTAGGTGGCTGGCGCAAACTTGATGAGGCCACAAGTGACGAAACACAAGGAGAGAAGCTGCCAGATATCGTCAATCACAAGGTCGTTGGTATTGGGCACCGCCAAGGTAATGCCCTTCAACTCCTCATCTTTTCTGGTGATGGTGAGCTCGTTCAAAAGGTCGAGGAACCGGTCGTAAATAGCGTACACCTGCTTAGAATTGATGTATTTGGTGCGGTTGTTCTTGAGCGCCAGCAATTGGCCGTAGATGATGGAGAACAGCTCATAGAGCGGTCTTTCGTAAGCTGGCACCGTCCGTTCCTTTGCAGAGGCGGTGCTGCTGGCTCCGGGTGTCAGTGCGCGGTTGGGCTGGGGACTTAAGGTGGCCATGTGGGGGGTTATATAGTATTTCTGGGGAGGGAAACGGCCTGTATTGCAATAGGGCTGCTAATTCAGAGGCGAGCAGTAGCAGAGTGATGTACCGACGATGACAAAGCCGGCGGTTTGCTGGCGGGAATACGGAACGGGGCCTTTTTCCTGGAATAGAATGGTTGGGAGGTTCGGGGATTGCACGCACTGGCTGAAAAAAGCATAGCGAAATGGGGCCATACGCTTGAGGAGGAACGGCGGCAGAAATGGTCCAAAAAGTGCACTGGTGTCTATAGGGCGGCAGGGTGCCTATATATAGTCGTTTGAAAGACTCTGGTTAGTTCTGGGGCGGTACGGACGGTTTATGGTGCCACATGGTGGGGTAATGTACGGATGCAAAAAGGGAGTATGATGAGCGAATAAATGGGCATATATGTATTTTAAGTCGTTTTTATGGTGCATGACGGCCCCACGATGGTTACTTATGGTAATTGGACGTTACGGAGCACTTTTGGGACGTGGTGGTGCCTCTATAGATATGGAATATATGTTCCTGCATGGGGTCCATTGCGCCAGGCAGGAGACCAAGGCAGCGACAGAAAGGAAAGGAGGAAGGAGGAAAGGAAAGGAGTAAGAAGGAAAGGAAAGGAGGAAGAAGGAAAGGAAAGGAGGAAAGGAAAGGAAGGAGAAGGAAAGGGCTGCGTGATGGAAGAGCAGGTGTAGGTTTCAGATTGAATGATCCAGTCTAAATCTTCAAAGATACCAGCAAAAAGTATCAGTGTAAACCAAGAAACGGGGCCCTAAAATAGCACAGTTAAGGGACATATTTGACATACTTGAGATATCTGCAACAACAATTAAATACAGCTATGAGCTGACAACTTGGAAAATTCCCACACACACCGAAGTCCTACAGTTCACAGCAACAGAGCCTCAATAAGCACTGTTCACATGTACAGCAGGCACATCTGGCACCGTTCCGCTACACTTATCCTACAACATCTCGTAAACACCATTGAAATAATCAAACCGACATGTTCGAGACATGCGTAGAAGTAGAGAGAAATATATAGAGAGCCCGCAAAGGAGCCGGCAGCGCCTGCTGCAGTCAAAAACTATCCCTACGCGTCCGGGTTGGCCACCTGAAGAATCTTGCGCAGGTAGTCGGTCTCGTCAGCCAAAGAGCCCTCCGAGAGCCGTCTTCTTCCCATCATCACCGGGTTCAACCGAGGGTCTCCCAAGTCTCCCAATGGGTGCACGGGTGGATGATGTAGGGTGTTACTGCGCATGGGTTGGTCTGCCAACGAGTCGGCAGGATGCACGAACGGGTTGGTCATCGGGAGGTCAAGTGGAGATGCCAACTTGCGCGACTTGTTGGTTCCTGGGCCCCGCGAGAGGCCGCCAGAAGATTTGTCGTAGAATTCCTCTTCATCGTCATCATCGTCGCCCAGAGCGCGTCTTCTAATGAGGAAAAACACAAGGCCAGCAATCATCGCCACTGCAGCCACGCCTCCAACGACTCCGCCCACGATCGGACCAATACTGGTGCTGGACTTCTTGTTGGAAGGGGACAGCAGCGAGGACGGCAGCGATGAGCCAGATGAGGTTGGCAGGGAAGTAACAGTGCGAACAGTTTGAGAGCCTCCGCTAGCAGATGCCTCCAGAGTGACGACCTTCGTCTGCTGAGACTGGGAAGACGTCAGCGCGTCCGAAGAAGCGGAAGTTGTCGACAGCGACGGCAGCAACGTCGACAGCGACAGAGACGTCGTTTTGGAAGCAGTTCCAGCAGAAGCACTGCCGCCACCCTGGCTTCCAGTGCCCTTGTAGACGTTGTAAGAGTCAGAGCCTCCGCAGGTATCCTGGCCAAAGCCCGCGCAGGGGGTACTGCACTCGGAGCTGTCAACCAGATTCAGGGACGGCAACAGGCTCAAGCAGAAGCACTCGTTACCGTTTTTCACGGCCACGTAGGCATACTGGGAGCATTGTTGAGCACAGTAAGAGGACGTCTGGTACATCCAGGTGCCTTGGGAGCTGGCAATGTTGACCAGCAGGAAGCAGCCAAGAGGCGAGTCTGCGGTGACCAGCGATATTAGCGCCGCGAGGAGCGGTATGTAAAGTTGCATAATGAGCGTAAAAAGTGGATTTCGGGTGGTTGAAAGGAATCTTAAGGAGAAACACAGGAGATAACGAATCAGCCAATATGGGACGTGTGACGGCGGGAAAACGCTTGTGGGTCGAGTTTCGGCGTGGGTATCGTTTTATGTACTGCTGGAGCGCGTAGCAGGTGACAGGGCCTTAAAGAGCGGTTCGGTCGGACTAACGAAGGGGGCGAACAAGCGAAATAGACGCCTTGGTGCCAAAAGAATGCGTGGCAGAGAAGGCGAGTAGATCAGACAGCTAGGCAAACCGAGCAGACGCTAGCAAAGTGGGAAAGGCTGCAGAGGGCCTGGGTATACAAAATGAAAAACAGCTGCTAGTGTCGAAACAAGTAGAAGGGCGTATCCATTAGTCGTGTGGAGGGGGAATAAAAATTCTCGTGTCAAATGTCGCAAAATGTCGCGGTTCAGGGCGCTACGGTGGACGAGAAATCCTGCACACGGGAGCCCATCTGCTGCCCCGCGTGGCGCGGTGTGGGTCTCTGCAGCGGTCTGGGCCCGGAAATAACCGTGGATCGAGGCCCAGGGCACCGTGTTGGGGCAAAAAGCGCGATTGGGATGCATATTTACGAGAAGGGGCTGTACAGCGTGCAGGACAATCAACGCGGATTTTGTGCAGGCGCGAAGTGTCGGTTTGGGACCAGTGCTTAACGGTGTTTCAGGAACGAGTTTCAGGAGAGCTGTTTCTGGAAGGATGTAGGTGCGGTGTGTGGAACGCGGTCTGAGCAGCGATTTTAGGTGGAACACGGTTTTCACGCAGATTGAGGCGGCCTAGAACCGCAGACGACGTCGCGTATTGGCCGTCGGCTCCATGCGCCTGGGTTGCATGCAGGCGGTGACACATGGCCTACCCCACGCCGGGTTCCCGATCCGGGCATTCGGTATCCGAAACTGGCCCTCGCTACGGGATACAGGCATAAATGCCGGCGAAGGGGACGTTTAAGGATCTTTGTGCAAAAACCGACGGAAAACACGCGCTAATCGTGTGTCAGTGGGCTATGTTCGATGGCTAATGTCGCACTAAACTGCACTAAAGGCCTAAGAGGCTTCGGAGTGCAAATGCAAGGATGCTAAGAGTTGGCCCACCTATGCACGGAATGCGTGACTTGCCCAGGAAGATCTAGAATTGGGCTGTGGCCAATCGGAGTATGTTATTGATAGGGCCCGAATGGTCCATAAACAGCCCTATAAAAAGCCTGTTATCAGCCCTATAAAAAGCCCTATAAACAGTACTATAAACAGCCCCGCGACAAACCATAAATAGTCCCACAAATAAGCCCATAGAATGCACATTGCCGGTTGCCAGGTACAGATCGGGAACGATGTCCCAGTTTGGCATTCGGAAGTTACTGCTAATTTGTGAGAAATGGCCTAAGCGGCCGTATTTGTAGGAGCAGTAAGCCAAATGCGTTCCTATGTGCCGCACTGCAGAGGTTGCAACTGTGAACCTCGGTTTTAACCTCAAGGGCTCCGGCCAGTTTGGACGTTAATGTGAATGCCGTGGCTGCCGTAGTAGCGCTGTAGTACAAGAAATCGTGCCTTTGAACCGCATAGATTTCTTGCGAATGTTACTTATTAGCAGAAAATCAAGAAAAATCGGTTACAGCAGACTTCGAGATATATGAAGTTCGCTGAATTTAACAACTTTTTCGAAAACCGAGCTCCAAGTATTACCGATCTGCGAATATTCCAGCATGTCCTGTGAGTTCCATGGAACTGCGTACCTGGTCACTCCTACCGTGCCTCTGCAACGCATACTATGAATTTGATCTGTAGGCAATGTAGCTGGCCCAGAGTCGTCCCTTCTCAAGAGAGCCCCCGAGTCAAGCATCAAAACGCTTGTGGTATGGATAAACCTAAAATTGGTGCAATAACCTAAAAATGCAAATATGGTCGTATGACGAGACCGCCGCTACGGGATTTTGGCTGCAAAATTACAGAGCGCGGAAAATTGAGTGTGCTCATTATATGAACCGAGAAAGGTAACGAAATTGAAAAGATAAGAATCCAAAAGAAGGCTCTGTGACCAAGAAGCAAGTTCCCGAAGAAAGTTAGGTAAAATATCCGTTTAGAAGAAGCAAGTTCCCCAAGAAAGTGAGGTAAAATATCCGTTTAGAAGAAGGTAAAGCCCAACACCAACATAGAAAGAACAGTTGAGGCGTGTAAACCCAAAGAGGCGGCGGCTCCATGGGAAATCACAACGGCTGGAGAAGTGGCAGCAGCCGGTGCTTGAGCTGCGGCACTGAAGGCAGCTGGAGCGTTAGGGCCGTTGTTTGGAGCACCCGGTTCAGTGTTTGGAGGAGCTGGATTGGTGGTAGGAGCCGCCAAAGTCTTAACTGTGGTCGGTGTGGGGGTGTCAGTTGCAGGAGCCGGCAATGTCTTGGTGGTTCCACCTACCACTACGACAGTGACTGGAGGAGGCGGAGGTGCATTGTTATTGGCCGGCGGAGCAATGGTCTTGGTGGTAGGTGGAACCGCCGGGTTTGTTGTAGGGGGAACAACCGTCTCGGTGGTGGGAGGAACAATGGTATTGGTAGGAGGAAAAGCAGGGTTGGTGGTTGGAGGAACTAAAGTCTCGGTAGTAGTCAAGGGGCAGTATGTGGTGTAAACAGTAACTTGGTTGTTCTGAGTTATAGTGGCCACCTTAATGCCCGTGGTGAGGGAGCTTGTTTGGCAGGCGTTATTTGAGCAGGAGGTGATTGTAATAACTGTAGTGGAACTGGCAGTGACTGTGACCACGGTAGGCAGAGACGAAGAGGGGATTGACAAAGACAGAGAAGGAGTCACTGATGGGGTCTCTGAAGGAGCCAACGAGGTCTCCGAAGAGGACTGGTGAGATGGTTGGGATGATATCTCCAGGAAAGAGGATGGCGAGGCAGATGACACTGAAGCAGAGGGAGGAATGGAAGAGGGGAGCACTGATGAAGGAGCAATCAGAGACGGAGACACAGATGGGGGAATAGAAGAAGGAGGGATCAGAGAAGGAGCTGAAGAAGGAATAGAAGACGGAGACCCAGATGGAGGAACCAGAGACGGTGGAACCAGAGAAGGAGGAATAGAAGATGGAGGAATGGAAGACGGAGGAATCAGAGAAGGAGGAATCAGCGAAGGAGGAACCAGAGATGGGGAAACCAGAGATGGGGGCACTGATGACGGAGGAATAGAAGACGGAGGAATAGAAGACGGAGGAACCAGAGAAGGAGGAACCAGTGAAGGAGGAATCAGCGAAGGAGGGACCAGAGAAGGAGGAACCAGAGAAGGTGGTATAGAAGAAGGAGGCTTCAGTGATGGAGGAATCAGAGATGGAGGAACCAGAGAAGGAGGCTTCAGACTGGGACTGGGAGACTTGCTGGGAGAGGGAGAGGGAGAAGGCTTTGGTGGTGGGTGGTTGTGACGCTTTTCAAGCGCCTCCTGTTCGCCAATAGGTTCTCCATAGAAGCGGGCTTTTGCAGCCAACCTAACGTCCCCATTTACACCGGCAGTTTCAACAGGGGGAAGAGCTGTAGTCACAGCAAGGACAAACAAAAGAAGGGCACGGTTGAGTAACATTGGAGCGAATGTAGGTTGGAATGGGCAGTGAATTGAAGCGTATAGTCGAATAGCGGATATTTATACTCACTCGTATATGGAGCCATAAACGTACCGGATATGGCACCCACAATTGGAGACCTGGAGGCCACCATCTTGGTGTACAACAAGATGTGTATCATGCGGAAGCACAAAGAAACGGCCGCAAATGCAGCTACTGAAAATACGAGGCCCAAAATGGATTTATGCGCTAAAAATACGAGAGTAGGGCAACACTTTCGCATAGTGCATGCATGATGCGTCTTCGCCTTGCACGATCGGCAGCTAAACGGGCATCGGCAGCACATGCCCCATTCGGCATTATACAGACCGATGGGGAAGAGTATGGCTCGATACGGGAGGCGCTCTTCCAGGGGCTAAATATAGCCTATACTTGGCACACACCAGTCCTACAGGGTAAGCGTAACGGAGCCAAAATAATAGGTCGCCCACTATATTGCGCTATTGGGACATGCGCAACGTCGATCCGTGCGTATCTAGAAACGGCACAGATATAGGGGTTGAAACTGTCTCGAAACGTACGTATGTACCGAAAAATATGCTCCGAAAATTGGCTGCGAAAGAACCCTGCCTTGCAATACTCCATTTAAATGTTGCAACTTTCAGACAGAATAAACCGAGAGAAAGTCTCTCTGACCGCTATGGAAGTCCCACCTTACATATCGCAAACACACAGACGCAGACGCAAGATGCGGATCGGCAGCAGCAGCAACCTCAGCCAATGACGCATGAAATGTGTAATGAAGATCTCGGCCGCCCAATGCAAGAAACGGCATGCGGGCGGAGCAGAAACCATAGTAGCCCGCTGCGAGCCTGCATAGCCTTCTTAGCCATAACACGGCTGGTGACCAGTAACATGCAGACGCAAACGCCGTTTACGAAGTGCGGCCTGCGGATCGCTGCTTCGTAGCTATTCCCAACAGTTCACTTTTTTCATCAATAATTGCAGTGGCGGCGCAGTTTCGTGAATCAGTATGGTTGTATTGCAATTTTCCATTCATCCAACTCTCCAAAGCTCCAGGACCACCAGTAGATTCCCACTTTGAATCGCGAAAGGCTTCAGGCGTCGGTCACAAAGGGCCGCAGCACAGGCCACAGAAGCGAGAAGCGCGGTACCGTTCGACAGGCCACCCGCAATAAGAGGCCGGAGAACCCGTCGTGGTTCAAATTGACATATCGTGAGTTCCACAAATGGATAACCGATTTCCTGGTTCGGAGGACTGCAAGGCTTCTGCGCTTTGGTAAAGTGGTCACAATTTGCGGCATTGCACCGGTCGCATCTCCAGGGAACACTCGCCATTTCGAGATATCCCAGTTGTACTGGGCCTGAGTCCCTTTAACGCGATCAGGGTTCTTCCACGGGCTTGAGGCTCTCGCGTAGACAACAGTCGGACGTTTCGTGGCGAGTATGCGGAATACCCGTCACGTAGCCCTGGATGTTCGCGTTCCGCTCAGTACTGGTTATTGAGACGTTCCACCCCCATTGCCCCTACCACTTCTTCACCAAACCGGCCATGACTAGCATTTCGGTCTATTGGTATTGGGGGTTGCAGCTCTAGTGGGCCGCCTAGCCAATGGGAAGGCGCCCCAAGTAGACCATCTGTGGCAAGTGCCCCGGCAGCGCGGGAGGAGAAGAGGATGCTCTCAGCACACCTACCGATCCAGCCAAAATATTCTATCATCGTCAATTCTACTTACACATTGTGCTATAGGTCTGCCATGCCGCACAGGTGCCGATGGCGACAAACGCAAGCACCCGGTAAGGAGTGCGGGTGTCACGTCTGGGGTGCGTCACGGGTTCAGGAAGGCCCTTCTCGGAGTACTGGACTTTTTGAGAGGGCTGGGCCTTGTCGGGCAACGTCTCCGTCTTCTCGGAATAGTATTTGGTCACTTCTGGGACCTTCTCCGCTGGCTTGTCGGAAGCCCTGTGGATGTCGGCCTGGCGGATCTCGGACGTGTGACACCGGTAGCAAAGGGGAACTGCAAACTCGTCGGACTGACTTGAACTCATCTTGGGACGCATACAGGGGTTGCGCATGCACATTGATAGGTGTTTTGTGAATGAGGAATGAACGAGATAACGGCACCCGCGCAGCCCGACGATATGGCAAAACACCCGTACACCCAGAGTGCGGCACTCAGGGAAGAGGCTGGTGGAATAAGCCTTTTCTTGTCCACTCCCTTTGTGTGATGCTGCTTTGGAGACACTAACATGAGTGATCGTCTATTTCGTTGTGGTAGTACCAGCAAAGTAGACGCGGTGGTGAGGGGCTTTGTGATTACTAGTACTGGCAGTCTTATTTCCATTCTGGGGTAGTTTTTCGCGAGCTGCAAAATCCGAATATGCAGCACCCGGGAAGAAAGCATATGATACAAATTCGTAATGCCGACGGCTGGTATCTTTTCATTGGTTGTATTTTACACTGGTACGGGTTTGGACTTGTGGAATATCACACTTGCCCATAATGAAACCCATACAAGCGATTTACTGGTGGTTTTCTGGTGCAACACACTCTTTGTGACAGCTACGTTGAACCCAAGGGCCAGCACAGAACCGGCCAGTCCAAAGACCAAAGCGTACCTTGTAATATTAATGAGTAACGGCTATTCAACCACCCCGGCTCCTTTGTTGTCTACAGGTTTCGGGCCGGAGAGAGGGGTGCTGGAGCTTACCCGGTTGGGCCTTTCTGGTGACATTGTATGCAAGCACAGCCTGTGGGAAAAAAGCTATCGGAACTTTATTTGCAGCTGCAAATGTAATGTTTTTGGCCAAAGGACGCTTCTACTCAATTGAGGGCTGAATTTAGCGAATTCGACATATTTTAAGAGAAGGTGATTTGTAGTCTCTGGGGCCTAAACCGGAAAAGCGGATCTTGGACCCCGAAGAGTGGGCTTGAGAATCTTCCATCGGAAGTGTTATTCTTTGAGGAACCAATTAGCCGGCTGGATGAATATCACAAGCATCTAGCTATACAACTCTTACCAGTCGATAAAAAGCTTATTTTGAGTAACACAAACCGACAAATCAGTTTACTAACAAATTCTTTCCGAGAACAGAGTACCATCTCGAATCCACCACCCTACCCTACAGACCCTCTTTTCTTTCTTCCCCTGGCCATCCAATAGGACTATTATCATTGCCTGCAAGCCTCCTGCAAGCCACCTGCACACGGCACAGGATAATGCGACGAACAAAGCGACGCATGTCACGTGCCGTGTATCGCCAATATCGAGCCGACCTGCAGGTCCGAGAAAAGGCGGGGATCCTCGGTCCCTTTTGCTGTGCAATTTCAGACCCCGGATTCTCCTTCCACCACTTTCTTTCCACACCATGACCATCATAACAGCAGAAAGACTAGTAAAGTTGGCCTACAAGTACCCCAGTCTCCACAACTCGTGGTATCTCATTGCTAGCGCATGTTTGGCGGTCATCAACCAGCCGCAGGAGATCCCCAAGGTGCTCCACTTTGCGTTGAGACAGCAGTTGCTAGAGACGTCCAGCGAGCCCAGCTTGTTGACAGACAAGGCGTTGTTGCAGTTGGCGCAGTACTCCATCTCATCTCTGGAGAAGTACTTGGATTTCACCGCCATTGGCGTTAAGTTGCCGGACATCTTAATTCCCTACAACTTGTACGACAAGTTGCCGCTCAAGTTCAAGTATGACAAGCAAGACGAGGTGCGTGACACCCAGTACTTGGTGGCCAGCAAGATCCGTGAGGTGCTATTGAAGGGCGCCGCTCTTGCGGGCTTGCCCAAGAGCATCAATGCGTTAATGATCTTGAACAACGTCACCCCCACCAATATCCGCCCGTCGTCCAAGACGGAGAGATCCCCCATAGCCTACCCGGGCCACATTCCGTCATCGGACCTCGTACAGGAGGATGTCGCCGGGACACGGTTTGAGGAGAACGAGGACACCCTGGCAGCCGACACCATCGACGGGCCAATTTCGGTGGAGTCGGTCAACTCCAAGCAGGTGAAGGAGGACTTGGTGCGGGGATCTGAGTTCTGGAACACCATCTACTCCAACAAGATCAACACGCGTATCAAGAGACAGATGCAGACGGCGTACCCGGACTTGTGGCAGTTTGCATACCACAACGTTTACGCGCCGTTATTGAGCTTCACGGACATTTTGCTGGCCAAGGAGACGTCGTTGTGCGTGGTGGCCAGCTTGATTCCGCAGGACGTGAATCCTCAGTTGAAGGGGCATTTGAAGGGCGCATTGAATGTGGGTGCGAGTGTGGACGAGTTAGAGGACTTAAAGCTGTCTGTGTTGGATATCTGCGATTGGAGCGGTGGTGTCAGCTGGAAGAACGGCAAGGCCAGCATTGCCAAGTTGTAGGGAATGACAGAACTGAATATAGGAGAAGTGGAGCGAGAATAGGGTTAGAGTATAAATCGACAGAAGTTGCCTGAAAGTAGTTTCTTGGGGGTGTTAGGAGAGGAGCAGTTGAGCTGATTACTGGAGGTGAAGATGGGCCTTCTGGAGATGGCTTGGTGGGTATAGGATGTGGGGGGCTAGAGCTCGTCCCAGAGTGAGCTGGCCGATTACAGAGAGACAATAAGTACGTCTAAGGTGCATCTCGCGTACGTTAGTCACTGGAATGTGGAAATACCGGCAGCTCATTTGGCAAGCTGGCGAAAGGCAATTATCGACTACGGTGCCTGTTTTTGTCGATCGGCGGCCATCTAAGAGATTGCGGAAGTAGTTGAGTGTAGTCATATACTAAAACTTAATGATAGTAAGTAGGTTTCGGCTGCTGAGAATAGGCAATGCAAAGAAAGGCTATGGTCAGATCGGTATACTACACGTCACTTATTCAACTATATGAATGAAGACACCGTCATTGCCACACCGTCAGGCCATACCGTCATTCCCAACGCAAATACACTAAATACTTGAAACTGCTACTGCAGCACAGGTAGAAACCACATGCCACCATTGAGCACGGCAGCACAATTCAAAGAGCAGAATCTTCTCTGAACCCCTGGCCATCTTAGACCGCATACATCCAACGCTATCAAAGTGTATATTAACGGTATCCGCGGGGCGGGTGAAGTGAAGTAGACATGCTATGTACCATGATGAAAGCCACCAATCACAACTGGATGCGGCTCTGTCTCCTGATCAAGAGCACCTGGAGCCCGCAGAACACGAAGAAGGCCAAGTACACGAAAACAGCCCCAAACACAGTTTTGGCTACGGCCTTTCCGTCCTCGGGGTCGTTGATGGAGCCCACCATGGACTCGTGGCCAGTCTGGAACAAGTAGCCGATAAACGACAAGATGACTATCGCAAACGACGATAACACGGTACAGAAGTACGCATTTCCGGTGGACACGACGGGCTTCATATTGGTGGGAAAGAAGTCTAGTAGTGGAGTATCATTTATTGTATGCGTGCGCGGTCCGACTTTTCGCATCTACGCCTATACGGCCATGAAAGGCTAATAGAAGTCACCGGCAAGGTATGCAATTCGTATGTAGCGGTCGCTAGGACGGCAGGACTCTCCTGCGGGACGACCGGGTGGCCTGGCTGGGCAGCACGGCGTCTTGGCCGCTGCTGAAATCGTCGTCGTCGTGCAGACCCAGACGGCTGGCCAATGGCGGCGGCGCCGGGCTGTGCTCATCGTCCAGGCCCATGGGACTGCCGGCGATACTGGACTGGATATCTAGACCTGCCGGGACGCCCTTTTCTGCATGGGGCTTGCGTTTGAGTGTCTGGATGGCCTTGTAGACGGAACGAAGGAGGTTGAGCCTGCGGGCCACGCTCTTGACGTCGGCGTGCCAGTCCTGCTCCAAGAAATCAGGAGGCTCGTGCCCGCTGGCAGCGTTTTCTTGGTACTTGCGCATGGACGCAAGCGACTGCTTATAGGTTTTTCGTTTGAGGTTGTATCGTATAGCGTAGGGCGGCGTGCGGCCGCGTGTGCCCGGGGCGCCGGAGGCGGATGCGACGCTATGAGAGTCATCTTCCACGCTAGAAGCGTGGCCTGGGCCTTTTTTATGGCCGTCAGAGCGCCCATTGGCGGCCTTTTGTTCAGCTGCAATTTCCTCGCTCAGCGTGGGCGGCGTGGGCGTACGGCTGTGCTGTCTTCTTGCCAGTCTCAGTGCAGGCAGCGACAGCCCCGACTCTCTTTCGCAGTTCCTTAGCCGGCTATAGTGAATTCTGACCATCCGGGAAGGAGTATGAGACGAAGGTGCTCTATCGGTTTGGGGGGACGAATGGGCCTGCGAAAGCGCCCACGCCTCGGGATTATAGCGTAAAGTGACAAATCTGGATTCCATGGCTAGCTAGAGGGTTTGCAGCACACCTGAGCCTTTTTTTGCCTATTAGAATTTTTGCAGGGGAGAGTCGTCTGGTAATTGGCAAAAAAAGTGGGTGCTCCTTTTTCGCATTTTCTTGTGATCCGGGTCCCAAAATGGTAAATTCGTTTTCGGCATAGTGAGAAGTGGTGCTTTTTTGAGAGTTGAAGAATACACCACGTTTTTGGAAAGGTATCTGGGAAGACCTTAGTTATTGAACCTCAGTCTAAGAGAAATAACATCATATATAAAGACTGACTCGAGATACACTTCTACTGTGGTCCGTACTTCCCACTTCGAAAGGACCTATTGCTACTCCTCCACATCCACAAGCCACCATCAAACCAAGCGCCAGTGCAAGTTCTACTTCAGAAATACCTTGTTCTATTCAACACTCGGCCTTATAAAACATCCCTCCCCACAACTACAATTCATTCACTATATTTCTTCTCACCACTCTCAAAACACAGATTCACATTTCATGACCACCTCGAATATCACCCAGACGCCTGCCAACGAGCCGTTGGCGGCTACAGCAGCACAGCTCCAATCGCTCATAGAGTCCTTCATTGAGCTCGGTGTTCTCGTCCACGATAACCAAGGCACTCAGCAGTCGCATACGGCGCTTACTCACAAAACAAACCAGGTCATCAGCCAGCTATCGGGCCTCACATCGAGTCCATTCACCCACCAGTATCCTGTTCCAGTAGATGTGATCACGTACATTGACGACGGCCGCAATCCAGACATCTACACGCGAGAATTCGTGGAAGTGACCGCAAAGACCAATGCCAGGCTCAAGGGAAAGATGGAGGGCTTCCTGAAACTTCGAGACATTTTGGGCGATAAGCTCGCCAAGGAGTTCCCGCGCTTGGGCGAGGGAATCGACGATATCAAGAAACGCACCAGCCAGCCGCAGAAGTAGCTGAGGTTTATTTCATCTCGGCATTAATGTACACTAGAAAATAGCAAGCCAATATCCTTGCACGCACTCGTAGAACAGCGTCCGCGCCTTGGAGTCTCATCTGGTCCACATGTGGTTTCCAGTGGTTTTGTTCCGGCAGGCTGCTAACTCACTATATTTTATTATTTACGTTTTCCGACACCAAGATCGCCCAAAGCATCGTAAACACCAGCTTTCTCCCCAAGGACGCGTCTCACGCGTTCATGCGGGCACCACGCGTGTTTTGGCCCGCCCTCCGCCGGTGGCCACCAGCAGCCCAGCCGTTGGACCGTCCTGCATGAAGCTGTCAAGCCCAAATAGGCAGGCGCGCCTATCCTAAAACAGCCTCATCACCTCCCAATTAGGAAAGCGAAAAAAGCGCTGGCTAAAAGGCTGCGAAGGGGGGCCCTGCAGCCAGCACCAGTGCAATATACGACAACACAATGCCCTTTTGAGCCGTTTTGCGCCCAATTCGGCATCGAACGTCGCCAAAAACGGATTACGAACTCATCAATGAGATCTGTCCAGCCCATGATGCATGAAAGCGCGTCGTTTGGCCAGCCAGCGCCATCAACCATTGCAACAGCCATCAGCCACTATTTAACCAGGCGTCTTCCCGCTGATGCCATTCTATCTTGTTACATCTGCATCCAACTTCCCACACTCCTTTACACCGGTCTTGAGCATGTCTGCCTTCAAACTCCCCGCCTTGGTGGCCGTTGCTACTGTGCTTCTCTCTTCTGCTGTTTCTGCTGATGAGACCTCAACCACCACCGTCACCACCACTCCAGTCATTACGCTCACCACAACCGTCAGCTTGGCCGAGGAGATCTACCAGACTAACTACATCTACACTAACGATGCCGGAGTTCTCACCACCTACGTGACTCGGGTGACCAGCTTCCAGCCTTTAGCTGTTCCCACCGACTCCACTTTGACCACTACCTCCACCGCTGTGGTGCTGAGCTCGCCGCCACCCACGTTCCCCACTTTGGTTCCTTCCCAGACGGGTCCTTCCAGCACTGATCCTTCCAGCCCTGCTTCCAGCGATCCTTCCAGCCCTGCTTCCAGCGATCCTTCTAGCCCTGCTTCCAGTGGTACTTTGATCCCCACCCCGGCACCCCTGTCTTATTCGGTGCCTCCCGGAGACTACTCCACTACTACGATTACAACTCTGACGGTGGAGGCCGATGGCTCGACTGCCATTGTGGAGTTAGAGGTGTTGTACACTACCGTATGCCCGTGCGACCAGTAGATTGGGATATAAACTAATATATGTATTGATAATGAGAATACCCTATATTGTAGAAGCCCGTCGGGGGCTGCAAGAGGCGCTTTGTGGCCAACAACGAAGCGCATAGTGAGGCGGAAAAAAACAAATCTTTGAGCTTGTGATGCAAAGCTGTCAAAATAAGCTTGCCTAACGTCAAAATTCTCCTTTTGCTCGGTACAGAACTCAATATGATGTGTTCATGTTCCTAGGAATACTGCCATTTCCCTAAAAAACCCCCAATATGCTTCAAGTTGGTCCTTTAACAGTGATTCTGTTACCAGCTCCCTGCCGGAAACTCCCATTGAGATTACACGTTCCCTCTATCGTAACAACACGCTATAAGTCCGTGTTACTCCGCCTTTCAATTTACCAGCAATATTTTGCACCCAGCCAGCAATCTTGAACATTGCACGACCTTCCGAAAAGTCCCTTCACATAATCAAAACGGTTGTATAGTATACGAACGGCGATGATTCGAGTGATTGGCTTAGGAAAGGCCTTCTGGGGCCCATCTAAACGGATTCCTGGTGGCGCTACAAGGCTTCTCAGCTTTTCCAACTTTTCCAGGGCCACGTTACGGCCCAATTCGATGGTATTCAAGAGAGGAGTAAAGACCCCCACCACCGACTGGATACCCCTTACTTCCAAGACAACAAATATTCGAGCTGCTGCTCATCAGAAGAAAATGCCCATATTAAGGAATTTCCTTTTGGGTCTTATGATAGCCATGCCTGTAATTTCGTTTTTCCTAGGCTGCTGGCAAGTGAAACGTCTTAATTGGAAGCTGGAACTCATAGCCAAATGCGAGCACTACTTGGCCCAGCCGCCTTTGGAAGAGCTTCCGCCCAATATCGATCCTGCGGTGATCTCCGAATTTGAGTACCGACGCTTTAAAGTGAAGGGAACCTTTGATTACTCTCAGGAGATGTTCCTTGGTCCCAGAATCAGAAACGGCGAGTTAGGGTACTTGGTGATTGTGCCTTTCCACAGATCGGGCGGTGGCAAGCCCATTTTGATCGAGAGAGGCTGGATACTGAAGGAAAAAGTCCTCCCAGAAAACAGAAGCGACGGTTATTTGGCGCATTTGGCTTTGCCTCAGGGCGAGGTCGAGGTCGAGGCCATATTCAGAGTCATGCCTTCTAAATCGTCGTTGCATTTCGACCATGAAGAGGGTTCTCGCTTGTTCCACGTTCCAGATGTCCTTGCAATGGCCAAACAGTCCAATTCGTTGCCTGTATACGCCCAGGCCTTGTACGACTTGAAGGAACACCACGGCCAGAAAGGGCCAGCTGATGTGTTAAATAAATCCTCGTCGTGGTGGGGGGCTATTTTCGGATCGAAGAATTCGGACGATAAGTCTTATCTCGAGAAGAAGGGCGTGACTGATGCAACAATGCAGTACCAGGAGTTTGAGTTCATCGACCAGGGAGTTCCGGTGGGAACAGTCCCCAAGGTGAATTTTACCAATAACCATGTCCAGTATTTGGTGACTTGGTTCGGACTTTCGTTTTTCAGTTCTGGTTTGCTCATCTGGACCATTTTGAAGAAGGGCCGGCTTCTGAGTGCAGAAAAGGTCTTGGAGGCGAAGAAGCGCGATATGCTCAGTAACAAGTTTTGAGGGCAAAGTGTTTGGCACTTGGGAATTGACAGGAGGTTCATGGTGGATGAAAGCTTGCCATATTGACGACATCGCCATCATCACAATTGCCGCTTAAACGAGATACCCGCGTGTTGAGCATTCTCTGCGCATACTAATTGCCCTGACGGAGGATACCTGAAACTGAGGAGTGTTGGCCGGACACGTCTGCCCAAACCACATTGGCAGAATTAAGCCATTGGCCGCAACATCTACAGCTCTACTCGAGCGATCTTCCTGGCAGGGTTCTTGGGGCCACGCCTCCTACTGTATATAGAGACACTGTAAATACTGGCTATGCATATGACATTGCATCGGACTATTTCTGGAAGCTCACTAAGCCGAATAGCACCACCACGAGGGAGACGTCGCCTACGAGAATGCTCACTAGCTCCCAGTAGCCTAACAACTGTCTGACCAAAGGCTGGAGCTGGGCCAACTGCGGAAGCACCATGGATCCCATGGAAAGGCCCTTGATGATGAAACTGCGGTCGCTGGACGCCTGGAAAAGGTGGTTGTGCGAGCTGATCAAGTAGAAGCTGGTCATAATGACCAACTCAGCCGTCAAAAACCACACAATAAATGACTGCACGGGGGTCTGCGGCGTGAGTCCTCTGACATAGGAATACGAAGACGACAGGAACGCCTGGTCCGGCACCGTCAAGTAATGGTAGAAGAAGTTGGCCACCACGGCGATGAACCGCACCACGAGAAACCGCGCCTTCCAAACCTTCTGCTGGTACATGTGGTAGGCCGCCAACTGCGCGTTGTAGGAGGCATCTTCCGAAGCGGCGGATTCCGGCATGGGGGTGTTGCCATCCTGGTTCTGAAGCATGTTGAGCATCTGGCTGAAGGGATCCTGGTCGTCCAGGCCCGGTCTGGGGACGCCTCCATTGAGCATCTTATTGAGAATGTCGTCGATATCCGGCTGTTCTGGCAGCAATGGCGTGTCTGTGTTTCTGGAGTTGATGAGCTGCTCGATATCGGATACGTCTGGGTCGGCATCGGCGGCAGCATTGGCCGAAGCGGTAGCCGGAGCCGCCGGCTTATCCAATACAGAAACGGCAGAGGTGGCCTTCACGGAGGAGCCCTGCGAGAGAATGGAGTTGAGCCTATCGGAGGCGTTTCCCTTGGCCATTTTGGCCTGGCGCCGCTCGCGTAGAATGCGCTGTTTTTCTGCGGCTGAAACGTCGGACATTTGGCGGCGATGCTAGTGATTTGATTGACTTCTCCGAAGAGTGCGACTGGAAATCTATGAGGTTTTCTATGGACTTTTCTATAGAAACATACACCACTGCATTGGACCATAAATAAAGCACGCGTTCGTGGCTACATATATTCTGCCACTATATACTGCGATATTCAAAAGCATCTCTATCAACCGGATATAGCCGCCTTCTTCCTAATGTCCAGTTCCATGTTTAATCCTAACTCCGCCGGCATCTCGTACCAGGAACAGGTGCGCCGTCTGGCCATTCTCAACTCCATGGAAAACAAGGACTACCTTCTAGTAATCGCCTCGCAACAGCAGAAGTCCGTCCAACAGGTGAAATACGAGTTGATGCTTCGGTTGACGGAGGGCTGAAGACACCCGTACACCTAAGATAACCACACCCGTACACCAATATGGGTGAAAAGACCCGTACACCAGCGAATATGGAGTCGTTTAATCCTGGTCATTTTCGACCTACAAGGCGATTTTTTCGGCACGATAGCTATCTGTATGGCTATCAGAAACGCAAGCTTCAGTCACAGCACCACACTTCGGATTTTGGTGCACTTTGACACCTTCAATAGGAGCCACTTTACTGGTAGGCGCACGTCCTCCGGGCCATCTTTCCGCATTGGGTTATCCGCGCGGGTTCCCCAGTTTGCCATATAAAGAGAGTGATGGCTTAATTGCCATTCTTCTTTTTACCCGCAATTCAGTCCAATGGCGCCTCAATTCAAAAACCCCGATTTGATCCGGTCCAAGCCGTTTGTCAACGGCAAGTGGATCGACTCCAAGTCCACCAAAACGTTTACAGTGGTGGACCCTGCTACTGACGAAGTGGTGGCAGTTTTGCCGGACCAAACGCCCGAGGAGATTGACGAGGCCATCGCTATCACCGCCAAAGCCTTTGAAACCTACAAGAAAACCACTCCTACACAGAGAGCCCGCTGGCTTCGCAAAATGTACGATTTGATGGTGGAAAACGCCGAAGATTTGGCCAAGATCATCACCTGGGAGAGTGGAAAGTCTCTCGCGGATGCCAAGGGAGAAGCCGCTTATGCGGCTCTGTACTTTGAGTGGTTTCTGGAGGAAGCACGCAGGGTTTACGGTCATACCATCCAGCCCGCCATTCACAGCAACAAAATCTCCACTTACAGACAACCCGTCGGACCGGTGGGTTTGTTGTGCCCTTTCAACTTTCCAGCTGCCATGGGTGCCAGGAAAGCTGCACCTGCTTTTGCGGTGGGCTGCACTGCCATTTTGAAGCCGGACAGCAGGACCCCATTGACGTCGTTGGCAATGGCCTACTTGGCTGATCAGGCCGGGTTTCCTCCCGGCGTTTTCAACGTTATTTTGACCTCTAAGGACACCACTCCGGTGGCTGGAACCAAGTTCTGCGAGTCGCCGTTGCTCAAAAAGATCTCTTTCACCGGCTCTACTGCAGTTGGAAAGCTTTTAATGAAGCAGTCATCTGGCACCTTGAAGAAGTTGAGTATGGAGTTGGGTGGTAACGCTCCTTTGATCGTTTTTGACGATGCCAAGTTGGATCTCGCTGTTGAGCAGTGTCTCGTATCGAAATTCAGATCGTTAGGTCAGACCTGCGTGTGTGCCAACAGACTCTATGTTCAGGCTGGAATCTACGACAAGTTTGTTGCGAAGCTCGTGGAAAAAGTGAAGCAATTCAAGATTGGAAATGGCTTCGATGAGGGCATCACCCATGGCTGTTTGATCAACACGGATGCTTTGAATAAGGTGGAATCTCACGTTCAGGATGCCATTTCCAAGGGTGCCAAAGTGGTCCTTGAAGGAGGTCGTTTGCCTCACTTGGGTAAGCTTTTTTACGCTCCTACTATACTCAAGGATGTTCCTGAAGACTCTGCAGTTTTGAAGGAGGAGACCTTTGGTCCGTTAGCAGCCATTGCCAAGTTCGAGACCAAAGAAGAGGTGTTGGAGGCATGCAATGCCAGTGAGTTTGGATTATCTGCCTACATCTTCTCTGAAAACATCAATACCGCATGGTACCTCTCGGAGTTCTTGGAGGCCGGTATGGTGGCGGTCAACACCGGAGCTTTCTCGGATTCCGCACTTCCGTTCGGAGGCGTGAAGGAGTCTGGTTTTGGCAGAGAAGGCTCCTTATACGGATTGGATGACTACACGGTGGTGAAGAGCGTGATTCTCGGCAATGTCTACTCGTGATAGAATAATAGAGGACCAAAGCGGTATTCTGGTACGTTTTGAACTCTAAAGTGTTAATAGAACAGTCCGAGGTAATGCAGTGAGAATTGGAAGTGATGGCTATATCAAACGTGTTCCCGTAGGTCTAAATGTAAACTTAGAACTAGCTCTCTTATGAGTAATGGCTAAGATCCAAGACGTCAGGCCTCTACCCTAAGTTATTTCTGGCCATCAATAGCTATATCATAATCGTCAGCAACTGCCCTTATTGAGCCTATACCTTTGGCCGCAGCTGACGCAAATTCTCCACCACCAACGACGAAGCACCACCGCCACCATTGCAAATACCAGCACAGCCAAAACGGCCGTTCTCGTGGAATAACACATTCAACAATGTGACAATTATACGAGCGCCAGAACACCCCAAAGGGTGGCCCAAAGCGACGGCTCCTCCAAATTTGTTGACCTTCTCCGATTGCAATTCTAAGAGCAGAGAATTGGCCATACCAACAACAGAAAACGCCTCGTTGATCTCGAAAGCGTCCACTTCTTCTTTGGCAACGTTAGCATGCTTCAAGGCTTTTGGAATTGCCTGCGAAGGGGCAATGGTGAACTCTATAGGATCGCGTTCGGCCTCTCCCCAACCGCAAATTCTGGCTATGGGCGTGAGTCCCAACTGGTGCACCTTTCTCTCGGAAACAAGAATTAACGTAGCAGCCCCGTCGTTCAAGGAGGGAGCGTTTGGCGCAGTAACGGTGCCGTTTTCCTGAAAAGCTGGCTTGGCCCCAAGAAGCTTCTGCTTATTGTACTTGGACAAGTCCTGGTCGACCGAGACCACAGTGCCATTGACATCAATGGGAATGATTTCAGTGGCCATTTTGCCGGAGTCAGTGGCTGCCAAAGCCTTTTCGTAAGACTTTATGGCATACTCGTCCTGGTCTTCCCTTGAAAAAGACATTTTTGCAGCCAAATGCTCCGCTGCGACTCCCATGAGAAACCCGTCTCTAGCGTCTTTCAAGCCGTCCCTAACGATTCCATCGGCCAAAGCCACATCGCCATATTTGTGACCTGAGCGAACATGGGTGTTGTAGAAAGGGGTGTTGGACATGGACTCGGCCCCTCCCGCCACCACCACATCCGCGGTTCCTGTCATAATGGTCTGTGCGGCCACTATAATAGCCTTCAACCCCGACGAGCACACCTTATTAATTGTGGTAGAAACCACGGAGGAGGGTAATCCTGCCTTCAAAACGACCTGTTTGGCAGGGTTCTGGCCCGTGTTGGCCTGTAAAGCACATCCGAACATCAACTCGTCGACATCGGATGGCTGCAATTGAGGCACCTTCTTTAAAGTGGCTGCAACCGAGGCTGCCGCAAGATCGGTAACCCCCAATGGCTTGAGTGCCCCGTTGAAGGAGCCAATTGGCGTGCGACTGGCTGCAACTATATAGACCGCCATGCTTGGGTAGAAAACCCTGGGAATCGGGCCCTTTATATACCTATTCGGACATAGGCCGCACTTTTGTGTTCCGGACCTACCAAACGACGGGAACGACGCAAACGACGCGAGGTGCCACAACCACCAATGAGCAAATAACAGTCACGTGAGGTGGATAGAGTTGGCTACTTGCCTTGACACCATCTTCGCTGTCTCGAAGCCTGTCTTGGGTTAGATCGGTGGTGGTGCACGGGTGTGGTATCTAGCTTATGGGTAGGCCGGGGAATTCGCAGCCAAAACGGTGGCCTGGAGCTACTGAAGGCAGCCACATTGAACGAGTTTCATTTCTTATGTAGTCAGCTGAGAAGACCCGGGATCTTCAATAACGGGAGCTAGCTTTTTCTTTTGCAAGTGCCTCCGTACGGTCAATATTTACAAAATACTGGAAGGGAGAAACGTTTCGGGTCCTAGGAAATCCGCGAAACTGAAAAATGCCTGAACTCCACCACGAGTCACATGGACGCTCATTTTGTTATATCGTGCATCATGGAAGGATAGTATGTCACAATGTGCCTAGGAAACACCTGCAGTGACATCAGTTGAGCAAACAGAAGCCTGCAATTTCTGAAGTATGTGTGACATTGAAGAGCTATTCAGTGCGCCTAGCTTAACAAGGCAAGCCGTGAAATTCAGACTTGCACGTTTTTCAAGCACACAATTGGCTATTTTCAGGCATCAGGACACTTCCATCTAGTACGGGCCCTTGTCCAGCCTCGACCTTCATTCATAGTTCATTGTGGCACTATTCGGAAATGTCCATCGCAAATCGACCCCTAGAGTGAAGTCAGGGTTGGCTGTGATGCATCATATTTAGTGGTGGCTCTTATCCGCCTGGCTACCCTTAAAGCGCCCCTAAACGATCTTATCTGTCTTTTCTCTGAAGCGATTATATGTTTCAAGCTGCCTTTTCACCTTCAATCCGTGATTGCACCCCTTTGTCTTCTTAAAATGGACATCGTCTCAGTAAAGCCATCCACATAGACCCAAAGCCCTTGTAGGAGTAGCTTGGGGTATCGGTAGAAGACTTTTCTACTTATCCGTTGAAAGACTGCGATCACCTCTCAGTTGGCTACTGATGTAAGCAGCCAAACCAGCCCAAAACTACTCCTGAACTTCAAAGCGATCTTTCTCATACTGGTATTCAAGGGCGTTTCTGATATCTGCGTCTAGAGTGGTTCTCATATTTTGCAGGTTCTCATATTTCTTCAAGACGCCGCCCTCAGGAGCAAAAGTATATAACCAACGTATTCCTCGGCATTTAGTTGATCTAAAAAGGGAGGAAGCTGATTTAGCAAGAGAATAGCTTTTAGTACTGCAAAAAATGTCCATGAAGCTGGCCAAGGCAGAAATCAGACCCCACACACACTTCACTTTGCAGTTTTCTCTGACCGTTAGGTCGGTGGTAAACATGTGGTTACATGGAATTCCATCATAAAAAGTTCGTTGGCCCACTTTGGCTGCAAAGAATAGACTACCAGCATATCGCTGCATACTTCAGTAGCTTTGCTGGAAAGCCGGCTGGATTCGACGTCGTATTGTAGAGAAAGCCACAAGGCAGCGCAGCCAATGTAGACGACCCACCAAGGCATCCTTAAACTTTTATCTGGGTTATTTAGCAGGAATAAGATGAAGGAAGCAGACGAAGCGCATTTTGCAGCCAAATGCCAGAAATGGTATGCCACATGGTATATGCAGGTTCCACTTTGCATGGGTGCAAATTTGATAGTTCAAAAGAAGAGCGAGTTTTCAAATATATTCGGAGGAATGGTCTAATAAAAGTGATGGTGTGGTATTGGGCAAGTACACTGAAGCTTAGAATGAATATGGGAGCAGCAGGCAAAATGTGAAGATGCCGTTTTGTGAGACAATGTATAGATTCTAAAAAGTCTACCTTCAGCCTCCATTAGTTATGGCCTTTTCAGTTTTGTTTGCGAACACATTGGGGCCAAAAGGCTTAATATTGAAGGCCCGGGATCATTTCTGCAGATGACATGATATCGCATTCTAAGTACCCGCATCCGAAGAAACCAGAAACTTGACTTCGAGCTCCCACTGAAGTCTTCAAGAACACGTGCAGCGTCTTATTCTCCAGTCAGGATAATCTGACTAACGCCCCTTTTTCCCCACTGAAGCCATCCATTTCCGAGCTATAGAATCCTTCACACGCCGGGCCTGGTCACTGGTCCATGGGGCCATTGCCCAGAAACTCAGCGCACTGAAAACGGGCGCAAGTCTGGCGTTAAACCGACGGAACGGGATGCCATACTGGCTGGAAACTTCCTTTGGCAATGCATCAGCAAGAAGGGTTTTTGATATGTGCTTAATAGACTTATTTTCCTGGATGAATTGATCGATTTTAGCATCTGCGTTTGCAATCTCAAGCTCTGATGAGATGGTCCCGGAGTTGGGGGTGTGGGATTTCTTTTCCCATGGTCTCATGGAAATATCTACCGGAACCCATCGGTCGGTGTTTCGCCATTCAGAGGAGCTGACCATCTCCCTTATTCGCAGAACAGCTCTTTTATAGGCGAATTTCTCGTCCTCGCCTGTGAAAGCTTTAATGTTTTTGAAATCGGTCTCAGATTTGGTTGGTTTTTCGCCTTTCAATCCCAAGGCCCCTTTCACAGAATCCTTGAAGTCATCGTAGACCTTGGTGTGGTCCTGGTCATATGTCGATACATTTGGTCTGTACGGATTGGCCATGTCGATGGCAGTTTTGGCATACATCTCCTCGTCCTGAACTTCCAACCTGTTGCTGTTAATGTTGGCATTATCAGCCTCCACAGCATCAGGAAAGAAGAGCTCATCTAAGGGTGCCTCACTCCGCATGTAAAGCTGGCATTTGGCCTCGTAGAGCGCATCCAAAAGGGTGATAAATCGGCGTGCCTCGTTCTTCATTTTGGTGGTCATCACAGGCACATTATCGAGAATCACCGTCTTATAAAGGGACGCTAGTGTAATGTAATCTGAGGAGGAAAAGAGACCCTGGCAAATGTACCCGTAATCGAGGTAGCAGACAGAGTTATTGTTGAAAGTATGCGGAACACGGGTGGTTCTTCCGTAAACTGTGAATTCTGAAGGGCCATCGCTCAAAGAGTTTAATGTGACCTTAGGATTCAGCTTTTCAGATTCCTTGGGAACTCCAAGGGCGTCATTTTTGAGCATTCCAAGCCATTTCTCGTCGTGGTCTGTGTCCCTCTTTGTAACGAGGTTCAGGCCCTCAAGAGAAACAGAGGCAAATATGGACCGGTAATCTTTAGTAGACCGCATGTCCACCGACTGGCAGCGGGAGTTCAAGATGTTCACAAACGTCCTAAACTTGCTCTTATGGAACTCGTTGGAGTAAAGCTCTTCAGGAAGCTTATTGCTGGTGGCCACCAAGACGCCACCGAGCTTGAAGTAGTAGGTGAAGAGGATCTTAATGATGTTGGCGGACGCTATATCTGGAAGCATGAATTCGTCTAGCATCAACACGGTATTCTTGCTGATCATCTTCTGAGCGACCTCAAAAAGAATAAACTCGTTTTCCATGGTCATTCTTTGGGTGTTTAGGCCGTTTGCCATGGTGGTAGTGAAAAGCCGTTCTTTTTGGATCTGGTGCATCTCGTTGAAAACCCATAGAATGAAGTTGTTATAATGCCAGCGCATTTTGGACTTATGGGGGAGCGAGGATGCAAATATATCCATGAGCATGGACTTTCCACAGCCAACCTCGCCATTAATTAGAAGCCCCTGTGGCGAAGCAAAGTTGTGGAGCTCTTCCTCGTCCGTGATGTACCGAATAAGCTGGCGTTTCTGGGCCTCTGGGTCCGTTCTGAAGATATTCAGTATGCCACCTATCCGTCTGGGAATCCCGGCCATGCTCTTTTCTCGAGCAGCTTTTTCCGCGTGCTTAAGCTCAATCTGCCTGAGAAGAAGGCTGATCTTGATTGAAAGCTCCTCTGGGGGCGTATAGTCAATGACTCTATGGTATAGCTTCTGGAACTCCTTCATTACCCTTAGCTGAAGATCGTCTTTTTGTAGCATTCCTTGCAGTGTGTAGTTCTGATAGAGCACGAAAGGGTCCGTTATGGCAATGGAGGTCGACGAGGTTGCCGTTTGTACTTTTCCAGAAGGCAGAAATGGGACCCTTCCATCGACTCCATGGGGACCTGAACCGAAAGCGGCAGTGGACCTGCATCTGATGCAAAAATAGAACGGTCGGCTAAGTCTCATGACGTCAGTTTACGTGTGACAGCTCGACGGCGTATTAAAGACGATATATGGCAATCTGGGGGCCGTTATGGCCTCCTAATAGTGCTCATTACAGACTGCGAATCGGATAACCCTTTTGGGGAACGCGCCCGCTAAGCGCATGCGGTCCTGCAGATAAAAGGGTTCTATACCTGTACACAGTCCACCAGTTCTATGCGTCTACAGCTACTTCATACCGTCGGATTTCTATTATGCTGGTTCTGGCGCCGGCACCGACGTGGGCAGCGAATGCAATTTCATCTGCGCAAACTTGCGGTCGAGCGAGTTCAGAAGCCCGTTCATTTCCTCGTCAGAACGCCCGTAGAGCTCATACCACCACTTCACATCAGTGTAGTTGAATGAAAGAACGTTATCGGAGGCCACAAACGCCAGGTTGGCAAACTCGGTCTTGCGCGAGTTGAAGTAGTCCCATACCGACACAGTGGCGCCTTTGACGTCGCGCGTTTCGCGCTCGGTATCGCAGAGAAATGTGCCGTATTGACACAGATAGTAGTGGTAGAAGAGCCGTTTCAAAAACCGGCTGTTGAACCCAAACTCCGTCGGGTGTTGGCGGTATAGCTGGAACACGCAGTCCACAAATTGGTGGAACACAGGCAGCTTCTCACTGCTGCCGCTGTAAACGCTGGAACCGCCCGAAAACTGGCCGCCTTCTCCATCGGTATCGGATCCAGTGGGCGAGGAAGAGGTGGCAGCAGAAGCAGCATTCTTCACGTGATTGGCAGCACGCAGAAGGAACGATGCTACGCTCTTCTTGCCGCCCTCAATAATGTCGGAAGCTTCAAGGGACTGCTGGGACCCGTTCTCAGGCTGCGGCTGCGGGGGCTTGGGCATTGTAGCGCCAATACACCCTCCATGGTCGGCTCTAGTATTGAATTTGAAGCCAAAACTCACCCATTCCTTCTCGACAAGAACCATGAAGCCCTCCATGGTGCGGAAATACGGATCAAGGCAGAGCTGCAGCAACGCCAGCACCTGAGAAGTGCGGTCCCAGCCATCCAGACAGTGGATGATGACGTTGGTGTTGTTCAAGTGAACTGACTTGGTAATGCGGTCCACGGACTGAAGAATGATCAGAAGACGATGCAACCATTGGGTTTTCGTGAGCGACTGTTGGAGAAGCGGGTACAGCAGCTGCTGGCCGCTGCTGGCCACCGGAAACCGGTCTAGCTCGTTGAGCACTGTGGTGAGTTTGTTGATCAGGTCGCGCATCACATGAATATTATCGATGTTGCAGAAGATCTTGTCTACCTGTTGAGACGGCGACGGCTTAGTTGAGTTATCCAGGGTGGATTTGTCGGTCTTGGGCTCCCTTCCTCGGTAGTTATCGATATTCTCCGTTCCGGCTCCCAAAGCATGTTGGGCCATGGCATTTGTGATAGGCCGAAGGTCCACTATGAGGTTCCTTTGCGGCTGGGCACGAAGGGCGTCGTCGCCTTCCTGGAGCGCTAGAAGAGCGGCCCGCTCGTGTTCCTGGGTGCGAAAGATCTCGCCTATGAGCTTCTCGTCCTGAATAGACCGGTTCTGCAAATTGAGACCCACTAAAGGCTGGGCGCAGCGAGCTATAACGTTACCGTTGGGCCCGTTCCGGTGGCGGTAAACCACAGCCGGAATACGCAGTTTAGAACGGAACTTGGCCGCGTGCTTAAGAACATTATCAGAAATGCAATTGGGGACCACGAGAAGCCGGGGATACGACGGACAGAATTTGTAGTCCTCGTTAACACGCGAAACGCGCCAGGAGACGTTTGAGGAGGCGTCGTTTTCGCCGGCCCCGGCGCCGATAAGACCCTGTCGAGTATACTCCTTTTCGGGGTCGAAGAGGCCCCAGCCGCTGGACTCGAGGCCCTTCTCGAGCGCATTGGGCCGGTAGTGAAAGGCGTACAACTCCTTGATGGAGTTCCGCGCCCTCGGGGCCGTCAAAAGGGCGCTCATCCGGACATATACGTCCGTGCACACCAGGTCGTTGGGAAAGTCGAACAGATAGAAGGTGAAGTCCTTACAGTGAACACGGATATGCGAGGCGCTGTAGTGGTCGAACTTATCCGACGTAAGCGACCGCAAGTCGGCCGGCGGGCCGTTCTTAGCGCTTCCACTGATCCACAGCGACCCTCGTGCCTTCAAAATGCGCTCTATCACAGGGTAGCATATCCAGATTTCCCGAGGGGGGAGTTGTTTTCCGTCGTCCCCAGGAGGAGCTGAAAAGCTGAAAACAAGATGGTGGGGAAGAAGCAAGAGCGTGCCTTCAATGCAGTATCCCCGTCGTGCGAGCGCCACGTGCTCCACGCGCGTGACGTTGGCGGCTTCCATGGGACTTGAAGATGGAGTAGTGATTGGATTGGAGAAGGAGTGTATACAGGCCGAGATAAGCGGTCTTGTGACTGAAATGGGGCTAAATCTTTTGGGCGTTTTTGACGACTTGGGGGGCGGGAGTAGGCCGCTGCGTGAGGAAGGGGGCTTTATGAGAGGGGCTGGGACGGGTGCTGTTTGGGCCATTGGAATAGGCTTTGTAGGCTTTTATTGGATTCTGGCGAGATTGGGCAGAATTTGAGAAAATGCGAACTGGTGGAGCCTATTTGCAGCCATACTGAGGAAAACGCCAAGGGTTTGCGAAATCCAGTGGGTTGTGTTCATGGGTGTTTCTTATGGATGGTTAACTAAATCGGGGCTTTTTTATAGACTAGTTTTGGTGAAATACTATTGGTTTTCTTCATGTATTATTGGCTTCCTAGTAGGATTTCGCAATCTCCAGCGCTCCGAGAAGACTGAATACTGTCATTTAAATAAGTCCCCCTCTATCAAAGCCTTTATTGAAATACGTTGTTCTCCACAGAAAAGGTCTCAGCATCTCTTTCACATTTCTCGTTCTCCATTTTTCATTCTCTGATATGCCCAGCAGCACCCTTCCCTCTACAAATAACCAGTCAAAGCCTCATTGTCTATAACACTCCCCTTACTAGCCCTCGAACCGCCTGATACCGTGCTCGTGCTTTTGCGCATTCTTCAACTGCTTAGTTGACAATTCCTTCACCTTGGTCTTCTTTTTCGCTGGCTCTTGCGCCTTGGGTCCGTTTCCAGTACCCTTATTAAGGTCAATGGTCTTCTTTTTGGGCTTGGAGGGAAGAATCTCTGCGATATTGCGTCTTTTTCTTCTGACGATGGTGACCGGTGTTTCAGCCGCTTCGTTTTCCTCGGGTTGCCTTTCTTCTCCGTCTTCTTCGTCTTCCTCGTTCTCATCGGAGTCAGAGAAATCGTCGGGACCCAAACTGTCGCTATCAGAACCGCTGACCTCACTTTGCTCTTCACCATCTTCTCCGTCACTCTCTCCGTCTTTCTCCTTGCCCCGTTCCTCTTCCTCTCCACTCACAATGTCCTCCCATTGACCGGCCTCTCCGGTCATTTCCTCCTCACTGGCATCACTCTCAATTTCACTTCCACTGGCAGCATCTAAATCCTCATAGTCCTGGCCGGACCAGATCTTCAAGCTGTCCATTCCAGCACTTATCAACCGGTAGTCGTAGTCGATATCCAAGATTCCAACCTCATCTGCATCCCTGTTCTTTCCAGAGGCACTGGAATGCACCCTCGTCTCGACCACCTTTCCCTTCTTGTAGTTGACCCTGTGAAGCAAACCATCGCTGTCTCCACACCACACCGACGCCGCCATCTCGTCGTCGTCCTGGTTCATGGTAGCCACTATGGCATCGATGGACGCCGTCTTGTTCACCTTTATGCGAGTCAATTGGTCCCTGTAGCTGTTCTTGCTGTCTTTCCATACTGTCACAATACCCTCTCCGTGAGAGACGAGAACAGTATCGTTCTTGTTGTCGTTCTGACAGTCGCTGGAGAAAGTCATGGATAAGAGCTCGTCCTCCTGGTCGTCCGACTGGGTGATGATGCCCTTTCTGATGTCAATATGAGACAAAGTGGTGGACCCCAAAGTCAAGTAGTGGTACGCTGAAACCGCCGGCATGGGAAGAATGTGGTTTATAGCATCGTCATGCGCCTGCGACACCTTATACTTGAGTTGTCCTGTTCCCAAGTTGCTGCTATCGTAGATCAACAAATGGCCGTTCTCGGTACCCGAAACCAAAAACGGATGGGTGGAGGAATGCACGATTTTCGTGATGGCGTCCTTAGCGCTGAAATGGTCCGCCACAGAGGTTTTTGAGACCACTTTTCCGGTCTCGGTATTGGCCTTCTTAATAATGTGGTCTGTTCCGACGGAATAGATGTTTTCGCCCAACGACAGCTCGAGCGGGTCAAAAATCACTGACCGGCAAGAGCCTTTATGTCTCTTCGTTTTCCAGTTTTCCACTATGTGGTCTGTTCCAGAGACGTCGGTATGGTCATCCACTATCCCCCACCATTTCTTCTTCAGCTGAGAGACAGACCGCACGATTTGTGCCACTTTGCCTTTCTGAAACGCCTCCTTTTCAAGCAAAGAAAGCCTCTCTCTCAACTCGGCTTGTGCCTCCTCGAGCTTATCCCCATCGTAAGTGTGGCAGTAGAGGTGTCCAGTAGCTAATCCAGATAAAATGATGGGTTTGGTGGGGTGAGCTGCTAGAGAGAAAAGTGGCTCCTTATAGTGAACTTCTAGTATGGGAGAAACCTTAGATTCTAATTCAGAGGCTGCACTAGCAGCATTGTTCTTTTTGCGGCCCATTTTGCCGTTTTGAGGTTCTCGTAGGCGATGAGCTGAACTTTTCGATTTGAGAGAAACCTGGGGCATCGGCACTGCATATAGTCCAAATATACGACAGTCGTCCTCCACCCTCTCCCATTGCTGATTTCTTTATTGAACACCATAAATCGGTCAAATATATACTAAAACACGGAAAGAAGTATACGTTTCGGAGCACCTTAGGTATCCTGAAAACGAAACGGCTTTCTCTTTGCCAACTTTGGCATACAACTCTAGAGAATGTTCCCAAATCATGCGACTGCCGCACCTCGAAAAAGGTTCATTTACCCAAACTGCCTCAGAAAATGTCTCCACTGTCCTTCAATTGCTTCTCCTTTCTCATGGCCCAGTACTTGCCCTGGAACTCCCAGAAGTTGTCTCCCGTGACGGGGTGCTTCTTCTTGACAAACCAGTTCGGCTTGTACGCCTCCTTGTTGACCTCTCTCTGTTTTCTGGCAGCTCTCTGCTTCTCCTCAACACGGTGTTTCTCGTCACCGGCCTCGCTGTATCTGCCATCCTCCATGGCCCTCTGGTCGGGCCTCAATCTGGTGTCTGTAGGCGCTAACCAGGGGGACAATTTTTCATCCACGCCGTTTAAGGTCACAGCAAAAGACGTCAAGTTGAACGGCACGGTAGGACGGGGAGCGGCCTCCCACACCAAAAACTTGCTTCCGCTGTATGGATCTTGGGAAACCTTTCCTTGCTCAGAGCCAGAAACAAGCAACGAGTCGCGCCTCTCAGTATTCAGAGGGCCGTGGATCTTTTTGGCAAAGATCTTCGAGTTCCAATGACCTCCAATAGCCCAGTGAGACTGGCCCTTGGCGTCGTCAACATGGCCCGATAATTGGTACGCAGAAGATGCCTTCCAGCCTCTTTGCTTCAAGTCAACAATAATCACGTCGCCGGTCGTGTGGTTGGTCACTTCCATTTTACCGTAGTTGTCCACGGTGGGGTTTCCCACAATGATTCCCACGACAGACGTGTTGACCTTCTTCCAACTGTACAACTCTTCGCTGACTCTGTTGCCCTTGGTGTCAATGACGCCGTTGTCCGGTCTGACCACGGCAAACATCTTACCCAAATGCTTGAAATCGAAGGATCTGACCCTCAACTGGGAGTCAACGGCGTTCTCTCCGTAGTAGTCCCACTTGGCGGACTCCGCACTGCATGCACTGATAGGAGGATGGTGGCTGACTTGTTCGGTGATCAATCTGAAGTTTTGGTCCTTGCGGCAGTACTCAAACGTCTCTCCCAACAACGGGTTGAAAGGCTTGGCAATTCTGTTGATAGTGGACGCATACTCAGAAGCTGCAAACGCCGCCACATACACCATACGCAAGGTCGAGTCATCGTAGCCCGCAGCCGTGTCCAACAAGTGATTGTACTCGATGTCCTCGGCCAATCTCTGCAACAAAGAAGTCGGCTCGTTGAAGGACACAGGCAACGTCATTCTGGTCATATCCTTGCCGATCATGGACTTCAAAATGCCCCATAAACTGATCTTGGGTCTGTTGTCCTCGTCCATGGACAATTTGGCTCTGGGAGGGTTTTCATAGCCAAGGAAAGAGCCTTCCTCCATGATGGTGTTGTACTTCTTCTCTTGAGCCTCGTTGACGAAATGGCCATCTGTGCTGGCTGTCTCGTCGCGAGCTGGCTCGCTGGACTTCTCGTCGACAGCCTCCTTCTTTTCTTCGGTGACAGTGGCTGCTCCAGCAGAAGCAGTGGGTCCGTCGGCTTCCTCGTGAAGAGTCTTTTCAGAGTGTGGTACATCGGCATCCTCCTCTTCGTCCTCCTCAAATTCGGAAGCATCGAAGAATTCGTCATCAGACGCATCCTGGAAGATCGAGTCAAGGATGTTTGTCTGTGCCTCGCCATGAGTGTTGGAGGCAATAGGACTCGTCTCAGTGGAATCCTCAGAGACTCCACCCACCAAGGATGGAGCAAAGTAGCCCTTAGCGGCGCCCCCTTCCTTAGCACCGGCAGCCGCAGGATTGCCGACGGGAGTGGAGGCTCCGGACTTATTACCCCCGGACAAGTATTTCTTCAATTGCTTCTTCTTACCCTCGTATTCCGCGAGCTTTTCTTCCCTTTTTGCGATTTCGGCCTCCAACTGGTGGATGGAGGATTCCCACAACTTATTGACTTCGGTCTGTCTGTCCAACTTGTTCATCAATTTCTGGTCTCTGGTGACGACAAGGTAGTTAAACTTACCAAACAAGTCCTGTATACCTGTCAAAGTCTTCAATCCCACGGTGTAGACCTCGGGATTTTCCTCTCCGGAAGAGCCGGCAGCCAATTTGAACAAGTCCAATAAGCTGGCAATCTCCACATCCAAAGAGCGCTTGACGGTGGAAACCTGGTCGCCCAAGTCGATGTCGTCGTCGCCAGTTCTCTGGAAAGACTCGGAATCGCTGTCGAAGTCGCCACCCTCAACGTCATAGTCGTAGTTCTCTGTCTCGTAGGAGTTGTTGTCAGTCTCATTGATGGCCACGTCATTAGGAGATAACGACTCGCCCTCCTTGATCTTGCTCAAATTGGGAGAAGTGTTGGCCCCGCTGACGTTTCTCGACGCGTTGCTGGCGGTGCGAGATGGAGGGTTTGAAGGAGGAGCCTCGTCCTCGTTATCAGACGAGTACTGCGAGCCCAGACTGGCGCTTCTCTTGTGGCTGGAGCGACGGCCGGGGAGGCGTAATAAACGACGGTGCTTCTTCTCTCCATCGTCGGTGCTGGTTCTGGAGTTCGATCTGCTGACACCGCCCTGGGCATTGTCTTCCACACTGTTTCTGGCAGGAGCGGGAGGTGGGTTCAGAGCTGCGCGCTTCTTTTTGATGTTATCTTTGGCGAGTGTGATGGCGTTCTGCAAAGTCCACACCCATCTGTTGGTCTCAATGGGGTGGTTGGCCTTCAAGTGCCACCTGATGCCATTTTTGCCAATAATCTCGAACTTCAACTTCTCAGACGAGTCCAAGTGCAATTGAGCAAAGCCCAAGTTCAACGAACCGCGGCACGCGTTGTTGGTATCGTCCTGGTTGGCGTAGTACGACAAAATTCCGTTCTGGTCAAGCACGAAGTAGCGCAACTTGTAGCCGGAGGCGAAATTGGTCCACTTTCTGAGATAGCCCTTGTAGGTGGGGGCGCCGCCAGTCTTGCTGGCGCTGTTGGAGGAGATGACGGGGTCCATTATGGTCTGGTCCTTGGAAGCGGACTTCAACAAGCGGCGCAACGCCTCGTTCTTGTTCTGGATCAAGTCCACCGGCAACTTTCCGCGCTTGTCGCGTTTAAAGGGGTCTCCACCGTGCTTCAAGATCCACTCGCACATCTGGAGGTCGTCCTTCTTGATGAACTCGTGCAAAACGGTGTTTCCCGACTCGGGGTCGGCTCCGTTGATGTCAAGCAACTCGGACGCACGCGGGTTCAACACGAGCAACGCCTCCAAGCTGTCGAAGTCGCGCAGCGAGAAGAAGTGGCGCAACTGGCCCGCCAGCTTCTCCACAAACTTGGCTCTTTCGAACTGCATCAACTGGGCAATGTCCAAGTCCTTGCACAGCTCCACCGGCTGCTTCTTTTTGGCATTGACGATGGTGTCGTTGATTGCGGGAAGCAGGAGAAGGTACTTGACGATCTCTAGGCGCAGAGCCGCCGCTGCCAAGTGCAAGGGGGTGTTTCCGTCGGGGTCCTGGGCGTTTATGTCCAACTTGAAGCGGTCTGCGTTTTCCACGAGGTGCTGGAGCGTGGCGAGAGGGGCCACCTGCACCGCATAATGCAAGATGGTCTCCTTGAGGTGGATTAAGTCGGCATTTTCGAGGGTGCTTTTGGTGGACGATAAGGAGGCGATCAACGAGTCCACTTTGGCGCTATCGCCGCTACGGAGGGCGTCAAGAAGCTTGAGGTGCAGAAGAGAGGCGCTGAGCTGCGAAGACATGGGCAAAAACGGATGGGCGTGCCAATTGCTGGGGGTGTGGGGCTAATATAGAAAATGGAGGAATTTGATCGGCCCAATATCCCAAACTAAATCTGTCACGAGTGCGACGGAATATTGCTATTTATACTGCGAAAATCTCACGTGGCCAAACGGAGGACGAAGCGGGTACGGTTTGGCGAGGGCTACAGAAGGAGAGAGTTTGGAGTTTTACCGGGACCTACGGATGTAGTTGGGAAGGAGAGTGACGGGGGCTCTTTCGCGGGGTTGAAATAGAGAGAATTTGGCCGTTTCGCAGGAAATAGTGGGCTTTTTCGCGGGAAATTATAGTTTTAGCCAGGGCATTTCTGGAAATTTGCCGGGTTTTTTCCCACTGCCGCAGCGAATTTGTACCGAGAATGCCCACTATTTCATATATTGTCCTGCCAATTGCTGGCGGATTTCCCTGTATTTCATGGTTGCTTATGTTGCATTTCACTTGTATGTCGTGTCCTTGTTACTACGTGTCATTATTTGCCTCACTTCTCTCGTTTCTCTCATTCACTACTGCTTTTCCTCTACTGGTCTCTGCTTATTTTCCACTTCCTCGTCTCTCATTCCCCACACTTTTCGAGCCCAGAATCCTATTCTACCACCCCAGCACATTTCGCCGTCTTCGTCTCGTTTATAGCCGAGGGCCAGCAACACCCTGGCTTGCTGTCATCGCGGCTGCAACTCTGCCTGCAGGCCCCTGCGGCCTATTGTAAAACGGCCGGCCGTGGGCCCTGGGACAGGGCTGTGGATCTGCCCTCGCACTTTGCAGTTTCGCACGCCAAATAGGAGATTGCAGTTTTGGTCGCAGATTTCATGATGCTTTTTGCAGTTTCGCTTTGCGGGTTGAAAACTCCACTTTACACTTTACCCTCGCACTTTCTACACCCTACATACTCACCTCTTATCACCACCTCCTAAATGGCAAAACGACCGGCTCCGGCAGCCGAGGCCCCGCCGTCCAAACGATCCGTACCGGTTGCAAATTGCACTCTTTACGTAAGCAACCTCAACGACAAGATCAACCCATCCATCGTCCACCATAACCTCTACCTTCTCTTCTCGACATACGGCGACGTTCTCAAAATCGTCTCGCGGCCAAAGAACCCCAAAATGCGGGGCCAGGCCCACATAGTGTTCTCGGACGACCACAGCGCCACACTTGCGTTGAAAAACTTACAGGGGATGAGCTTTTTCAATAAGCCCATCGCCATAGCATATGCCCGCAATGCCTCCAAAATCATCGCCGCCATTGAGGGAACTGACGACGAGGTTCTTCCCACGTACGAGTGATGGCTGGAAGTGTGAATGGCTGGAAGCGTGAAACGGTGCTGTATCAAGATGTAATATAGATGTAATATAGACTTGGGTAGATTATGTGTGTATGTAGACAGGACGCGCCGATGAGGTGCGGCTATATGTGGACTGTTATAAGTGATGATGCAATGGCAGTGATGCAGTACTTGGCCATGTATGGCTTCTAGGAACTTGTTGTGCTATGGACTTTGCCTTAGTATGACACGAGTGGGCTGTTCCACCTGACTGTATGGCTGGAATGGAGGCATTTCCATGTCCACGGGCTCCATAAGTCATAGGCTTTTTATGCTGTGGTTCTTCTGCCATCCCCGCTCTCCACGTAGCCAGATCAAACGCTTTGCCTCCATCCAACTCCTTCACTCCACCTCCAATGCGTCCTCAAGAGCGTTCAAAACACAATCAGGAACCCCCACACCTCCTCCAAAACACATTCCGCCGAGTGAGAACTTGCCCTTCAACTCCTGGTCAATAATGAGCCGGACCTGGTTTTTGGAAGCCTCGTACCCCACGTTAAACTGCGGAATGCATTTTTCATGCCAGTTATATGAAACAACCAAGTCGTCTTCGCCTAAACTGACAGTCTTATCTTCCAAGTTGGCCTCGTCTCGTATATGCACTTTGTGCTCGCCAACCTTCACCAGAAGAACGTTACGAAGGACACTGTTGATAGCGGCCAAATTCACAGATGGTGACGGCACGGCGACATTGTTGTAAAAATGACCACCCATCATTAACGTGATCTTATGGTAAGTACCCTTTTTAGATCCGGTTTCACCAAAGAGCGTCTCCACATTCTGCTCTGTATCTGAGTCGTAAATCACTCCTAATAAGCGCTCTCTGTTCTGGTTACTTTTGGGCACCAAGAACCCGAATCCGTTGCCATTTTGAGGAATAAGTATAGGTTTCTTCGAGTATACATTGACCAAGAAAATGCCCACATAATCCACAGCATGAAGGGTTTCCGAGAGCTTTGGTGCGTTCTCGAGCAAGTCTGCCAAACTGTGGGTGTTTATGGTAGACCTGATGTGGTCAAAATGCTCGGTGGTCCCGTCTTTATGAGTAACAGTTCCAGAAACCGGATCAATGCTCTTGATTGCGGCCTCATAAACAACCTTGACATTTTCTTGGTCTCTTAAAAACGATGAGATGGCCAATGGAAGCCTCTGAAGCCCGCCATCTAGTCTTAGCATGGGAAACGGCTTCAATTTGGCTGATAGCTCACTCAATCCTGCTTCGGTGGAGATCTTCGTCTCGTAAGCCTTCAATGCCTGGTGCAATTGTGGTTTGTTCTTGTCTTTCTTAGCAAAAAGCTTTTTCAAAACGCTCTTCATTATGGATCCGTTTTCCCTCTCCATTTCCACCAAGCTAGGGAATATCGACCGAATGCTCAATTTCGCCACATCTCCAGCGTAGATCCCATGCAAAACAGCACTGAGAATGTTATCTGTAAGCACCCTGGATCCAAAGCGTCTTTTGAAAAAGTCCTCTATGGATTCGTCGGGAGATTGAGTCCTTGCTTTTCTGAAAGGTTCCTTCAAAACGCTCCACACAACTCCACTGGTGAGTTCGTTCAGTAGAAACAGCACGCCCGAGGAAATTGCGCTCGGAACCTGAACTAGCTCGTTATTATGGCCTAGAATAAACTTTCTGTTGGCCACAGACGTGGACCTCATGACCTCAATATTAGCCCCGAGGCCCAATCTCTTCAATATGTCAATGATAAGAAGCGTGCCATCGCTGACGCCTCGCAAGGTACGAGGGCCCTTTTCTAAAAGGATTTTGCCGTCGTTTGGGTCATGCAAGGTCTCCGACTTGATCCAGCCGCCGGGTTGTTTGGCAGACTCGAAAATGCTGATCCGTATATCGGGTCTGAGCCTAGTTAGGAAGTATCCGAACGTGAGGCCGGAGATACCGCCGCCTATCACTGCCACTTTACCGTTCTGGGGAATTCTGGAAAGTGCCATTTGGTGATACCGTTTTGGGATATGTAGTGGTCCTAAAGGAGTAGTCTAATTGAATTGGGGAGACGTGCGAATCAGGCAATTTGCAGTTCGTATAGATTTGATTTCCAGTTACTGCGAAACTCTGGTACGAATATTAGTGCGAATTCTGAGGACCGAACTCACTATGCAATATACATACTGCTAAATCTCGCCCTATGAGATTCCTACTCTAGACATCATGTTAACCAATTCAGGCGTTAGAATTGATGCTAGCTTCTTCTTTTCCTCATTTTTCACGACACTTCCAAACTCTCCCTCTCCCGTTTCTCCTACTCCATTAGCACATCTCCCTCCAGCTACAAGGCTTCAAATTAGGCTGTATTCCTATCATACTTCCTCAGTAGGAATGGTAGATATCCTGCGGAGGCGGGTTCGCCTCGGTGAATATCGATAAACTGTCCGTCAGAATCTTGTTGGTGTTTGCTGGTCTTCCGCTCATATTCGTGGTGCTGCGAGATAAATTGTCAATGCTGACGTTCGCAAGCAAAGGAAGTCTCTGCTCGAACGCGCTAGTCTCTTGTGTGAAAAGACTGGCCACCTCGTCGGCCTCCTCGTCTTCAAAGTCTTCGGCAAGTTGAACAGGTGCCCCAGAACCCGCCTGTTGCGGCTGGTTAACAGGAGAAAAGAGCCCGTTCTGGGCCTGGGGACCAGATGCCGTTTTTGCCAGCTTGATAGCATCGCTATGCTTGGAATTAGTCGCCACAGCGGGCTCCCGTGGAGCAGTAATCCCAAAAGCAGGTTCATTGAAAGAACTTCCATTCATGGCCCCTATGACATCGTGCGCATCCAGAGAAGCCCCACCAACACCAATGCTCCGGACTGTCTGGCTATCTCCTTCAGTGGCGTTTTCGGTGGAAGACGCCGTGGCAGCTTCAAGCCCACATTCGTCATTTCGGCCTGCTTCCGACTGCAAGAACAAAGATTCTTCAGAACTCGGGCGCTGAACTGACAACTTGTCCATTTCCAGAGCCAACACTCCCGTCGACGAAGCACTGGGAACGCTGGGAAGACTGGGAGCACTGGGAACACTGTACAAGTTATCCAGCAGGTCTTGATCGGGTACCGAGGAGTCCAGTCCCAGTGCTGGAAGTACTGAGCTCTCCAGCTCCAGAATGGGCAAATCAGGATCCAGAAGACCACCAGGGATAGGAAAGCTTGGGTCTATCAGTTCGCGGGTATCAGGCAATCCCTTGTTTGATTGCCCCATTGCTTCGTTGGACACTCCCGTGCTATTATTACTCGCCCTAGATATCGTAGAACTGGAAGTATCGGTGTTTATCATCGAAGACGAAGTCGTGGGTGCAAAAGAGTTCACCAAAGAGGACCGCAAACGCGATTGTCTCCGGTTAGAGGTCGCGGCATCCTTTTCATCGTAGTTTACCAACGCATCAATATTCAACGGCTTCACAATGTCGTGGTTATTCTGTGACGCCGAGACCTCGTAGGCTGGTGCGGGATCAGACGGCGTTATGGACGGGATACGGCTGATCAGATCGTCACCCAAAGAAACACAACGGGTGACTGGTGAAGAGGTAGGCGACGTGGCCTCCTCAAAAGACGGCAACTGCTCATCAGAAGTGTCCTGCAAGGGCCGAATGGAAACGCCGTTGTTGTCGAAATTGGGGATTCTGAACGAGACCTGCTGATCGTGGTCGGTTTCTTTGAATCCTGGCAATCCTAACTCGTCATACCTGGGCAACTGTACCGATTCGTCGCTGCATTTTGCACTCAACAATATCAAAGGCGTGTCCACCACCACCTCGTAATGATGCATCTTGTAGTTGTCCAGTGGATCGGGCTTTGAAATACGAAAACACACTTGTAACCTGTGGTGGATCTGAATATGACGGTAGTTGGAGTCTGGCGATAACGCCTTGCTGACACTGGTGTACCCGAGAGTAACATTTTCCTGGTGTTGGTTTTGAGTATCCTCGGGCATGAGGGCTGAGGTTTCAGGCCGTAAATCCGCCTCTGTCAATGAATCTCCATGCTTCAAGTTAGTCTCAAGAGATCCGATCACCGGCAGCAGCGGGTTAAAGGCCTGTCCATCTTGCAGACTGATAGAGGCCCTTCTGGAGGCGGGGTTAGATAATGCCAATAAGCCTGGGCCGCCGCTGGCGGTCTGCGTGAGCTTGTCGAAACGAGTCGTCAAAAATGGCAACGCAATGTTGATGTCAAGAGGAGTTGCAATCATCTTGGTATCTCTCTGAGCCAGCGGACGTGCTAGCGGGTCGTCAAAGGCTCCGTCGGCGTCTTCTGGCACATAGCACGAGAACAACAAGTTGTTATCGGGACACTTGATCACCTCCTCCTTGTATGGCTCGGGCTGACTGCTGGCGGTCTTGTGCTTAGTCTTCAACTCGCACACCGAAACAACACGCTCTCTGCTCTTATCAGACTCCATGCCCTTCAAGAAGAATGGGTCGTCGCCATCGTAATCGTACTCTTTCTGCAAGTTCTTGGAAACGTAGGTGATCCGTTCGAGCACGTTGAACTTGATACGCTTTATGATCACATCCTTCACCATCGGAACCAACTTGACGTTTATCACATGCTCGCTGCCGAGAGCTACGTACTTCTTGGGAAACGTGATGATGTAATGGAGGGCATCATTCCACACGCGGTTGACGTAGATTGGCTTATCGGCGATGGAATTGGCGAACGATGGCGGTGTTCTCACCATTGGCAACGAGTAGCTGGCCACAGTCTTGGTCTTTCTGCTCAACTTGTCGCTGACTTTATTGAAGGAAACGTTCAAACTATGGGTCAATGAGCCATTTATAGAGACCACCGTAGGGGGAATATGCTCCGGAAGTAATACCGGCAACAAGAACACGTATATTCCCGCTTTGTATGTTTCTGTCGCCGGCTGGGAACCGAGAATCGTGTTTTCTAGATGGGTCTCTCTATCGAGCGAAACCAGCGACTTGGAGCCCAGCTCCACGCCATCGACCGATTCCTTGATACGAACGAGTTTATAGTGGCGGGTTCTTCTGGCGAGCTCTGCGGGAGAGATCTTTTTGGCCCGAACATCGTTGGAATTGGCGGTGTTGATGAAGAAATCTGCATCCGCCAAGGTGGTAGACCATTCCATGAGGCCGACTTTGAACTTTTCCCTCACAAAGGTCTTATTGTAAGGATCGCCCGTGGGCCACAACACGTTGGAAACAGACTGGAACTCGAAACGCACGTCTTTCACGGTGGTTTCCTTGGAGAGCTCGATAACCACCGCAAAAGTATGGGGAATCGGGCTATCGGCGTCAATTTTGGTGCAGAGGTAATTAGGCGATGAGAAGTTGCGCATTTTATGGCGAAGACGGCGTGGTGGGAGCTGTGTTGGCGCCACCAGCGGTCGTCTGTCCTCTGTGGGCGTTGTTTCGTCGTCGTCCGATAGTATGACCTCATCATCGGAGTTCTCCGAATCAGAGTCGTCTTCCGATTCCTCGGGATGATCCTGGGGGATTCCGCCGTTCTCCACATCTTCGTAAGTGAAAGAGGCGGACGAGGCCGGAGCAAGGTAGATGCAATCATTGGTGTTGGCCACATAGACTTTTGCGGTTTTGGAAACGGGCCCGGACGTGTTTCCGGAAGCGGTTCGGAGCGGAATGGGGTGCTGCAAGCCGAGGTCCAGAAGAACGTGGAGGAGTTTCTTCAGAATCACCTGGGCTGTCTCATGTTTAATAAGTTCCTTGGTCAGTTTCTTGGGCGTGGAGTGGGACCGGCCCACAGGCGACCGAGAGCCGCCGATAAGCACTAGTGACAGCGCCCTTAGTCTGCTGGTAGTCCCTGTGGAGGCGGCACCGTAAGAACCTGTGGAACTGGTTCGTGGTTTAGCGCTCTTGGAGGCCTCCGAAATGACTATCATAGGGTTGGAGTGAGAGTTGTGGTGGTCGGCAGCAACCTCTAGAAGCAGCGACTCCAGTAGCCGTCTTCCCACCACTTTATTTTTGAGCTTGTCAAGTCGAGAATGCATGGTGGCTAGCAAGAAGGAGATCGGTGAAGACAGAAAATGCCCTGGAGGTCTAGGCTAAACACTGCGATAGCGGGCGTGCGCGGCCTGATAAGCCTGACTCGCGAGAAAGGCGCAGGGAAGCGCAAAATAGCGCGGCTTTTGGCGGCGGGGCGGAGTTTTGGTGGCTACGGAGCTTCTTTGGGGAAGAAGACAACCGTCCGGGGTTGTGTGTGCTATTAATATGGTATCTAAGCTGTGGTAACTGCTCTTTTGGTGGGATATTGGGACCACGGTGGGGTGATTTCGCAGTTGCGATTTGGCGGAAAATGGAAAACGTTAGGCGGATTTTGCGGCCGGGCCGGAAATTTTTCGCACCTAGGCTGAGTTGATTTCTACGGTTTTCGCGCCTGGACAGCGGTAATATACATGGAGTAAGCCTCCCCGTGACCGATATATACTGGGAGGCGATGCCCTGGAAAGGTGCTGCTGATTTAAGGCGCTTTTCTTTACCTTGTAACCGGAGCCGTCTCCTGGTGAACACAAATTGGCGTCTACTTAACAACTAGGGAACAATCGTCTCCCCTCCAGGTTTCGCCAATTGTCCCCACCTCGTTTTTTTTTTTGGCAATTTGTTAAGCTATCAAATTCCACGCTATATTCACGCTAAATGTCTCCCTAAATCCTCCCTACCTTCTCCCTACCTTCTCCCTTGCTCTTCGCCTAGGCTCTTTCCGCGAAATAACCACGGTAAATTCTAACGTTAAATTCCGACGCCAGTTTCGTCGCGCTAAATTTCCGATTGCCGCACTTTTCCCGCTATTTCCCTTTATTTTGTCCCCACGCTGTTCTCATTTTTTTCCCCCGCATTATCTCACATCCACTTCCTTATCTTTTCCCCTCAATTTTTTGTTTGTTCTTTTTTCTCCGCCTTTTAACCTTTAGGTCGATTTTAGTAGCTGATGCGCCATCGATCTTAATTTGACACATTTGACACAAATAATAACCCCAGAGGCAGCTTTCTTTTGTTCCTTTCATACCCTGCCTTGGGCCTTACGTAAGCTCTTACAACGCATTCTCTAAACTTGTATTAACCCCTCTTCTCTTTCGTGACATACATTAACTAAGAGTCGATCCTCCCAAGCTTTCTTATGGCCTCTGCGATACCGCGGGCCGACTTTCCGGTGCAAACACCGTGGGGACAAATCCTTTTTCTGCTAATAATCCTGTCAAAATCCCCGGCAATACTTCCACCTGCATCGGCTCGCATGGAAAGTCCTCGCCATCAACGGAAATGTAGTGTTTTCCTCCATCGTTAACCCGCGGAATAAGCCGGTAAGCCAGAATCTTCGCGTGCTCCACCTTGGCGTGGAAAACATGCTTTCCGCGCTCCACCAGCAACATGATACGGATCATCTGCGGCACCAGTGCACTTGAATCCGTGATGACCATATCCATGGCCCCGTCATTGGGAAGGGCTGCTGGGAAGAACTGTGCATCGTTCAGAATCACCGGCATCTTCCCCACGTAAAAGGTGCTCACGTTGTCGGCTGTTTCCACAGGAACGCGGGTCCAGGTCACCGGAACCGGCGCATGCGGCCCATCTGGGTACCGGAGCTGTAGATCTGTCTCCTTTACTGGCTTTTGGATGTTTCCGGATATTCGGTGGGCATCATAGTGGTCCTCGACGGCGTCTTTTGGCGCCACTTCTTCCACGTAGAGATCGCAGGGGTATCGAGCGCGCTGAAGGACCTTCATAAGGATACCGAGGTCAAAACGAGCCGGCCCGAGAAACCTAAGATGCTCTGTTCCGATATCTGAGTCCGCCACCACGCCGTAGGTTTGGGTCAAGAACGATAGTTTGGTGGTTTGTTTTCCTGGACGGCCCTGTGTCACTGCCATAAGGTCCAACTTCGTCCTGTGTGCCTTCAACATAGCCACAGTAGCCGTGGCAGCATCATTGGTTCCGTGGGTACTTAGAGACATGGCATTTCCCAGCCCACAGGGCAACTGCGTTACGCAGACCTTGTTAAAGGCCTCCACGCCTTTGTTGGGTCGACTGTAGAAGCCATTGATCACCTCATGGGGTGTTCCATCGCCCAGGCAGCATACAACCACATCAAAACTTGCAACGTCAAGGTCCCTGGCGATTTCCACCGCGTGTCCATTATACTCCGTTTCCTGGTACACCACCGAGGCCTTAGCAGCGTTCAAAATGGGCGCCACCGAGGCAGAATAAACCGATGCTGCGGTTCCACGGCCTCCGTGGGGATTCACAAGGACGCAAATTGCTGGCTGGCGAAGGCCATTGGGATAAGCCTTCGCGAGCACTTGTTCAGAGATGGAGACGGGCCCAGAAACCTGGCCTAGACCCAAAGAATGGACGATTTCAACAGTAATTGTCGCTGGTTCCACAGAGGCTCCTTTTGGCTTTGCGTAAGTCAAAACCACGCTCTCCAGGGAAGTGCCCGAGGGGGCCTTGTGGGGCTCACACCAGAGAATCTGCGAATACGGAATGAAGGAGGGTCCCTGCTCCGGCCGCTGTGAAAAAACACCACAATAAACACCATTTAAAGGCTCTGGCTGGCCTTCGGAATCAATCAGTACGCCGCTTTCCTCGGCTCGGGCCCGCATGCCGCCATGGGGCTCGTATATGAGATACTCACTAGACATGAGGCTTAGCGGGAGTTCTGCGAGGTGATTTGGAGATTTCAAGTGACTGAATGATGACAACCAGAGGCTCGGTATTTGCGTGTCAGAAAATGGTATTAAAGCAGTCCTGGTGCCGCCAACGGTGGTTTTAATGAAGTATACCGCAGTATTAGTCTTTTCTGCGTTCCATCCGCTGGTAAACTATAGTAGGAACAGGCGGGCGTGCGCGTGTTGGGATTTACGCACCGCGTAAATATCAGACCTGTCTTATTGGGGTGTTTAAAGCCCTCGTGAACCGGGCTGTTTTGCGAGATAATACCCTGAAAATAAGAAGGTCGTTTCCTGTGGCCCTCCTGGGCCTCCAGGCCGAGTCTCAGTTCCTGAAAGTGCTCCCCTGTTCAAATATAGCAAACTGAAATCCTCTTGCTTTAGTCCATTTTTTCGCGGTTCAGGGTTTATTACCCCTACCATTCCGTCACACGACAGCAACCAGCTTTTCGTCCACAACACCATGGGGCTTCGAAACGCACTTCGGCGGCTTTCTGCCGGCTCCTCAGAAACGGAAGGGCCCCGGTTTGGGTCCATTTCTGGCCACACCGCAGCCAATTCGACCATCATACAAATATACTCCCATAACGTCCGTTTGGACGCTTCCCACCCCGCCCCCAACGAGCGGCCGTGGCTGGTGCGCCGCCATGGCGTTGTAGCCGCCATAGTCCACGCTGCTAGTCAAAATCCCACACTTGTGGGGCTCCAGGAGGTCAAAAACAACCAGCTCAAAGATATCCTCAGCCTTCTAGGGCCCGATTGGGGCCACTATGGAGTGGGCCGGGAGGACGGAAAAACCCGTGGGGAATACGCTCCCGTGCTTTTCAAGAAACTGCAATGGGAGCTTCTATACGGGCAAACGCGCTGGCTTAGCGAGACTCCCGATCGGCCCAGCAAAGGGTGGGATTCAGCCTACGAAAGAGTGGTGACGCTAGTGGACGTGGTTCACAGGGCTCTGGGAAGACGAGTGCGGTTTTTCAACACCCATTACGACCACAGGGGCCGCAAAGCCCGTATTCAGTCGTCCTTGCAGATCATGGGTCTAATGGAGGAGTCTTCTGGGGCGTCGTTCTTAGCGGGGGACTTCAATAGCGAGCCGCACGAGGAGGCCTACACTACATTGTCGAAAGGTCTAGTGGACCTGGCAGCAGCGTGTGTAGAAAGGGCGGGATTCGAGTTTTCCGATACGGGCTTCGATCCGGGAAGAAAGGAGAAACGGATTGATTTTATCTGGAGTTTGCCGGGAACTGCGGTTCTTCGCCACGAGATCATGTCTTCGCAGGCGGACGACTTTCTCTTCAGTGATCACCGTCCTGTGGTGGCGATGTATCGTGTGTGAGAACTGTTTTGATGGACATGGTGCTCGCAGCTGCTCAAGGTGCCAGCTAGGAGGCAGAGGCGAGACGAGTAGCTCGGGCCAGGTTTCAGTTTGAGGTGACTCAGAGCCAAGTTAAGGTGATTCTGAGGTGACTCTGATGCTGTTTCAGAAGAAACCCTCTTGCTTTCCAGCTAAGTATTCAGACAATGCGATCGCTTTATCAGGTGACTGCCTATTGTAGGAAGGTGGTGAATGGGCGCAAAGGAAAGGCAGCCATGAAGAAAAGAATGAAACGCTCACCCCCGTAGCTCTCTTACCAAATCAGTGATATTTTTAGCCTTTTATAGGCCTGAATCTGAACACGTCGCCTTACCCATAATATCCTCTTATCGCAAAATGGCTGCAAATGTGCTGCACAGGGCCTGCGAATAACTGCAACCTGTACCATCTCTCCGGTTCTTTGCTTCTCCATACTTCTGCTGAACGTTTACGAGTGGCGTTCTGACTCCTACGGTCTATTGCATAACTAGGCTGCGAAATCTGGTGTTCGTTTTTGGCCGGGTGCGTATTGCGCTTTGGACTAAAAATACTAGCCGAATCCAGCGAACGCAATTTGCGGCATTTTGGCACTTTCTGGGGTAATGCCCATATTTTGCTGATACGAGCCGAAACCTCAAAGGCGTTCTTCTTAAGATAGCTGTTCTTTAGTCCAATTGAATTTCCCTTTGACACTTTTCGGTCTTCATTTAGTTTTCATTTGTCCCATTTTATACCCCTCTGTTATATCCGACGTCCCGGAGAAACTCATACTCTCTACTTACCCATCACCTGGTCACCGTCTCCACTTTCCATCTTTCTACTTTCTCATTTATTCATTGCTCTATCAACCTTCTCTATCACTCGTGGTGGGGACGTCCTCATTGAGGTCCTCGCCACTCAACGTAAAAGGCTCAGGCAACGGCGCCTCGGTGACATTCAACTGTCTAACCGTCTTGATGATCTCAACCTTCTCCTCAGGACGGGTGTCCTCCAACACAATGATGCCGCTACTGCCGCGGTAGCGTCTCACAGGCACAAACCGATCGTCTTTCACAAACGAAACGTAGTTGGCCTGTGCCGGCAATACCCGCGTCAAGTTGCCTATTTTGTACGGCGTTTTGGTATAACGGATGGTAGCAGGTTCGTCCTTGGACTCTTCAGACTTGTCCTTTTCTTCCTCATCCTTCTCTTCCTCCTTCTCCTCGGGCTTTTCTTCATCCACCTCCATTTTGTCAGCGTCTGCCTTCTTGTTCTTCTTAGCACGTGCATTGGCCCTAACAGTGGTCGACAACACGGCCGTGGCCATCTTTCCTGGCTGCTTCTCCTTCGACTCCTCCACCCGTGGTGGGTATTGGAAGAATTCGGGGCTGGTGTGCACGTTGATGTCAAGTTTGGGCGCCTTCAAGTCTTCCTTGACACCAATGATAGACGTAGGTGCAAACAGCAACGACAAAAAGTGAGCCAATGGGAACCAGTACCACGACTGCGCGAATACAGTCAATCCCACGATGGCCTTAATATTCAAGGTGTTGGTTTGCGAGTGCTCCAAGTTGATGGTGACGTTTCTGCCACCGGCATCAACAATGCCTTGGGCCAACGTGGCACCGAACTTCGCCAAAGCATCTTCGTGCTTGTTCTTGATGGTGTCAGCGTATAAGTTTGTGAAAGTCTTGATTTTGGGGTACAGCTTTTCGTTCTGCTGAATCAAAATCATGGCCGACGCCTGCAACGCACCCTGTCTCACGAAGTCCACCGGGTCCTTCATCAACGGCTCCAACACATCAACGGCGGCCGGAAGAGCGCGGCCCGCACACGAGATTCCCAAAGCCATTGCAGTTCCATAACGCACGTGCGGGTTGTGAGACTGGGACAACAACTCCACGATCTGGGGAGCAGCAGTGTAGTCGCGGATCAACAAGAAACCCAAGCCCATGACTGAGGCCCTTCTCACGTCATCCAGGGGGTCTGACACAGCAAAGTGCAAGAGCTTTTTGATGGCACCGTTGTTGCCAGTGCCTGCGTAAGCCAAGGCCACAGTAAATGCACCTCCGTAACGCAAAATAGCGCTTTCCTGAGACAACAATTGATCGATGATGGACAATGCGTGGTCCTCCTTGCCGTAGTTCAAAAGAGCAATTCCAATGGCCAAGCCACGGATGATGTTTTCGTGCTGGGTCTCCTGGGCGTAAGTCAACATGTCCAACTCGGCCTCCTTGTCTCCGGAGCCCAATTTCACCAAGCCCATGGCCAAGCCGGCAGCCTGGCCGGAGATAGCCGAGTCCGAATACAACACCACCTTCAACGACTCGTAGAGACCCTCGTTGTTGGTGCCCATTCCAGCCACAGCGGCTCCAAGACAAGCACCGTGAAGCATCACGTCGGTATCGCTCTTGCCGGAGGAGTTGCCATGCTCGTCGATGAACGCCTTCAAGTACTCGATGGTGTCGCGTCCATGGCCCGCGAAAATGAGACCGAGCGCAAATAAAGAGCCGCCCTTAGTGTGGGCCGCTCCTGAGGAGCCCGGCAAGTAAGGCTTCAAAATATTACGTCCCTGCGACAAGTTACCCTTGTGGATCACACCCAAGGCCGCGGTGGCCAGGAACTTTGACCAGTTTGTGGCCTTGCCCAACCACTCCAAGTTCTTGCGGAAGAACAGGTCGTCAGTGGTTCCGATGTGCATGAACGCATTGGCAAAGGTCACGGCCAGGTGGAAGATGGAGCTGCGGCCCTCCAACAAGTTCTTCATGCGGTTCAAGATGGAAATGTCGGTATTGTTGTTCTTGTACAAGAAGGTGATGTCCAAGTCGCAAGTAGGCACGCCGCTCAAGATGTGGAGAAGACGGCGGTCGTCGATGTCGTGCAAGTCGTCGACCACGTTGTGCAACAACTCCTGGGACGCCGTTGCCACGAGGTCGAAAGCGCCCTGGTACGCCACCAACGGCTCGTTGCGCGCGAGCAAGGCGCGGAACAGCTCCAGCGCCAACTTCCAGTCGTTCAACTGCACGATTATTTTGAACACCGTGAAGTAGTCGCGGTTCTTGGCCGACAACTGCAAGAGCAAGTCGATCAAGGCGTGGAGCACATCGGCACGGAAGCCCAGGTGGTCGAGCACAGAGGTGGTACAAACCAACACGTAGTTTACCAAGGCCAACGCGGCCTCCTCGTCCGAGATGTCACCCAACACCCGGGTGACCACGTCCAACCGGTAGCTTTCAAGGGCTATTCCGAGGGCCAACTTATAGTCGCGCGCTGCCACGCATTTGGCCACCATGCGGTCGAAAATGCCCGCCAACTGCGGGTCGATTTGCACCAGCGCGTCGGCGTAGTGTTTCTGCGACAACAGCTTGTAGAGATTGAGGCATTGGGAGACGATGGTCTCGATATATTGCGATTGTTCCTCGATGTTGAAGTCGCTTCCAGCACAGAGCAGGTAGCGCACAGACGCATCGAAGTCGCCCAAGTTGTAGTATACCTTGGACACGATGAGCGCAGCCAACGTGCGTTTCTCAAACAGCTCGTCCTCGTACAACTCCTCCAAGTCGGTGATGTTGTTGGCGATCTCAGCCCATAGCTGGTCCACCACCTCATTGAGAGAGGTGAGCGCATACAGCTTGAGGCTGGCGTCTTCCTCGCTGAGAAGCGCGAGGTATGGGGAGGCGGAAACAAGCGCCATTTTGTGTGGTGGGTTGGTGTGGAGTTGCTGAACGAGTTGAGATATTGCCACTGGCGGGTGGGTTACCCGGTGGCGCTGGTGCACGGGTTTTTGTGCGGCTCGGGCTGGCCAAGGCTGGGCTAAAGGCAGGAGATTTATAAGCTACTTCTAGCGGGAAATGGGACATTTTGGGGGTATTGTGGAGTGTGGGATGTATATGGGCTATATATGGTTTTTGGGGCTGTTTTGGGGCTCTCTGGTGGCTATTCTGGGAATTATATGTGGTGCTTTTTAGGGTGCTATAAGGCGATTCGCAGCTCCTCGCAGCTATTGAGCACAGTAATATGCAAATACGGCAAAATCCTAGTGTTTTTGAATCTAAAGGAGCTGGTACGGGTGTAATTTACTTGCTGTGGTCAATTCAGACACATTCTAGAGTCTTACTTTTGCTTCATTTCTTTGACTTCTCTTTTGCAGCCATGGCTTGCAATTCCTGGCCTAACTAAACCTCTGGGCGAACTAACGTTTTGTCTCTTTGGCCATTTTTGCAGCTTTGGATCGTTACATCCACTAACCCCATCTTCTCAACAAGAGGCATATCCTTCAATATCAGGGCCTGCGATTCCAACAATGATCTTCGCCTTAAAGCACCTCCCTCACTAACGACCATAGGACCTACACCAGCAAAGCAGCCATGCCCAAGCCCCCAGAACCACCGTTCCAAGCTCCTTTGCCTATAAACCCTTCCGTGGACTTTAACATCTGTTTTTTTCTAGCATACCTCAACTCCCCAAACAGCTCTATCTCGTTCTCTTTACAGTAAGCTACACCCAGTTTGACTCTGTTCTTGCATAGCCTTGTGTTCTTTTATATTATCCTGAATCACAGATCACTTTTTTAGTACAACAACCGCGTGGCAATCTTGTACGGGGTCTGCTCCAACTGCTCGTACAAGGTCTTGATATCGGTGATGTCCACTTCGGAGATATCGGCCATCAAGTAGGCCACGTCACCACGCGAGTCCGTGAACTGCTTCTCGATATTGTGGTTGGACAAGATGTTGTTGACGGTCTTCAACACACCCGGCACGTTCTGGTGAATGTACAACACACGCACCGAGTTCTCCTGGTCTAAATCGAGGTCTCTCAACGACACCTCTGGGAAGTTGACGGCACCGTTGGAGTTACCCTCGTTAATGTACTTGGTCAAGGCCGACGCCACCTCCACGCCAATTGCCGACTGGGCCTCCTCGGTGGAACCACCGATGTGCGGTGTCAAAATGACGTTTCTCAACGAGCACAATTCCTCGGCCCACGCGTTGAGCTGTGCGTTAAACAAGTTCTCGCCGTTCTTGGCCGGCTCGTGGGGGTACACGTCCAAAGCGGCACCGGCGATCTTACCGGCCTTCATGGCCAGGACCAAGGCGGCAATGTCCACCACCGTGCCTCTGGAGGCGTTGATGACGTAGGCGCCGTCCTTCATGGCCGCAAACTGCGGAGCCGACAACAAGTTCTTGGTGTCAGAGGTGGCCGGAACGTGGCACGTGACGAAGTCCGCCCGCGACAACAACTCGTCCAAAGTGTCCACCTGCTTGGAGTTACCGAGAGACATGATGGCGTTGACGTCGTGGTAGATGACGTTCATTCCCATGGCCTCCGCCAACACCGACAACTGCGAGCCGATGTGGCCGTAGCCGATGATTCCCAAGGTCTTTCCTCTGATTTCCCAGCACTTGGCGCTGACCTTGTTCCAGGTGCCGGTATGCATCTCGATGGAGCGGTCGCCTAACTGGCGGGCCAAGGTGATGATTTCGGCGATCACAAGCTCGGCCACCGAGCGCGAGTTGGAGAAGGGCGAGTTGAACACTGCCACTCCCGCCTTGGCTGCGTACTCCAAGTTGACCTGGTTGGTGCCGATACAGAAGCAGCCAATAACCACCAAGTTGCGCGCGTGCTGCAACACCTTATCCGTCAACTTCGTCTTGGACCGAATGCCGATGGCGTGCACATCTCTGATCTTCTCGATCAACTCGTCCTCCGGCAACGACGACTTGTAGAACTCCACCTGGTAGCCCTGGTTCTTGAAAATGTTGATGGCGGTGGCGTTGACGTTCTCCAACAACAAGATTTTGATGTCTCCCGTTGAGAACGGCTTCAATGCCTTGGTGGCCTTGGACTGAGACGCCACGAACTGGCTGAGATACGAGTGGGTGGGAGACGTGGAAACGGCATTGGAGGGCGACCCTGAAATATTGAGGGCCGCTTGGAACGTGGACGCAATCTGCTCAGGAACGGACATTCTGGAGGATATGGTGTCAGTATCAAAAGCTGTGGATGTAGTCAGAAGCTGCAATGGTTTGCAAACTGTTTGTTCTTCGGAGCTTGAGTAGCGGTTACGGAAAAGCCAGAATGTTGGTGAGTCAATAGAAGGATTATGAATCATCCGCGAAAAAACCACCCGAAATCACGTGGCATTGGGCCATCTGCTGGGCATAGTTTTGGCCCATGGCCTCGTTAACGCCGCTGAAACTCCGTGTATGGCTTCTTTTCCTTGTGCTGAAGCAGCCCACGCCATCGGCATGTAGGCATAGATAACGCTGTCTCGATGGGTGACTCGGTGGGGCTGACCCGCACATGACTCCGATCTGACTCGGAACAGCGACCGCGCAGGGCTAAACATCCGTGCACCACCGACGTGGACCGGCCCAGGAGACGTCCTGAGGACAAACGGGCCTTGATTTTTCGAAGACGGTGGTTTTGCATCCCTTGGCAACATGGCCACTTTGCAGCTGTTTCCCAAATCAGTTGCCGCAACTCCCTGGTAATTTCTGCTATTGGGTGCAAAATTGACAATATTCACCAAATACACGTCCCATATGGCCCATCGCCCAGATCGCCCAATGAAACAACTGTCAACATCCAAGCCGCCGGCTATACCACCGCTACGCCGCCAATACACCCATACCACACACGTCGCCCTTCACCGCCACGTTCGCCGTATCCTTCCACCCTCTCCATCGCTCCATCTCAGTCTTACGTCACGTGATCCCTCAGACGAGCGGTCCCGTCCATCTGCAGGACAGATCACCTCCACTGCCACATAATCGCGTCAAAGCCGGCCCAAAAGACTCCCCAGTCCATGAGTGCGCCGCCCAAGCTGCCTGTAAGGGCCCTGGTGCCGCCACGGCGTCTTCTGGCGCGTCTCTCGCGAGCGTTTGCCGATCCGGACGTGTCGTTGTCGCCTCCGCCATCGCCCTACCCCCCAAGACAGGAAAACACCAACGTTAGGGTGGTCTGCCGGTTCCGGTGTGCAGTGGGGCCGGAAATCGGCCATCCGACGGTTTCAGAGTATGTTGGAGACGATACGGTGGCCATCCACGGAAAGGAATATCTGAACTCTTTCACGTTTGACCGGGTCTTCAACCACGAGACGTCTCAATTGGACATGTACCACTATGTGGTGCAGGACACGCTCAATGGCTTCTTTGAGGGCTACAACGGAACCATTCTCGCTTACGGCCAGACGGGCTCTGGAAAGTCGTATACGATGTTCGGATCAGCCTCCCAGCCGGGTCTCATTCCGCGTATAACCAACGATCTCTTTGGCCGAATTGGCACCGGCCCGGCGGACGTGGAGTATACCGTCAGCGTGTCGTATATGGAGATCTACAACGAGCACATTCGCGATCTTCTCAATCCACAGCAGACGGACTTCTCCATCCACGAAGACAAGAATGACGGAGTATACGTGCGGGGGCTTTCGTATGCGTTTGTCTCTTCGGCGCCGGAAATCTCCGAGGCGCTTCGTCAGGGAAGCGCTTCTCGCGCCACCGCTGCCACCTCCATGAATGTGGAATCGCTGCGGTCTCATGCCATTTTTCATATCAAACTCTCGCAGAAAAACCAGACCCTGGGAGCAGTGAAGAAGTCCAGTCTTTTCTTGGTGGATTTGGCCGGATCGGAAAAGATCGATAAAACCGGCGTGGTGCTGGGCCTGGGGCTCCAGGAGACGAAAAAGATCAATAGCTCGCTTTCTGTTCTCGGTCTCGTGATCAATCTGTTGACAGATGGAAAGTCCACCCATGTTCCCTACAGAGACTCGAAATTGACAAGAATCTTACAGGAGTCGCTAGGCGGTAACTCGCGGACCACTCTAGTGGTGAATTGTCTGCCGGCCGCCGCCAACGAGGCAGAAACCTTGTCGACTTTGCGGTTTGGCCTGCGAGCCAAGAAGATCCGCAATACCGTTCATGTGAATACCGAAGTCAGCGTGCGGCAATTACAGCGCAAGATCGCTCAGTTGGAGGCTACAAACGACCGCCACGAAGCGTATATTCGGGCTTTGGAGGCGGAAATGGCCCTGCTGACTGGGGGACCTGTCTCCTCCAGTGTTCCTGGAAATCTTCTCCCGAAATACGCTAGCCCAAGAACTCCCACCAAGATTCCGCTACCGACGGACCGGCCGTCGCCATTACTCGACGAGATTGACCGGCGGGACCGCAAGATCGCCGAGTTGGAGGCCGCAGTGCTCAAGATGAAAATGGCGTCTGTTCAGGCGGCCCACGACGACGAGCTGAAGCTTTTCCGGCTTGAAAACGCGCTCCATACCCTCAACGATAAACTCAGCGACGTGGAGTTGATCAACGTCAATTTGCGTAAACACCTCCTCATCAGCGAGAAGATCATTGATGCTAGAGACGCCAAAATCGACAAGCTCGGCACGCTATTAGTCCAGCAACAGGCCCAGATCAGCCGCGAAAGTGCCAGTTTCGAGCTTCGGTTGGACACTCTACGAGACTCGCTCAAGTCGTCTGATGACCATACCATAAGGGACTTCTTGACCAGCCCGGAGGTGGCGGAGCAGGTGGGGTCTCCACGGTCCCCCAAAACCGGGCTCAATTTGCGGATCGTGAAGCCTGTACGCGGAGGAGCAGCGCCAGAACCTGCCAGCAACGGGAATGAGAACGGTACCGGCACCGAAAACGGCACCGAAAACGGCGTTTAGCAGTCAGCAGATTTCAGCATACGGGATTATTGGGATTTTGGATCTTCACATGGCTTCGGGTGACCATATAGGGCGCAGAAATGGCCCCAAAAACCGCCGTCCAGCGCGCACACGAGTGCTCCAAACGCGGCCGATTTTGCAGGCCCCTGTTAACAGCCGGCAGGGCGCCTACGTCGTCCCAGACCCAAAGTCCTGCGGCTGTGGCCGCAGCGCCCCATAAAAACCGCGCCCTGGCCCTGACCGGTAAAACGTTCTCCGCTGTGGGGAAGCGCGAAATGTGGGGCAAGCAATCCTACACATATAATCTCACGTCTAACCCCTCCACCCATACACCGCTAATTAGCACCGTAGCTACCATTTTGCACTGGGCAGGGCCATGGATCTTCTCTTATCGGCCCAGCCCTCCGGCAGCTTGCGAGGTATGTCACGTGAACTGTTTGGCCCAATTGGGCCACAAAGGGGGGCCATGGGGGGCATTGCACAGAAGCAGTAGAGAAAAGAGAATGGAGGAGAGAATGGAGGAGAGAGAATGCGGGAGAATCAAAGACATAGAGAGATAAAGAGACAAGGGCAGAAGCCTATTAAACAGATCGGACGAACGACTACAGAACAGAAAAAGAGACGGGCCAAAGGGTGAGATAGAGATAAGACTGGGTTTTCAGGGGATGGACACAGAAAAGCAGAAAACCGTGATGAAGGTGAAGGAAACAACTTATGAGATGGCTCTATGAGGTGACTGTTCCACACGCTATAAAGACTGTCACAAACCGACGGCCAGGGGCAAATGGCGAAACCCTTAATAGAACGCTCCTTGGATCCAAAAGATGATGTCTCAAAATTAGCCGTGGCCCTACGGGAATGCCATTTGCTCCATCAAGCCGCCCAAATCCCATCATCTGGCCTACCTCTCTCTTCTCGTGATTCTGCGGGGAGCCTGCCTTCCGAATTCCCCGCGTCTTGATCCGCTCAATGGAACCACTCTATTCTCGATCTCCAACCTCATTGACTTCTCCTCCCTAAATCGGCGGCAAACCCCTCCCCCTTCATTATAGACCATCCCTTCTCGCGTCGAAAATCCACTAACATCCAGTTCTCAGGCTCCGCAGGCTGCCTCACGGCCCCGTGGCTTCTCTCAAAGCTGAGGTCTGTTCTGAAGGCCGTTCCAATTACGTTCAGAAGACTCTCAGCGTCCGTTTCCGTAGTAGGCCCTTTTTGGTAGTTGCCAGAGCCCTGGGCTTGGTGCAATTATATGAAAATACCGCCACTGGACCCGGAAGAAAGAGCTACAAACTCCATAAGGAGTGGAAAAATTGCACCATGGGCCCCCACGATCTGGTCGTGGCCGTGGGCCTCGTGCTGGGACGCTACCTTTACCTGTGTCTGGCAGATGGAAAATTCGTGGTACGTGATTTGGTCAATGACGACAATGACGGCAGCTACAAGGTGTTTTTGATCGATAGTCCCGTGCAATGCGTGTGTGTTGAGATGGCCCACAACGGCCGTTTGGCCATTTCTGGCGGAGGAAAGAACAACGAGTTGAAAGTGTTCGAGGTGGACCTTCTGGCCCCATCTGGAGCGTCAAAAACGGCCTCCTACTTGGGTCTGGCTCCCTTTCACCACCAAGACTTCAGAAACCACCCAACGGGCCCTTTGGCCGTTCGCTCGCTGTACCTGGGGATGAAGAAGTTGCTTCCCTCGTTCACCTCCACTTCCTACTACAACTCTTATGTCTACAAGGCTTCGCCCGTGGATATCATCACCAACTGGATTGTGCTGGTGGTCCACGCAAACGGGCTTTTCGTGGTGGGCACGCAGTTTGGCAATGTGGCTTTGTATGCTTCGCAGAACGAGCTGTACCCGGTCAAAACCATCAACTTGTCGCAGTTTCCCATCTGCAACTTGCACTTATTTGGTAATAACGAGTACGTTCTTTACACGGACCTGATGGCCAAGATGGGCGTCATCAACTTACAAACTTTCAGGGTGGTCAATTTCTATGATGACTTGCGTGAGCTCGGCCCGGTGGTGGACACTCGCATCTTCACTAGTCGCACATCGTTGTGTCGGAACAAGTCGTCTTGCGATACTTCCCGCTTCTTTCCCATATTCGTGCTCTCCACCAACGTGGAAAACAAGTTACTGATTTATAAACTTTACGATGACAACAGACTGGAATTGAAGCTCTGCTTGCAGTTGGACTGTGTGATGCCTTCGGTGGATGTTTTGGGAGACGATCCCTATGGTTCTTTAAGCGCCATGTTTGACAGTCCCTATAGCTTGGCTGCGAAAAAGAGAAGGATCGAGCCCATAAACTATTCCACGCGGTCGGGCCTGTTGAATGGGGTGGTGACAGATCTGAGAAACGCGTCATCTTCTTCGAAAGGTCATTTTGGAGATGCTCATCGTTTTGTGGAGGGCCTGCAAACGGTTGATGGAGAAAATGAGAGGAATTGAGGGGTAAAGAGTCAAAACGCTCAATTGCAAGGTTTGCGATTGTCGATTCACTGCCCTTTATGTTTCACTTCGACCGCTATGATCAACAAGCCCTTATCGCATAACGATTGAATGCTACAACGATTTACGAACTACCCCGGCTTCGACGAATGTCTGTACATATTAAGAGCTATAAGAATGCAAGCTGGGTCTGTCGACACCTGTAGCGGGCCTGCCCGGGTATGCTGGTTGGCAAACGCCATAAGTGAGATTTTGGATATTTCCGGTGTTTTTTGGGTTGGTCATATGGATAGTTTTGAGTATCGTTAGGCAAGGCTGTTGAGAAGTGCCTTAGCCAGGTTTAATTGGAGAATCAACCACTGTGGAGTGGAGATCCAGCTGCAAGTCGCCACGAATGGTCATTGTGAGGTAAACTATTCGGCATCTGAATCGGTTGAACTGGATCTGCTTTCAATCGTAATTACTGACCGCTAACGAGAAGGTGCTGACAGTTTCCACGTCATCATCGTCATTTCCCTCGCTGATTTCCTTCCACGAGGCAGCAGTTAAGATCACGAAACCCACCACCACCAAGAAGTCACCTGCCAACTGGCGGAGACTGAGGGTATTGCCGAATAGAGCCCATTCCACCACCCCAATCAAGAAAATGGTCAATAAGGCACTAACCGAAGATAAAACTGGTGACGTCAACGCCATAAGCGACAAAAACAGCGCGCTGAAAAGCAAGTTGCTAACAATGGAGCCGCACACGAAGGCCCAGATAACAGAGGTGTTTTCGCCGTAGTTAAACAAGTTGAAGCGGTGAATGTGGAGAACGTGGGCCAAAATAGCCATCGTCAGCAAGAGCACAAGCGTCACTAGGCCCAAAAGGCCCATGACGAAGTTGGCAAACGTCAGCTGGCGTCTGGGGGTGATGATTTTGGTCAAGTGTTCTGGGATACAGAGATACTTCTTATAAAGCACCTCGTAGTAGCCGTAAAGAATTGCGCCCACGAATATGAGCAAGTTTCCCCATAAACGGTAAGGGTATGGGTCCGATTCTTCGGAAGAGGGGCCTGCGTCTGTGCCGGAGTAGGCCACCACGAAGACACCCGCAACAGCAATTACCACAGAGCTGGCCTTGAGCCAGGAAAATTTCTCGTTCAACAACGGAATGGCGAAAGCGTACGCTGTGAATGCCAGGCAGTTGTAAATAGCCGTCACGTCGGCTGCATACGTCATGGCCATGGCTGCATACCAAGTGGAGCCAGCCACCGTAAGAACTAAGGTGATGAGCGTAGCCCTGACAAAGATGTAGCGAAAAGCCGGTGTTTTCACAAGTGAAGAAACACATTCTGTCACCAGGCCAGACCCCAGAATGTGCGGGTTCTGGTCGATGAGCTGGTTGAGACCTGTAGTGGAGCGGTCCCCATTGACGTTGGCCTCGTAAATGAGCACCGCGGTATGGTAGACATTATGGATCTGTTTGACAAGCGATTTCTTGAAGTACGCGTATTTCGGGACCCTTTTGCGCGGCTGTGTGTCCTCGAGAAGCTGCGACGACAGGTCCAAAAGCTGGTAGGTTGCTGTTTGCAGCCGCACCTTCGAAACGGTGCGCCACAACAGCACCGCGGCTGCCTGGAGCGGCCACAAGATCCACCACAGGCCGTGGGTGACAAGAAGCAAGATGAGCGGCTCCGAAAACCCGAGCTGGTACGCCTGCAGAGTGAACTCCGTCTGCATGACAAAGGTGGTGAGAGAAAGCAAGAAAAGAAGAACGATGAAGACGATCTTCGTCTTCAGCGCCGCGTGGACCAGCGCCACGCTGGCGGCGTCGTGCGCGAGGTTGGTTACGGCCATTGTGCAGGGCCTGGAAATAAAGGACAGAAGGAGGTTTCATGAACAACCTGCGAATTGCACCAGAAAGCGTGCGCGAACCAGCTAGTCAGAGTCGCTCACATAGTCGGAGCTGGCGTCTCCAGTTTCGGAGTCCGGCTTCTCTGTTTCCGTTTCTGGCGGCCGGGGGGCCACTAGCCGCTGTGTCTCGAGCACGTGACGCGGCACGAGCCGTGGAAGTAGCACGTCGGCTACTCTTTCCTTGTGGAGAAGGTCATCGGCCCAGACGTCCACGTAGGTGATTTCGTAGGAGCAGGGAACGCCGGCTTTGGTGAAAACAGGCAGCCGGAGCCGAGCCCGGAGCCGCCGGAGGTCTGCGGTGTGGGCCTCAAGCAAAAGGTACGCCTCGGGAGCGGGAAACACCATTCTCACGTAGATGAGTGCTAAGGCCGTGAGATACTTGAAATGCCGGTGTCCCAATTGAGCAAGGTACAATTTGATGATCTCCTGCAGGGGGTCGATTTCTAGAAGCCTCACCAAGCAGCAGAGAAACGGACTGGGCCTTCCTTCGGCATCGGTTCCGCCAATATAGTGGACTTGCGCTGCTATCACTGTGAGAATTGACTGCTCGTTGGTGAGAAAGAGATGCTGCTTGTAGAACACCAGGTCCTGCACGCGGTGCCGAATGATGGGCTCCACAAGTCGGGCGTGGTTGAGCACCTGCCGCTTATCGCCATACAGCGCCTGTTTGAGCCGATGTGTGTCCATGGACGATGGCTGTTGGGTGAGAAGGGGTATGGACTGCTATTTCAGCCACGATTGCTCTAGCTGTCAATTGGCTGGAAGCTAGTAGTTGTGGTATTGTGCTTCGATAAGCATACAAGATCGTAGGTATTTTGCAGCCACTGTTGATTCCCAATTGACACTTTAGTGTGGCCCAACTGTTTATATACGATTGGCTGAATGCAGGCGCGATGCTTCGTTGGTTCCTGCAGATAATCCAGGCATAGCCAGGCACATGTCTATTTCTTTTGGCGGGCGGAGATTGAATGGCGGTCTCGATGTCTGGTTGGGCTAATTGGGGGGTGCTTATGTATGTGACACGTCTTTGGAATACTCTTTTAGGTGGGGGATTTTTTTGGCGGTGCTTTTGGGAGTTTTGACAGAAAACGGCGGGATTCTCAAAAATGGCAATGTATTCCAGAAAAGGAAACGATATTGCAAAATATATCCTTTTTTTAAACCAAGAGACTAAAGCTTCTACAAACTGATTTCGCCAATAAAACGAAAAGCGCTTTTGAAGGCATGAAGCCAAGCCTATTCCACCAGCTTTGCTCAGCGCTGTAACTAGCCTACATTATTTCTGCGCTGCCGTTCTTCCAATAAATACCTCTAACACTACTCAAACTCGTCGTCCTCATCCTTAGCATCGATCTTGTCCAAGTCGTCCAATGCCGTGGCCAACTTGCGGGCACTTACCTCGAAGTACTCCTTCTGGGCCGTGACAAACACCTTCAACAAGTTGATGCTCTTGGACGGCTTCAACAAGCGCTTCATGGCGCCCACGGCCTCCTCGGTGGCGCTGACTAACTCGTCCTCCTTCGCAATCAACTCGTCGTTCTCCTCGTCGCCCACGCGCGCGCGGATGGTGTCAAAGGCCAGTCTGGCAATGTAGACGCGTTTGCGCAACTCGTTGACGTGGATAAACTGCTCGTTCAACGCCTCCACCAACGGGGCATGGACCTGAGAAACAACCTTCTTGTCCTGGTCCAACCTGGCGGCCGCAACCTCGAGGTATGCCGAGGAAATCTGCAATAAGGCAAGCGACAACGCGCTGGACGACGCCTTCAACTCGTCGCCGTGCTTCGCGGAAACCTGGCCCAAATGACCGTACAAAGTCTTGGCCACGTCGATGGTCTGGATGCTGACATCCTCCTCCGTCTCGCCTCCTCCCATGAGAATACGCTCCAACTCTTGGGGAGAAGACACGTTCTTCAACTGCGTGAACTTGTTGCCGATGGCCGCACCAATGTGGGCCTCTCTAAGCTTGGTGATGGCATAGGTTCCCGGCGGGTAGTCGTACGAGAGTTTGGCGTAGGTGTCGTCTGTGGTGTGAATAAGGTCGGTGTACAATTTGAGAAGAAGGTCGCAATGGGTCTCCAATCTCAAGTAATCCGCCGGCAACTCGCTGACTTCCACCAGAACAGAGGCGTTGGCAAGCTGCTGCACCTGCTGCAACTGCTGGGTGAGAAGCTGGCCCGTTTTGTTGGTCAAGGGCTGGAGCTGTTTGCCTATCAGCTCCAGGTAAGACTGGACGGCCTTCAGCGCATTGGCGTTGGTGGCGGCAAGGGATTTGGAGATCAGGTCAAGGTCCACCTTGGGAAGCGACTCTTGGAGCGCCTGGAGGCTGAAATTGGGGAACTTGAACGACATTCTGGGTGGAGTGGGGTGGAGTAGGGAGTTGTTGTGGGCTACTCGCGGTTTATATAAGCGGAGGAGGGGGGGATGTGTGGTGTACGGGTGTTTAGAGAGCTACCAGGTGAACGTAGGGAAGTATGGCCGGGGCTGACGAATGTGGCGACGTGAGGATACAGCTAGGGCGATTTTGGTGAGATTTGAGGCCATTTGGCGTTATTCCGGCTGTTTTTTTGGGGGAAGGGGGTTTATGGACGTAAGAGTGCAACATTATACCCTCATAGTACACCAGGAAGGGCTATACCGTGGGTATAAAAATACCTTTGGCAGTTACGGTATCCGGGAAACCCGAGCTGCTCTTCTTAATCTACAGATTGAGTTTAAGAGGCCCGAAGAGCTTTGGGCAAAATCGTGGGTCACCTCTTCGTCATTTTTCACGTCTACGTCCCTTATACTGAAAGGGCCATTTCAGCCCTTTCATCTCCAGACCCTCCAAGCCCATTTCCGGTCCTTTCACTTCCTGAATGCCTCCGTTTCCATAATTCCTTCGTTTACTGCTGTCAGATATTTCTACTATCTTGAACAACTATCTTCAAGGCCGAGAGGCTCAGTTGTCCCTATCGAATATTCATCATTTAGCAGCTCCAGCAACAGCCCGGAAGGCCCTGAATACAGCAATACCGCATGCAGGCTCTTCCGGAAGGTTCTGGAGAAAGGTGTTATGTAGGAAACTGGGAAGAAAGGATATTTAGAAAAGGTCTTGGAAAAGACTAAGAAGAGATCTGGTAAGAAACTGGAGAAGAGGCAGAAAAAATGCAGAAAAATGCCACGAAAAACCACCGAGATGTGCGAAAACCTACCGTCTCTCCAAAACTTCCTTCTGGAAGACCGGGTAATCGCACGCACCTAGGGCTTTGATAAAAGGTACATATTACCATATATAAGCCTAAAGACCAGCAAGGGCCTTCAATTGCATAGAGACGTCTGCGGCGCTCCAATTGGCCATGTTCCATCTTGCCACCTCGCTCTATACACAATACACCAAAAGAGAGCAGTACAATGTGCTTATTCTTGGGCTTGACAATGCTGGCAAGACCACCTTTCTCGAGCATTTGAAGCTTCTCTATAAGTCTCTGACGGACACCACGGCGTCCAAAACGGGTGCCGACGATCCGGACGCGTCCGTTACGCGAATGAAGGCCAAGAAGATCTTGCCGACCGTGGGCCAGAACACCACCACCATACGGTTTGAGGCCGGGCCCGATCTGCAGCTTCTGTCGCAGTATAACAACATCAATTTGAAGTTTTGGGATCTCGGCGGCCAGCGCCTGTTACGTAACATGTGGCGCCGGTACTACCGGTCGTGTCACGGGATCATCTTCATAATAGACTCCACCGACACCGAGCGGTTCCAGGAGTGCTACGATACGTTGATGGAGATAGCACACGACGAGACGTGGCTCACGGAGGAAAATGCGGCGCTCAGCGTGCCCATTTTGATGATGGCCAATAAGCAGGACTTGCCGCAGGCGGTGGACCTCGTGCTGTTGAAGACGGGAGTGTTCATCCAGTTGGTGAGCGAGTTGGAGGCTACAGACCTGAAACTTCTTCCCGTGTCGGCGTTGGAGAACGAGGGCTTGAAGGAGAGCTTGGAGTGGTTGGTCACGCGCTTGGTGTACAATAAGACGACCAAAATGCCCGATTATAAGTGAAGAGAAGCCCAGAGAGATGCTGGGAGGACTTTAAAGGAAACTATTGGAGGAGGATTCTAGATGTGAACCGGAAAGAAAAACGGGAAAAGAAGCAGGAGAAAAGCTAGGGAAAGGTCCTGTCAGATCGAATGAACCAATACTCTCGGGTGTCAATATCCAGGTGATCCTATGTCCGAGACAGGTCCTGAGGGTACCATAGAGTCTGTCCGAGTATTGATTTTGGAAAGATCTGGCCAAATAATATGTCTGCCAGGGTTTTGACGGTGAAGACATCAGGTCAAATAATGTATCTGAGTCTAGAGATACCGAGATCTAGACATTTCCAGACACAAACGGATTACTTCCACGCTTGTGTGAGATGGTCTGACTCGTGGAAAGTGCCGAATCTCTGATGAATGGATTCTCAACCGCAAGAACTCGAAATTCAGAAGGCGGAGCTCAGCACTTCATGGGACGTTCAAATACATGGGATTTGGTGGGACATACGCAATGCGCCTTATCCCCGAGAAAACTGGCGATGAGGAATAAAGAGAATAAAAGAGCGGGATACATAATCAACCAAGATGGTATTAATGTGGTACCGCGGGCAGTTAACCGATGCAAATGGCATACCATCGAAGAGTATCTTGCATTTGATCCTTATCCGTTCAATACAACGAGGTCAATGCAGCCCAATTCCACACATTTATAAGCGGAGTCAGCAATTTATACATTCCCTGACCGAAGTCAGCTACATTCCCTGACCGAAGTCAGCAATTGACACATACTCTACCAAGCTACGGATAGTGCATTCTATTCAGCCGCCCGGCAAGAAAAATGCCGACCACCGTGGAAACACTCCAGGGGAAAACGTTACATAACATAATCTCAAACGGTATGTCACACTGAAGACGCCACGGCTAGTATTTTTCGCTCTGGCGTTCCCAGCGTCTTTATCTCCGGATCGCCGTTGCGAACAATCTAAAACACCGATTTGGCTTCTGTATGACATCATGGCCACGCACGTGACCCAAATTGGTCCCTGGGTGCAAAACTCCGTAGCCGTGTGACCTCCGCCATTCTTCCTCGACAGTCACTGCCACAGTGCACAGGAGCCCCGGAACCTGCGCCACGGGGCCCTCGTCGCAGAAACCCCGTCGTCGCTCCTCCTGCATGGAAATGGCGTTGCTTCTTCTGTGCATGAGGAGCAGCAACCCACCCAAATTCCATCTGGCTTCTAGCAAGCACCGGGCAAGCCATGGCGAATGGCGGGGCGGGGCTGAAACGGGAGCAGTGCAAGATGTTTGGAACCAATTGAGGAGGCCACCGGTGGTCTGTAGTGTGTCGCGACAAAAGCACGTCAAATACGTCATAGCCGTCTAGTAGAACAGAGGGCCGCCCCATTGGCTCGTCAGCGTCGCCTGTGGCACCTAACGCAGGTGCATCGAACAGTGGCACACGCACGATGATGTAGGCGGCCCAATCGGGCATGAGGAGGTTGCTGCGCTGTTTCACCCCTTCAGCAACAATAAGTCTGGGGAAGCGTGCACAGAAGCCGATGGGAATGACTCCGGAGGTTGCTGCTGGCGGGCCTTTTATAGGGCCATTGGCCGCCAAAAACACTTCGTCCCCCCAATTGACCCACATCTACCGGTCGACCCATACTGGTACATTTATTCTAAAACACTATGTCAGACGAGAAACCAGGCTTGTTCACCAAGCTAGCCAAGCTGTTCAAGACGCATCTGAGACTGCTGTCGTCGTCCACCACCAGAACCTCGGATGGCCTTTCTGCCGCCGACAACAGCGTGGTGGAGAGCGCCTACATCGAGGGCCAGCGTGCCGCCGAGAAGAAGCACGGAAAGAAGTTGGACTCTCAGGGTCCTTCTGGCGGCGAAGTTGCGAAACACGGAAAGTCTGCCACTGAGCCACATCGCACCTTTGGCTCGGACGATGATGTCATTCTGCAGGCGTACGCAGCCGGAAAGAGAGCTTTCCACCACTACCGTCTTGCCGAGGGCCACGGCCACGGCCACGGCGCTGTTCTTGTGGAGTCGTCTATCGGAAAACTTGTGACTTCTCCGCCGAGGGTCAACCGCCAGCCCGTGGAGAAGAACCCCGGCGGCGACTTTTCCAACGACAAGAAACCCACTGATATTGTGAGGGACGATGAGGCTGCCGCTGCTGCCGCTGCTGGCGGCACCGCTGGCGCGAGTGCCGCTGTAATTCATGCTGGCAACAAGGACCAGGCTGATACTGTTGCTGGAACCAACTACAACACCAGCACCACGGAAAACACGCGGGCCAACGCCCACAATATTCACGAGAACACCAACCCTTTGTACGGTAACTCTGCTGCGCCAGTCGCTGGAAAAGGGCTCTTCTTCGACCCCAAAGACACCCAGGGCGGCGCCTACGGTGAGAACCCCGAACACGACTACTCTGAGGCCACTCAGGCGCGCGTGGAGAGAGATCGCCATTTGAAGACGGTTCCTTCCGCCTACCAGAAGCAGCAGAAGGAGGATGAGGTCAAAGACGAGGCGTTTGCTGCGGGCCAGGAGCAGGGCAGAAAAGACGCTGCTGAGAGCTCCCGCCAGAGCAGCCTGAAAAACGCCCAGGCCCTTCCTGAGCCTTCCATCAAGAACGACGAGTCCCTGACTGACCCTCAATCCTTCCACAAAGAAAACAAGCTGGCCTACAACAAGAGCGGAATCAAAACCGCTACCGAGGAGCTCAGAGGCCAGTACGCTGGAGCTGGAGCCGCTGCTGGAGCCGCTGGAGCCGGAGCCGCCGCCTACGCTGGCCACAAGGCTGGCAAGAATGACAAAAACACTGAAACGACCGCCTACGACAACCTGAGGGATTCCGGTGCCCACAATGCCGGACACCATGGAAATACTGGAAACGAGAAGAGCACTGGCGCTGGAGTTGGCAACACCTCCAGAAACATCGACTCTGTCTATGCCAAGGGCCCTGAATCTCACTCTGGAAAGACATCCGCCAACACCGGAAAGCCTGCTTCCAGAGATGCTACGGCCGCCGCTGCCGCTGCATCTGGAAAGAAGCCCACGGGCTACTCTACCAACGAGACTCCTTCTTCCAAGCACGAGGTTTCGTCTTCTGCCTTTGTTGGTGCCGACTCATCCAATGTTGGCAGAGACGCTGTTCTCGGTGCCGGTGCCGGTGCTGGTGCTGGCGCCTATGCCTCCTCCAAGGGAACCTCCCACACTTCTGGACCCACTTCTGCTTCCAAGGCGGTGGCTGCTGAAAAGCACGACCCCTCGGCCACTGGAGCCACTACCTACACTGCTGCTGGCGTTCCCCCTTCCGACGACAAATTCAACTACGACCGTGAGATCACCGAGTTGGACAAAAAGATTGCTGCTACTCAGAAGGAGATCGACTCTCTTCACGGGCCTGCCGATAACGCCTCCACCACTGCTCTCTACCACGAGCCCATTGGCTCTGAGAACAAAGAAAAGAGCAATTCTGGTCTTTACGGAGCTGCTGCTGGTGGCTTAGCTGCTGCTGCTGGTGCCATTGGTTTGGGTGCGAAAAATACCGATAAGAAATCTGTTGATTCTGCTTATGCCCAGGGCGTGAAGACGGGCGCCTACGACGCTGGCCACGACTCCACCAACGCTTCCGCCTCGACTAAGAACACCACCGACCCTGCTTATGCTGCTGGCGTGAAATCCGGTGCTTATGACTCTGGCTCTGCTGCTAAGAAGGACACTGCTAACGCCCAGACCACTACTGACACCCATAAGAGCCTAGACCCTGCGGCCGACTCTAAGAGATCGGGCGGTGTTTTTGCTCCTGTCAATGCTTTTGCTTCCAACACTTTGGGCTTCAGCTCCGAGGACACCTTTGAGGACTACGCTGTTGTGAGTAAGGAAGGCGATGGTCTTCAGTCTCACGGAAGGGAAAAGGCTCACGACGGAAGGGATCTCGCTGTCCTGGGTGCCGGTGCCGCTGGTGCCGGGGCCCTTGCTGCTCATGAAGTTGGCCATGGGAACTCTGCTGGAAACAGGGGTGCTGTCACTGGAACTAAGGGAACCACCACTGGACTCGGTTCTGGACCCACCTCTGGAACTTCTTACGGCGCCTCATCAGGAGCCACTGCTGGACCTATCCACGGAACTACTGCTGGAAACACCGACCTGTCTTCCCAGAAGGCTGCTACCGAAAGGGGCCTTGCTGGAGTTCCTGCGTCCACTACCGCCAAAACCTCCGCTGACACCCCCGACACTCACTATCTTGAGGATGCCAAAAAGGCTGCTATTGCCACTGGCGCTGTTGCCGCTGCTGCTGGAGCCCTTGGCTATAACAAGCTCACTGGAAACACTGTTCTCGACAAGGACGCTCAGACTGCTCAGTCATCTACCGTTCCTGGCTCGAAGTTAAATACCAACGATGCTGCTTATTCTTCTGGTAACACCGATTCTGCTTTTGGCACTGGTGGAACTGCTGGTTCTGGCAAACAGACTGTTCCTGGTACTCTGGCCCCAGTTGGTGCATACTCTGGGGAGACCCATGAGAAGGACACTATTCCTGGTACTAAAGCTCCTGTTAGCGGTACTGATGCTTCTGCCGGAAACGCTACTTCTGGTGCTTCTAGGACCCCTGCTGAAGCTCTTGCTCCCATTACCGACTCTTCGTCGACCACCAGAGCTCCTGCCAACCTGACTTCTTCTGGTTCCTCCGGCTACCTCGACTCTGCGAAGATCGCTGTTGCTTCTGTGGGCGCTGCTGCTGCCGGGGCCTTTGGCTACGAAGCCTACAGTGCCACCACGTCTGATCCTTCCTACCACAAGCTGATTGTGGATGAGGCTTATGAGGCTGGAAGAGAGAAAGCCCACACCATCAACGAGTACTACGAGGCCGGAAAGAACAAGGCTACTAAGGAACACTACGCTGGAAAGAACAAGACTGAGACGTCTTCGTCTGTTACTGCCCCCAAGTTGGGTCAAGTTGACGATGACAAGTCCACCACCTCTGACAACTCTTACTTGGGCGGTGCATTGGGAGCTGCTGCTGCTGCTGTTGGCTATGGAGGCTACAAGGCATCTGAGGACCCCGAATCTGCTACCAAAGATGTGAAAAAAGACCAGGACGGTCTCGATGATAGTGCTGCCAACACCACCTCTTCGTCGGGTGGTATTCTTAGTTCTCTTGGATGGGGCCCTTCTGGTACAAATGAGCACGGAAACTTGGTCGCGGCTGTCGACGATGGCGACGTCTCCAAAGAGCCCAAACACAAGTCCTCCAAGCCCGTCGGTGCTGAAGAGGAGGAGGAAGATTCCGGAGACGGTGTTCAGGAGATCCATGGCTTAAAGGGTATCAAGCATGGAGACAACGCTAGGTCCGAGAAGGATATTAAGGCAGAGAAGGAGCCTCACGGTAGAACCGGATCTACCTCCACCTCTACGTCTACGTCGTCTGCTTCCAAGGGAGGTATTTTGGGTGCTTTGGGCTGGGGTGCCACCAACAAGGGCACCTCCAGCAACAATGAAGACCTTGTTGATGCTGCTGATGACAACGATGTGAAGAGGGAGCCCAAGCACAAGACTGCCAACGTTGTTGGCAACGATGAGGACGAAGAAGACACTGGTGACGGTGTTCAGGAGATCTCTGGTTTGAAGGGTACCAAGCAGACAAGTACCCGTGAGAGCTCCAGAAAGGACACTGTTCCCGACCACGACTTAGCGAAGGAGAACAAGCAGAGGGCCCCTCAATCGGAGACTTCTGGCTCCAACAAGGGTGTTTTGGGAGCTGCCGGAGCTGTTGCTGGAGCTGCCATCGGCACTGCCATCGGTGCTACTAGAGGAAAGACCGCTTCCAACGAACACGACTCTTTGGTTGCTGAGGTTGAGAACTACGACGATGTGGCTAAAGCCGCCCCTCACAAGACCTCTAAGAAGCCTCTTGAGGAGGAAGCTGAAGAGGGTGAACGCGGAGACGGCGTCCAGGAGGTTCCAGGTCTCACTCCTGCTTCTAAGAAGGTGGACGACTCCAAGAATAAACCGTCCACTGCTTCTGCTCCTAGAGACTTGGAGTCTGAAGTTAGCGCCTGGAACAAGAAGCACGGCATCAAAGATGACCGTTCTTTGATTGAGATTGCTGAAGGTGTTTCGCCGGAAATCAAGGAACTCGACGCTCACCATGGTACTGCTCTTGAGAAAGAGGAAGACGCTTCCGGGGAGACTGGCGATAATGTCCAGGCGGTGCCATTGAACGCTTACCGCAACCAGAACGAGTTTGTGAGAACTGGTGGAAAAGAGGGCGATTTGCACGGTTCCGGCGCTAGATCTACTGGTACTTCTGCTACTGGGTCCACTGCTTCTGACAACAAGAAAAGCTATGAAGACGACAAGCATGGAAAGCGTGACGCTGGCTTAGCCACGGTCGCTGGTGCTACTGGCACCGCTGCTGGCCATAAGGACTCTAAGCTGAAGGATATTGGAACGCAGGATGCTTCTAAGAATGCCTCTCTTTATTCCAAGGATTCTTCCGCTAAGAACGCTTCTGCCACTTCTTCAAGAAACACTCCCTCCAACAAGGACGCGGTGGCTGGCGCCTACCATGAAGGCGTGAAGCGTGATGCCTACGAATCTGGTGCCACTGAGGGTGCTCTTGAAACCTCTGGAAAGCAGCAAAAAGAGAGACACGAACATACAGACTCTCTTGCTGGTGCTGGTGTTGGTGCTGGCGCTGGTGCTGGTGTTGGTGCTGGCGCTGGAGCTCTTTTGGGCTCTCACGAGAAGGACAAGAGAACCACGTCTGAGCTTTCTAGGGACGTTTCTGGTACTACAAACACCGCTGCTGCTTCCCATGCCTCTGGTCGCAAGTCTGAGCCTTTAAGTAAGAAAGACCACGATGACTTCTATCTCTCAGGCGTCCACCGTGGTGCCTACGAAGCCGGCCAAGTGAGAGCCACCGAGGATGTGAGCAAGTTAGCTGAGGCTGAAGATGAGGCTTTTAGAAAGCACCACCACGGTGACTCTGGAATTGGTGCCGGCATTGCAGGAGGCGCTTTGGGTGCTGGACTTGGCGGTGTCGCTGCTTCTGGTGCTGGTTCTCACTCCAAGGAGCCAGAGTCTTACTCCACCAAGGACCCTTCCACCTCTACTTCCGCCACTGGAGGCTACGCTGGCCAGAACCAGAGAGACGTTTCCAGGGAAGCCCCCAGGGAGTCTAGCAAGGGTCTTGGTGCTGCTGCTCCTCTGGCTCATTCGGCTGGATCTCAGGAGCAGGGCTTGGTTGTCGAGGTTCTTGGTGTTCTGGACAGAGACTCTGCTTCCAAGATTGCCCAGAAGGCTTCCAGAGATCTTGCTGCCCAGGGCGTGGACTTGTCTTCCGGAAAGCTTGTGATTAATGCTGGTACCAAGGAGGTTCATTTGGTGGATAGCTCCAAGGAGCAGGCTTCCACTCATGGAACTGCTGGCTCCTCTGGCCACGGAACTACAGGTCCCTCTGGCTATGGTGCTGGAATTGGGGCTGCCACTGGTGCAGCAGCTGGAGCTGGTTTGGGTGCGGCTTCAGGCCTGCATTCTCAAACCTCCAAGTCTGCTTCTAAAGAGGACTACCCTATTCCCCCCAGAAACGACTTTGCGGGCTCCACCAACCCCAACTTGTACCATGATGAACACGAGAAAGCCAAGCAGCGCTTGAGCAACGCTGCTGAGGCTGGTACTTTGGGAAACATCCACCCTCATGATGTTCACGCTCAGGCTGGCGGTGTTGGTGAGAAGAAACTCACTGACCACCATTATGGAAGAGACGCTGGTCTTGCCGCAGCAGCCGGAGTTGCAGGGGCCGGCATTGGTGCCGGTATCGGCTCCGACAAGTCTCAGTCTTCTGGCTCTCACACTTCTGGCGGTCAGACCTCTGGCTCTCACACTTCTGGCGGTCAGACCTCTGGCTCTCACACTTCTGGCGGTCAGACCTCTGGCTCTCACACTTCTGGCGGTCAGACCTCTGGCTCTCAGGCCAAGGCAGAGCCTCAGGACGACAGTATCCCTGTTACTGTTTTGAACAGCAGGGATACCGCCGAGGCCACCAAGATTGCCAACCTCACCGTTGGCAGATTACAGGAACAGCCTCATTTGCTTGACTCCATTGGGGCTATCAAGGTTGATGCTGCCACTGGCGTTGTTACTGATGGCCAGGGCCGCATCCTTGATCTTGACGGAAAGGAGTCTCAGCAGAAGACCCAGAAGACGACTTCTGCTAAAACCCCTGAGACTGGTGCCGGTGCCTTTGCTGGTGCCGGTGCTGGCTTAGGAGCTGGTGCTGGTGCTAACGCCTACCGTTCCCCTGAACATAAGGCCAAAGACGTGGACACTTCCTACGACTACACCAACTCCAACAGAGACCTTACGGATGACGTTTCGGGTAGAAACGCCAACCACGAGGACTTAATCCCCAGAGGTTCTTCTGCTCCCGCCATTGAAATTGTTGGTGCTACCATCGCTGAGCAGGACACCATCGCTAAGGATGTTCTTGACCATGTCCGCAAATACCCGGGAGACATCCCCAGTGACACCAAGAACATCATTTTTGACGCTAAGACCGGTATCGCTGTTGACGGCGCCGGTCGCGAGATCTCCAACTTGTCTCACGGTAAGATTGGCTCTTTCGGCCAGGCCGTTGGCCAGTCCGCCACCACCGAGAAGGAGAACGTCACCATGCCAGGCGCTTTTGTCTGGTAGGTGCACTTAGATTGCATTTGCTGTAACTGTTAGTTTGCATTTATATTAGTTTGCATTTAGCTTGATTTAGAGTAACTTATGATAGTGCAAAGGGCCGTAGGAGAAGATGAATAGCTACTCCGAGCGAAGTGGCGGGAGGAGAGTACCAGGATGCGAGATATCGCCAGGGGTGGCTCTACAAGAGATATCTATGTGATATTAATGTATGTAATGGTATGGATTTGCTTTTTTGGGGCGTGGGCAATGACTTCCGTAGGCATTTGCAGCCGTTTGCTGACGTAATCAAGAGTTGCAGCATTCACTATCGCTAGCAGTCGCCGGTCTGAGTGGTCGAAATTGCATGGCAGGAAAGAGCAGCAACAGGAGCTAGAGAAGGTCTCTGTAGGAATTTGGGACGGTAAGAGTATGGTAAGAAGTGTTTCGCATGTCTTTGACTAGCAGTCCATGTTGCTACAGTCCCAGAGTAGTACTAAGCTTAGATGCAGCCATGTAGTCTCAATTAAGGCGCAGTCCGATTTGGGGCAATGAAAGTTCTAGTAGAAACCAGTCAATTTCTACTCGCACCCATCTCTAGCCCCATTGAAGTCAAGCCTCTTAGCTAATTAGGTGCCTAGTCACAGACATACTACGCATATTAGTGGCAGATACAATACAGCACTAATGATAGAAATTGTGGCCTGCAACGTGAATCTTACACCGCGTATTACTGGGCATGTAACTTCCTCGGCCGCTACATGCGCAGGTCCGCTCGGCAACCACATTCAACATAGTTGCAGCCTTCGGTACGGAAAATCCGCACCTGCATATGAACATTCTCACGTGACCATCTAGGGCTGCAGCCCTAAGGTCCCGCATTTTTGTGTTCCATGAAAATTTTCGCCTGTACTCTCACTGCGAACAAATATATTGAAATTTAGCCCGCCTACCACCGGACCTCTTCAAGAAACCAATCACTAACAATGGGTATGTTCAAATCACAGACCACGGGCCGCCATATACGTCGGCAGCACGCGAGCGCTCTTCAGCAAAGCCAAGACTACGCCCAAATGGAGTCTTCTACCACCAAAATGACGTCTCCAAAAAGGCACATTGAAGCCATCTAAGGAAGCCATATCGGCCCCCAAAGACCCATCTGCCATAGAATCCCGCTTGCTGAATGCCCCGAATAGCTCTTCTCCCAACACTTACTAACATCCCCAGGTAGAGTCATTCGTAATCAGAGAAAAGGTGCTGGTTCCATCTTCACCGCGCACACCAGATTGAGAAAGGGTGCTGCCAAGTTGAGAAAGTTGGACTATGCTGAGCGCAACGGTTACATCCGTGGTGTCGTCAAGCAGATCATCCACGACCCCGGTAGAGGTGCTCCTCTTGCTAAGGTGTCTTTCCGCGACCCTTACAAGTACAGATTGAGAGAGGAGACCTTCATCGCCAACGAGGGTGTCTACACCGGCCAGTTCATCTACGCCGGTAAGAAGGCCTCTTTGAACGTCGGCAACATCTTGCCTTTGGGCTCCTTGCCTGAGGGTACCATCGTCTCCAACGTTGAGGAGAAGGTTGGTGACAGAGGTGCTTTGGGCAGAACCTCCGGTAACTACGTCATCATCATTGGCCACAACCCCGACGAGAACAAGACCAGAGTCAAGTTGCCTTCCGGTGCCAAGAAGATCATCTCTTCCGACGCCAGAGGTGTTATTGGTGTTGTTGCCGGTGGTGGTAGAATCGACAAGCCATTGTTGAAGGCCGGCAGAGCCTTCCATAAGTACAGAGTTAAGCGTAACTCTTGGCCCAAGACCAGAGGTGTGGCCATGAACCCCGTGGACCACCCCCACGGTGGTGGTAACCACCAGCACATTGGTAAGGCCTCCACCATCTCCAGAGGTGCCGTGCCCGGTCAGAAGGCTGGTCTTATTGCCGCCAGAAGAACCGGTTTGTTGCGTGGTACCCAGAAGACTCAGGATTAAATTTACTCTCTGTAATGCTTAGATAGTGGGTTTTCTCTCGTGTTAATATATAAAAAGATCGATGCTATGTAGCTGGCAGATGATGCTTCGCAATCGAACACATGGGCGTATGGCTTCTCTATAGCAAGTGCCAGCATGGGCGCCCTACGGCCCAGACCTACGCCAGGGCCTCGGCTTTGGGCCCTTCCTCAACGTCGGGAACAACAGCGACAGCCACATCGGTAGGCTCAGCCGCCGCCCCCTCGGGCTCCGTCTTGTCGGCCCCGGCCACGGCGTCTTCTCCTTCCACAGTGGAACCCTGAGTGGAGGCGTCCACCTCCACAGCCTGGGTGGCAGCGGCCTTGTTGGCCACGTTCAAAGGAGTGGGCTTTCTGACGGATCTTTGAGCAAAGGAGACCAGAACGTCCACAACTGCGTTTCTGAGCTTCAAGGGCCGGGCCTTCAACTCCTGGACGATGTCCTCCAACAGCAGGTCGCCAATGTCGAGGGTCACGAGCTTGTTCACAAACTTGTTGCGGAACGAGAAGGAGGGGCTTCTTCCGAAAGAAGATCTGGTGTTGGAGATCTGCAAGATCTTGTAGCCGATGAAGGCTTCGGTGAGCTCCGAGTTGCTGACCTTGCAGTTGACCTTCTTCAAAAACACCGTGTTTGTGGAGAACCCCCACGGCGCAATTTTGGCGGTGGAATCGTCGCACGGCGCCCTGGTGGCTCCATCAGCCGAGTCAGAAACCTCCTCTTTCACCGGCTCAGGAGCTTGCACATCCCCGTCGACCGGCTCAGGAGCCTCAATATTGGCAGAAATAGCCGCCTCAACGTTCTCAGAGATTTGGGCGTTAATAGGCACCGATGCCAGAACATCCTCAGCCTCAGGGGTCTGAGAAGTAGCCACGCTCTTGTGGGGCTTGTAGGGTTCATGGAACCTGGCTCTAAGAATCCTGTTTTTGTAGGTGATGCCGTTAACTTTCGCCACGGCCTCCTCCACGTCTTCAGCGCTCACAAACTCGATGTAGGCCACGCCCAGCAGCTTGGGCTTCGACGACCGCGAGAACCGCTGCAAGCTGGTCGGGATCAAAACACTGCGCCTGTTCTGTCAGTACGTTCCGCCACAAGAACGAAAGGTATCGCATACACATTATACGGCTTCAAGTAGTCCTCTAACTCCTCTTCGGTAGTGTGGTAGTCCAAATTGGTAATGTAGACCCGCGGCACCTTCACGGCGGGGGTGTTCTCGTTGTTGATAGAAACTGCACTCATTTTGTCGAACTCTGTCTCTAAAGAATGCGGTGGGAAGTTGAAAGAGTTGGTATCCACAAACTCGCTTTTGCACCCAGAAGGTCCTGCAGATGAGAGGAGAAATACTCCTGTACATAACCATCCTCTATGGGTATACCCACTGAAGATGACACTTCGAGTTTGAGGCAATGGATTGAGAAACTGGCTGGAAATGTAGCTGGAAAGCTTCTAAGACCGCTATCTCCGTATACCCTGCCATCTATGTTCGGCCATGTGAAACCCTACACGACTACCAATTCAATGAGCTTTATTCATGTCTGAAACCCTCACAACTATAACTATTAACAATATACAATATTAATGGCATCATCAATAGTCCGTTTAGGCCTTCTCAGCACGGGCAGCAGCCAAAGTCTTGGCGGTACCCTGCAAAGCGTATCTGTGGTTACGACGGAACTTGGCGTCAACACCCTTCAAGGAGGGGTGTCTGTAAGACTTAGGCTTCTTGATACCGTTCTTGTGGGCCTTCTTGGTCTGGTTGTGGGCTGTGTGGTTCTTGGACTTAGACATTCTGGATTGTTAGTACATGGTTCGGGAGTAGTGGACTGAAAAGGAACATTGCCACGGACTGAGCAGAAATGAGCCGCAAGAGGTATAACTGCGGTGGTAGAACGAGCCAGGACGCTCTGATTCAACGGTCTTCGTGGTTCCGGCTTATGCTTTGAGATTATCAAGAAAGCTATTAATCAGGACGAGTTATTGCATAGGTCAGTTCAACAGAAAGCAGTGACCTCCGCTGGTAGGTGCAATATTGACGGTCTTTGAAGCGGTCTTTTATCCTCTGAGCAGACTATCATTCTGCGGCTGCATTCAGCATGACGTTCCGACGGGCCTTTCGTGGGGATGGTCTGTACATACTTATTAACAAAGACTTTGCTGTATTAACAAGAGTAAGAGTTCAGTAATATGTAAAAAACTATACGCTGTCCAGGCGCGCACACAGGATCGCTGGGAAAAATTTTCAGAAAGTCGCACACGTGATTAGGGTACAAGCCCTAATCACGTGATGCCACAGATTGCGGCCCTTTTGCAGTTACTCAGTTGGTTTATCAATTGAAAGACGTGGATTATGGTACATAGAGAGATAAGAACTTACTCGGCTTCAGGCTGAGGCTGGGCCTTGGCCATGGTGGCGGCAGCAGCAGCAGCGGCGGCAGCAGCCACCTTCTCGGCCTCGGCCTTCTTGGCAATCTTAGCAAGAGATCTGTTAGACAAGACACCTCCACCCCAGTGTCTTCTGTTGTCTTCGTACTTCTCGATGAAGTTGGAGTTGACAGTAGACACCAACTTGGCCAACTCAGCCTCGTCGGCGGAGTGGACTTCGGTCAAAGCAGCGACAGCGGAAGTCTTCTGGTGGACCAAGGTTCCCAATCTAGCCTTACCCTTCACAATGGCGTAAGGAACACCCATCTTTCTGCACAAAGCAGGCAAGAAGATGACCAACTCGATCGGGTCGACGTCGTTGGCAATCAACACCAACTTGGCCTTCTTGTTCTCAATCAAGGACACAACGTGGTTCAAACCGTACTTGATCACCACGGGCTTGGGGGACACGTCCCTGGCAGTCTTGCCCTCGGCGATGGCCGCGGCCTCCTTGGTCAATCTCTCCTTCTTCTCCTCGGAGGTCTCGGGTCTGTACTTGTTGAACAACTTGAAGGCCTGGGTGGCGGTGTTCTTGTCCAAAGTGTGCTGGAACTGGGCAATGGCAGGGGGAACCTTCAATCTCAAGTTCAAGATCTTTCTCTGTCTCTGCAATCTGACGTACTCGGGCCATCTGACATGTCTGGTCAAGTCTCTCTTGGGCTGAACAGCCTGGCCGATGCCGTAGTTCTTCTTGGTGGTCTCGAACAAGGGGTTACCGGTGGAAGCCGGCTGGGCCTTGTTGGCTAAAGGGTTGGGGGCAACGTTCTTGGAAGGCTGTGTCATTAAGTCAGTTAGTTTCAACGTTCTCAGCAATGTCAACGAACAATTTTCAACTACCAAACTCTACAGTATCGCGAGATACTCAGCCTGTGCACCAAGAAGTGAAATTCACATTCTCAGTGGAGACCAGCGGTCCTAAAAGTGGAACACGAATCAGGACGTGGTCAACACATATACTTCAACGCCTGCGCCAGCGCAGGATTTGATTAAGTAAGTAAGAACGTGGTTTCACTCCCGGCGCACAACGAATAGAGGTTATGCAGGAGGTCCAGCGTCTTTCAAAAGATAAAACATACCATTTGTGTGGTGTTAGTGTGGTTGGTAGAGAAGAGAACACGGCGGAAAATTTTCACTGGTTTTATATGGGCGGGAGACCGGGATGGAAATTACGCGCGGGCGGACTGTTACGCGCAACGAAAGGCTGCAAATACCTCGGGCCAGATCTGGGGCAAACGGACGGCTTTTCCATTTGAAAGCGGCGAGGAGTGTTTGTAGATGATATGTGGCCTTTTGTAAACCTGTAGAGGCTGCTTTCGGCGTTTTATTGCTGGAATCGCTTGTTTCAGACGGGCCTTCTAGCTCTTGTGGGTCAGTAATTGAAACTTTTCACAGAACGTGCCTTTCCCGGCTTCAAGCACGGTCTCTTGCTCTGATCCACTCAACTTCCTCTGAGCGGCCAGAATCCCCCAGATACCGCCAAAAAGCGCTATCTCGAATCCACTGATACCAGGCGGAATTTCGGCCCGATGCGGAAACACTTCCTTTTTTCGTCCACTACTCGCACCCGTACAAAAGAAGGGCTCTCTAGTCATTTCTCCATATACGCAGCCATGCTCTTTGCCCTAGCTGCTCACGCCATGCAGGACTCCGGCGCCCCTTGGCGGGTGGCTGTTTCTGGCATTATGGGCTCCACTTCGTATGTATACGGATTTTCGCGATGGTTGGAGGCGTCAGATACGCCTAGATAGCATGGGGCTTGTGGTAGAAGATTGAAGCTGGCCCAAAGAGGAGGGTGTGCTGCTCTTTGTGGAACAGATGGTGGAAGAGGGTAACACGTGAATGCTTGAAGGGCAGCTAAGGTTTTTCTGCAGGCAAGGACTGCTATGTGGTGCTTCATACTAGGGGGTGTTTCATTTGCTGGGGCACCTTTTGAGGATGAGGTATTGGCGAGCCGGTGTTTTGAATGGCGGAAGTGCTAGTCTAGTTGGCGTCAGTGGAATTGCTGCGAGTCGATGGTATAAGCTTGTGGTATAAGCTTGTGGTATAAGCTTGTGGTATAAGCTTGTGGTATAAGTTGGTTCTACAGCTGTACTACAACTTGGTTCTACAACTTGGCTCTACAACTTGGTTCTACAACCTGGTACTAAAACTTGGTTCTAATACCTGGTTCTATTACCTGGTACTACAACCTGGCACCACAACCTGTTACAAGGTAAAACTTCTTGGTTCTGAAGATGGCCTACTCCGACATTTCTTCGTCAGCCCACCTTCCCATCACATCCAAGACAGTTCTTCCATGCTTTCTACTTGTCAGTATCTCTGGATCAGCACCTTTTTCTCGATACACACAGCACGTCAGCCTCGCAGTCTTTCTTCTCCTCTCCACGAAACTTAACCCCCACTTACCGTCATTCCATGTTTCGCCTTCCCGACATCGTCCTATACACCTACTAACCCCAGTCTCGCATGTTGGATTGTCCTTCTCATGCCCCAGCTCATCGAGCAATGGCGCCTCAAATCCGCCGACGGCATCGCTATCGGCTTCATCACCATCTGGTTCCTCGGTGACGTTTTCAACTTGATAGGTTCTTTATGGGCCCAATTACTTCCAGAAGTGATCTTCTTGGCCATCTGGTTCTGCATCGCTGACTCGTTGATGATCTTCTCTTACGTCTACTACACCCACTTCTATAAGAAGCATTCCGACAAGAAGACCAGGCGTGCAAGCCACGCCTCCCACACCTCCGACACCGCCCCTTTGCTCGAAAGAAGAAGATCGTCTACTCTCACTGACATCGCCTTGGAGCCGGAGTACCACAGCATCTTCACCAGGTACGTGTTGCCCATCTTGTTTGTGGTGGGCGCCGGTATGCTTGGCTACTTGCTTTCCGATGGCCACGACCCCAAGGAGGAAACCCCTGTTGACGGAGACATCAAATTGGGACCGCAGATTGTGGGTTACTTGTCTGCGTTCTTGTACTTGGGGGCCAGAATCCCGCAGATTGTACAGAACCACCAGAGAAAGTCCGTGGAGGGCTTGAGCTTGTTGTTCTTCTTGTTTTCCACCTTGGGTAACTTGACGTATGCTGGCCAGATCTTGTTCTACAGAAGTGATGCCAAATACGTGGTGTTGAACTTGAGCTGGTTGTTGGGGTCTTTGGGCACCATTCTCGAGGACAGCTTCATTTTCTTGCAGTTCTACATGTACAAGGACTACCATCACCACCACGGTGCCGTGGTGGAGTAAATGGCGGGCGTGTGGCTGGTTATTGCAAACTGCCAGTGTCATCATGTATTCGACAATTCAGTCAGACAGACACTTTCCTGATTTTGGTTTTGGTGAGCTGGTTGTTCTTTCATGAACGTTCGGGCGAATTGGGCGGATTCTCGACTTTTCGTATCTGATGCCAATGGCTAATAAAATCTCCCTAAGTCACTCTTTACATTACATAGTCATTTCCAAGTCCTTTGGTTTCTGACCCACTGTTTTCACCCTTAGCAAACTACTCTCTTCCTATCCAAAATACCAAGTTATTCATGCAAATACGGAATGATCGCCTCTATAGTAGCATGCCTTATCTCATATAATTTCTCTAATTGTGGTCCATTTTCAGCAAAATGCTGCAAAAATATCGAAAATTTAGGCTGCAAAAAGTACCATATCAATTATCATTCTCAAAACATAATCTTTCTCAATAAATACTCCATCAATATGTAAACTGGAAGTCCAAGCGCTTATTTCCCCGGTCGGTTGTCTCCCTATGATAGTTCTCCTGCTGCTCAGGAGTTAACTTGGCCCAAGCTGCCGCCTTCTGCTTGTTTCTGTAGATGTAGTAGTACCTCGCCAAAATACAGGCAGCGAGGGCCCCAAACGCAATCCCGATCAAAATCTCGTTTCCTCTGTGGTAGAGTGGCTTGTCCTTATCCTGGTATATGTTGGCGGATATAATAGCCGCTACCTGCGACAGGATGTTGACCACAGCAGCAGAAACAGCCCGTGTTCTGACAGTATTGGAATTGGCAGAACACCACGAAATCGAAAGCGCCCAGATGGGCGCGTGGCCCAAAAGAACCGTTAGCAAGCCAAAGGTGCCCCAGGGGTCCTTCAAAGCGCCAGGCCAGTACCGAAGCGGGAACAAGCCCGAAAGAACCCAGATAGGCGCGGTGGCTATAATCAAGGCACGGGTGTTCCACTTCTCTGAGAGCCAGCCCATTACCAACATGGCGGTGATACTGATGAAGTTGAAGGGGATGGAGAGGAGGTTCGTCTTTATAGTGGAGAAGCCGAGTTGGCGCAACGTGAGCGTCAAGTATGTGTTGGTGGGGGTGGTGTTCACGTCTGCAAGCAAACGAACAACGTAGATGGGAAGAAGGTCGTAGTCGAAAAGGACCACAACCAACTCTTTGAGAGAAACTGGCTGTCTGTTGTTCATGTCGCCCTTTGTGGGGTCGTCACGCAAGATCTTGTTGACGAGAATGCGTTCCTCTCTATCGGTGTACCAGCCCTTTTTCCGGTACCAGGTTCTGGTCTGGGTGACGGAAGGAGGCATTTTGAAGAAGGAGATGACGCCTATGAGAAGCGTGAAAAGACCTTCTATCAAGAACAACCAGCGCCAGCCGGCGTTGATGGAGGGAGTTTTGATGTTCAAAAGAGCGGCTCCCAACAAGGCGGAAAGCACGCTGGTCAGCGCATTGGAGATGTAGAAGAGCGATAACCTGAACGGAAGCTCCAGCGTGGTGTAGAAGTAGGACTGCCAGAGACAGAAGTCGGCGATAAAGGCGCCCTCCCAAAGGCCGACGAGCGCTCTGGTGACCAAGAAGGACGCTCTGCCCTTCAATGCCACCTGGGAAAGAGAGACGATGGACCACACGCACATCTGGATGGGGATCCAGACGTCGGAGCCAAGCTTCTTCGAGATCAACTGGAACGGAAGCTCGGCCGCAAGAAAACACACTAGGTTGATGGTGTTTCCCAAGTTGTAGTCGTTGGTGGTGAGCTTCAAGTCCTGCAACATGGTGTCGGAGACCGCCTGCTTGATGTTGTATCTGTCGAAGTTGAGGGCGGTGAACATCACGAAGCCCCAGAACGTCACGTACCAGTCGTTTTTCCAGAGAATCTTCTTCTCCTCCTCTGGCGTCCACGTCAAGTCCGCGTCCACATGGTGGCGGCACTCGTAGTTGGTCTTCTCGTAGAGCTCTGTGTAGTACTTGAAGAGCACAGGGTCCTGGAAGACGTGCTGGTAGGAGTCTGAGGAGGTGGACGACTCCAAGTCGTAAACCTGGTCAACGACCGGCTGCTTCTCCAGCTTGTTAGAACCAAAACCAAGCGCCATTAGACCGTAACTTCAGCTGGGAAGACCCTTCCATTATATACTTTCAAGAAGGGCCTGATTTGCGGTTGCAGCCAAGGGCTCGGTGCAGGACTATGGCGCGAGATGGCGCAATAGAAATGTGGCTGCGAAATCGGCTAGTGCTTCGGCTGGAAAAGTGCCGGAGAATTCCGGGCCGCATTCAGCAAGTGGAGGCGCAAGCGGCGTTTGCAACCACCGTACGGCGGCAATAGGATGGGGGACTGGAAGAGGAAGGAGCAGGGCTGCGGTTATCGGGTTTACTGTGTTAGTGTGAGGTGCCAATAAGAAATGTGGGAAGGAGGCACGTGGAACAGAGTAGGAGGTGTGTTGGCACGGCAATGCGCCTTTATTGCGCTTTGGGTGGCAGTGCTGAGGAATTGCGCTTGCACTCCGTTTAATTGTGTAATAGGGACGAGAATAGCCGGAGTTATCCGTGACGGCAAGGTAAGATGACTAAAGAATTAATAAAGAATTCAGAAATGCAAATAAATTCCGATTTTGGGAGAAAACTGCGGCCATGAGTCTGGCAGAAACGATCACACATAGAGGAGACTGTGCTCTTAAAATGGCTATTTTCCCTTCAAACCCAATAAATGTGGAATACAAAGCGTGCATTGGGGTTTTCATTGTATGTAGACCTATCCCATCTGTCCCTAGCACATTACAAGTAGCACGTACGTTAACATTCATTCATAGCTCTTCAAGGATCTCCAGAAGAATCCCGGCTTCCTCTTAAGGGTCATTGAGGAATCCTTCCCACCAACACGCCAGAATCTGCGTCTTTATCCAACATGCAGAAGAGCTTCAATGCGGAATGGAGCTTTTGGCACTCAAAAACTATAGTATTGAATGCCTTCATCACTCAAAAACTATAGTATCAAGTGCCTTCCTCACTCAAACTTTAGGATTCAAAGCCCTCCTCACTCAAACTTAGTACTCAAAGCGTTACAACCACACCAGCTCTCAAAAAGACTTCATCTTTCAATTTTCCTCTCAAGCCAGGCCTCTCTTAAGCCAATCGTGGCTGTACCACTCCCTAGTCAAAGCCGTCGTCAATTTCAAACTCGCCCACCCGGAACTTCACCTTAGCCTGCTTTCCATAATCCGTTATATCATGGTAATCCTTCACTCTCTGGCGAACATAATCTGTGCCTATCACAGGCTGGATTTCCCGATATAGCCCCAACTTCTTGAGCACTGGCGACGGAGCTATTTGAATCACTGCCTTATCGCCCGGCCGAACAAAGTAGAAGGTTCCTATCCTTGGGGCGTCCACCTGGTCTGGCGGAGGCCTAACTACCCGGTGAATGGTCAGCTTGAAGTAGCCTCCACTCCAGAAGGAAAGCGTATCGCCAACGTTGCAAATAAGGCCTCCTGGAACTGGCTTCACGTACTTCCATTCGCCACTGGCTGTCTTCAACTGCAACCCAGCAACAACCTGGTTATAAAGAAGGGTCAAGCTGCCAAAATCCGTATGTCCTCTAGCCCATATGTTCTCCACTTTGGCGTCGTCTTCCTCCGACCTGGGATGGTACCGCATATACCGAAGCTGGTCGTCGCTGGGATCATCGTAGAGGTGCTTGTCCACGAAGTAGTCCTCTTCCAACTCCAAGATCAAAGCGAAAAGCACCAAAAGCTTGCGGGCCACCTCGTAGGCCTTTCTGGAGAGATCCTCAAGCTCTGCTCTATACTCTTTGATAAAGCGCTGCTTGAAATACAGATCGAAGTGGCCATGCTGGGTGAATTTCGCAATGTTCAACGTCTCGGTATTATCCACCACGGTTGTGCCAAAAATGGTCTTCTTTCCACGCACCTTATACCCGAAGTAGTCGCCCTTCTCAAACTGGCATTCGTGGGCCAGTTTCTCTTCCTCGGTATAGTTTTCGAAGAAGTGCCTTCCTAAGCTGAATTGGCGGTCAATGTCTTCCTGCGACACGCCAGTCCCCACAACAGCCCAGAACCCGTCCTTGTTCACGGCTTCTTTGAGTTCGTCTGCCAACTCCTGTTTTCCTCCTGGCTGGTCAAACTTCGATAAATCCACTACGGTCAAATCGGCCCAATCAAGCGGGTAAGACGTCTCTGCAGGCGAAACCCACGGTTTGGGCTTCAGCTCGTAGTCTGACGTCATTGCAGTAATAATGTTTAGAATTGAGTCCCAAAATACCCCCTTGAAAAGCTGTCAAAATGTACTGTCCTCGTATATATTGTGGTGGCGCGATTGCGAAATATTTGCAACATAGACTGCAAAATTTAAATTGCGACCCGACCCGACCCGATCCGAAGATTATGCAATAGCACTTTAAAAGTGCCAAAGGCCAAATTAGTGGAAGCCAGCTATGCAGAAAACAATAGCGGTGATTCAAAGGGAATTAGTGCTTATGGTGGGCCAAAAATGGCCGCCTCTTTAGGAATGTAGCATGGGCGCTATTATATGCGTGGGACAGAAAACACGATGCTTCATGTATGGAGACCGGCTTAGCTTTCTATTGCTGCAACATAGCCGAGATCTCGCCAAAAGCCTTCCAGCTTATCACTTCAGTGGGGTTGGAAAGGTTGGTCTGCTTATATTCATCAGGCGGTCAATCCTGTATATGCCCTTACTAAGGCATTGCCGTACACAGCGAATAAGCTGGTTTGCCGTTCTTTTAATATATTACCATTTATTTACACATACTGCTCTTAAGCTTCATTGGAGCCTATTTTTAAGGATCCACCTCAACACTGGCCGTGGCCCAAAGACCTTTTTTCATCTCCTCAGATAGCATAATTGAAGTCGGATGGGAAGAAGTCCGACAATCCCCAGTTAGTATTCAACAAATCGTTATATTCCGGCGTGGCTGGGAAGGTTTGTGTGTGGTTGGGCTCGTGGTGCACCAGCACCACGGACTCGGCGTCCATTTTCCACCCGTGGATCTGTAGCATGAAATTGTCCCTCTGAATGGAATCCACTAACTTGACATCGAGCGGATTGGCATCTGCCAAGTTCGTTGGCGTCATGGGTACGCTGTCTTCGTCTTCGTCAGACGGAAGGGACGTGGTGGTCTTTGTGAAGGCGCCATCGAGCTCTTTATATTGGGTGACGGTGAAATTGAAGGCGGCGCTTTTGGCAGCATGGTCATCGGCCAAATACTGGTCGCTTCTGTCCAAAAAGTCGTAGCCGGAAGCATGGGCCTTTCTGCACTTCCACGCAAAAATGTATCTCGTCCCAAGACACCGAAGCATCCGCAAAATCAGCCTAGTGTGTTCGTAGATGGTTTTGACGAACTTCTGGAGAACACCATACAACAAGTTGAAAAGCGGATCCTCGCGGTCGAGGAACTTCATGGAGCAAACCAGCCGGATACACAAGCCCAAACTGACAATGCCTAGCTGGTGGCCATACAGCCCAGCAATGGGGCTCATTATCAACAGAAATGCCAGGCCAAAGAAGGCATCACAGTGGTCGAACAACTTTCCTCCGAGAGGTCGTAACTCGCTGAAGAGAATCACCAACAGCTTCCTCAAGAAGAAGTGGTCAAGATTAGTCTCGCCCTTCTTTTCGTACACTAAATGAAGGAAGTGGTACAAATAGGCGGTGAAGGTCTTGATTTGGTAGTAGGTCCGGAACTTGAACACCTTCAAAAAGGCGTCTCCCGCGGTTGGACGCGTGATGTAGTCTTTGGCCCTTCCAAACGTCTTGAGGGTGAACGTTTCCAACGACGTCAATGCCAGTAGAAGGTCGTTGACCCTGATCTTGGTGTTGACGTCCACAACGTAGCCGAGAAGCTGCGACGTCAACGGGTATACGGTGCTCAAGATCTCGAACGACTTTACAACGTCTCTTTCGACGGTGGCTCTGACGGCGTTGGACTCGTCCACATAATACGGAAGTTTGGTATCGTAATCCGACAGCCTTATGCTGATGGTGCTAGGACATTCGAGCGACAGGAGACGGTCGCTGTACAAGACGAAGAACCAGATTTTTCTTTTCAAGTGCTTGATGGCCTCCGAGGCGGTAGAATCGGGGTAGTAGTCGGGGTCTCTGTTGAGGCCCAAGGAACACGCCGTTTGGATGAGTATAGCCAAGCCCATTTGCAGTTCGTTTCCGTTGGTATCGTGACCGTACTCGGGGTAGTATTCTTTGCAGATATGCATCAAGATCATCGCCTGGAGAACAGTCAAGGAGTTGATTTTGACGAAGTCGAATTCCTTCAAACACCGCGTGGCTAGCTTCATGCAATCCAACGGAATGGGGAAACTCAACAACGGCTCTGTTAGAAAAAGAGCGGCGTTCTTCTGCACGTTGTTGGTGAAAAGAGAGACATGGGCAAGCCTGAGAATAAGAACAAGTATCGCTAGAACTGCGATATCAATTTTGTTGGAGAACTTAACCTTTATTCCCGCAGGAGTGTATTGGACTATGCGGTTGATATCACTGAGGAGCTGGGTTTCGTCCACGATGGGGAAGAACAGGTAAATGTTGGTGAAAAAGACCTCAAGCAACCCAAAAAGGAAGTCTTTTGGAGGAAGAAGTTTTGCAGCCGCTATTTCAAGCGGATCGCCATCGCTATAAACCTGGGAAATGGCGTAGCCGAGGTGAAGGCCGTAACCGGAGATGGCCCGGTTCACGTCCGGCAAATTGGGCTGGGTGTGGTAGTTTTCGGTGTAGGGCACGTAATTGTCTCCGTAGCGGGTCCTGACCAGGTCCACGAGGTCTGAGCTTACGGTTTTGGCGTCACGTAAGCACCCCGCGTTGATAGAGTTGAAATTGAACGGCTTCTGTTTCTTGGCCTTGGAGTTCCAAAAAAGAGCTGCGCCAGGGTCCCGTCTCCCCACCGAGAGCAAATGCACCACCTTAAGGGCGTACACGTCGGCCTTGGTGCCGGTATCGACGTCGTAATGGAAGTTGAAAACGTCTTCCGACAGACATATGGGGTTCAAGCCAACGGGATCGGCAGAGCCCAGAAACGACGGTCTTCCGCTAAGCGTGGTCACCGACAGAGGCATCGCATATATGTTATTGGGAGGTGTAGGTTCCTGGGCGACGCCGGTCTCCTCTAGCTCCTTCAATTTTTGCTTGAGCATTCTGAGCTCGTTGTAGAGCGCCTGATGCTCGGTCTCCTCCAATCTGTGGCCGGGGCCGTACTCAAACGGTGGCAGGTCATTGTTGGAGTCTTTGGAGAAGCTGTAGTGGCACTCCTGGGGAGTTCCGGCTTTGGCACAAGCCGAGCACGGCATTCCGCGGTCACATTTGGTCTTTTTGACCCGGCAGGCCCTACAGACTATTGTCTGTCTGTTACGCTTGCGAAAGGACATGGGCTTGCAATTAGGTGGTGGCAGCAGCTTTTATGCTATCCCGGAGCTACCGGAGGTTGCGGATGTCGCTGGAGATAGGCTGTATGCAGGCCCAGATCTGGAGGCCGATTGCCGGAAAGGGCCCGAGACGCACGATATACGGGCCGTTTTCTGTCAAGCAGGGAGGGGAGACGTGTGGGATAAGTAGCCTTTAGTGTAGGAGGAATAGCGTGTGGTTTAGGTGAAAAAGCGTGTGGTTTTATGGAAGGGAGAAGTAGGGAATGGAGATGCGAGGAAAGCGAGGTGAAATGTGCGGAAGAAAGGGAAGGACGGCGGAAAAAGAGGGGGGAGACGGGGAACTTGTCATGAATGACGGAAAGGCAATTGTAGTGTGAAATGTCTTTGAGAGTGGTATTCTGATTTGACTAAAATACCGGTATTTGGCTGGCTTATACGAATTGAAGGGTCTAGCTATAAGCTGCAAAAAACGCGAGTCGCGAATTTGTATGACGGAAGGGTATTCGAATACGAAAACCCGCTAAAAAGACGTTTGGTAGGAGCCAGAATGATAGTAGTGCCCCAGTTCTCACATAGACTCCATCTTTCTTTCCGCCGTCTGGATGTTCTTGCAACCCACCCGTATCTGAAGCCGGCTTCGTCTCAGAACCCCACGCCGAACTCACGCAACTTCAAAAACATCACCTCGCCCGTGGAATCCGCTCTGGAGACCACAAGCTCGTTCCGCAACATTATCTTGACAATGTACTCGTCGGGGCCCGGCGTGTGCTCCGTCCAGGGATCGTCGCCGCGAGAAATGTGCCTCACTAGTCTTTCCACTAGCTTGTCTATCAACTTGTAGATGGCCACGACGTTTTCCTTGACGTCGTTTTCATCGAGGTTGCTTTCGTTTTTCCAGTCCAGAAACGCCGTGAACTTCATCACCACACGCTTCAAATGTGACGCGAGCGACTTTTGAACCCGGGCTGCCTCCGCAAGCTGCTCGTCAATAGCGCGTATACTCTCGTCTAGAGTGAGCGGGTTGGTGTTTAGCACTGTCCTCTTTTTGACCAATTCCTCGAGTTTCTGGGGATTCGACGCCAACTTCTCCTCTGCCAGAAGGACGATTTCCCTGTAGTCGCTGATTAGAGCGTCCGTGGAGGAGGCAGCTTCGACGTGAGCATCTCGGGAGGCCCCGAGCCATTCTGACGCGTCCTTGTGTTCTTTGACGAGATCGTTGGTGATTTTGGACGCCGATGCTATCCCTATGGAGTCGTTCTTGTCGTTGGTGTAGGCTAGTCTCTTGTACGTGTCGTAGAGCGCCAAAACGCGTCTTTTGGAGTCGAGAGCCGGTTTCTGGGCCTCATTTTCGGCCCTGGTCTTCGCGATGTGCTCTTCGAGTTTCTTTATGGCGTTGTCGGCTTGGGCTAGAAACGTCTTTGTTGTGGATATGTTGTTTTCCAATTGATTCAAGTAGTTCAATTGAATGGTGTTAGAGAGCCTGGATTTGGCTGGAATGGGTGTTGTTTCACGCTTGGCTAGGAGCCGTTTTATGGCTTCGCTCTTCGTTTCTGCCATGGCAAATTGGGTGTTTTTGGCTTGTTATCGATGCTATATGATGGATGTTCTATGAAGCCTTTTTTCGCAGGCAAAATGAGAATAGTGAGGTGAAAAACTACCGAAAATCACTGAAAATTCACACTAAAACTAGGTAAAAAATTGGGAGTATCGACACCTAGCCACCAAAAACGCCCGAAATCGACCGGAAAACCCCCAGAAAACACTTCAAACCACAAATTTCACTCCAATGTCGTCCATCTCCCAAGCCGCGCTTCTGAGCCTAGACGAGGCGTCTAGAAAAGACATAATGCAGTTCGTGGAGTCGGAAAACTCCAAATCGAAGGTCCAGATGTCCATCCACAATTTCACGGACATGTGCTTCAAAAAGTGCAACGCCAACAGACCCATCGCTTCCGGCACTTTGGACAGCTCCGAGGAGCAGTGTTTGACCAACTGCTTGAACCGGTTCTTGGACACTAATATCAAGGTGGTCCAGGCTTTGCAGGGGGGCCAGCGGTAGAGGGCGGTAATATTCGCATAACTGTATATACAATGATCCAAGAGATGTAGGAGGAAAGAATGCGTGAATGGGAGAAGGTGCTAGAGTATACGAGAAGAGGAAGGTGGTAGAGTATAAGAGAAGAGGAAGGTGGTGGTGTATACGAGACCAGATGGGAATAGAGATCAAGAGAAAGTTGAACATGCTACATTGTATTGGAGAAGACTGGAATATCTATACAATGCCACGACATGGCCCTCAAGAGCACTGTATCTCTGGACGAGAGACCAACACCATTACGTAGACAGAGACGACGCTGGATATCTTACGAAGAGCGACCATAACAACTATATACATAACGGAGAAATAATCCACGAAGAGCCACCTTCTATAACAACTATATACATTTTAGAGAAAGACTCTTCACCACCGTCATTCTCATCACCGAAGTCGCACTCCAGGATGCTTTTTCTGTATTACTTCGATATCCAGATCAAGCAGTTCCTCTGCATTTGGACCTATTTGGCGCAAAATGTTTCTTAGGACGCTGACATTTCTCAAAACCACCTCAGAGACGCCGTTTGTTCTCGAAAAGACGGCCCAACATCCCAAGAAGTCGTACTTGTAGTTTTCGATAAGGCCGGAAGCGCTGGGGTCGTCGAGGTTCTCGAAAACGCTCAAAATGGTGCACTGAACATCCAAACAGCGCTCCGCTAGGCCCTTTTTTGCGCCCGAAATGAGCGGATCCACGATGATCTGGCTAAGAGCGCTGTTCACACGTGAAAAACAGACCAAGATTCCCGGACCCAAATGCTTTCTGATGATGTGATCGAGCTGGTCCAAGAGAAAATGCACTATGGCCATTATCTGTTCGTCGTAGATGCTATTCTTCATATGGGCGATAGAGGTGAGGAGGTTTGCTGTGACCACGTCGCCATACTCCACGTTGTTATCCTTACCCTCCTTTAGTTCCAACAACTGGTAGAGGGTAGGATATGCGAATTCTAAAAGGAGCTTGGATTGGTCTGGTGGGGTTAGCAGGGGAATAAACGATAAGCACGATTTGGTGGAGATGGTGAAAAGACCCAATAAGCCGCTGCGGACCAAGACGTGGCTATTCTGCTTGTTTCTCAAGTTCGGTAACTCTAGGAAGCGACTCAAGAGCAAACATCCCTGGGCTTTGAATAGAGGCTCGTGGTCGTCTAGAACATTGAGAATAAACGAGGTTATCAAAGGCCAATAAGTGTCCAATTGGTCGTTGTTTTTGGAGATGCAAATGAGATACCATACCATAGAAAGAGACGTTATATCCGTGGAATGCTTCCACTTTTGTCTCAGGTCTTCTTCGGAGATGTTTTCGTTAATTCCAGAAAAGCCCAATCTGGGACGCAATCCGCCATTGAGGAGCCCAGCAGACTTGCCCTTTGAAAGAGAATAGCCTGCGGAGGATAATTTGGGATTGGAAAGAGACAAGCTGGCGGGCGCGTCTGGCAGAAGAGCAAGAAGCCGCGGCTTGAGGAGCTCAATGAAGCTGGAGTTGACGTCTTTTGCAAATTTGAGGACTTCGGGTGTATTTAGGCAAGCATTGGCGATTTCTGACGTTATAGACGAGGTCCATGGAAGATTGGGGTTTATGTGGTAGGACAATGCCACCAAAAGGACCAAAATGCGCTGTTCCGAGGAGTCTTCGCGAAGGACCGATTTATGGATAATGGCACGTAGAAGACGCAATTTGTAGTAGAAGTGTTCATTTTGGCCGGGTTTCAACCAATCCCAGTCTTGATGGGACGGTGTGAGGCTTGGAAGAAATGCAGCGGAGATTTGGTCAATTTCGTGGATGTTGAGATCCAGCAATTCGACGAAAGCCTCTATATGAAGCCATATTTGGTTCGGTTTGCCTGGGGAGGAGGTTTTCTCCAAAAAAGAGACGATTTCCGTGGTTGATAGCAGGGTATAAGAGGGCAGTGATATTATCGAAGAAAGCTGATCCTGCGAAAGAGGTTTTGAGGAAAGCTTCTCTTTGGTGAGATCCGACGGTATATCAGGGCCATGGTCCCAATCGATCATGTTGGAGAAGGGCGGAGTTGGAGTTTGCACTTAAAGCAGTGGAGTATAGAGTATACGCACTATAAAAAGCGTTAAGAGTATACGCACTAGAAAAGGCGGTAAGTATAAAGAGTATACGCACTATAAAAAGGCAGTTTTAAACAGTATACCCGCACCGTTATAAGCTCTTCTTAAAGAGGAAGTTTACACCTTAACGAAGACAATTGCGATTAACAGTACAGTTCGGGAGCTTCGAAAGTGGGTTAACTTGCACTAAAGCCATACATTCTCGCAGCAGTAAGGTCTAAGCACGGCAGATTCTAACTGTGTTCTGCAATTGAGTGGTTGATTGACCAATTGAATGTTAAGTGACGAGCCAGGCCTTGAGAACTGTCGTTTTCACTGTTTTGGAAGGACTTCATAGTGCTGGAAAGCTCCTGAGCTACGGCATCAAGAAGCAGCAAAGCTACGGTCAAGAGAAACGGAACCATCTTCATTTTGAGGACAGCGAAACTGCTAAGACAGCCGATCCACGGTCCTCACCAAGACTAGGTTCTTAGCCATACGGATCCGGCGTGTATCATAGAAACACAGCTTGAAACCACTGGCTAGTCAAACTACCATCATCTCCATATAGCTGGATCTGAAAAGCGCCAAAAGAATAGGCCCATCCTCGCAATCTATCAACCTATCGAGCTCAAGGAACCCCCACGAACCCTCCACCATGCTCAAACACACCAGACGCTTTCTCTCATTTCACAGGGCGCTCTCAACCAGCCCCCGTCTTCCGATTGTCATCTCAGAAGAGGTCCAACAGGCTCTAAACGATAAAATCACCCCGGTGGTCTCTCTAGAGTCCACCATCATCACACATGGCCTTCCTTACCCCGAAAACCTCTCCATGGCCACAGAAGTGGAGACCCTCATCAGAGACCTGGGCGCGGTGCCTGCCACCTGCGCTTTCATAGGCGGCGTTCCTTATGTGGGGCTCAGCGACCGCCAATTGGCCCATCTTGCCGAGTCTGCTACCCAGAAAACTGCCAATAAGGTCTCCAGAAGAGATATAGGCTACACGTTGGCCTCTAAGTCGTTGGGCGGAACCACCATCTCCCTGACTATGATCTTGTCGCATTTGGCAGGTATAAAGGTGTTTGCTACCGGCGGCTTGGGCGGCGTCCACAAAGATGGCCAGTATACCATGGACGTCAGTGCCGATTTGACGGAGTTGGGCCGAACCCCGGTCTCCGTGGTGTGCGCAGGCCCCAAGAGCATCTTGGATATCGGCCTTACCATGGAGTACTTGGAGACCCAGGGCGTTTTCGTGGGCACCTATAACGACAATGGACGCACGGGGGTGCAAGTTCCCGGGTTCTACTGCCGCAGCTCTGGCGTCTTGTCGCCCTATACGTTCTCGTCGTTTTCCGAGGCCGCCTCCATCGTCCACCAATCTACTAATGTGATGGGGTTGAATTCGGGAAACCTTTTGTGTATCCCGCCCCCAGAGGAAAGTGCTTTGGATTCTGAGTTTATTGATGAAATCATCGCCAACGCCAATGAGGAGGCCAATTCAAGGGGAATCTCCGGCAAGGAGTTGACGCCGTTTCTCCTCGGCAAAATCGCAAAAGATACCGGCGGCAGGTCCGTCGAATGCAACGTCAAGTTTGTGTTGAATAATGTCAAATGTGCTTCTGAAATCGCAAAGGAGCTCTTGAGGCTAGAGAAGGGCGAGAGCGAAGAAGTCGGTTCTGGCAAAGAGGTCAGTTTTAGTGAAGTCAGTTCTGGTGAAGAGATCAGCTCTGACGAAAAGGGCCAACGGAAAACGGCTTTTCAACCCTCAACCAGGGTGCTTCCAAAGGAACAGATACCGGCCAAAAACACCGACCCTTCAACCGGAAAAGCTAAATCTGCACCCTCGTCGTTGGTGCACCCCAATAGAGCCAATACCGTCGTCATAGGCTCCCTTGCGCTCGACACCATCAGCACCATAGCTGGAAACACGTTTATGGGGGACTCCAATCCCGGCACCGTCAAAAGCTCAATCGGCGGAGTGGGCTATAACGTTTCGCTAGCCCACAGCTTTTCCTTGCAGTCTTTGGGGAGCTCTTCTTCTTGCCGATTGGTATCTGCGGTTGCAGACGACTTTGGCGGTAGGAACATCCTTTCCCAGTTGAAAAGTGGCGGCGTTGATACCACAGGAATAGCCGTCTTTCCTGCCGATGAGGCCCGAACAGCACAGTACAATTCTACCCATGGCAATAATGGAGATTTGCTTTTGGCGGTGGCCGATATGTCCATTGTGGAGCTGGCAATGCTTACTGACCATATAAAGAGCGAGTTGGAAAGAGCCCAGCCCCAACAGGTGGTCATGGACTGCAACTTGTCGCCCTCTATTCTAAGTGAGGTTTTGGACTTTGTGCAGCAGAAATGGGGCAACAATACTACGGTGGTGGTAGAGCCTACTTCGGCTCCTAAGGCTGCAAGACTAGGCCATATAAACTCCAGACTATTGCAGGTTTTTCCCAATAACCTTGTTCAGCTTATCACGCCTACAATCGAGGAGCTTGGCGTGGTCTATTCCAGCTTCAGTGAACGAGAGCTCTTTGATGATTATGACCTATGGTTTCCGGTCTTGGACTCGCTTGGCGTGAATACTGAGTTCAGGGAAAGGTTGGTGCTGCTTTCCAGAAAGAAGGAATACCGAGTTTTGCAGAAGTTGGCCGACCACGGTGTTCTACAGCAGTCGTTTCAACTTCTTCCTTATATTCCCAATATTTTGGTTAAAATGGGGTCCCTGGGGGTTCTTTACATCGGAATTTCTACCAGTATTACCGATTACGAGTCTCTACCAACGACATCCCCATACAGACCGCAGTTCACGATTCTTTCAAAGGGCACCAAGTTCTACGACGACGGCGTCAACAAGCAGATGGGGCTTGTGGTGCAATACTTTCCCATTCCAGTGGAAAACGAGGGCATCACCGTGGCCAACGTGACCGGAGCTGGAGACTCGTTTTTGGGGTATTTATCGGCAAGATTGGCCGTGGAAAAGGAGTGGTTGAATAGCGAGATCGATACCGTTGAGGAGGAATGGGGAAAATGGGAGAGCATCCATAGGGCGCAGGTGGCTAGTGGCTTGTCTATAAGGGGAGAAACGGCCGTGAGTGACCAGATCAAGAATATTTGAAAGAGAGCCAGTCTGGGTGATTTGAAGAAGCGAAAAATGAAGGTTTTGGAGTGCTGAAATGACGGTTTCTCCTAAACTTACAGGGCAGAGGAACCAGGATCGCTAGAAGTGACCTTATATGGGGACTGGATCTTTTCGATGTTAAACATACTCTGTGTAGCTGTAATAACGAAGATACGACCTTTAGCAGGGCCCAAATGGGAAAGTACTCGCATGGCACTCTCCGTTAGGTTTTACACCTTTTGTACTTTTCCAAAAGGTAGTGCAATTAGCTGCAAACGGAAATTTCTCAGTGACAGAAAACGTTTTCCACTTACACTTCCCAAAATGTTCAGGTTTTTCACCCACGCGGCCCGGGCCGGATCCCGTGGCCAGTTCCGGGTGTATAGCAGCGCCAGAACGTTTCCTCGGACCTTCAAGTCCGGCGCCGCTCTTTTGGGCGCCGGCTTGGTGTTTTCTGCTTCGACTATTAGACTGGAGAAGAGGACGGAATTGACAGCTAACGCCGACAACACAGTGACGGTTGACCTGTCAATCTCGCCGTTTCCTGTCAAGATCAATCTGATAGAACATTCCAATATTGTTGAAAACTACACTTTGCTCGGATACGGCGTTAGAAGCGTGACGTTTTTGGGGTTCAAAGTGTACGGAATTGGCGTCTACATCTGCAACAACGACGTGAAGAAAGCGAAGGAAATACTTTCAGAGAAGTACTTGGCGTCGTTTGGTACGGAAAACCACTCCTTGGGCGAATTGCTCAACAATAAGGAGGTTTCTCCCGTGCTCATCAACAAGTTGCTTGAGAATAACGTGCGGTTCCTCATCCGCATCTCGCCTGTCAGAAACACCGATTTCAACCACATGAAAGACGGGTTGGTGAAGTCGATTCTTGCCAGCGAAAAAGCGAAGCAATTGCGTGAAATCGTCAGTTCTGGGTTGGAGGAGTTGAGAGACGTTTTCCAGAAGACCAAGGGCTCTGTTCCCAAAGACCATTTGCTCTGGATGGAGGTTTTGGACGGCGGAAAGTTGCGGGTATCTTATGAGAACACGGCGTCTGCTTCGGCTTCTATTCGGGAGTTGGGAACGGTGAATGAGCCGGCCATTTCGAACATCTTGATGTTGCAGTATTTGAGCGGCGCGAAGCCGTTGTCTGAGCCGTTGAGAAAGAGCTGCGTGGACGGAATAGTGGGGTTGTGAACGTAGCCTATGTACATATGATTATATGATGCTGGAGAGAGAGGGAGGCAGGTGGGATGTAGGCTGCATTTGTAGAACACCCACGGATATCTTGAGGAGAAGAACGTTAGAGAAAGGGCATATGAATGAATACTGAGAAAGGCACTAATGAATGTATACTGAGAAAGCATATGAACGATACTGAGGAAGACACTTATTAGTGTATACTGAGAAAGGCATTAGTGAATGTATACTGAGAGAGACACTTATGAATGTATACTGAGAAAGGCACCGGTGAATGTATACTGAGAAATAGCATATTAATGCAGAGATATCCCCTTTGGTGTATAGGTAAAGCTTCCCGTGAGCCTGGACGATGAAAAGAACAGATGTTTTCGGCCTACGCCAGCCAAGGAGCGGAAATCCATATACGACTGTCTTACTGGTGCCTTTTGCCTTTCAAAGAGTTCTGAAAAGAATCTTGAGCGTTAGTCGCCCAGCTGCAACCGTCAGGCTGTAGAATTTCAGGTAGACTGAAAACCCCTGGACTGGCCACCAGAGCCAGACGATCTCCAGAATATGGTTCTAGACGGTATCCAGATCGGTGATTTTCGCTAGGTGAAGTTAGTAAAGAAGCCGATGGCTGAATACGTGCCATAAGAGGATACAGTGGAGGATTTTCTGAAATGGTGCTTCTATTAGAAGATCGCTGACTACCACTAGGTAGTTAATAGGTGTAGCAAATGTAAGGGCACTTCTTCGGGCGGCTGCAAATAAAAGAGTGCTTGTTGAGCGGCTGCAAAATGAAGCGGTTTCTTTGGGAGGCTGCAATTTGGGGTGGTTTCTTTGGGAGGCTGCACATATAGAACCTTCGTTGGGCAGTAAGTCCGAAAAACGATCTTAGACGGCTGCAAAACCGTTACTTAACAACTCCCCACCGTTACGACCAATTCATTCCCACAATAACCAATTTTCCTGCTCAATAATAGAACTATCTGCATTTAACTAGTATGTTCAATGTTATACGGCGAAATCCACAGGCGAAATGCCGCCAATATCACATTGAAGTCATTGCAACATCAAAAGGGAGAACCACAACACCCACCATATGATCTTCAAATCAGGCCACATGCCGCCGATGCATGCTCCCGGAATTTTCACTATTCTCCAATATCTCGCTTTCATCTTCGACCAATGGTCCATTCTACAATCTCTTTCCATTTTCTCTTGTCCTACACCGTCTCGATTAATATCTGTATACAACTATCTTACATAATGATAGACTCGTGCTCGACGTTGGCGGAGATGGACTTGTGAGGCAACACCTTGGCACCGTTGACGTAGATCTCGTTCTTGACCTCCACATCGTCACCCAAAACGGTGACACCCTCGGTTCTGGCCCACTTACCGATTCTGGAGTTCCAGCCCACAATGGTGGACTTGACCCAAGCGTGGTCCTTCACCTCGGAGTTGGCCAACAACACGGATCTCTGGATTCTGGCACCCTCACCAATCACCACGTTGGGGCCGATGGTCACGTTGGGACCAATCAAAGCCGAGGGGTGGATCTTGGCAGACGGGTCGATCAAAACGTTGCCGCCGTGCACAAACTTCTCGCTGGAGAGCATCTCGGGCGACTTCTTGGCCAAAGACGTCAAGTACAACACGGTACCGGACAAAAAGTCCTTGGGCTGGCCAATGTCCATCCAGAAGCCCTCGAGGTCGAACGAGTACAACTGCTTCTTCTCAACCAAGAGGGGGAAAGTCTCCTTCTCGATGGAGGTGGGCTTCATCTCGATGAGGTCAATCACCTCGGGGTTCAAGATGTAGAGACCGGCGTTGATTCTGTTGCCGACGAACTCGACGGGCTTCTCGACGAAACGGTCGATCAAGTTCTCGATGTTTCTGTCGTGCACGATGACACCGTACTTGGAGGGCTCGTCCACCTTGGTGGCCACGATGGTACCGGCGGCGCCGTGGGCCTTGTGGAACTCAGCCAACTCCTTGAAGGGGTATTCGCAGATAACGTCGGAGTTAAGCACGAAGAAAGGAGACGAGTCCTTCTTCAAAACCTTCTCGGCCAACTTCAACGGACCAGCAGTGCCCAAGGGCTCCTCCTCCACAGAGAAGGTGATGTTGACGCCGTAGATCTCCTCGTACTTCTTCAACGTGGATACCATCACCTCGGGACGGTAGTTGACAGCAAGAACAATGTCAGTGACACCGGCGGCAGCGAGGGCCTCAATCTGGTGCAAAATCATGGGTCTGTTGCCGAACTCAACCAAAGGCTTGGGGAGAGTGAGAGTCAACGGTCTCAAACGAGTACCGTAGCCGCCGACCAAAATCAATCCTTTCATTGTGTTGTTTTTGTTGTGGGTATAAGCTTGACAAGAAAACAGTCAAGGTCAAAGAGCAGAATACTTAGTGGTGCGGATGCCAGGCTTATATAGTGGTGGACGAAAAAATGCCAGCATAATATTTGCGAATCGCGTCCAAGCAAATAGTGAACGCGTGGCACATGGGGGTCTGCCTGCAGGACGGGGATTGGGGTGATTGGGGATGATTGGAGAATCGGCAGGCGCAGGGCGCAGAATGCGCCGGGCACATACGACTGGGGCACGCGTGCGGCTAACGGACCGGGGCGGACCGGCGTCCTATGCGTAGAGAACACCGTGTTAAACGCGAATGTGGCTCCGCAGGTAGGGTAAACTGCGCGTCTAGCGCAGGATTGGCGTCCCTATGCAGGTGGCACTGCAGGCGGCTGTAGGCTGCGCTAATAGCGGCACGTTTTCGGCATTCCGCCGCGGTGTCCGAATTGGGTAGCAGACGGCCGGTTCCGGCAGGTGCCTAGGCCTAAATATAAATTGGGCGTTTGAGCCCGCGCCCGCGCAGACGCCGTCAACCGCCGCGGTAGCGGCCCGTAGCCGCGTGTGCACAAACGGCGCCGTCGATGGCCGTCGATGCGTACAATCTGCGTAGTCCGTGCGCACAATCGGCGCACTCTACGCGGATACACTACGCAGTTTTTCCGGCGTTTCACGCCGTTTCACCTGCACTGTGCAATGACACTTTCGTTTTGGCTGTGTAGTCTATGCTAGAACATCTTGAAGCCCCGACTCCACCACATGCGCCACACAACCGCCACGCAGAGAAGACTGACTGCGAGCCCAGCCGCTGTAGACTGGAAGTATGTGTTCAAACACATGGCGCTGCCCTTGCCGCACTTGAGGTCGTTCTCGCGCCCGTAGAAGAGCGAGAACACCACCAGGCCCACGGCCGGCGCCACCATGAAAGAGCCCCACGTCAGGCCCATCATGTCGATTCCCCAAATGGACGCAATTACCGTGGGATACACCGTGAAGAGACCTCCGTAGGAGGACCCGTTGAGCACCGACACAACCGTGAAGTACTTCTCGGTGACGCCCTGCTGCGTCACCATATACTGGCCCACCACGCCTAGGATGATGACGACCATCAAAATCCACATTTTGCAGATGGGATACCGTCTTTCTGGACTGGCAATGTAGTCTGCTATGGCCCCCACGAAGAGCCGTGCCACTGTAGAGGACGCGGCCATAACACCCACCTGGTTGGAGAGATTGGTCTTGGGAATGTGGTTGGTGAGCGTCAGGACCACTTCACTGGAGAAAATGGCCTGAGGGTCCTTTCCGCCGGTGGTGGTCTCAATGATGGACCCCATATTATTCTGGAAACTCTCCAACGGCCCGATGTTGAGAACTAGCGATACCAAAAGGACCCAGGCCGACTTATCGAGCAAAAATGCCATGTACCTGTCGTGGTGGTTGACTGGCTCCACCACCAGTCTTATGGGAACCAAACCGTCATCGTTTTCTGAGCAGTCTTCCACGTCGTGCTGCGAGTGTCTGCTTCTGCGTCTTTCCATGAGAGGCCTTGTTTCGCTGTTCTCATCGGCAAATATCACATCCAGCTCCATACTGACAATAGAGTTGGCCACGAAGTTGAGGGTGCCCATAACAAGGTAGAGACAACCAAAGAAGGAGAAAACACGGCCCAAGTTCAAATATAATGGGTTCTTGGGGCTTTTGAAGTAATCCAACCGCAATAGTTGCGAACCAAGAAGCGACGACAATCCGTAGCAGCTGACCGGCAACGAAATGGCCAAGCTCTTATGCTGAGGGTAGATTTTGGCACAGGTAAGCAAGCTCAGGAAGTAAAGCGCCGACGTGGCCAAGCCAATGAAGAAGAAACTGCCGCTGAGCACCCTGACCTGGAAAACGGAAAGTTGATCCAAAACCTCCAAATTGGCGTTTTGTTTAACCAAATACGCGTTGACAAAGTACCCTGGAACAAAGAGCCAGATAGCTATCAATGAAAGAAGGGCCGGACCGAAGCAATCAGCCAAGTAGCCCAAAAGTGGCAAAAATAGGTACATTCCAAAAGCAGATAATGATGCTATGCTATTGATGGAAAGGTAGCTTAAGCCCGCCAAGTTGTGGAGCGAAGATGCAAAGAGCGAAAACAACAAGATGGAGCCATCACAAATGCAGGTGATCAAGGAAATGGCGAATGCGAGCTTCTTAAGCGTGGAGTTGGTGAAATGCTCGGAAAGGTAGAATTTGATTGTATGCGTAGCACGGTGTATGAGAGATTTGTGCATTTTGGGTGTATTTATCTGGGGATCATTTATGGTAAAGTGAAGCCCTTAGAAAGAGGCGGTGCTGAAGATGGAATCGAAGGTTTTTGGAGGTTTTGAAGGCCTTTGGAGGGCTTTTGGTGCAGTTATGGGGAATTTTAGCCTCTTAAAGGTGGAATGGAAATTGCAACAGAATTCAGCGAACACAGTGAGATTCGGTATCCGGATAAGAGGACCGATAAAGAGGCCAATACGCTAATTTCAGCAAATTCGGAGCAACAGGAGATGGCGAAATTTGAATAACCAAAAGAAGCCGGGAGTGGATTTGATTTTGGGCGCTTAATCTTTTCCAATGTTAGTCACGCTAAATGCGAACATGAAATAGGAAGGAAAAGCCATGGAAAATCCGGCAGCAGAAGAACGGGAGATCTGGGGTATTTATACTTGGGAGACAGAAACCGTGACGTGTTCATAAGGAGCCGGCGGGTTGGCGGGGTGGCGAATACGGCAACTCGGCGTTTACCGAAGGGTGGAGAGGGTGAAAATGACAGGTAACGGCAAAGTGGCTGCAAAAGAACGTGACATCAGTCTTATAAGGAGAGGGCGTAGAATGGGAGCTTTGAAGGTTATATTGCCCTGGACTTGGCTGAAAATTTCTGGAATGCTCTTCAGTATACGAGAAACGACCTAATGGTGGGATTGGGGTCACTTGAAAACGCCTTGAGCTGGTTGCCCTTACGTACTACAGAACACGAATGGTGACAGCCCAATGACGGCGTGGTGTCAGAAATCCACGGAATTGGAAGCTTTCTTCAGCTCACCGCTCTCTGTGGCCGAAAAGTGCGCTACTACAGCCGATGGTTATAACATGAGCGATTTTAATCAAGGGCGAAAGTTTCCTATCAAAGTCCTGTAACCTCAATTCAGGCAGGTATGGCTTTCTCCGCTATTGGATCTCCTCTCTTGAAAAGTTAATGTATACCGATGGCGTTTTGCACCCATTTCGCATTACCCTATAACCTTCATACAAGCGGTCTGCTTACAAGCCTGAAGTACTTCACAGCAACAGCAATATGAGAGTAGAATGATATAGCCCAAGAAGCCAGAAATCTACCACCCAACGCCCAGAATTCGACGTCACTCCTTTCTGGCACGCTTAACACCGCCACCATGCCGCCTTGGCCATAAGAGTAATCCTTCTGTCCCCACTTCCTTGCTATAATGCTTGAACACACACGCTGCACGTCCCTAAACTCGTCCATTGCTACACCTCCGGCCATAGGCAGTTCGTTACTCTAATAAATACCTTACTTGATGTAAGTCAAGAACTTCTCAATCTCGCCCTTGGACCCGAGCCAAATGCCCGACTTGTCGTGGATGCCCTTGGGCAAAATGTCCAAGATTCTCTCTCCCTTATCGTTGACGGAAGAACCGCCCGCCTGCTCCAACAAAAACGCCATGGGGAAACACTCATACAAGATTCTCAACTTGCCGTTTTTCAGCTTGGAGTCCGAGGGGTACGCGAAGATGCCTCCGTACAACAACGTTCTGTGGATATCGGCCACCATGGATCCGATGTATCTGGCCGAGTAGGGCTTGCCCTTCAAGTCGTCCTGGGGCTTCTTCAAGTCCTCGAAGTAGCGCTTGATGTTGTCGGACCAGTAGTACGAGTTACCCTCGTTGACGGAGTAGATGGCCCTTCTGTTGGGGATCTTCAAGTTGGGCTGCGTCAAGATGAACTCGCCCAACTGCGTGTCCAAGGTGAAACCGTTGACTCCGTAGCCGGTGGTCAACATCAAGTGGGCCGACGCGCCGTACATGGTGTAGCCAGCCGCCACCATCTCGGTTCCCTTTCTCAAAACGTCCTTGATGGAGCCAGAGGAGTCTTCTTTCAACCGGTAGATACCGAAAATGGTGCCCACAGAAACACCAGCATCGATGTTGGAAGAACCGTCAATTGGGTCGGTGCAAACCGCGTAACGGCCACCGCCCTCGAAGACAATCAAGTCTTCCTGCTCCTCAGAAACCAACACCTTCACGTTGTTGGACAGCTTCATGGCATTAATGAAGATCTCGTCTCCAATCACGTCCAATTTCTTCTGCACATCGCCCGTGGAGTTGGCTGTACCCGAGATACCGATCAAGTTGATCAACTCGGCTCTGCGGATGTTGTGGGCGATAAACTTGAAGGCAAACTGAAGAGAGTTCAACAAAAGGGAGAGCTCTCCCGTAGCCGCGGGCGCGTATTTCTGCTGCTCCTCAAGGATGAAGCGCGTGAGGGTGACGATGTCGGTTTCGACATTCATCTGTTCGGAGACGGCGTTGTGCGACATTGTGGACGGTGTAGGGAAAAGATGCAAAAGTGGTGCAAATAAACTGAAACATGGGGCAAGGGCCCTTATATATAGCCCGGAGGATGCAGGAACGCGTTCCGATTGCCCCGGGTTTTGTTCCCGGGGCGGTTTCGGGCCAAAGGCAGCAACGGGTTTTAAAGTCCGTGTGGGGTAACGCGGGCTTTTCGACCCCCCCACCAACACTGATAAGTTGAGTTGTGCTACTTCCATACGACTACGGCGTGGTTGTCACGGCTGGAAATGGCTTGGAGAGAAGGCGTGCTATTGGCGGATGCGAGAACTGTTGTGGCTGTGTGCACTACGGACACTTCTCTTGCTGCGCAACCAATGCGGTATTACAGGTAGGTGCGTGGAAAATGTATGGAAAATGCGTCGAGGTTGCGAAGAGTGCGCGGAGCTGCGTGGAAAATGCGCGGTGGTGCAATAAGTGTGCGTGGAAGTTGCGGATGAGCAGTGGGAGTTGCGGATGCCGACTGCGCCCAGCTGGGGCTAGACGTGTGAGCGTTGCGGATACCAACTGCGCCTACATCGTTAATCCATGCTGCTCCGTTATTGCGGATGAAACTGCAGTCAAATATCCGCGCTGAAGCCGCGGGCCAGTTGCAATGTTCGGGTGTAATTTCGTCCGTCCGTGCGCGCACTCTGATCGCAGCTGCGCGCTATCAGCGTGCGGCTTGCAGCTTGCCCTTTCTCTGCGCCTTCTCTACGCCAAACTCGCCCATCCCAAACCTTTCTTCACATCTTGTTCCTTATTCTCTACCTCTTCCATTTCTTTACTTTACACTGTTTATTAATGCCCTCATTCTATATACAAACTACTTCTCCTTCCGCGCGGCCATCTGCTGCTGGTAAATGCTGCGATTGAGCTCGAAAAGAAGATCTATGCTGCCGGTGGAATTGCCTGCCAGGTCCGCATGCGTGCGTACGACCTCTTTGGGAACGTACTTGGTGGGATCGTTCTTTTTCGGCGGCTTCGTTTTCCACTGTGTTTGAGGTGTTCCAGGAACGTATACCCGTACATCCAGGCCCTCACGAGCCTGTTTTAGGAAACGGGTATGCTGCGAATGGAAATGGGCCACAAGCTCGCTATAGTTGAGCTTTCCGGTTTGGGTTGTATTTTGGCTGTTTTGGGCATTCTGGCCGTTTTGGTTGTTTTGCTGACTGCTTTGAGCGGCGGTCCCGTTTGGAGTGTTTTGCAGCCCGATTTGGCCACCGTTGCCACGTGCTGGTCCCTTGGAAGACCCATTTCCCGTCGTAGTGCTTGTCTTCGTCGTTTTGGGCGCCAACTTGGCCGCCCAGTTGGAAGTCATTGCTGGTCCATCGGCTTTCGCCGCTGGAAAGAAATGGCTGGTGCAGGAGGCGTGAGAACGCCCAAATCAAGCGTCCTGCATACACGCGAAGCCGTCACGTGACTCGATTTCCACCCCGCACGACCCCTCCAAATGCAGGTGGTTTTTCGAACACGTCGCTGAAAACTAACAACACCTTCTTTCCTCCACATTAAATGAGCAGCTTCCGTGTTCTCGACCTCGTAAAGCCGTTCGCGCCGTTTGTGCCGGAGGTCATCGCGCCGGAGCGCAAGGTGGCGTTCCAGCAGCGCGTGATGTGGACCGGTGTTACCCTTCTTATCTTCTTGGTGATGTCGGAGGTTCCTCTTTACGGTATCGTGTCGTCTGACGGATCGGACCCTCTTATGTGGCTCAGAATGATGTTGGCGTCCAACCGAGGTACGTTGATGGAATTGGGAATCTCGCCCATTGTGTCGTCGTCCATGGTTTTCCAGTTGTTGCAGGGAACCAAGTTGATCCACGTTGACATGGCCAATAAGGCCGACAGGGACCAGTTCCAAATGGCGCAGAAACTTTTCGCCATTCTCTTGGGCGTGGGCCAGGCCACGGTCTATGTGCTTACGGGCATGTACGGCCCTCCCTCTAACTTGGGAACGGGTGTGTGTCTTCTTTTGGTGCTCCAATTGGTGTTTGCCAGTGTGGTTGTGATTCTTTTGGACGAGTTGTTGCAGAAGGGCTACGGCTTGGGCTCGGGTATCTCGCTTTTCACCGCCACTAACGTGTGTGAGAACGTCTTCTGGAAGGCGTTTGCGCCCACCACCTCCAACGTCGGAAAGGGCACGGAGTTCGAGGGCGCCGTGGTGGCTTTGTTCCACTTGGTTGGCTCGAGACGCGACAAGAAGCGCGCGCTTTTGGAGGCCTTCTACAGAGGCCATCTCCCCAACATGCTCCAGTTGTTGGCCACCGTCGGTGTGTTCTTCGCGGTTGTTTACCTCCAGGGCTTCAGAATTGAGTTGCCGGTCAAGTCCACCAGGCAGAGGGGCCCCTACGGTTTGTACCCGATCCGCTTGTTCTACACCTCCAACATCCCCATTATGTTGCAGAGCGCTTTGACGTCCAACGTCTTCATCATCTCGCAGATGTTGTTCCAGAGATGGCCCGACAACCTCTTCGTCAAGGTGTTGGGGTCTTGGGGCCAGAGAACCGAGTCGGCGCAGATGTACGCGGTCAGCGGCTTGTCCTACTACATCCAGCCGCCTATCAACTTCACGGATGCGTTGTTGGACCCCGTTAAGACCATCATCTACATCGTTTTCGTGTTGGGCAGTTGCGCGGTGTTCTCCACCACTTGGATCGAGATCAGTGGCTCGTCGCCTCGTGACGTGGCCAAGCAGTTCAAGGAGCAGGGCTTGGTCATTGCGGGCCACAGAGATGTTTCCGCCTACAAGGAGTTGAAGAAGATCATCCCCACGGCTGCTGCTTTCGGAGGTGCCACCATTGGAGCATTGTCGGTGGTATGTGACTTGATGGGCACTTTGGGCAGCGGTACTTCCATTTTGTTGGCTGTCACTACTATCTATGGCTACTTTGAGTTGGCTGTCAAGGAGGGAGGTTTGAACAAGTCGCTTGTGAGTGGGTTCAGCGACGGACTCTAAGGCGAAAGGCCGAGAAACCGTCTGGTTTACTAGCATGTAAATATCGTCCAATAAATGGAGATGGTGCACTGGAGAAGAGGGACTAAGACCGGAAGTCGCCATACGGTGGCTCGCGTGGTCGGATCTCGATCTGCGCGTATGGTGGACAAGGAGATACGACGAGGTCTTCAGGTACAAACGTGATTCGCGTCACATTGAGCTGATGTAAACACGCACCGTGGAGTTTTCTTTTGGCATAGTTGCCCGGAATGGGCGTGCCAAGACCAGGCCGGCGTCGACCGGAAGTGCCCCAGAACTTTGCATGTTAGCCCCGGATATTACTATCTGATCGCTTATGCGCAGGAGTACATATGCACAGCGGGCAGTTGAGGCTTACAAACCTGCATACTGCCAATATTATCGGCTCCGGTTAATAGCTCGGTGATTTGCGCGTTATTTTTATGCGAGATGCAATTTTATCCTTTATGCATGTAGGCGCATACGTCAGAGCTCTTAATTGGGTTTTCAGGCTGAAGGAACTTGATGTGGTTTTTACATGGCCTCTTCGCTTCTTTCGAGCTGTATCTTAGTTTGCATCTGATTTCTTTACACGGAAATCGCCCTCTGGCCGCTCATACCCATTCACAGCCATCATTTTGGGCCCCAAAGTACTGTGACTAATGACACTACCACTACAATCGAAGGAGGCCGTGTGGGCTGCGCCCGGCGTAACACGTCTCTTTGGCACCCGGCTCATAAAGGTGATGATAGGGCTTTTGGTGGTGGTGAACGTGTTCTACTTCTCGTCGTTAATATTGGAGCCGCCGCCCGAGTACCTGTCTAGAACCAAGCATCATTCTGGCAAGAGCGGGCCCTCTTCCACGACTGTGCTTTCGATGCCGTTCATTACTTCCATTCCCGAGAGAGCTCCTCCTCCGGCCGAGGTGCCGTCCAAGCCATTATACAAGGTTCCGGACGTGCCCTACTCGCAGCTTTCCGATTCCGATAAGATCCTCCACAAGTTGAACGAAGTCACCTTGGACAAGGAGGAACACTGGCTTGTCCACACGGACTTGGAGGAAACGTCCATCCAGGTGAACGCCAACGACTGGACCAGAAAGAAGTGGGCGGACAACCCCACGCTCTACTACGATCCCAGGTTCACGCTCTCGATCTATATCAACGAGATCAAGAACCAGTACCTCCGCAAAAACCCCACAAACGACAAGAACAAGGTGCACGAGATTGTGGTGCCGTTTTCGTGGTCGGACTGGGTGGATCTCACGTTCTTGAACCAGGAACTCACCAAGCCGGAAGACGAAAGAAAGACCTGTGAGTACATGAAGGAAACGCACCATGTGGGGGCGCGGGACCCCAACTACTGCATCAACTATCAAGACTTGACGGAGGACGATCTCAAGGAGATGGGCGTTCCGTCAACGAAGTTTTTGCCTGGGTTTGCCGTCAAGACCTCTCCTGCCAATAAGGCCACCAATGAAGTTCGGATGTACGAGGGAAAGACCAATCTTTTGACGTATGCCAAAGTTCCGTTATCGATCATCTTCATGAGCGACGACGGGGTTTACGAGGCGAAAATCGACCGCAAGCAGCGATTGGTGGACTCCCATCTCTTCGAGGACTACTTGACGAATAACGGAATAGAGCTCGATGAGCAGAACGGCCAAACCATCGTTGATTTGGACCCGGTGAGAGAGTTTAGAGACTTCACCGCCAAAGTCAATTCCATTCTGTTGGACCCGGAGGACGACGAGTACGGAATGGTTGCAAAAATCAAAGAAACCGACCCGCTGAAGAGCCGCGAGTTGTACCTCCCCCAGACCGCCTTCAACTACCAGCAAGACAAGATGGACAAGCAGATCGCGGAATACGAGGACCGGATCGAGAGGCTCAGAACAACCACCACCAACGAGCTTCTTTTCGACGCCAAAACCGTCGACGAGCTCCGTTTCAATAGAAACGAAAAGATGTACTACGAAAGTCTCCAGTATGCCAACACCTTCGACATCCGGAAGGAGGAAACGTACTTCAGAATGGCCAGGCTTCAGTACGACCGCAACGACCCCCACCACGACGCGGGATGGCACTACGAATGGCGCTTTTTCAACGGTGCTCTTCGGTACCTCAAAGACGGCTGGAATGAAGAGGAGTTGTTGAACAGAGAGAAGATCTTGCTCGACCGGATTCTTCGAAACTGGTTCAAGTTCGCCAACGAAAAAGGTATCATCTCGTGGATCGCCCACGGGCCGTTGCTTTCGTGGTACTGGGACGGTCTTCTCTTTCCGTTTGACGAAGACATCGATATCCAGATGCCGGCAGAGGAGCTTGTTCGGTTTTCCAAGCTCTACAACCAGACGTTGGTGGTGGAGGACATCAACGAGGGCTACGGAAAGTACTTCATCGACTGTCTGACGTTCGTCCATCACAGAGGAAAGTCCCATAAGGAGAACCACATCGATGCTCGTTTCATCGACATCGACACCGGGTCCTACATCGATATCACCGGGTTGGGAGTTTCCGATGAAAAGGCGCCAGAAAAGTATGCCGAGGAGATCCAAAGGGCCGAAGACGAGGGAAGACCACGGCCCGTGTACAACTGCAGAAACTTGCACTTCTACTCGTACGACGAGTTGCTGCCGCTCAGATTCACGATGTTGGGCGGTGTTCCACTCTATGTGCCCAACAAGATCCAGGAAATGCTCAACGACGAGTACAGCGTGGGCATGAAGCTGTACAACTACATGGGGTTCTTCTTTGTGGACTCGCTCAACCTCTGGGTGCACCAGCTGAAGCTCGAGTTCCTCTTCGAGGGAAAAGACTACAAGGCAGACGACGGCATGATCGATCGTGAGAAGTTCACTGATTTGGTCAAGGCCCTAACTGACAGGGAGACCTTGCAGCTTCTAGAAGCGGACCAGGAAACGTTGCACGAGTACTATTTGACGAAAGACGCGACGGAAACCCATAGAAAGGAGCTTGAGTTCATGTTTGCGGTTCCCAATGGTGAGCAAACGCTTATAGGCGATGTGGGCGACCAAAAGGACCAGTCTTCGATAAGCGATAATGAGGAGTACCACCGGTTGACGTCGCAGTTCAAACTCCTGAAGCCTTTCAGAAGGCCGTTGTATAACTACGAGACCATCGATAGGCCCAGACACCACCGTGTTCCAAAGGAGGAGGTTTAGGCAGGGGTAATTGAGCGCTGGAGCTAGAACTAATTTACGTATCAGGAAGGGCTGTAGGGTGAAGAGAAGAAGAGAAGGAGAGAAGAGAAGAGAAGGAAAAAGGAGAGATGGAGAGAAGAGATGGAGAGATGGAGAGAAGGAGAGAAGAGAAGAGAAGGAGGGAAGAAGAGAAGGAGAGAAGAGAAGAAGAGAAGGAAAGAAGAAGAGAACTAGTGAAATTAGCTGGTTGCAAAAAGCGTGTTTGGGAGTTTATTTGGCCTAATTAAGGTGACTTACGGTGGCCGATTTGCAGCAGTACTCTCTTTTGCGTATACGCCAACCTTTCATCTCATACAACGTTAGCTAATAGTTCATAAAGTAAGTGCCCATTAGGTGGTTGTTCTATGAACTGGGTCTCCCTTAGTTAGTTCATTATCATGGCCTGATTCCCCAGCGACTGATTCCCATCAACAGATGCCATATCAGGTCTTTTTTATCAGCCCTTCCCCATCAACTTCTCCATCGACCTTCTCTTACGCCCTGCATTCACCAACCGTCTCTTTCTCCTCACCAACAGTCTCTTTCACCCCACCAACAGTCTCTTTCACCCCACCACTTGATGGCCCCAGATACACCCGCCGAAAGTCACTGCTCCCAACTCGCCGTACACACTTCCCGTTCCACCTCGGCATCTTCCAATTTTCGCTTTCCCAAATAGGCTGCGAAAGCACCTAATCAGGCTGAAACTGCAAATCTCTCTCTTCCGGCCACCTGCAGATACCGGCGGCTTTCCGAAAAGGTTGAAGGTCGATCGACCAGATACGGTTTTGTGTTCAGGGGCCGGTACAACGCGTATTCCAAAGGCGGAGCTGCTTGGCCGAACACTTTCAAAAGCCGAATGGGTTATTAAGCGTATTTAGCCCCTTCGGCATGGTCAGCTCTGGAGTCGATGGCGGCCCTTCCGTAGCTACAAAATGGCCATATCCTCAGTGAAATCAGCTCCTGCCGTTCCTGCAGTCTCTGGGTGAGATTAGCTCGGATTATCTCCGGTGCTGGTGCATAGCAAGTATGCCCGGAAAAGGGCATTGTTCTGCGAACAGTCGTGTGACCGAAAGCAGAGTGGCAGTGCGTTGCAGGTTACACTTCCGGGGGCGCTCCACCTTTATCTGCATGGTGCATAATGCACGAGCGGCCAGTGGCTATGGCGCTGCACAATCGCACCGCCGTTTTCGCAAGCCTTGGGGCCGGAAAACCACCCTTGGCTTCCGTAGACGGGTCTAGCGGCTCCAGATCACGCCAGCGGCCCAGAATGGTTCCGTGTCGCCCACGACGAAGTGACAGTGCCGCCGCGGGCCCTTTGTCCCCCGGAACTCGCCCGCTGCGCCGTAAATGCGGGCTGCAAACCAGACGCGCCCGCAAAAGAAATATTCGCATCATGCAGCGACTTCCGGCCGGCCACTTCCGGGGGCTGCTCTGTAGCCATGTCTTAGTCTTAGTGCTATTGAATAAATGGAACTGTTGACGGTCTTTCTCTTTAGACAAGCAACATGCTCAGCTACCGCTTCTCCAAGGTGCTCTTCGGAGCCGTGCTTCTTGTGAATGTGGTGTACTTCTCCCGGGTGTATCTGCGACAGCCGCAAAAACCCGTCTACAACGAGGCTGCCTTCATGTCTGCCATCTCCTACACCCCAGACACCGACATCAAATTGCCGGAAAAGGCCGAGTACCACCATCTAGAGCCTCTGCAGAAGATAGCGTGGCTCTTGCGCCTGGTGGAGTCCGACAAGGCGCGGTTCTGGTTGGCCAATACCGACATCTCGCAGCCACTGGTCGACATCAACCCTCGGCAGTTTCTCTCGGAAGAAGACGGCGTTTTCAGCTGGGCCAATAGCCCCAAGCTCTTCTACGACCCCCGGTTCACGCTTCTGGTGTATCTCAGCGAGATCAGGCACCAGCTCCAGAAGAAAAACCCCCACAACAAGAAGGAGCTCGATAAGGAGATCGTGGTTCTGTTTGCGTGGTCCGACTGGGTGGATCTCACCATGTTGAATGAGGAATTGGACAAGATGGACGAGGACAGGCTCCGGTGTGGCTACCTCCAGAGCCACGTGAACAAGCCCACCAAACACCCGGATTTCTGCCAGAACTTAGACGACGTCAGCTCCGAAGACTTGGCGCTGTTTGGCGTTCTGTCCAAGAAGTACCTTCCAGGGTTTCTAGTGAAAGAGTCGCCCATGAACAAGGCGCCGCACCGCCAGGCCATGCTCCAGGGAAAGTCACATTTGCTCACGTACCAGGAGAACCCTCTTTCGATCGTCTTTTTGACCAAAGACGGCACCTACGAGGCGCAGGTGGGCGGGGAGAAGAAGAGGGTGGTTCATTCGGAGATGTTCGAGAACTATCTTCATCGGAGGGGCATAAACGCCAACCATTTGGAGGATATCGGCCATACGCTCAGCTTGAGCCCCGCCGATGAGTTCAAGCAGCTTTTGGCAGCCGTCGCCCCGAGGCCCTTGGATGAAAGCATGGACATTTTCCACATGAAGCAGACCGCCAGACACCACGACCGCAACGCCAGCAGGCAGCTTTTTTTGGAGACGGACTCCTTCAACTACAGACAGCCGGAGGTGGATGAGCAGATTGCGGCGTACGAGGAGCGTCTTCGAGTGATAGAGGACCTGCTCACCAACGAGTTGCACTTCGACGCCGACAAGGTCCAAAAGAACTCGTTGACGAGACACGAGCTCAACCATTACAACGGGCTCAAATACGCCGACAGTTTTGCCGTTGAAGACGAGCCCACCTACTACAAGCTAGCGACTCTTCTCAAGGACGAGTCCAACAACGACGCCGGGTGGCACTACGAGTGGCGGTTCTTCAACGGCGCCCTCCGCTACTTGAAAGAAGGCTGGACTACACAGCAGCTTGAGGTCAGAGAGCAGATCATTCTAGAGAGGCTTCTCAGAAACTGGTTCCGTTTTGCAGAGGAAAAGGGCATTGTGTCGTGGATAGCACACGGTCCTCTCTTAGCGTGGTACTGGGACGGGCTCATGTTCCCGTTTGACGTGGATATCGATATCCAGATGCCCAGTGCCGAGTTGAACAGGCTTCTGGCGTCTTACAACATGACGTTGGTTGTGGAGGACGTTTCCGAGGGCTACGGCAAGTTCCTTATCGACTGCTCCACCTTCATCCACCACAGAGACAAGGCGGTCAAGGACAACCATATCGACGCCCGTTTCATCGACGTGGACACGGGAACCTACATTGATATCACGGGAATCGGCCGCAACAGAGAGGAGCCGCCGGCGGAGTACGACGCCTACATAAGGGAGAAGAGCTCCGCCAACGAGGAGGTGCAATTGTACATGGACAGGAGAAAGCACTGGTTCAACTACGAGAAGATCAGTCCTTTGAAGTACACGCAGCTAGGCGGCGTTCCGCTCTACGTGCCCAACGACTTCATGACGCTCTTGAACCAGGAATACGACAAGGGCACCACGGCGTACCATTTTGACGGCCACTACTACGTTCCGTGTGTTCGGCTCTGGCTCAAAGAAGAGAAGCTCATTCCGCTCTTCCAGGAGAAGGACTTCCGGAACAGCGACGGTTCCGTGGACGTCGAGCGGCTTTCTACGCTTGTGCGAGACATGAAGGAGGAGATGAAGGTGAAGCTTCTCGAGTCCAACGACGACATTCTCATAGAGTACTACCTCACGCATAAGGAGACGAAGCTCCATGAGGTCGAGAAGCAGTTTTTGTTGGACAGTCTGGGCCAGCAGACCAACTTGGGGGAGATTCCGCATGCGGATCTCTACAACCAGTTGACGGCGCAGTTCAAGATGGGCCGGCCGGCCCGGAAGGCGTTGTTCGATTACGAGTACATGGAGCGCGCCAAGCATGGTTAGGAAAGGGATAACATAGCATAAGACGAGGGATAATAAAGGAGCGATAATATGGCAAGTGTAGTGAAGGAAGTAGTGAAGGAAGTACTAAAGGAAGTACTAAAGGAAGTACTAAAGGAAGTAATAAAGGAAGTTTAATAAAGGAAGTTTAATAAAGGAAGTACTAAAGGAAGTGTGGGAGACGAGTGAATTGGAGAAAGGGAAAAGAAGGCAGATGAGAGGAAAGAGGCTGGTCAGAAAGGTGGGCCATGGTTAAGCTTAGGTGAAGTGAAGGACGGAGGGAGGACTCGTGTGAGGATGTCACAATGAGACTGGCATGAAGAGAGCCTTTATTGAAGAGAGATCCTTGAAGAGTCAGAACCATTGGCCCTGACTTCTGGAAAAGACTTGGGGAAAACCTCTGGGAAAACCTCTGGGAAAACCTCTGGGAAAACCTCTGGGAAAGACTTCTGGATAACACGTCTGGGTAACACTTATGGTGGAGGCTATCACGCGCAGAATGCACACGCCTACCACCATAACCGCCGCATCACGGAAACCCAACACCCCACCCCTTTCAGCAGTATCACCATACCATATAGTACAATCACCCATAGCCTTCTTATCGAAGCCACCGCCTCTGCCCATGCCAAACGCCTATATCTACGCTCCCACCGCCAGTTCCTCCGCAATCCTCTCATCTTCCACTTATTTCATTTTGCAGCCATTTTCAAACACCCGCCCATTTAACAGCCCATTTCGAGCCCATTCTAAGGCCGTTTTCCACTTACCACAGCGCAAAAAGCATCCTACCTCCCCAAAAAAGCCCAAAAGGGCCATTGCCATTTCCCGTCCTCCGTTCGCAGCCATCGGCCATCATCCTGCACAGACCATAAAGCCTTCCTGCATTCTACACTTTGAATAAACCTACTCTTCTAATCCCCATTCTATACCCATGCTTAACCTCCCCTATAGACAGTTTACGCGCGTGCAGCTAGTGCGGGCATTTAGCTATGCCAGGAAGCCAGCCGCACAAACTTTCAAAAAGGACGCGTCCACCACCACTGCCCCCAAAATCGTGAAACAAACCGCACCTTCACCAGCCCCTACCGAGGCCCCAGCGGCTGAGACGACTCCTAAAATGGCTGCAAAAAGTGCCGAACCTGCTGTTTCTACTATAAGGTCCCTCGGAGACTCGCCGGTGCTTTCCTCGGAGTCGCCAAAGACCCATATAGACTGGTCGGACTCTTTCCACGGATTGGGCGCCCAGCCATTCCCCCGTGACGTCTCAGACGTGCTTTTGGCACCGCTTAAAGACGAGGATATCGAAATTAAGCCCGATGGGTTGTTGTACCTCCCTGAAATCAAATACAGACGCATTCTTAACCGCGCTTTTGGGCCTGGCGGCTGGGGACTAGCTCCCAGAACAGAAACACTCATCACCCCCAAGCAAATCAGCAGAGAATACGCGCTTATTGCCCACGGACGGCTTGTGAGTGTTGCCAGGGGCGAGCAGGACTACTTCGGTGGCGACGAGAAGATTACGACCGCTCTAGAGGGCTGCAAAAGTAACGCGTTGATGCGCTGTTGCAAGGACTTGGGCATAGCCAGCGAGTTATGGGACCCCACATTCATCCGCCGGTGGAAGAGCACATACTGCGACGAGTTGTTCGCGGAGCACGCGGTGACAAAGAGAAAGAAGAAGTTGTGGAAGTTGAAGAAAAACAAGGAGTTTGATTATCCTTATAAGCGGACCTAGAGCCAACGCCAATATGAGGCAGGCATTATGAGCAGCGAAGTTTGAATCCAGAAGTGTACATAGATTGAAGAGAGGATAAAGAGGAGGAATAGGGAAACAACAGCGGAATGTAAGAAGGAAGAGGAGAGAAGAGAGAATGGAGTGGAATGGAGTGGAATGGACAGCTTATGTTAGAAGCTATAACTGCGAGCTATGCCACCTTGGAAAAACGTTAGAGAACGGCCGTTTTCGCTGTCTTCTAAGTCAAGTAATCAATTGGTGTCTTCCAGATCCACCAAAAGCCACGAAATGGCCAATTGTCCTCAAAAACCGGTATACATGTAAGCCTCTCAGATCCTCGTGAATGCCCTATATAGAAGAGAGACAAGGTCCAGCTGAAAACGCCTCTGTTGGACTCTTTGCAGCCCAAAACATGAAAACCTCTTCCCACCAATCCTACTTCCGGCTAAACGTCTTTCCGGGCCGTTCTGCTAAAATGGCCCTATGGCCCCGCCTACACTCCCTCGTTCACTTTATATTCGGTGTCCAATAAATATGCTCTACGCCTTGAAAATGCCACGGCCCTCGCCCAACGCCTCCACCGTCTGCGACAACGGCCGTCTTCTCCACACGTCCCAGAACTGCTGGGGGTTCTCCAAGGTCTCGTTTCCAGCCGCATGCTTCGCGTCCTTTCCGGCGTAACTGGCAGACTGCGCCCACGAAAAGTGGTCGAGCACCGCCGCCACGGCCGCACCGGAAACACCGGTCAAAACCTTGTGCTTCAACGGCATGCTCTTGAACGCCACGCTCAACACCGCCACATTGCCCGCGCCCACGGCCCAGAAGGTGTTCCAGCCATCGTTCTTCTCTCTCAAGTTGGTCACCATGCCCTTGGCAGCAGTGGCCACCGTGGCAAAGCCCACGACCGTGAGCGGCAACCCCACCTTGAAAGACGTTCTCTTGAACAAGTACAACCACGTGTACGCTCCCACGGTGGAGTAGAAGCCGAGCTTGAACACTCGGGTGGTCTCCTTCTTGGTGTCCACAGGAGTCCATTTCGGGTATGCGGAGGCGTTGCCAAAGTTGCCAAATGGCCTGGGCCACTTGTGAGTAGCGTCCGGAAACGCCCGCGTGTTTTCTTCCGCCATAGTGCTGCTAATGTGCTGGTTTATGTGGACCGCTGGTGATGGGTGTTTTCTCCAATCATGGCGGGCCATTTGCGAGCGGGCTGTGTGCAGGTCCCGCTACTATGCAGGCGGGAAAATTTTAGCAACGACCCGAGAGACTGCTGCAATTACAGACGGCCATTTGCAAGTTCTTTTCCGGCCAAACCACGAGAAACTGCGTGATAGCCAGCTACAGCCGTTCCGGGGACCCTACAAACACCACACAGCAGTATGAGCAAGTTTTTCGCAGCCACCGCCGTGGCAGCCACCGCATTGGTGGCGTACGCCGTCTACTTCGACTACAGCAGAAGAACGTCTCCTTCGTTCAGAAAGCTGTTGAAAAAGAAGGCGGTCAAGGAAGAGAAGGCCGCTAAGAAGGAGAGCGACCAATCCAAAAAGTCCAAGTTGGACGCCATCCGCACCGCGCTTTCGGCCGACTTGGAGGCCAACCCCATTCCCACCAACTTGCAGCAGAAGGAGGAGTTCTTCATGCAGCAGGTGGCTTTGGGCGAGCAGCTTGCCACTTTGCCCAGCAAGGAGATCGAGGCCGCGTTGTGTTTCTACAAGGCGTTGGCGGTGTATCCCAACCCCACCGACATTTTGGGAATCTACCAGAGATCGGTTCCTGAGAACGTTTACGAGATCGTTGTGATGATGATTGCGGTTCAGCCGCCTGCCGCTGTGACGAACATTCTTGGAGCGTCTGCTGAGCCCGAGAAGGTGGTCGAGGTTGACTTGGACTAGTGCGCTTGTATATAGAATGGACGACGAGAGACAGGACGGGAGAAAGGACCGCAGTAGAGAAAGGTGTTGGGCTGCCATTTAGGGTGTTTAGGTTTGGCCAATTAAGCTGAAAACGTTAGAGGAATCTGGGGAGTCTGAAAAGTGCAACAGCTCAGAAAGAGACACAGAATATTAGCCATAGAGTTAAATATGGGAATCTACATACAAAACTCATGAAATGCGCCTCGGATGAAAGAAGATTTATGGCAAATCGCAAGTGCAATCTGTAATATCAACAGAGTACTTTTCAATCCACTTAACTGTAGCATATTTCATTCTAGAATTGCCACTTGAGATGTCTAAAAGGGCGAAACTGGCAATTGCAAAACGCCAGGTCTGAAAATGGCCAATTCTCACAAATTGCGAAATTCGGCACTTTTCCACGAAATAGCCAAAACCGTCAATACAAGAAAACAGATCATAGTACCAAATGTCCCAAATCCACCAAAATACCACCAAACCTCCCTCTCTATCGCCATTACTCCACAATCAACCGCCAATTCCAACCCCAAAAAGCCCAAAAAGCCCAAATCCAAACGTCTTCAAACTCCCTCCCGCTGACTAAGCCCTTACATAACCCGTTTTGCACCCTGAGTCACATTTTCGACCATTTCCACCACCCATTTCTCCTTCAAAATGTCCAAATCCGTCAATGTGGCCATCATCGGCGCCGGCGTGGTCGGCCAGGCCTTCCTCAGCCAGTTGCAGCACTTGAAAGCGCCAATTGCGCTCCGGGTGGTGTACCTTGCCAGATCTTCCAAGGAGGCCATTTACTCTGAAAACTACGACACCGTGGACTTGGCCACCTACAAAACTGCGTCAGCAAAGCCGGTTTTGGCGTTGGATGCGCTCACCGACTTTTTGGTCGCTTCTGGAAAACCCTCCATTTTGATCGATAACACCTCCAATGCCGCCATTGCAGACAACTACCCTGCGTTTGTTAAGGCTGGAATCTCTATTGCAACTCCCAACAAAAAGGCGTTTTCTTCTGATTTGGCGCTGTGGAACGCCATTTTCGACACTTCTGCTGCTTCTGGCGGCTTGGTTTACCACGAGGCCACTGTCGGCGCCGGTTTGCCTCTTATTGGCCCCTTGAGAGACCTCATTTCGACAGGAGACAAGGTGCAAAAGATTGAGGGCATTTTCTCCGGAACCTTGTCGTACATCTTCAACGAGTTTTCCACCACCAGCCCTTCGGACGTGAAGTTTTCCGATGTTGTTGCTGTGGCCAAGAAGCTCGGCTACACCGAGCCAGACCCCAGAGACGATTTGAACGGCTTGGACGTGGCTAGAAAGGTGACTATTTTGGCCAGAATCGCCGGTTTCAACGTCGAGTCGCCCACCTCCTTCCCTGTGGAATCGCTCATTCCCAAGGCGTTGGAGAACGTGGCGTCAGCAGACGAGTTTTTGGCCCGGTTGCCGGAATTCGACGCGGACATCCAGAAAGTCAAGGACGACGCCCTCAAAGAGAAAAAGGTGTTGCGTTTTGTTGGCCAGGTGGACTTTGCCAAAAACAGCGTCTCGGTGGGCATTGGAAAGTACGCCTTCGACCATCCTTTCGCTTCATTGAAGGGCTCTGATAACGTTGTTTCTATCCAAACCGATAGATACGTCAACCCCTTGATTGTCCAGGGAGCCGGTGCCGGTGCAGATGTCACCGCTCACGGAGTTTTGGCGGACGCCTTGAAGATCGCCGAGAGAGTTGCTCAGTAGGCTCTGACGCCTTTAAGTAGCCGAAGACAATATATGAGCGTGGCTGGAGGTAGTGGCAGAAAGTTCCTAGAGACAGTCTATGTAGAAGATGACTGCCGGTTCACCTATAAGGCGCAGAAAAGGAAACCTCGGTATGCTCTACAAAGGAGTCGCACCCACCATCAGCACCCTTAAACACAAGACAAACACTACCGCCTTTTTTATATGCTATATGCTATCGTGTGGCTCGCTCTCCACGGCCGGCATGTCGTTATGCTGGAACTCCTCTCTCCAGTTCTGCTTGGCCTCGCGGAAGGTTTCCCTTAAAAGTGGCTCGTTTTGACACACCTTTCTGAAGTTGAGCATCACCTTCTGCGAGTCCAAAGCGTGGTTCTGGATATTGGAGTCGTAATCAGGAAGAGAAGTCAAAAACGCACTCATCCGGATAAGATGGATGTTGTTGGGGGCCAAAAAAAAGTCGCCGTTGTCCCGCAACTCGACAATGTAGGACCCCGTCCTGTGGATATACTGAGCATACTGGAAACTGGGTTTTCCCCAGCTGTACGAGATATCGATGTTGTCTCGAGAAAAGAACACGCTCAGCCGGTTGTCCAAGAAGAAGTCGTGCTTTTTCAAGAGGTACAAGTGGTAGTAGAACTTGTTTGCCCGCAAGATGCGGTGGTCCACGAATTCTGCCTCCAAAAGGGGATTCACACTAAGCTTCAAATCCACAAACGAATGAAACGGGTTGACGGCAGGAATGGTGCAGAGCTCCCTCCACGGCGTTTCCACCAACTTCAACCCGTGTCTTTCACATAGCCGCAGCCAGTTGGTGATGGCTTCGTCTATGAACTTGGCAGAAGTGTTGAGCCATTGTAAGCGAATGTGGTAGCAATGGTCGGGGTTGTGAACGCGGTCATAATGCACGTTGACGATTTCCGGCCGGTTGGACTTATTGAGAGGATCCGCATTATACTTCACACACCGACTGAGAATGAACTTCTTGGTGTTCCTGCTTTTGTTTGACGAGTCTGCGAAAGACGACGTCTCGGAGCCGATCTGGAGATTGGAAGCCACCTTCTTGAGCTCTAGGTCCGCAGCCGTCACCACTGGTGATTTTGCAGATTCGTTATCGGAGTTGTTCTTGGTGGAACCCAAGTTCTTCTCCAGCTTTTTGCGGAACCAGCTTCCTCCAAGACCCTTGCCGGCCTTATAGCTAGTATCAATGTAATCTCCGCTGAACTCGTAGAAGTAGTACCCATCAAGCAACCCGTGTCTGTTTTCCACGTGTTTGAAAAGACCCTTATCCATGAGATGCTGGCCATATTCAGCGGCTTCTTCTCTGGATTCCACGTCCTCAAAACACTCAGAGATCCACGAAACAAGCTCGTTTCCGAGAAAACACCGTGCATGCATCTTAAAGTGCCAAACGCGGTCTACCAAGTTGATGCCGTTTTCGCCCTGAAGCTCGCGGGCCAACTGGGCCAATTTCACGTCTTTCAGGAACCGCATGTGCTCGGGGATAAGTAGCGAGTTTCCACCTTGGGCCACATCCGACTGCTCGTTCAAAAAGTCGTAGAGGTTGCCTGTGTAGAAACTGACTTCCGGGAGAATCTCCTCCTTCTTTTTGGCAGTACGGTCCTTAGTTTTAACATAACGGCCTCTCTCAATAACCGCTATCAACTTCCGCAAGCCCTCGAGCCGGATCTCTTCATCGGATAACTTCTCGTTGCTCACAAAGTAAGCGTTTTTGGGAATATCTGCCGGCATCACCACAAACTTCATCTTATGGAACTCCTTGTTGCTCTCCGACATGGCATCATCGTAACCCGCCAAAAGCTGGTCAAACTGGTTCCAGTTGTACTTCTTGCTGGTCGACTTTATCACGTCCAATCGAGCAGGCGTGTACTCGTCGGCATACCGGGTCCGAATAAGCGGGCTGTACCCGAGATTATCGTGATAACCCAACTTTATACGCATCTCCGTGTCCTTTTCGGTCTTTCGGTAGAGCTGGACATTGAGAGTGCCGTTGTAGTCGCACATGATACGGTGGATCTCGTCTCCCCAGCACATGTAAATGCGTGAACCATGCAAGTTGGATGTGGGAAAGTACTTTATCACGCTCTCAGCACTGCCGCCAGGCTTTCTTCCCGCTTCCACTTCTTTCACTTTGGCGCCATAACAGATCTGAAACCCGAGAGAAAGTCTCAATTGAATCATTTCTCTCATCAAGTCCTGCGTCGTCTCCAACTCGTAGTCGTTTTCCCAATTGAGTAGAACAGTGTAAATCTGAAAAGTGTATTCCGTGTCCAACTGGTGTTTCGTAGGAAAGACGGATGTCGTGACAGGGAGGGCCGCAGGAGACTGGAACAGCCGCCATTTGACCTGTCGCCTTTTGATCTTGGGAGCAAACACATCGTTCCATCTTCCTGCTCTCAAGTAGTTCAAGACGTCCGAATGGATCTCCTTGGAGGGGTTATCGACGTTGGTCCATAAATTGTTGGCGAGCTCATTTTCTGGCTCAGGAGTTAGCCTCGGTCTGCGGGAAGCGGCTTCCGCAAGCTCACGGGCCTTCTTTTTGGGCACTTCCTTTTCAGAAGAGAGACTCTGAGTCTCCTCGGAACCACGCAGAATAGTGAAACTCTTGGTGTTTCGGAGACCTTGGATAGGTGTAATATTCCGTATGCTGCTGCTGCTGGAGCGCGTGTTTTTGGAGCTTTTGCCTTCAGGAACCTTATTGAGCACATAAAGAGACGACAATGCGGAAGCATCTTTGGCTGGACTGGTCACAGTACCGAGAACAGAGGAGTTAGTAGTGGAAACATTGGAACTCGCAGAAGTGACTGGTGCCAAAGTCGTTCTGGCGTTCCAGATGAGTGAAAGCGTGGCGTTGGCATCCACGGGCCCCTTGAGTTTGATTTTGGGCCGGGGTTTCTTTCTGATTTTGTCCACGGGCCTGAAAACGTCGTCGTCATAGCGATCCATGGCCTCTATAGCCGAGCCAGAGCTTTCCAAGGGCCCGAAACGGTCGATTTGGACTCCATTGATCTCATTCTCCATGACTCCCATCATTTGAAGTTCGTAGATCTTGCACCGTGGAATCCACAGGCCAGAGGAGTCCGGTCTGTAGAACAGAATGTCACACCAGCTGGGGACACAATGGGAGATCAAACCGCGTTTAGTTGGGTCTTTATAGCGGAATAGAGGCACGATATGGAGCGGAGGCTGGCTCAAACAAACAAAGTCCAAAGCGCAGTCCAACCGAAGCATCTTTTTGCTGGTTTCTTGCACTAGAGAGTAGTCCACATCGAAAAGACCTGTTCCAGGGGTGATCACCACGAAATGGCTCAACGAGTGCTTCAAGTCAGTGCCTCTAAACCTGTCATTGACAAGCGTCAAGCCGAGGTTGATAGCTTCTAGAACATTGCCCTTAACAGCTGGAAGCATCTCGCCCTCCATGATGTAGCGATTACCGTCGTCGTCCTGGGTGTGAAGTAAAATGTCTCTTTTGAAGTTGGCAAACTCTAGCCGCAAGTTGGCCATGATTTTATCCCAATGAAAAACGTTGACTTGATCTACCACCACGCGGAAGTAATCTCGGCGGTTATTGGGTCTTTCGCCCTGCTCCAAAGACGTCCACGGGATGTTAGTCAAATCCACGCTGGTGAAAAGAACAATGGTTATCAGATGATGGGCGTTCTTGTCACGACACCGCTTGAAGATACGGGGAAATAGCGTATTGACGACCTTGTGGAACATGATTTCGCCATTCTCCTCAAAATGCCACATTTCCCGAGAGAGCTGAACAAGAAACGTTAGCTTAGCGCTCTCTGACCGAAAAACCACTTTCGTGTTTTCGCCCACATAGGCAGAAAAGGTGCGTTTTCCGCCCCTGTAGATATACTTGACGGTTCCCGTTCTATTCTTCAAGAACAGTAGTCTTTTCTCCACGTAAATACACGAGCCCACGAGCGAAGACGAGAACTGCCACATGGAGTCGCGCAGAAGATTGACGTCTTTAATGAAGATTTCCACGGTATCCGCTTCCACATTGGCAATCTGCACGTGTTTGAGCTGAACAAGGCTTCTAGAGGGCAAGTCGAGGAGCTTCTGGAGCGGGTTGGAAAGAAGCGAGATCTGAAACATCGTCTTGGGTTTTCCGGGTACTACGCCTGCGCTGGGATTCAAAACAGGCGTATTCAATGGCAGTTCTTTTGCGGGTCTGGTTTTCACCACAAATACCAACCTCTTGTTATCGCCACCCTTGACTGGGGCCAACTCACACAAATCGCCATCCTTGAGACCGGGGATGGCGTCGTGGTCTATCAAGACATCCTCTTCGGACGTTCGGAGCTCGTGGAACCATACGGTGAGCAGAATGGGATCGGTGATGAGGTCTTTAAGCGACGTTTTCACCGAGTTTTCGGTCCGCGGTGAAGGTTTCATCGCAGATGTGGTTTCTGTAGTAGCTTTGACGTTATCCCGGCCAATTGTAATGGTGCTAGCGACATTGGCGGTGCTCATTATGCCTCTCGAATTGTTAGGTCGCTGTTGGCTGGCTCCCAGGAGCCGCAGACCGGCGGAATTGACCCGGCGAGCAGCTGGCGGTGTCTGGGGTACGTCATTGGCCAGAGTGAACTTGCGCACGTGCTGCATGGGCGCTTGTGGGGGGTTTTATAAGGGCCAGAAATGGTGGGTGTATACTATGGAAAGGCAGGAAAAGGGCCCAAAAACGGGCTTTTTGGCGGGAAAAAGGGGAACAGGGTCAACTTGGGGGTATTGGAAATGTGGATTTCGGTGTCAAAGGGCCAATCCTGGGCCTGGGGTGGAATTGGGTGCGATTTATTGGGAGATTGCAGTAGTATGAGACTTTTTCACAATCGATCTGGCGCGAAAAGACTTGTATGGGAGATTTAGTATGGGAGATTTAGTATGGGAGGTTTAGTATGGGAGGTTTAGTATGGGAGATTTCTGAGGGAGGCGTTAATGAAAGTTCAATATGAAGTTGTAAACTTACGATTGAAATACGAGTGGAAAATAAGAAAATGATAGACGTGAAATCGTGAATATGGAAAGGTTATCATGGAGGGTTCGCAGAAAAATGGAAAGGTTAATATGTGCTGTATTGTGACTAGTTTATGACGAGATATGGACTTTTATCGTATAGCATTCATTAGAGAGCGTCACTTTCTCTCAGTAAAATGACTTTAGCAAGGACTGTCTTTAAGTACGTTCAGCCAGATATGGCATGTCGACTATATCTTTTTGGGGGAGTTTCACACCATCTTCCGACTCTCCAAGTGTCTTCAATGTGTAACTCCCCAAGTGTCTCCAAGTACTTCCAAGTTGCCTTCAAGTGTCTCCAATTTCTTCCAATTGTTTTCTAAGGGTGTCTCTAGATATCTTTAAGCTTCCCTCCCTCCACTCACTCTTCTGTTTTCAAGACAAACTCCTCCAAAAACCACCGATGGAATCCGTACTCCTCAGACAACTCCGGATGGAAAGATGTTCCTAGAACATGGCCCTGGCGAACCGCCACCACCAACCCATCGTCCAATTGATGCAACACCTCTACGGGTCTCGCATTCTTGTAGTCGTTCTCTGTCTCCACCGTGTCTCCTCCCTCCAACTTAAGCTTTGGAAAAGTAGCGGCCGTATTCTCCTGTAGTATTCCACTCACAACAGGTGCACGAATGAACACCGTGGGAAACGCCTTCTGGCCGGGAATAAACGACGAAAAGTCCAACGGCGCCTCGAAAGAGTGTGACTGGCGCCCAAAGGCGTTCCGTGCCACCAGAATGTCAAGCGCCCCAAGCACTTTCTGGCCGCTTCTGCCATTCAAAACTCGTTTAGAGAGAAATATGAGCCCAGCACATGTTCCCCAGAGCGGTTTTTCAGCCTTTATATATTCAACTAATGGCTCTAGCATTCCGGTTCTCTCTGCCACTAGCGACATAGACGAAGACTCGCCGCCGGGAATTGTCAAAGCGTCACAGGAGGATAGTTGAGCCGGTGTTCTGACCTCGATAAAGACGAAGCTATACGGAAGTCCCACGCTCGCTTCTTGGAAGTGCTGGATGTGTTCTGCGAAGGCGCCTTGGAGTGCAAGAACACCCACCGTGAAAAGCTTTTCTGAAGTCATTGTAGGATAATTTGGCTCTTTCAAGATTTTCGGTCTTTTGTTCGATCTGAGTCAGCTGGTTCAAAATTTGGCTGATTTGATGTTGATCTGATGGCTAGAGCTAGTCAGACCAGCGAATGCAGCCTTCGAATGAGATTTGGGGTCGCTATTTTTAGCGTAGTCGTGAACTAGGGCAATATTTCACCAAGGAAGTCCAAAACGACAATCAGACTAGACAATCTTAGCGATGGCTGAACGTTGGTCAGGCTATAGATAAGAACCCAGCCTTCAAAAATGTTATGTTTATCACCAGCAGATGGTGAAAAAACCAGATCGGATGGACCTTGCGTTTGCGAAGAAACCTGGAATAACCTTCCAAGCTCCCTGAATAGTTTCTTTGCCGGTAGTAAACTGGCGGTTTCCGTCTATTGGTCAACAATGGCCTGTACTGGACCCTCTATTGAGAAGAATCGGCGTTTTAAGAAAAATAAGCGATATCGGCCTTCTCAGTAAGCTGTGAAGTACAGCTTTCACGGCAATTGTTCTCGTCGTCAGGTTTTGAAAGAAACCTACAATCACCTGCCTTTGACGTATCTATGACGTTATACTGCGAAAAATGCTCACACTATGCGTCACCTTTTTCACGGAGGAACCCGTAACTGCGCTCAAATCGCAGAAGAGCCCAATGGTTCACCACCCGGTTCTCCCCGACCACCACAAAGACCCAAAACGCCGCTTCCTGGGCGCCCAGTCTCGCTAGGGCCTGCTGCTGGGCATATCTCCTCCTGCATACACGGTCTGTGTGCAGGATTCCGGTCCCTCCGCGTCTTCTGACTCGGGCTGACTCGGGCGGTGTGGGGATGACTCAAAGCCTCCAACGGCAGGTTGCGGCGCAGCAGAGTGCTTAGGGAGGTTTGCGTGGGTATTTCGACAATAAGCGGGCCACGCGGATATCGCAGGTTTTTTCAGCGGCAAATTTGGTGTCTGGGGGTGCAAATCCGGGGCCCGAGGCGTATATAGCGGAAACTTTTCAGGTGTATATATAGCGCTATTCTTCCCCGTGGACTTTTGGCTTGGCAGTGTTTCGACGACTTCCTGATCGACTGCGGTATAACTGGTATAGTTGTATTGTTCTGAAGCTGTTCGCTGATATTACTGTTGACTTGGTACTGACTTAGTACCCGCTATTGGTACGTATGGAAGTATGGTGAACGTGGCAAGAAAGAAGTGAGAGGTTCAGTGGTGTGGTTGAAAAAGTGCAATTGAGTCACGAGGAGGTGTTTATGGTCCAGGGTAGATGTGGAGTTGGAGAGTGCTGATATGGTGGTCAATTCTTTCAAAGCACTGATGGCGTTATCAGGTGCTTGCTGCAGCACTGGCACAATGGAACCGAGGCACACTCCAGATCAGTATAGTGCTGTGACTGTTTATGTGGCTATCAGTGTGCCTAGCACTGTGCCTACTTCTGTGCCTAGTACCCTAACATGTACTATGGCCAGTCCTATGCCGTAGTACTGTGGTACCATATCACTCTCAGTGACTCAACCGCTTCCTCCTCACTCCAGAACTATTGCCACCACCTAAGCCATTAGGCTTCTCTCTTCCCGAGTGCTCATCCTCTGCATCGCCTACTAACACCCAGAACTCTTTATGTCCGACTTTAAAATCAAGGCTGGGCTCGCCCAGATGCTCAAGGGAGGTGTGATCATGGACGTGGTCAACGCCGAGCAGGCCAAAATCGCCGAAAGAGCAGGCGCTTGTGCTGTGATGGCCTTGGAGAGAATTCCCGCCGACATGCGCAACTCCGGCCAGGTGTGCAGAATGCTGGACCCCCACATGATCAAGCTGATTATGGATGCGGTGTCCATTCCCGTGATGGCCAAGTGCAGAATCGGCCACATTGTGGAGGCCCAGGTGCTCGAGAGCCTCGACATCGACTACATCGACGAGCTGGAGGTGTTGACCCCCGCCGACAAGAAGTACCACATTCCCAAGAGCGACTACAAGGTGCCCTTTGTTTGTGGAGCCAAGGACTTGGGCGAGGCGCTCCGCAGGATCAACGAGGGAGCAGCCATGTTGCGTACCAAGGGAGAGGCCGGAACCGGAGACATTTCCGAGGCCGTCCGCCACATTCGCTTGGTCAAGGAGCAGATCGCCGAGGTTTTGGCCTTGGAGGGAAAAGAAGACGAGTTGGCTGCGGTTGCAAAAGAGTTCCGGGTGCCGGTGCTGTTGCTCCACGATTTGATCAAAAACAAGGGCAAATTCCCCGTGGTCAATTTTGCAGCCGGCGGTGTTGCTACTCCAGCCGATGCTGCATTGGTAATGCAGTTGGGTGTTGACGGAGTTTTCGTGGGTTCCGGCATTTTCAAGTCCAAGAACCCGGAGAGGTTGGCCAAGGCCATTGTGAACGCCACCACTCATTACAATGACCCCAAGAAGGTGTTGGAGTACCTGACGGATCTTGGCGAGTTGATGTTTGGCGTGGCCATTGACCTGTTGAAGGAGAACCAGAAGTTGTCTTCCAGAGGGTGGTAAAAAGTGTATTGAATGAAGGTAATGGAGAAGCAAAGACGACGTAAAGGTATCAAAATGGGGGAGAACGAGAGCTATTGAAAGGCTGCGAAAAAGTCAGATCGAAGTGATAGAGTGCGAAATAGACCTATAGCGAAGAACAGGAGATCAATTCAAAGACCTGCGAGATTTCAAATATGAAGTCGTGGCATTGCTACACATCCTCAATCGCTTGCCGCAAGGGTGAAGAAACAAGTACATGATATTGTCGTCTCATATTCCGTATAGTAACCGACCATTTAAACTATGGGCCCTTTCTGCTGCGAAAAGGGAAAATGCTCGTTTTTCCGACTATTTCGAACGTCAAGCTGCGAACATGAAAAGTACGCTACGCTTCTCAATATGAAGTTCCATTAGGATACTATAAAGAATGGTAGTTCCGTGTGGGCGCTCAGAATATCGTCTAGTGGAATTGTCTCTCTTCCCCTCGTCGTTTCCTTTCCCCCTCTTTCTCTTTCTCTTTCTTCACTCGTCCTCGTGTTCTGCTAGCACCCGTGCCAACAACACGCCTGGGAGCCCGCCCCTCAACGAAAGAAAATCGGCGCAAGTTTCAGGTAAACGTCTTCTCTGTTCTGGTCCACAGTAACAATCTCCTTTACAAACCGCCCCAAGTCGTTGGGAACGGCACTGGAAATGCCCAAGTCGTCCTCGCACACGAGCAACATATCCGGCCTCAAATTCTTCACCACGTTGAAATAGCCCTGGATGGTGCTGCACTTGAGCAACTTGTAGTTGCGGATGAGCGTCTCCGGCAAGTCGTAGGACCCGCCGTCGTTCTTTATATTGCACGCCAAGTCGTCCACCAGCAAGTTGGGCGGAAGAATGAAGGTGACGTTCTCCAGATTGAGCAAAATGTCGTCTAGCGGCAACTCCAGGCTCAACACAGAGTGCAGAAGCGTCAAAGCTATGGACTTCAGCGTGTACGTCGAGTTCCGGCGCCGTTTACCGGTATCTTGATCAAGGGACTGGGCCTGGGCCTGGATTAAAGAGTGGTAGAGTTTGTATGAGAGCGCCGCCACCAGCGTGGCTACGACGGCTGTAAGCCATAGTTTGGGGCTCTGGCGTCGCGACATGGTTTATGAGCACTAAAGAAGGACGATGCCGCCTGTCAAAACGAAGGAATGTGTCGTTATATATAAAAGAGGGACTGGTGTGGGGTGAGAAATGTTGTGGCCGAAATCCGGTCGCGAAGGCACGGCCGGAACTTGTCGCGGGCCACGGCCGGATGTGGCCGCCCAACAATTCGCGCCGCCTAAATGCCCGGATCTGCCCCGGACTTCGCCCGGATATCGCCAGATCTGGGCGGCCCCGAGCGTGAACACAAAGCCCGTTGAAGATATAGTCTACGGGGGCATCTCTGAGACGGGACGGCGATGCCTGGTCTTGTGAGTTTCCTCGGAAAACAAATCCGCCGACTTTCACCCCCGGGATTTCTCCGACGAATGGCTGCGAATTACCTGCGACCTCCTTGCTGACAACTCCGGAGGAAGAGAGAAAATGTGGTTCCTGCAAATAGATTTGCAGCAAATGAACGCTGTTGCTGTCGACGGCGGAGAATCGTGTCACGTTAGTGGAGTGGAGGAGCGGTGCAGATGCGGGACGTTGTTCCTTATAGAGGGGCCTTAACACAGTACAGTGGGATATAGAGGGGTCTTGACAGGTACAGTGAGATATAGAGGGGCCTTAACAGACTACAGTGAGATATAGAGAGGTCTTGACAGGTACAGTGAGAGAGCGACACTGAAAGTGACAATGAAATTACAGCTAGTCTTTACGATCGTGGCCTATCAGGTGTCACTGCAGCCTGTTACATATGCATTTTATAGGGGCCAGAACCTGAAAGGGTCTGGAGACTATACTGTAGAGTGAGCGCACTCAAACTGGCCGTCTGGAATATGCTGTCAAGGGACATACTGTGCAAAAGCACTAGGGTGTTGTTCGTGGTGGATCTCGTACTCTTAGACTACTGGCTGCAAATCAGAACACCCGTTGGCCTCTGAGTGTCTGGGATAATGCCTCTAATGGTGTTCTCGGAAGGAAGTCTTCTCACTAAGGAACTACCTCACTAACATTTTTCGCAGCTACGACTTGCCTAGCTAATACTGATTAATACTGATTAATACTGATTAATACTGATTAATACTCACTATATTGAATAATACAGGTTAATACTCACTATACTCACTAATACTGGTTAATACTGATTAATACTTACTAATACTCACTATACTCACTAATACTCACTAATACTCACTAATACTCACTAATACTCACTAATACTCACTAATACTCACTATACTCACTAATAATACCCACTCACCTCACTATACCCCCCTTCCAACTACACGTTCTTCGTCGCTGTAAATTAAGGACGCCGGACGCGCCAGCTATTAATCGTATGTTACAAACATTTGCCTCACTAGTGTACACTCTGCTTTCTTCAACACATCCTCTTCGCCCATACCATTACCTTCTCCCATCACTCGCCAGTCTTCTCCAAACAATAGTTCATCTCCGCCTCGTCCAACGACCGGATGTAAAGACACTTGCTCAACAAGTCAGTGTTCGTGTTGAGTTCGTACGACAACAGCCACTCGATACACTGCGACAATGACTTGACGATATGCACAGATGTCCTGAACCGCAGGAAGTTGACGAGCTTCTCTTCAACACTGGAATCAGACGAAGTGGTCGTGTTCTCCGTCTGCGAAATATCCGGCCGCTGCTTGACAAACTTCGGTCTCTCGGCATTGAAAATGAGGTCCGAAAGGTACAACCCCACAAAAGGGATGCAGCCCTTGGACGGCGTAATCTGGTTAATGCACAAGCGGATGTTGAGGAAGTTCTTCAACGGCAGCGCCAACTCCTCCAAGTTCTTCAACATCAAGATATCGCCTGGCAGAAGATTTTTCCACGTCTCCCGCAACTTCAGCATCTTCTCACTGGTCAACGCAAGGATTATCTGCATCAAAGTGCTGAAGTTCTGCATTGCAAAGCAGTTCTGCGCCACATGGATAAACCTGGAAATGAGGTTGATACGCTCTTGCTGGCTCAGCGTCAACAACACCTCAGAAATGATCCAGTTCACCATCAAGTTGAACCGCAGAATCACCAAGTTGACTCCCTTGTTGGTGGAATAGTAGTTCTCGTTGACCAAGATCTCAAGCCACGAATTGACAGGCGTCAATTCCGTGTTCCACTTCAATTCGATCAACTCCTTCCAGTCGACCTCCTGAAGCATGTCTTTTTCAATGGCCGTGAAGTGGTGGGCCAAGGAAACAGAGTCATGGCTCAATATGAATGAAATATGGCCGCAGCCTTCCATTACCCGCTCTACTGAAAGCATTTCCGAGGAGATTCGGTAGCCCTCCAAGATAATTCGAGGTGACGGGAACAAGTGAGGACTAGTGGTCTGGCCACTGCCGAAGAAAAACAAGTTGTCGTTGTTGGGAGTCGAAGTCAACGGATTGGTGGGCGACTTGTTGGTCTTTATCGGCGTCAAGGGTGCTTCCTGGGTCACATCCTCGCTCAAATCAACCACATCAAGCGTGTTGGCGTTGTTTATCTCATTGAGAATGTCTTGGGTGTTGTCGGAGGCAGATACCGGTGTTTCGTTTGTGGTTGCTGGAGATCTCTCGAAATCGTTGCCATCCTCAATCTGGCCCTTCAGCAGATGAATATCTTCATCTCCTTCGTCCGTCTGCACAATCAGAACCTCTTTGGTCTTCAAATGAAGCACCTGTGAGCCCGCATGCTTTCCCTCGAGTTTGTACAACGCAAACTCGATGGGGTTGTTGGAACGGAACGACTCGTCTGGAATTGCAGCCAATTCCTTCAATACGTAGTTGCTGATGCCGGGAATGGCCACTGAGTTGCCTGAAGACCCATCGCTTTTCTCCTCTCTGACAGAATTCTTGTTGCTCTTCATAGCAACCGAAAAGATGGAGCTGTCTGCCACATCCGACAGCTTGGACATGCGATCGGGCAATATAGAGTTTCTCTTGGTGTTAGCATCCATAAATGCGCTGAAAGGAAGCTCCGTCAACGCACATAATGTGCTGAACCTGACGCTTCTTCTATGCGAGGTTGAAGATCCAATAGAGGACGCCTTTATTCTTACAGGCATGTCCAAAGAAACCCTCTGGCCATTAATATTAGCCTTGAGATCGGCTATTCCGGCCTTTTTCCGCAAGTGGCCGTTGTCAAACTCCATCCGAGGAGCCGAGTTGGACACGGAGAACGCCGAGTCGTAACTGACATACGACTTTGCGGACTGCTTGCTGTCCCTTTTGAACGCAGACCCGTTAGAGTTTTTCGAAATGGTCGAAAGACGCTTATTGTTAAAAGCAGCCTCGTTGAAGCTGATTCGACGTGGTTGTAGGTTTGCATCGCGTTGTGGGCTCAATGCAATACCCAAATCTGTTATTTCGGCATCGTATTGCGTCAAGTTACTTGGGGTGGAAATAGACGAGCTGAGAGACGGCTGAGAGTCGTTGAATGGAATGCCACTGGGCCCAATAGGAAGCTCACTGCTGACATCAAAGTATTGTGTTCCTGCTTTGGCCAATCTGTTGCTTCTGTTGGTCTCGAGAACTCCACTAGTTTCGTGTGACGGAGGTTGCGAGTTGTCAAAGTTCACCTCACCGTCATCGTTCCAATTTAGGCTGGCGGCCTGTTGGAACGACGAGTGCTTGGAGTTGCCGCTGCTGTCCTCTTCGCTGTTGATCAAGTTGTCTATCTTGGTGATGTTGAGCTCAGAAACCTCTTCCACCTCGTCCACCGGCTGGTTGTTTTCACGAGAACGTGTTTTCTTGGTAGGAGATCCCAAGATGGCTATGGATGCAGAATCGTACTCGTTCAACTTGTCGTCCTCGAGGTTGACATCCACGAACTCGTCGTGGGGAATATGAAGGCCGTAACTGCCCTCGATTTCACCCTCTTTTATCGTATCCAGCTGCACATAGTAGCGAATGAGATACTCTAGCTCGTCAACGATCCTGGCACTCAAGATATCCATTCTCCCCGCAATATCGGCAACATCCTCTTCGGGCATGACCTTCTTAGCATTGTCGATCAATGCATCAATATCGTTGCTCGAAACAGAGTGAGACAAGCCAGTTGGCTGCTTGCTGTGGTTGAAAGTCTTTTTCCAGCCATCCACAAGCTTCTTGATAGACGTTTTTCTGCCAACCTCATCGTCGAAGTCGTCAAAAGACTTAAAAGACTTACTGTTTTTCATACTCACTGTTCCATGTCCGACAGGAGAGTTTTCTATCTCGTCCTTGATGACATAGTCCATTTTCTTTGCGGGTGTTGGCGGTACTATAGCCTGTGCTTTGGTCAGCGGAAGCTTGATATGACCGTTGGTAGAGAATCCGACGTCATTATTCTTGGACAACTTCTCTTTCGCATTCTCCTTATCTTCCATCAAAGCCATTTTCTTTAACCCCCAAGACGAGTCTTGTAGGTTCATATGGTTGTGCTTGTGATTGTTGGTATTGGCCTTGGTGCTGTCCGTGAGTTTTTTGGGCGCCTTGGGCCTCTTATCGTGAAAATCTCTCAACTTATTGTTGAGCGAAGTCCTGGAAGAGGAGTGCTGCAACAAGAGGTTATTGACAGAAAATTGTGGGTTCTCGTCGTTGGCATTGGCCTCGTCCAATATGAGACACTTATGCTGAGTGCGCTGGTCGTATAGAGACAACATGGCTGATCTTCTGTAAGATGGGTTGGTGTGGAGCAGCATTTCGGTATTGCTTTTGGAAAGTTTCTTGAAGCTGGAGATGTCCTGAGTCGCCGGTAAGGCGTAAGAGAGCACGTCTATATGTTCCACGTCGACTCCCACCTTCCAGAACTCATTCATCAACGAGATCCAGTGAACCTTCAAGTCGCAAATGACCTTGCTTTCGAAAATCATATCAGCGTTGATGAGATTGGAATCACTGGTGATGCCGTTGAGAGTACGCACGAACGAATCGCAGAGGGCCGAGTTGGGGTCGAAATCGTCCACAAAGTAGTTCAAGAGCCAATGGCGGAGAACCACGAACGTACGAAGGAGCACCAATTTTCCTATACGGACGTTGGTGGGGCTCTTGGAGTTGATGTACTGAAGCGCCCACACTATTCTGGTCAACAACAAGTTCATGACGGCGCCGGAGTCGCAGAATATACGGTACGTCAAGAAGAAGTCGCAGATCAAGTTGTAGTCGATAACCTCGGGCGACGTTAGCTGCACTATGAGCGCCCTGAGCGTGGCGTTGTTGATGAGTTCCGGGCTGGCTTCGTCGAACTTGACGGTTTCAGGATGGCCCGGGGCTAAACTGGGAAAGAGCCTCTCGTCATCGAAGACCAGCTCGTTGTGTTTGTTGTAGATGAAGTCGGGATGAACGTGGGCCAACTCGTCAAGAGACAGCGCTGTGGAACGTGCGGTAGGCGACGGAAGTACCGTGGAGCCCGGCAGATGCCGTTCCGGGGTATTCATTGAAATGATGTTTCAGACCGTTGTGACGCCTTCTGAACGACTTTATGGATTTCAGAAGCAAAATGTAGGTCCTCGAGATCCGGTAAGCGGGTTTACACAGCCACTTTACGGTCTGCAGTCTATTTCGAAGCTGCTAAATGGCACTTCTAGGTCCAGGAACCCTTCTGCACGCCTCTGTGAGTCTTTAGGGACTTTTAGGACCCGGTTGAGCGGTTTCTGAAAAGATTCAGGAACTTGTGGGGCTCTTATTCCAGCACTTAACCGCCCTTAGAATAGTGCGGGGGCTTGTTGAAGAGCTGTGGTGGCCTCTGAACCCGTGCAAAGCCTAATAGCAGAAAACGCTCTGGAAGCTTTCTGGTCGAAAGAATTCAAGCAACTGCTTATACCTGTAAAACAATACCTAAATTCTGTCGTTGGTAACCGTCTAAGAATCGATGTTATTGTTTATGTTGGCGAACGAAATTTCGCGTCTGGGTTGTGTGCAGGATGCAGATATTTAAGGTGCCAGGGTCTCAGTATAGGGAAGGAGAATATCGCAGTTTGGTGGGGATTTGGGTGCTTGGAGGGTGTGGAATTGATTACGGGGGTGTAGAGGAGGGAATGGGCGAAAATAGTAGAGGAAAAGGACGAAAAATGGAAAAGTAACCTTTATGTATGGCAATAAGGCCATTTCTGGGCCAACGGTCGCTAGTCGAGGCGTTGCAAGCGAAAAAGACGCACGGAAAGGCCAATGGCTACGGCCGGGATTTAGAGTAGTTGGCGAATTGGAGGATTCTCGGCTAATTGTGTGGTTTCATGCATTGTGCCAAGGCACTTTAGTATACAGTTGGCGGGGAGTAGTCTGGAGAAGGGTGTGGAGCAGAGTGCCAATGAGAAAGATAGGATCCCAAAGGGATGGGGACGACTGAGAATCGCCGAATCGGGCCGAAATTAACCCAATATGGGATGGGGATCTTGCACGTTGCGGAGCGCGATCATTAGCGGCCCGATGTGGATGGCAATGTACCAAATACGACCATCACTTTCCGAAGCCGAGGCTCATTTCCCCAGTATGATTGGTGGTTCACCCGATGCGGCGGCACTTCTCCGAGGGCCGGCTAAGTGCCGAAGGGGCCTTTCCCTCAGAGACGCACCGCCCTTTAGCGCTGCTCCAAATTGTGCGCTATGGCACTCTTCAACGCGCTAAATGGCGACGACCGAAACTCGGGGTTCTTCAACACGTTACTGAAGTTCTTATGCTCCTGCGCCATTATCACCTTGTGGCCCTTGCTATTGTTGGCGTTGGGCTGGTGCACGTTTGCCTTGGACGACTTGATATAGGGCTTGACAGTAGTAGTAGCGGAGCTGGGCCACTCCATTCCGGTATCCGGCAAGCTCAGCAAGAGATCGTCCATCTTGGGCTTCAACTGCTCGCGGGCCCTTCTTTTATGTCTTCTGAGTGTGGACTTGGACACGCCACCAGATAGGTTGACGGACTTCTGTATTCTCTCGTTGAAGTTCTGCGACTTGGTCTGCTGTTTCTCCTTCTTGGACGTCTTCAGCAACTTCAAAAACGGATTCTCATGGAACTCCTGATCCGACTTCATCTCTGCGATCTTGTCGTTCATGCTCCTGGAGCCGGTCTTGGACGCGGCCTTGCTCCGCATAGTTGTTCTCTTCTTGAGCGCCTGTGGTTAGTGACGTACTACGACACTTGGCCGTTTTGGCCGCTTTACATACCATTTTGGGGTGTTGATGGAGAGGGTAGCAGAAATGAAAAATCAGAGATGAGATGGCTGTGTGCAGGAGACACATCTGGGCCAGCTATACCACTTAAAAAGAAGAGAAGCGAGGATTGGGCGAAAGGTTGCTGGGGCAGAGATCAGAGATGATATGCTTATTTCAGGCTTTGTCGGGGGAAATTCCCCGATGGGTGCAAAATGTGGCAGTAGTCGATGCCGGTTTTAGCTGCGAAATATATGGGATAATGTATGGTGAGAACGAGATTACTACGCACAATAAATCTTCCCGAAATGGCCCTCAGCGTGGAAAGACTCAATTGCAGCGGTGCAATCCCGTTCATGAATCCTTTCACAAACCTACCTCACGAACACCGCCACGTGGAATGGCTTTTGCCTCTCTCGGCTAATTGCTTGTTCCCTGCCGCTACCCGAGTTGAGTCACGTGACTTACAGTGCAGCCCAAGGGACTCATCGGGTGCCATTTTCCTTTTCCGTTTGCACCCAGTTACACGTTCCAGCTACTTCATCTCTGCTCCTCTTCCGCTCGGTTTCCGTTTCCGTTTCCAACTCTTTCCGTTTCCGTTCGGTTCCTCTTCTTCTCTGCCTCACCTCATCTGCTTTATCTATCTCCTGCACATCAGCTCAGGAGCTGAAAATCACAACAAAATTACCACCAGACTCTCTACTAAAGGCACTCATACGGAGCCATTTTGCGCCTAATTCGCCCCGAAGTCAAACGGGCGTATCCAGAAACACCCCACATTTCAGCCTAGGGCGCAAAAATCCAGAATAAGCCCCTAAGTCAACCATGAGTGGCGTGTCATTAGGCGATGACCCCACTGAACAGAGCCCCAGAAGCCGGCCGCCGGCGTCCAATTTGAAGCTAAATATAAGAGAGGCCGGCGCTTCTCAATCCGGATCCCCTTCTTCCCACAATGACTTCGAACATACTATGAACGAGGATCCTGAAACGCGCCTTTTGGCCTCTTCTCCAGGCCACGAGGGACCCTCTGATAAGAGCCATATTCCTAAAGAAATGGACCATACCGATAATCTCAACTTGGACGATCTCGAAAGTGACCTACTACACCGTCCCATGCCGAAAATCGTCGTCGAGGGCCAACCACGCAGTAAAACAGCCAGCAACTCCAGCTCGCCCAAACCGGCGCCGAAAAAGACCGCTGTTTCACAGGAAGAGGTCAGAAAAGCAGCCTCGTTGGTCCCCGTGACGTCGGAAGCGGCCCTCGGCTCTATCACACGCCAGGAAGACGACGAAAGCTCTCGAATCTCCGCCTACGCCAGACTCGATTTCGAGAACTACACCTTCTTCGTACAGACTCTCCAGGTTGTTCTCGGCAGAAAAAGCAACGACGAGCTTCTACAGTCGTCGCACCACGCGGTGGACGTCCACTTGAGCTCTGTGAAGGCCATTTCAAGGCGACATGCGAAGATTTTCTACAATTTCGGCACCCAAAGGTTCGAGTTACTGATTCTCGGACGGAACGGAGCATTTGTGGACGACCTATTCGTGGAAAAAGACACAACTGTTCCTCTTATAGACGGAACAAAGATTCAAATAGGCGATATTCCCTTCTCCTTTGTTCTACCGTCCATAGATGTCCATGAACAAGAGAACTATAAAGCAGCAGGAGCCAAGCCTTTCAATCCCAGCGATGCCATCAACTTGAGAACGAATCTCTACAGCACGTCACCGCAGAAAGATAAGCCGCGCAGAAAGAGAAGGGACTCCAAAGTCACCATAGAGGAGGCCAAGGCCAGTATCATCCGAAGGCTTTCATCTGCAAGAAGGAAGCTGCTGGTTTCCAATGACGAGATCAGCCAGATTTTGAGCGAGCTCGGGTCCACTTCCCTCAATTTTGACGGCGAAAGCGGCGACTTGGATCCCCAAATCCAGTCTATTTTGGATAACCACCGCGACCTCAGTCTAGACGAGGAGACGAATGCCAGATTCGCGCGTATTGGAGAATCGGCCATAGATGACATAGAAGACGAGGAGGATGAGATCGATAAGCTTGTCCAGCAGCACAATTTCGACCAGGGCGTGGTTTTGGACGACGAAGAAGACGACGATGACGACGACGACCTCGAAGACGACTACAACGACTCCCACGATATCGACATGGACCTCCTGGTGCTAGACCAGGAGATTGCCAGTTTGGCGCCTTTGATAAATGCCCATAATCAGGATCTAATGAAGGAGAAGGAGGAACGCAGACGCGAATTGGAGCAAGAAAAACGCAGAAAGCAGCTACGGGCCCTCAAGAAAGGCGCGAAATTCCCGGAGATGTCCTCTGGAGGAACTCCATACCGGTCCTTGCCTCTTATGGGCAAGCCTGCGGTTCCCAGGATGGGCAGACCGGCCACAATTCAACCTCCAGTGAACCGGGTATATGGCCGTCACCCAGTAAATGGGCTACCTGAAACCGGTCTCCCGGCCCATTTGGTGGCCCTGGGAGGCCCTGGACTTCCTTTGAAGCTCCAGCAGGGCCCCAACTCCATGGCTCATTTGATATCCGCCAATCCCATGGCTAAACAAATGCTCCCTTCCAGACCACCGCCGCCCAAATTGGAGGTTCCAGTGAACACCATAACTTCAGTTTCAGTGGTTTCTTCTATTATTCCCATCAAGGCCATTACCGTGAACGAGTCTACCATTGAGTTAGCGCCCATTTGTGTGACCAAGTCGCTCAAAGATCCTAGTAACGTTCCCAAAATCCCCAGAAAGAAGCGTGACCAGTCGATCAAGAAACTCCCCAAGAATGCGTACGCCCTCGAGGAGATTCCCGAGCAGTACCGCACGAAACCCACGTCCTCATACCCGGCTTTGATCAGCAACGTGTTGAAAACGAGGCCCGGCAATGGTGCGACCATAGGGGACATAATCCAAGGCATAAAGGACATGTACCCCTACTACAAGTACTGCCCTGAAGGCTGGCAATCGATCATCTCCCATAATGTGAAACTCAACAAGGTTTTCAAGCAGGTTTCCGAGGGCTTTGACCCCGTCTTTGCCGTTGACGAAGCCTACATCGCGGAAAGAGAGAAGGTCAGAATGAAGCAGCAGGAGCTTGCAGCGGCCAGGGCCAAAGCAGCCGCTATCAAAGCGGAGGAGCTTAAGCAAAAACAGAGATTCGATGCTCTGCAGTCCGTTTCCCACAATATTGTGGGCCGCAACTTTGCCTCTCCATATGGATTACCCTATAGCAGTGGACTCAGAATGCCGCAAACTCCGTTCACGTCGCAGCTCCAGAAGCAGACCAACGGCCAGAAACCCAAGACCATCGCCGAGCTCGCCAGCGAGATTAGACGCGACGGTTTGGTGGGCTCGAAAGCACCGTTGTACTTCAAACCACAGGGAAGTGACGTTGACAGCCCTAAAACGCCCAACGTGGGCTCTCCGGGCACCATAAAGGCGCAATTGGCCGCCAATAGGTCGCAGTCGCCCCCACCCCCAGCACAAACAGACGGAGGGATGAACCTGAACACCAAAAAGTCGCTTGCGTATTTGCAAAAGGAGCTTTTTACGCTATACAAGGCCCGCAAGTTATCGTATAATACGGCCACCACCACCGAGATCATCACCAAAGCGTTGGCCACCACCATAGCGCAAGTCAACGTGATAGGAGCCAAGGCGGGGTGTGGGGATAATGCGTTAAGCTTTTTGGTGGAAAAGGCTCCTCAGCAAGTCAGCAAGATCTTGGATATAGCCTTGACAAAGTCCATCAAGGAGAAACAGGGCATTCTTCTGAGCAGAACCGGCACTCCCGAGCCGGGTTCAGGTTCTGTGGGGTCTGAGCTGCCCCTGAAAGGAGGAACCGCCGATACCGAGACTTCCCGGGCTGGAACTTTGGCTAAACCGCTGTTCAATGCTGGATTATCGAAGCCCCCGAGCTTCAATTCTGGCCAGGCAAGGCCCGGGTACGCCTCTCCGGGGTTATCGAAACCACCGCTGTTTTTGTCAAATAAACCGGTGTTTTTGTCGAACAAGAAGCCTGAGGACGATAACGGGAAGCGGCCACATGAGGAAGATGACGAAGGAAGCGCTTCCAAGAGTATTAAAATAGAGTAGCAGTGTAAGATAGACTAATGGCATGTACTATAGGAGGAGATTTACGTAGGGATCTTTTGATGTTGGCATAGTTAGAGGCAAGTTGTTTGACCGATAAGTATGATGTAAGAGATGGAGAACCGTGGTTTAAGGATATAAAGAAATATGGTTAATGCAGAAGTAGTTCTTGGTTGAGGAGTGTGAAGAAAAATGAGATTTTTGAAGAATAGCTGCAAAATTCGATTTGAGTGGGAATACACATAAATATATTAAAATAGGAAATACAACGATAAAGGCCCGCCAAAGACTAAAAGAGGATGTTGGTGCACTGCTAAGTGTTAACAAAGGCCAAAAATGGAATAACACGGCATTTCAGAACAAAGGCACATATGTCCCAAAACTAGCACGAGATACCACAAGAGAAATTTCATGACTTAAAAGGGCCGTTGGGAGTATTTCATATCTGAGAAAGAAGAGTAGTTCTGATGAGACGCTACCCACGGCAATAACGTAAAAACCTTAAAACACGCAATCAGTGTTATCACTGCTCCCCATAAGTTACCACCTCGTTGTAATTTCCATCTGAAAAATCAGAAACCTAACCCGAGACCCAGTAAATAAGCTCTAAGCAAGAACCTTCAATTTGTTCCCGGTCGAGGCCCGCTTCTCAAATTTGAGCCAATATCTCACGGGTCTCTCTCCGATATCTTTCGCAGCCGCCAACAGCCTTCTGGCACTTATAAGGCATTTATCTCCCCACACCATCCCCCACCACAAACATCGAGCATAATTTGAATACCCTAACCACGCGTTTAGGGCTCACCACCACCAAACGACGCCTTAAAGGCGTTTCTGGCATTTTGCAATCTTCTTTCTTCAAAGCCTGCGTATGGCCCATGCGCTGGTGTACGGGTCTTCCATACCCCCTCTCACCAAAAACACCCTCAGTTTCGGTGGCAACTCCACAACTCCCGCCAATTAAACCACTCAAGGCCAATCCACGGCTCAAAAACAGCACAGCTGCCCAAGACCACCAGCACAGAACCCCCACACATCCTCGGCCTGTGACTGCTTTTCCAACACCAAATAATCATGAATACTATTGCCCAGCACTACTCCCACGCCACCGCCAATACGGTAGCCAACGAGCTCAAGGCCGCCCGCACGGAGTTCGCCGGCGCACCGCAGCTAGAGTTGGCCCCTTCTATGACATTACCCCCCATTTCACAGCCAACTGCGTTCTTGAGGGCCCATACCGATGACGCCTCCAACCCCGACTGCAAGATCAAAATCGCCCACGGAACAACTACTTTGGCGTTCAGATTCCAGGGGGGCATCGTGGTGGCTGTCGACTCACGTGCCACGGCCGGCAACTGGGTGGCGTCCCAGACCGTCAACAAGGTGATCAGAATCAACCCATTCTTGTTGGGAACCATGGCCGGTGGAGCCGCCGATTGCCAGTACTGGGAGACGTGGTTGGGCACACAGTGCCGGTTGCACGAGTTGCGCGAGAAAGAGCGCATTTCTGTAGCGGCTGCGTCCAAGATCTTGGGCAACTTGGTCTATGAGTACAAGGGAATGGGTTTATCCATGGGTACCATGGTGTGTGGCTACACCAAGAAGGAGGGTCCTACCATCTACTACGTGGACTCGGACGGATCGCGGTTGAAGGGCGACCTTTTCTGCGTGGGTTCGGGCCAGACGTTTGCCTACGGTGTTTTGGACTCGGAGTACAAGTGGGACTTGACTGTGGAGGAGGCGTTGTACTTGGGCAAGAGAAGTATCTTGGCCGCCACTCACAGAGACGCGTTCTCGGGAGGTTCCATCAACTTGTACCACGTTACTGAGGCCGGCTGGGTGTACCACGGCAACCACAATGTGGGCGACATCTTCTACGACATCAAGGAGAAAGAGCAGTCGTTCAACAACGTGGATGGTTAGAGGAAAGGGGCTAATGGAGAGAAGTCCGAAAACAGAGAGAAGGGGCCGCCTACAGGAAGAAGTACGGCCCAAGAACTCATATTCCGCAGCTATGCGGAAGAAATGGCGATATGGCCAATCAACCGGGCTGCCAGTTAGACTGGCGAAATAGAGCACGGGTCTATAAGAAACAAACGACACCCGAAGTATAAGAAAGTATGCGTCTAACGTGTCTTCTGTAAGACCACGAGACAGACGACAGTAGCAGGATCTGCCTGTCAGAACCAACAAGAACTGCAACAACTACAACAGCTGCACCGAGACTGATGCGTACACCGTTAGGGCTGTAGCCCTAACGGAAAGTTGGCACGTGATCTCTTTGTCCTGCGCACGCCAAAAGTCCTGCACCCAGCCCGGCTGCGCGCTTCCTCCACCCTCTGAAAATTTTCAACTACATAGAAGTGAGGCTCTTTTGTTCTGATACAGTAACATTAATACAGCCAAAATGGTATGTTTGCGATGCTGAACGAGACGAGAGAGACGAGACATCCAAATGAGAGCGCAGCAAAGAGCCGCAGCCCAAACGACAGAAAGGGGAACTTTCCGTAGTTGAAAACGGCCGTCTATAGCTGTCTCTCCGACCACCGGGTGCCCAGTTCTCTCTTTTATATTACCTGTTTCCAGTACTAACCCCAGTCTGACAAGTCCCAGAATGTTATGCGTGAGTTGAAGATCGAGAAGTTGGTCTTGAACATCTGTGTCGGTGAGTCCGGTGACAGATTGACCAGAGCCGCCAAGGTGTTGGAGCAGTTGTCCGGTCAGACCCCTGTGCAGTCCAAGGCCAGATACACCGTCAGAACCTTCGGTATCAGAAGAAACGAGAAGATCGCTGTCCACGTCACCATCAGAGGCCCCAAGGCCGAGGAGATCTTGGAGAGAGGCTTGAAGGTCAAGGAGTACCAGCTTAAGGCCAAGAACTTCTCTTCCACCGGTAACTTCGGTTTCGGTGTTGAGGAGCACATTGACTTGGGTATCAAGTACGACCCTGGTATCGGTATCTACGGTATGGACTTCTACGTCGTTGTTGGCAGAGCCGGTGAGAGAATCGCCAGAAGAAAGAGAGCCAGAGGTGTTATTGGCAACTCGCACAAGACCACCCAGGAGGACACCATCCAGTGGTTCAAGCAGAGATACGACGCCGATGTGTTGTAAGCGGAGTGTATAATGAATGTATAATCGTTATAACGGGCGTAGAAGAGTGGTTTGAGTTGGTGTGGTTGCCACAGGGTGTTTTCCACTATGGAGGGTTGTTGGCCAAAAGTTGGAGTTTTAGGATGAGGCACTTGACAATTAGAGTGGTTGGATGTAGTTTGTGAGGAGTGTGACTACGTTTCCGCAGAGTATTTCCGTAATAATTTGCAGTGCTGTTCCTCGCTAAATTCCTTGCTCAATTCCTCGCTAAATTCCTCGCTAAGTTCCGCCCCAAATCCTCACTAAATTCCACCCTAAATTTCTCAATTCACTAAATTTTCAATACACTTCCTCTGCGATTTTCGCATCTTATTCAGCGTGCCACATAAAGTGCCATTCTACCCCTCATAGTCAATATCCTCTTCTCCAGTAAATACCTATAGCTCATACCCCATACTCGTATTCAACAGTTACTGCATCTTTTTCGTCTTTTCACCCTTTCGCTCTCTCCTTCATACCTCACACTATTGCCACTATTTCTCCATTTCCGCTCCGGGCCTAAGGCCGTTCTCCGCCAGGCACTGATCTTCCCGATAATGGTCGTGTGCACATCCCCCAAATCTCGTAAAACCCCCAAAACCGTCCCCAACACGGCTCGCAGCAACTGGACTCCTTCCAAATAAGGCAACACGCCCCTAAGACGCAGTCATACCCGCCTACGGGCCCCTAAGGCGCCGCCGCCGTATGGCGCAGACATCGCCCTAATGCCGTGGCCTGCATACAGCACAATGAGGTTTGCGACATCTGGACTCAGCAAACTATATAAACCGCAGGCACCCCCACAACTGCCGCCACTGATGGTTTTGAACAATTACGAGTCGCTCGAGCACTTGCCGTGTACGTAAAGATGGTGGGTCTCTTTCTGGCGAAAAGAGGGCCCGGAGTCGCGTTTTGCCGCCCCATTACCGTCCATGCTTACTAACCAAAGACCTTGATGACTCCATCACACAGCAGGAGCGGGAGCACGTACAGCAGCTTGTACAGCACGAGCTAGCCACCATACAACGGGAGACCCCGAACAACCGTCAAAATGGCCCGGGGCTCCATCCGCTCGTGGACCAGGTGGTGCCTCTCTCGGCACGGCTCTCTCCGCGGCCCATGCTTCTACAGGAGATCGAACGGCTCGACGAGGAGGACGATGAGCCTGAGCATATATTGGAGGCGGTAGATTTGCGCCGGTACGCCGATTTCTCGCCCAATGGAGACGGCGCTTCGCACAGCCAGCTCTACACGGCGCTATCGTACGCGGTTCTTCTGGAACGCAATGCGCTGGTTCTAGGGCAGAACGAGGACCAACTTACAGCGCTCCAGAAGCAGCATTTGGCGCAGTTGGCGCAGTTGGAAGACGATTACGAGATAGCTCTTTCGCGCAAAAGACAGCAGGCGGAGGACCTCAATGTGGCCCGCAAAAAGCGCCAGACAGACTTCGGGCCCGTGAACGATTATCTCAACGACAGGTGGCGCGAGGGAATCCGGTCCGTTGTGGACTTGGGCGTGGAAACGGCCCGGGTCGACTTGGAGCACCACTAGGCATATATTACGACACATGGTTACGACGGCGGCGTTTTTGCTTTATACATGAACTGAACAGAGGCTGTAGCGAAGAAGGAAATCGAATAGGTGTTCTGAGGCGCCGTGGCAAAGATGAGCCTGTGGTTGGTGATTCGGTATGCTACAAATGGTGCAGTACACAGTGATCACGATACTCAGTTGTCGTACTGGGATCAACCGGAATTGTGTGGCCATAGGTTACTTGAAGGCTTAAAAAAGGCTTAACCCGCGTTGACTGTTCAACTGGCTGAGCAGAAATGGCTTTGGGGCGACTTCCATGGACCTGAAACGCACCTGAAAGTCGAAGTAGCAGGTCCGAGGCCCTGGGCGAAACCCCGCAATGGGTTTGCATGGAATCTCGGAGTTGCAGCCCAGCAGATGTTTGTCCTTAACATCCATTGGACAGTATCCAGGAAAATGAAAGCCGTGGAAGAGCAGATATTATGCGTGGGTTGAGGCAGCAGTTAGTGGATGATCACAGATATCGGATAAGCCCAGAACCTGGTACCTTGTAGACCGCGTATTCACTGATGCCGAAGGAGCGGTTTTCAGTGAATTGCAGTCAAAACCAGGTGGTGGTACAGAAAACCGAGAAGAACTCCAGCCAGAAGTCTGCGATTGGGAAGTATCCCTTTTCAGTAACGCGGTACTGAGTCTTTGGTAACTTCAGTATGACATTGGTGTTGTCTTAGTGCACCAATGATGAGAAGGACGATTTCTTGTGTGAAAAATATGAGGGTTCCTTCAAGTATGACAGGCAGTCATTGACAGTAGCTACTGTTGAATAGCAAGCCCTTTGAGCTGGTGAATGAAGGGAATATCGAAATGCTCTCACTTTCGCTTATTAAACACCATATCGGCCCTGGAACTCCCCACATTTGTAATTCTCGGACACCCCTCGCGGTCCTTATCGACACGAACACATTCTAGACAGTAGTAGGCAGGGGTTCCATGCTCTGCGTCCACACCTAGCCCATTTCCACAGAGAATACACCGATTCTTCACGTTGCCAAACGAGCAGTCATCGCAAATCCGTACTTTGGTAGTAGGCTTCACCATGGAGTCGCAGACGGGGCATTTGCCGTCACACAGCCCACACACAAGCCCAAAGCTGCGGCCCGGCCGCTTCATACATTGGACGAGGTCATACTGGTGGCGGGACATCGGCAGTCAGACTAACCAATAGTGCTAGTAGGCATCGACAAATTTCGTGCGCGTTTCAAACTCACCTCCTCCACCATCCTACTCCATACTTAAGCAATGTCCCTCGCCCAGCTCCAGCAGGCGGTCGAGACCATGTACCTGGCGGCGTCGCAGGATGCCAAGAAGGAGGCCACGGGGTTTTTGGAGGAGTTCCAGAAGTCGCAGCACGCGTGGGAGCTTGCGCACCAGATTCTCCAGAATAGCCAGAATCTGGGCCCGTTCCGGCTCTTTGCGGCGCAGACGCTCCGGTCCAAAGTGACGTACGATTTGGTGCAATTGCCAGAAACAGCGTGGGCTGCGCTCAAGGACCTGCTCTTGGATCTTTTGGCGCTGTTCACTGGCCCCCAGGACAAGATCCTAAGAACGCCGTTGGCGGTGGCTTTGGCACAGTTGGCGTTGCAGAACTTGCTGTGGCACGGCGCCGTTCATGAAGCGATGGCCAAAATGCAGCAGGGGGCGTCTCTTGCGTGTTTGTTGGACTTTTTGCGTGTTCTTCCCGAGGAGCTTTCCGATGCCAAAAAACTGCTGTTGACCGATGAGGAATTCAACGCCCGCACCAACGAGCTCATTTCTGCCAACGTGGAGCCTGTTTTGGCGCTTTTGAGCAGCTTGGCCCAAAAATCCACCGAAAACGCCGCGTTGACGCCCCGCGTCCTCGAATGCTTGAATCTGTGGATAGCCGAATGCCCCATAGAGGACATTCTCAAGGTGGCGCCTCTCACCGCGCTTGTCTTCCAGTCGCTCACAAATGACGACACCTTTGACGGCGCCATCGACTGTCTTTGCACCATTCTTCGCGAGACCCGCGATATCGACAACTACGTGCTTATTGATGCCCTTTACCAACAGGTGGTGGAGCTCCACACGTACATGGCGGCTCATCCGCACAAACTAGAGGACCCAGACACATTCGGAGGCCTCACTAGGCTCTACGTGGAAGCCGGCGAGTCGTGGCACGTTCTCGTGGCCAAGAACCCAGCCCATTTCCGTCCCTTGGTGGACATTTTGGTGGAGTGCTGCCGTTACGACGACGATTTGGACGTGGTAAAGTACACCTTCTACTTCTGGAACATGTTGAAGCAGCTTCTCACGCTTCCGCGCTTTCAGGACGCCCGCGCGGCTCTCCAGGAGCCATACATGGAGCTCATACGTGTGATCATCCGCCATCTCACGTACCCAATCAACGCCGACGATGACAACTTATTTGGCGGTGACAAGGAACAGGAGGACAAGTTCAAGGAGTTCCGTTACGAGATGGGCGACGTTCTCAAGGACTGCTGTGCGGTGGTGGGTGCCACTCGGGCTCTTGAGGTGCCGTTCCAGCAGATCCAATCCATTATCTCGTCGTCGGCAGGAAAATGGCAGCATTTGGAGGCGCCGCTCTTCCTGATGCGCGCCATGGCCAAGGAGGTTCCTCTTAAAGAAAAGACAATTTTGCCCACCATAATGGAGCATCTCGTGGAGCTTCCAGAACACCCCAAAGTGCGGTATGCTGCAACATTGGTTTTGGGACGGTATACCGAATGGACCCTGAAGAACCCCACGTTTTTGGAGCCTCAGTTGACATACATCACCAAGGGTTTCGAGGCATCTGCCAGCGGCAAGGAAACGGTTGTGGCCGCCACCCACGCGTTAATGTACTTTTGCCAGGACTGCGCTCCCTTGCTAGTCAACTATCTCGAGCAGTTATACTTGCTATATGGCCAGGTTCTGGACCGGTTGGACATTGAGTCCACGTACGAGCTTGTGGACGGTTTGGCACATGTTTTGAAGCAGCTTCCGGATGAGCAGCTGTACGATACAATATTAATGTTCTGGAAGCCCACTCTCGCTAGTTTGCACAAGTTGGCAGAGGGGCCTGCGGGAGAGCCCACCAATGTGGCGATTGCGGACCAACTTGAGGTCCTCACCACCTACGTCGGCATCTTGCGCTGCAAGGACTTCGACAAGCCAGACAGCCCCGTGGCACGTCTTTTTGTGGACAAAGTGTGGCCGGTAGCTTCCCAGATCTTGCACAAATACGGCCAGTCTCTTAAGGTCAGTGAACGGGTTTTGAAGCTTATAAAGGCCGCGGTGCAGAGCTTCAGCACCTACTTGAACGGTATCTTAGGCGACTTGGCTCGCCTTTTGCACGATGGCTTCCACCAGACTACTTATGGCTGCTACTTGTGGGTTTCTGGTGTGGTAATCCGTGAGTTTGGCGATGAGTACTCCAGCGAGGAGATCAAAGAGAGTATCTACCAGTTTGGGCTTCTGCAAACTGCGTCATTCTATGAGTTGTTGCATAACGGGTCGGATATAAAAGCTATGCCGGACGTGATCGAGGACTTCTTCCGCATGATGAATGACTTGTTGATGTACTACCCGTTTAAGTTGATCCCCAATGGCGATTTGTTGAAGCTGTCGGTGGAAGCCAGTGTTCTTACGCTCACGAACATCGTGGAGATCGAGCCGTTGGTGTCATGTTTGCATTATCTCGTGGACCTTGTGCTGTGGGGATTGCCTTATCCGCCGGTGTCGCTTTTTGACGAGAATCCCCAGGAGATCCAGGACGCCGTCAAGCGCTTTTTGATAGACGGAAATGGTCAGAAGTTGGTGCTGGTTTTAGTGGAGGGCCTCATTTTCAAGTTTCACAACGACATTCAGCAAGATGCCAACGATCTTTTGTTGAAGGTGTTGACGGTGGTACCGGATGCGAGCTTGACCATTTCATGGCTTGCGACTGCTGCCAACGGTTTGCCCAACGTGAATGGGAGAGAGGTAGAGAAGTTGGTTACTACCATCAGCGTGGCGTTGCCCAACAAGGATAATAGAAGGGTGCGTTCTTCTATTAAGGACTTCGTCAGCTGGTACTCGAGAAAGAATGTGAGCTTGCGGCTGGAGTTTTAAGGAAGTCGAAAACTGATGAATGATGAAGAATATTGAAGAAAGATGAAGCGAGTGGCTCTAGAGAAGTGTCATTTCTCGAAGTTTGTAAGAACGTCTTCACAGAGGCAGTCTTTCCAGGAACAGAAAAAGGATGGTATCAGGTGGATAACAGCATATTGCATGATGACATGTGGCATGTGTATATATGGGCCAAGTTGGTCAGAGCATAGTGGGAACAGGGCACCGAAAAATGGTGGCATCAGGGCCACGCAGAAGATGCATGGGTGTAGCAAAAGCATTGAGGATTTGTTTGGTGTAGGAGCCAGGGGGCTATTTTCACAGAGATAGAGTATATGGAGGAGAGAAGTTAGATCGGAGGAGGGGGTTGAGACATTAAATGGGGGTGATTAGATAGCTCGGGTTTATATAGATTTGAGAATAAGGGTGATAGGCGAGGACAATAAGTGGAGTTAATTCATGCATCGACGGAGTGATAGAATAGAGGCAACATTTGAAGGAGAATTGGCCGAGTGGAGGTGAACTAGAGAAGATCGCGTGAGTATTTGAGATACAGTACTGGCAGGGTTCATCTTCGTAGAGACAAGATTGCATGTTTAGAGTCTAACTGCTCTTACAATGTGCCAGGATGCAATAACCAAAGCTGAGAACCTAAGGGCCATAGGTTGTTATATTCCATAGAGGGTCCGTTTGCATAGAAGAGGTTGGGATGCGAAAGAGACTGGCTGTTTGTCATTGCTGTCAATTGGATCTGCGACGTATACACTTTTCCGGAAACAGACGGAACCAGATGCCCTAGATTGACACGCCAAGCGGCCCCATGCTACAGCATTCCACGAGACGGCCGAGAAACATGTTATCGTATACTGAAAAACGTCACCGGCCCGGTACCGGAACGGTCGCGGTCCGAGATGGACTGCATGCGGGAAGCTATCCCAATGCGGGACCGATTCCGCCCTGACATTGACACGCGAAATTTCTTCGACTTACTAGCCAGGGCCCCATAGATTACCCCGGATTTTACAGCGTGCGTCTATTGACTTGACAGGGTCCACCAAAACAGCACGAAACACCCAAGTTAGATTAAATCCTCATATTTGCATCCGATTTGGCCCATCGTACTTCTTTTGTGCCCTAATTGACACATTTGACAAGAACACCTCCCAATTGCCTCAGCCGAAACACCCGTTTTTCAGCGGTCACATTTCCTCTCATGCCAGAGAATCTAGACCAAGCACACGACGCCTACAAGGCCGCGTGGAACGTCAGCAGCGACCCTCTTTCTGGGCCAAGCTCTTCGCATAGCCCTAATGAGGCGTATACGGTCGACTTCAACGGCGAATTGCTCTATATCGATGCTACCAACTGGCGGTACAGCAGGCTTCTCAAACTTCAGGTGGTGGCCTCCTACTGCATGTTCATTCTTTTTGGGCTTGCGGAACAGGCGGTGGGGACGCTCATTCCCATCTTTCAACGAGAGTACCGCATAAATGATGTCCAGATCAGCTTCATCTTTCTTTCTTCGGTGATGGGCTACTTTACTATGGCGTTTCTCAACGAGCAATCTCACCGTATCTTGGGAATTCGCGGCGTCTTGACCTTGGGCGCTTCCAGTATGACCATAGGCTACCTTATAATCTCGTTGCGGCCGCCTTTTCTGGTGCTAGTGCTCTGCTACATTTTGAACGGCATTGGTTTTGGCAGTCTCGATGCCAGCTTGAATTCGTGGATGGGAAAACTTGCGGATCTGAACCAACTATTGGGCATTTTGCACGGCTGCTACGGTCTAGGCTGCATGATCTCACCTCCGCTCATTACCCACTTGGTGGAGCGCAAAAATAACCCCTGGAAGTGGAACCAATACTACTTGGTGTTGAGCTCGGTGGGGGCGTTATGCATGGCACAGTTTATCGTCTTCTTTCGGTTTGAAACACCCCAAAAGTACAATTACACAGTTTCTTTTTCACCCAGCATCCCGTTGGCAGACTTGGTGGTGAATAACGAGGACGACATCTTTGATGAGGAGAACGTACGGCAATCTGACCCCCAACCCTCGCCGACGGAAACTGCCCCCACAAATGCTACTTTCGCAGAAACCATTCTGTCTCGCCTTATCTGGGTGCTTCTGGTTATTCTCTTCATTTACGTGGGCGGAGAGGTGGCCTTTGGATCCTGGCTCGTCACCTTCTTGATGCGCATAAAACATCTTCCTTATAAATACTCCTCCTATATGGCCACGGCTTTCTGGCTGGGTCTCACGGTGGGCCGCATTGGCTTGGGTTTCGTGACAGCCCACTACTTCTCGAACGAACTTACTGCCAATCTTGTCTATTTGGGTGGTTCCTTAGGAGGCCTTTTGGTGTTCTGGTCGCTCGCTCTAGGACCCTGGAACATGGTCTTATTTCCGGTGGTGTTTATTACGGGCCTTTTCATAGGCCCCATCTTTCCTACCCACATTGTGGTGTCCATTAACATCTTGCCAGTCAAATTCCACGCTCTGGGGCTTGGCTTGGTGTGTGCTTTTGGAGGAGGAGGAGCCGCTGTGCTCCCTTTCATCGTGGGCTTGGTGGCAGATAACAGCGACCTTGGATTGCGTCTCTATCCGCTTATAGTGGTGGGGGTATTTGCGATTTTGACGGCCATGTGGCTCGGGTTGATGCGCCAGTTCAAACCGACGTATAAGCGGAATGTTTTGCATTGAGAACGCACGAGTGGTGGGAAGACGGAGTTCTAAAAATTTGCAGCCAAGGCATGGGCTTGTGCAAAGCAACGACAGGCTTGCGCCAAAGGAATAGACTATTGAGATAGAGTCTTGACGTATCAACAACAGGGTACTGCAGTGCTGGTCAGTGTATGGTCAAAGGCTTGGGTTGAGAAAGACACATCAAGATGGTCAGGTTTTCGTCTAGTCAGTATGTGTCTAGTCAGTATATTGTCTAGTCAGTATATTGTCTAGCCAGTATATTGTCTAGTCAGTATAGTATATTCGGTATATCTATGGAGAGGCTGGAGTTGCGGCTGTTCGTAGGGTAGTTGCGGCTGTTATTGAGCGGAGGGTTTGGGGAAAAGACCTAATGGCGGTTTGAGCTATTCACAATTAGTGCTCGTGTGCGGTTGAAAGACCTAGGTATGACTATAGTGCATATTCGTGCTCTGGAAATACCCAGGCCTTCAGCTAGAAGATGCGTTTCAGAGGCATTTGCATTTTGCAGCATAGTCAAGAACATGTATTCTCACTAGTGACTGGCTGGCCGAGACGCGCCAGTCTACACTGGACAGTTTCTCTAAAGAGAGTGTGTTTTGATGCTGGTAGATATATCGTTAAGCCATTTGCCAGAAGCGGAAAGCTGTCACCTAATTTTAACGCAGTCTAGAAACGGATAGCCCTCAATGGAGTGTAAGGCAGTCCAGATGACCACCTATAGAAAACGCCGTCCTAAAGGCAGCCTGAAGCGTAGACGCCGTCAGTCAAACACTCTATATGCCCTTGAATTAGAAAAGCTTCATCTTAGCCACGCCGTGCTGAACACCAGACCCACAAATTTCCAACCACCAAGGAATTGGGCGTTCATCACCAACTCCACGAGGCATTTTACTAAAAGGTTCTTTCCTCCTTTAAAGAGACCCGCCCTGTTTCTTCCACTCGTCCGGAGTAAAGCCCTTCTGGGTGAATGCGTGTATCCCTGCAATCTCCTCCTTCAACGAAGAGTTGACCAACCGATGGCGCATTAGCTTGTTCTTGCCCTGGAAAAGCGGTGAGACTATCACCACCGCGAAAGCCTGGCCGCAGCCCCCAGACATGTCTTCCACCTGCACGAGCACCGCCTGGAGCCGGTCGTGGATGGTCTGCTTCAAGGCGTCCGCCGTTAAGCTCATTGGAGTCGAAGAAGAGTAGGTGTGCTCACATAAGCGGAGGCGTCCTGCAGGAAAATAGTGAGGATTCTATGGCTTAAGAGATCGCACATTTGGGGCTCAAGAGAAGCGCACATTTGGGCCCTGGTAACGCACATTTGGGCCCTGGTAACGCACATTTGGGCCCTGGTAACGCACATTTGGGCCCTGGAGCTTGGAAAGAGCCGATGGCTGGTCTGAAGAATATCAGCAGAAGAGGCTGTTAGCTTTGGAAATCATTCTTTGTCAAGTGCTGGGAAAGGATACATTGGTTAGGTTCCAATAGGCCCCTCCGTTTTGGGGAAGCATAAGAGCTTGTGAGAAGGATTGTTAGCAAAGATATTGCTTCCAGCGCCATAAGGCCTGTCCTGCCATCTGCAATGCCTAGAGCTTTCTCGGGAAATACAGGTATGTTGAAACACTTCTACCACGGGGATGTACGTTTCGCAGTGGTGGATCACTCACTGAGGGGAGAAAAAGAACCCCCAGCGAAACGGCCATAGTGGTTTTCGTAGACCGTGAAAATGGCTCGTTTCCTCTTTGAATTGTGCATTTTGGTCTCGTTCGAATCAAAAGCTCACGATTCAATGAACGTTCTACTACTGGTATCTCCCACAGACGGCCGTTTCAAATGCTAGAACTGGTAAGCGAAGATTGAGCTGTGGGGTATAAAATAGCCATAAACACGATAAAAGTCTAATGGCTGCGTCGAGGGGCCCGCCGAAGAAGAACGAATCGCGAGACTTCCTAGCTTAATCTTTCTTGAAGTATGGTCGTTATCTGCTTCAGTAGAAAGGTGCAGAGTGCAACTAGACGCAGTGCCACAGATCCACTCAGAGCCACGCGTAATGGCAAAAAGGACTCCATACGTCTGGGGTTCACTTAGTGGTCCAATAAGTGGCTGGCCAGTTATTACTTCCTCTTGGCTTTGCAACTTCTCTGTACTGAAGCACTTTGACGGGCACTTTATCGTTGCATGTGCTTCTAGCAAGGCCCGTTTCCTCGAATGTTCCAAGCCAAAAACACGTCCTTCCCTACCAGCAAGTAAGACGAATGTAACGGCTAGAACCACCACTTTCACGGTATAATAGGCTGCAAATGAAGAACGGCACTAGAATATGAGATACCTTGCATTTTCTTAGAAAACACCAAATCCCTCATATTTTGCAGCCATGGTGAAAGTGCATATAGGCGATTAACGTAGTCTTCCTTTGTAACAAGAACCAAAACTACCACACTTTCATGTCTAAGGCACTTTAAAACCACCTCTGATGGCCAATCCCTCTCATTTAGTACAGTAGCCTCTTGGCTAGCTCCATTATAGTACATTCATTAGCACCTATACATTGGCGGTCTCGCCGCTGGACTCATTAAGAACTTTGGAATGGCCCCTCCGAATGGTGTTTTCGTGTACCACCGAGTCGTCGGAGGCCGCTTCGAAACGGCTGAAGAAGCCAGGGTCCTCTTTGAGCGCCTTCTCGACCTTCTGCGTGATCTCCTTGGAGGAAGGAACCTCTGTTTTGGCAGAGAACCCGCACTTCTCGTAGAATGCGATCAAGTCCGGCGGCACCGTACTCAAGTCCTCGTGGATCTCAATCAACTGGTTCACAACTTCAATGGCGAGGAAATATGCGTCGCCCAGTGGCGCCTGTTGGTCTCCTGACGTCCGTGGATAGAGAATATTGGGCGAAATCACCGTGGCCAAGTTGTGCACATCCATTTTGGAGCCTGTTTCCTCGTCAATTTCCGCAAAGGATGCCACCCAGTTGAAGAAATATAGTAAGACCTCCACCAAATTGCGATGGCTGCGAGGCAACATGCAGTAAGCCAACTGCAACATGCGCTTGCGGAGACGTGGTTCTACCTGACGCTGAGAGGCGATCCACACGTCGTAGAGCCCAAAAGTTAAAAGCGGGTTTGGCAACTCGCGGAGCCATTTTTTCATCAACGCCGCCAACTGCACCGCCAGCTGTGCTGCAAAGTCCGGTGATTTGACTGGGCTCTTGTTGATCTCGTCCGATAAGTCCCTGAGCCGCTTGATGTTACCATTTAGGCGGAAAATGCCTTCCACAGACATGTCTTTCTGACGTAATGCATTGATCACATCGTCAATAACAACCGGAATGCGCAACAGCAGCGGGCCCACTCCAAGATCCAGGTCAACACCGTACTTGCTGGTGAGGTCCTGAAGGTCCACACCAAACACTCCAGGTGCCTTTTTGGGGTCGCCAAACCGAAACTTGTCCCAGAACGTCCCCAGCTTTTTGGTTTGAAACGTGCCTATAAGGTCGTCCTTGCTGGCGATGTCTTTCTGAATATCTAGTAGCGCTTCAATCGCAATATGTCCCAAGACAACTTGCTGAGCCTGAGATAACTCCGAGTAGTAGGTGGTCTTTTTGGTGCCCGGTGTGGCATTGGATGCCGCCAGGCCCTGTGAGCCGCCGGCCGCTGCCACCGTCTTGACAGGTTCCGGGCGATTGCGCAGATATAACGTTTGATGGTGTTTGAATGCGTTAGGACGCTGGTCACGGGCCTGCTCAGCAGCAACAATTCGGGGGATGTCATCCAATGTAAGGGATTTTTCATTTTTAAGGAGATCGGACGTGCGATCGAGGTTGTTGGTAGCTTGTCGCATGGGTTCGTCACGAATGGCAACAGAATGGGCATTTTGAGACACAGAAAAGTGGTCTGCATCTTGCTGATGTGCCACATATGATTGAAACGACGATACGCTGGAAACCCGGTCACTTCTGGGCCTAGAACCGTCGTTTTGGTCGTCATCTTCGGCGGAGTCTGGTCGGGCCAGGTCCCCCTCTGGAGCGCGAAGAATAACTGACTTCCGGGCCTTTTTCTTTACAGAACTGGACATTCGTTGACTCTGGCGCAGACTGCGCAAGCGAGTCACATCGCTAAGGGTCTGAGAATAATCGGTTTCAGTTGCCGAACGAGCATTCTTCTCTTCAGTAATGGTAGCCATATTAGTGGATGGGGAGGGATCAGGAGCATTTTCCATGGCGGTTCGAGATCGGGCTAAAGCGATCTTCAAGAGATACACTAATTGCGATAAGTCAGTTACAGCCTCAACGCTGGGAACGCCGGTCTGGCACTGAGAGCAGGACACAGCGGTATCGGAAGGAGTTTTGCCGTAAACACCGCCTGATGTTGCCGGCTTGTCCTTCGGTTCATCTTCTCCTGTTCCGATCTTCTGCTGCTGGCAACTCTGACACTTAAAGCATTGCCGGTGCCACCTGCGACGTCCCTGCCGAACGCAGGCCGTCTCAATGCTCCTATTGCACGCGAAACATGCATCTGAAGCTGTCGGATCGACGGCCAAACGTTCATCAGCCAAGCCTGCCTTGAAAGAAACACTTCCAGGAACAGAAAGCGCCTCGTAGACGCCAGTGGCGGAAAGAAATCGATCAGAGGCATCGGTGGAGCCACGCACGCTATTGAGTTTCAATGCATTGTTAAGTCCAATGCGGATCAAAAGCTTCAAGTAGTGAGCGCAGCCAGTAATGACCGAAAGAAGGTCAGCTGACAAGCTTCCAGACGCCAGAATTCGGCCACATTTGCGTAAAATCGCAAGGTAGCTCATAATCTTACCACAAATGTTGCGGGGCTCCTTGCGAAGGGGCTGAAACCGGTCTGTGGGCTCAATAGTAGCGACCAGCTCGTTGGGTCCAGAGTACGATTCGTCATTGGCCCGACACAAATCTTCCACCCCGTCTAGGGCTCCAAAGAGTACCTCAACGTTTACGATCAACCGAGCCGTAGCTGTCAAACCGGACGCCTGGTTTCCCGTGCAAGCATTCAACAACATGTCAGAGATGCACGCTGCACTGTTCTCCTCGTAGCCTGAAAGCGTGAGCCAACAGCCCATGACCGTGGCCTCAATCTGGCGCTCAGCGGCGACCAAAACCTCGGGATCCACGGGAGATTCCCGTAGAGATTGAACCTCCAAGCTGTGACGATGGAACCGTGAATCTAAGCCCACGGCATCTGCAGTGACACATACGTTCCAGAACTTATGCACCATGTAGCACTCGGGGTGCCACTGCTGGTTACGGCCACCGCGGAAGAGCTCCACAAACTGCTTGACTATGGCCGACCGGCAGCCCTCGCACCGTGACGCGTGAAGCACCAGGTAATGGTAGTGACAGTAGATGCTGCTATCGTGTTCATAGTAGCTCTCGTCAGCCTCGAAAACTTTAGAGCAAACGGTACACCGGAAGTGTTCCAAGTGATATTTGTTGCCTAACGCGGTGATGTAAGGGCCACGGAGGGCGCTGTCGCAGCTGAAACAGAGGAGTTGCAATTTTTTGAAGTAGTCGTATTCGCAAAGTGCCACTTGTTGAGAAACTTGCGTGACGGGGTCGACCTGTTCGTAGGGAAAGAATTTCGACAGGCAGGGCTGGCCACATTCGTGGCACGTGAAGCACTCCACGTGGAAGGAGCTGGATAATGCACGGACAAACTGGCCAGTGATTTCGTTGCCACAGTGTTTGCACAGCTTCTTTTTCTTGCGAATGGTCAGAGTCCTTGTGTCTGGCGCGATCTTGCGGCTTTCGGGAGTAGCCTTTCCGTTAAATACGGGGTTTCCGGTTCCTGGATGATCTTTCCTCTCGCCTAAAACAGACTTTCCTTCGCTTATGGATGACTTCAAAGGCGGTTTTCCATCCGATACGTTTTTCAGTAGCATCTGTTCGTCCACAAGCGCCTTTCTGTCAACTGGGTATGTATTTGTTCCTTCCCGTGGTGTGGTGTTTGCCGAATAGCTCGGTGCCTGTAGAAGAGGCGGAGGGAGTTCACTGGTAGGCGCTCGAGGCGGCATGCTGCCCACCGCACGCGCATAAGGATGTGCCAGTTTGGTGAGCGGCACCTGTGACGGGCCCTGAGCATCGCCAAAAAGATCGGGGCGCAGTCCAGAAGGAGAAACCGCGATTGAATGGCGTTGATTCGGGCTTTTCTGGTTGATCTGTCCGACCAGAGGCTGCCTCTGGGGGTTATAAACAGGGGCCGGTTGCAGTGGCAACGGTGGTATTAGAGACGTCCAGTTGGGGTTGTTGTGGGCGGGATGAGAGCTCGAAATGGGACTATTGTGTGAGTGGCTCCTTGAATGCACGGGAGGTCGACTTTGGGAGGCCAGAGCGTCTGCAAAGGTGTTTTCAGCCACAAACCGGAATGGCAGCGTGCTGGGAGACGTTTCACGGGCGTTTCTGTCGGGAGACATCATTGTTGGATTCTGTATTAAAATTGGCGGAAAAGAACGGCGGAGGGGTCTTTTTGCAGCCAGAAGTCGTTATTAGGGTAGCGGTCGTGGGACACAATTGGCTGAGTTGGGATGATGATCAGTGATTTGGAAATCACACGGCTCAGATAATTGGTCTTTTTGAAGGAAAAAGAGGCGTTTTGGGGCCGAAACAATGGTGGTTTTGCAGTAGGTGTATTGTGTCCAATAGGGGCACGGAAAGAGGGTAAATGAGTGACTAAGTGGGAGTAAAGGGCATTAAAGTAGCAGAAAATAGACCCGTACGCGTGGATCCCCGGAGTGGGCTCAGCGGGCCGGAATCGAGCCGGTGGCACGTGCACGGACGGAGATAACAGCAGAACACACCGGAGTTACGGTGTGATTGGAGCGGGCGATTTTCTGGTGCAGCCGGCCGGGGGTTCAAATGGGGTGGATTAGTTGGAGTTTTTCTTGTTGTTTTCTGGCAGACGGATATTTTTGCTTTGTGCGCGGGGCAGGTGCAGGACGGACAGGGTCAGGGTGCAGGAAGCGCGTCTGCCGGGGCTTCTACGGCGATCACGTGATTGCGCGGCCGATTTCGGCAACACTCACGCGATGGCGGTGGGCCCACTGGCTGCGAAACAGCACCTGATGGCATTGGGTCAATATAAAGACAGATGATCGGGGTTTGTGAGAGAAGTTCTGTATTGCTCTGCAATAGTACCAGATGCTCTTATCCGTTTTGACTCGGCCGTTTCCGGCTATTTCCGGCCTGTTGGGCCAACGTTCCATTGCCATGGCATACAGCCAGTTGCACCGGCCCGGATTATCTAATAACGCCAAGATGATGATGAGCGTAGGGGCTTATTTTTTAGCTGCCTATGGGGTGGCCAACATGGCGGAAAGGAAGAATTTTAAACACGTGTTTAGGCAGCTTGGGTCGTTTTAGGCCCCGGTACGGTACATGAATAGATGCTGCTTTGAGAGTTGTAGTTGGAGGTGGTGCACGGAGGGATACATGACCACGCAGAGGAAGTGAAAGGTAGGTCTCATTGAGAAATCAAAAGGTACGTTCGGAGGTGGGTTGACGGTAGTGTTTTCTAGCCACTGTGCTGCCTCAATGAACCGTTTCTTGTGAGGGTCTATAGGTAGTCCCTGTGCCGCAGTCATAAGATGAATATTCTAATATGATGATCCCCATCAGAAAAGGCTCTTCCACTAAACTCCCATCGGTATATTTGACCAGGGGCCCATTTTGGCTCGTCAAATGTGAATTTTTAGCGATATAGCGCTTTTGCCCTTTACCGTATGTTGCACTCAATTGAGACGCTCCAGTGGTTTTTCAGAAAATGCGAAAAAGCCAAGAGAGCCGCTTACGGCCAATAATTACCCAACCGACATCTGCACAGTAAAAAGGCAGTAAAATGGCAGTAAAATGGCTAGACCCCCTTTCCATCTTTTATAAGTATTTACGTTTGTCACATCGGTTTTTTTGTCTATTAGTTTTGCGGAAAAATCGCAAAAACTCCGAACCAGCGGTTCCCCGGAATCTGCCCTCACAGCATTGACGGATTAAATCTCGGCAGCCGGAACAACTGGAATTTCTCTCCTACAGCAACATACGCCTGGTCCGTCTCTTTTTTCTATATGCACTCTTTAAGACCTTGGCCAGGAACCCGGCGCCAATACCGCCGAGTATCACCAAACAAGACGACTCGGCTTTGCGTCCACACGTTAAGCAAAAGTTCTTTTCGCGGTAAAAGACCAGGAAACACCACCTTGATGGCGCCATCGTCGGTCTCAGCGCTGTTCTCCTTTCGTTTTAGCAAAATGCACATGTAGAAGATCACCTGGCCGTAGCCATGGAAACCCTCGTGGATCACCAAGTCCATGATATTTGCAAGGGGAATGAACCTGTTGCTGTCGCTAGTGGCCAAAAACTTCCATCTGGGCCTCGAATTGAGCTGTATTCCCACGTCTTTTATCACTAGTATGCTCTCGTGGGCATCCTGCCGGCAGTATACCACGAAGAGCGCAGATATCAGCGCCAAAACAAGCACTGTGTTCTTTATCAAGCCCCCGTATGTCCCCCATGCCAAATTCCTCCCGAAGGAGTGGCCAAAAAGAGCGTCTAATGCTAGTGAAAAAGACCAATTGACTGAAAACGCGTCCGCCGGCCCTTCGTCTCGTATTTGATGCAAAAAGTCGACAACTAGGGGCCAACTGCGATATATGAGGATGCTGTAGGTCGCAGCAACAGCCGCCAAAACGCCCATTAGCGGATTTCGAAGGTGCTGTTGAAAAACCCCAGACTGGGGCCTTACTGTGAAGCGTACTACATTATGGGGGCCAGGTCCCAGGGGATGGACATCCAAAATGTAGTTTTTTGCAGACAGCAGCGGGAGCATTGGCTGTTTATGCGTAGTTACGGGCTTTGGCTGAAAAGAAGTAGGTGTGGAGAAAGTGACGGTGGTTGAAGGCTTAAAACTGGCTTAAGAGTCAGAGTCACCGGAGTCAGATCGCGCACGTGACTTGATGGAATAGAACTGTGTGCAGGAGGAAATGAAACGAGGGCCCTGAAACGTCCAAAACGGTAGGAATCCGCCGGGAACGGCAATATGAGGGCTTTCGGAAGGGAGAAGTTTGAGGAGTGGAAAGGGGGATTGTAGCGTGTGTTTTCTCAAACATACTGTTGGTTGTTGAATTTATGGAATTTCGCAACAAGATTGAGAAAACCTTACAAAAGAGCTATAGGAAGGGGAAAACCTATAGGAGCCAAAAACAAAAGAGAAGGTAAGGGAACATAGAGAGACCATTTTTGACGGAATGAAACGTGCTCCACTAGTTTTTCTTCTTTCTCCTTTCGGCAAATTGCTCTTTGATAGCGGCCCGTAGATCTACACCCAGCAATAACCCGTACACAATATACCAGTACCAGTATCCATTCCAAATGCCACGAAATCTATACCTCCGCCTCAACGTCGGTACGCTGTTTCTTCACGTCCTCAATGGACCCCAAAACCAGTTCGTTCTTACGCAACTCACGAACACGCTCCGCCCTTGTCATAGGCTTAGAGCCCGTACGAATCTCAATCTCACGTCTTCTGCTGGCCTGAAGATCCTCCTGGAGCGCCCGTTCACGCTCTGTTTTGATCTCTGCCATATGGGCGTCGTGCTGTACACGCACCTGGCGTAGCTGTTCATTGTACACTTCCATGGTCTCGATTTTGTTCTTCAGATCACGGCAATACTTCTCGAAGTCAGCGGGAAGCTTGCGCTTAAGGGCCATGGCTACCACTTCTGGAACCCGCTTCTCCTCCAAATTGAACTTCAGCTTGATCTGCTTGCGAGTTCTGTACGGAAAGAGCTGTGCAATGAACGTGAAGTCGGTTCCCCACGTGCTGAGAGCATTGTAGAACTGGGTGAGTTCGTCTGCTGTCCACCTATCGGTGTGGCGACGTTTGGAGTATGTGGAAGAGGTCACGGGGTTCAAGAAGTCGTTTGAAAGCTCCACCTCGCGGTCACCACCCGTGGCTTGGAGGTGGCGGTTGACAACCGTGGACTCCTGGTCCACCTCCATCTTGCCGTTCACCAACTGCACTTTAAGAGTGTTCTGGGGCCCGACGGGGACGTCATCGGCATCAAAAACCAGGGCCTGGCGCGGCCTGATGGGCTTTTCGTCGTCTTCCTTCTCGCCACTAGCATCCTCAAGGGATATGCGCTCGGTACGTGCCACCTGACGATGAAGTTTCCGCTGCTGTTTGCGCTCTAGAAGCACCTTTTTGGCAGCCGAGGCCGCCTCAAAGTTGGAACTGAGCACGCCAATCGACAACGTGGGCTTGCAAAGCTCGGCCATCGATATCTTATCTGATTGGAGCACGATTCGCAGGAAAATTTCCGCATCCTCGTCGGGTATCGACAGAGGGAGCTGCTTTATGCTGGTGATTCGGGTTTCCAAATTCTCGGGAGCGAAAGGAATGTAGTTCCTGCGAAGGAGATCTTCTTCTGAGTCCACCAAGTGCCTATTTTCTTCTGTACGGACACGGAACTTGCGCACTTTATTGGTCACGGGATCCACGCCTGCAATAAAGATGGTTCCCGGGGCAATTTCCTGTGGGGGCGGGGTGTCCTTGTCGAGGGTTTCCTCTGGAACTTCTGTGGGTGTTTTCTCACGAGGGGCTGCAATCACCAGCGCTGTAGAAACCAGCAGCCTTTTTCGCAGGGGTCTGGTGCCGGCTGCCAGCAGCTGGCGGCGGCGTTTTGCGGGTTTGGAAACTGGGATTCCGATCCGCATGGGTGGTTCCGGCAGCAGTTCAGGCGGCACAGAGCTTGTGGGCGCCACAACCATGGAAATGGAGCCCGAACGATGGCGCTGTTGAGGCTGAGAGATTCCTGAAAGACGACGTGGGTTTTTTACCGACAGGTGGCGACGGACGGCGTCCGACGGCTTTTTGAAGATATCGTTGTCACCGTAGTCATCGTTTTCATCCGCCAGTTCATCGTGGTCGGGTTTTTGTAGAGCCACTGTGGTGTCTTTTGGATCAACAGCTTCAGACACAGGGCCAAGCGGTAAAGGAATTGATTTCAGCAGAGTGACCGCGAATTTGAAGTCAGTAGGAAGACCATGTTGTGAAGGAGGAGTGGAGGGGAGAGTAGGGGTCTCTTCAGGGGCGGTCAAGGGTTTTTCCGGGGTGTTTTGGGAATCTTCTGGCGCTGGTTTGGGCTGAGTAGACGGAGGAGTAGAGGGGACTTTACCTCTTCTTTTTATGTCTTTCTTGAGCCTCGGTGTAAAGTGGGACTGTTTCTTAACAACACTACTCATTGCGGATGGGTTATATGCTTTTCAGAGGCAAAATGGTGCGTTTTCGGTGTGTTTTGGTATCGAGAAAAGTGGTGTTTCGCAGTATAAATAAATGTGTGTAGGGACAAAATTTAATGGCTAGGGAGAAAAATGGCATGCGCGAAAGATGGGCTGGATTTGAATTTAGTGATGATGAATTTAGGGAGAGAAGCAAAGGGAAGTAAAGAGGAGAAAGAGTTAGAGAATGGAGGATTGTAGAATGGACGATTATGGAAGCCCTAGATACTCCGTGTTGAGACCCAGAACTATCTCCAGACATGGTGGTGGTATGCGCTGGGGGATTACTCTTGACCATCGCAGCGTAGCATATAAGTTACGCCTACGGTACGTACTGTGCGAATTTCACATAGTAAACGTTCCCCAAATGTCTCGCACCAAATGTCCCTGAGTAGCTTTTTCTCACCGAAAATTCACGCTAGCTTCCCGCTATTTTCTCGTTTTCTTCCCTAGACATATAATCGGGGGCGCCTTTTTCCTCACTAAATCTCACAATTCTCCGTTACTCTAATCTCATCTCTTCTCCATCTTCCAGACAACCCCACCAAAAAAACTGTTTCCATGAGCGCCACTCTCCAGCACACGTGGAAAACTTCGCCAGATGCGTGGGTTCTCTCTCTAAAGGCTCTTACCGGCCAAAACCGTCTAGTGGCTGCCTCCAGCGATGGGTCAATTCTGTTATACTCGCTAGACAGACAGACCTCCATAGCAGATTCCAAAATAGCGGCCCACGGCTCCAGCGTGCGCGGTTTGGCAGCAATCGACGCCCACACCGTGGCATCATGCGCCCAGGACGGCGTAAAGGTCTGGGACGTGAGAAGTGCGAGCGCCGGCCGCCCCGTGGTGCTGCTAGCGGGCCTCACCAGCCTGAACTTTTTGCTGGTAGCCGCTAGCGGGGGCCATTTTCTCGCGGCAGGCACAGAATTGGCGGGCGCCGACGCTGAGTTAGCGGTGTGGGATTGGCGTAATCCTGGGAACGCTGTGCGTAATTTTGTGGACTCTCATCACGACGACGTCAGTGCCGTCGAATTCCACCCCACCATGGCCCATTACGTGATGTCGGGCGCTACCGACGGTGCTGTTCACATATACGATACTCGCGAAGCCGACGAGGACGATCTGCTCCACCAGGTGGTGTCGTATTCGCTGGTTCATTCGTGCCATTTTACTCGCGAACGGAGAATTTCAGTACTTTCGCATATGGAGACGCTAGCGTTCTACGAGTTGAACAACACCGACTACGAGTCGCCCGATGAGCCAGCACCCAATGACTGGGGAGATGTAAGAAGCATGTGGTCCGATTGCGACTATGTGGTTGACGTCTATGCCAGCGGCGGCTACGTGGCATACGGCGCCAATCTGCGTCTGAAATTGGCCCTTTGTCCTTTCGACCTGGAGGCCGAAAAGGTGGACGTTGGAAGACCCATTTGGTTTCCCGGAGCTCACGGCGAGGAAGTGGTTCGTGATGTTGTTGTTGTTGGCGGCTCGTTGGCGCTTACTGGCGGTGAAGACGGCATAATACGCTCGTGGAAGTTGCCGTACGCTATGCAAGGCCTGAAATGGGCAGAGAACATTGGAGAGGAAGGAAACGGGGTCGAGAATGAGAAGGACCATGAAATGGATAGTGCGGTAGGTTCAAGAGACCAAGAAATGGAAAGCGTGCCAGAAAGCGTGCCAGAAAAAGGCTCTGGGGACAGGAAAAAGCACCATAAGAAGCGCGACAAGGGCCACAAGAAGGATAAACGCGGGAAGGAGCCGCGGTTCCGGCCATACTGAGCCAAGGAGTGTTTTCACGGGATGGCTCTGTGGTTAGAGCCAATTTGGGGAATTTAAACCAAAAGCCGTGTGCATATTTAGTAATGATGGACTATTGGAGTGTTCACAAGGCTGTTCTCCAAAATAAGAGGGTATTCTTTCTAGAAGCTTACGATATAAGATATTCTGCTAGTTCTCGATGTGGGGTGTTTTAGGATCCTACTGAAACTGTCGGTCCTCGAAACCTGAACAAGTGAAGGCAGTATAGCAAATGTATTAACACAAATTAACAAGACATCTTAAAACTTTCTAAGGTAAAGCAAACAGACATTTGGATGGATATTCCGAAGACTTAGACGATAGGTGGCCCGCAAGGTGAGTTCTGGCCAGATCCCGTAGAACTGTTTTGGGTGCAAAATGTATCGTCATGGGGCCAAAAGTACCACCAAGATACACTCTATTACGCAGATCTCCATTAGATATGCCCGATATAACCCCCAAAGCTTCTTCAAAGTCTACAATAGGACAGAAACCACTCATTCAACACGCTAGCCATTTTTAGTGTCCACCTGCTCCTGTCCTCACCGATTTGTGGGTACCTTACCAGTTCGACTCGTATGTATTTTGGTTACTTCGTCTTTTCTCCCCGAACAACAACCGGGATCATTCCGCCCGTTGGAATCGTAAATTTTCGATGGCCTATCACTGTGAGAAACGCCCTGATAGTCCCCGCATGAGAAGTGATGGACACCACCGGCTCCATATCCTCAAATAGGCCCTGTAAGAAGCCGTTGATTCTAAGAAATTGCTGGTGTAACTGCTCTCTTTCAGGAGTATGGGCCTCGAACAACACGTCCTCTTCAGAAAAGCCCTCCTCAAACGCAAATTGCGGGAACTGGGCTGCGATCTCCTTCTTCGAAGAACGCTTATGGCATAAGTGAACCCCCATGGTTTCCCTTAAAGATTCCACTACCAAGGGCTGGGGAGTGTCTATTCCTTTCCAGGTCTCCACAAGCGTCCTTGAGGACCGCAGGAGAGGAGAAACGTAGAACAGGGCGGGAACAGGCGCCCCTTTGGCTATTTGCTGGTGCCAAAGAAGGTTATTCTCCTGGGCCTGGCGAAGTCCTAAATCCGTCAAGTTAGCATCTGGGCCCCACGTCATTTCTCCGTCCGTTCCCAAATGGCGCCATTTGGCAAACCACTCCTCTTTGGGGTATTTCAGAGACGCTATATTGTGCCAGCCCTCTCCGTGACGAGCGAGGAAAAGAAGCTTGTAACGCACGTTTTCTGGGGCAGCGGCATTCAAAGCCTCGAGCTTCTCTATGGTCTCTTTCCATCCATGCACTCTTCCAAAATCGGAGACGGCGTAGTTAAACGTCATATCGTCGGTGGTTGAGTCATTCTGGAGAAAGAAGCCAGAAACAGGCTCAAATCGCCAACAGTAGCCCGTTTCGGACCCAAGAACCGCCAAATACCGGGTATCCTCATCAAGATCGCCGTGGGCGTCGTGCCTGTCCCGCTCAGTCGGCGTGAGAAGCGACATGTAGAAGAAACACCAGGAGTTGCACCCGACAAAGACCGTCGCTCCTGCACAAAGGCCGGAGAATCTCTCTGGCTACACTAAACAACTCTCCTGCACACAGCCTTTGTCGTCCTCCTGCACACTTGTTTCATCTCCGTTTCCTGCATCTGCTCCACGGACATTTCACTACTACTTTAGTGCAAGACACCTTCGACAAAACACAGCCAAAAGGCCATTCAGCGGCCCCCACTTCCCCCACAATCACATGTCAGATCCAGAGACCAAAAAGAGAAAGTTGGACGCCAACGGCGTCAAGTCCGAAGAACCCCCCACCGAGCCACCCACCGTCGGCCTGGGCCCGAACGGCGTCCAGGAAGCACCCCAAAACGGAACCTCCGCGGCGCTCCGGCGAGCCAATGTGGTTGTTCCTGCCGTAGATCCACAGCTCTTCTATACGCCTTTGAAAACAGGCCTCGTTTACGACGTGAGGATGCGGTACCATGCCAAAATCTTCACCTCCTACTTCGAATACATCGACCCCCATCCAGAGGACCCCCGGCGCATCTACCGCATCTACAAGCGGCTAGCAGAGGCTGGGCTTATCCAGGATACCGCTCTTTCGGGCGCAGACGACATAGGCCCTCTAATGACCAAGATTCCGGTGCGTGAAGCGACCGTGGAGGAGATCCTAGAAGTGCACTCGGAGGCTCATTGGAACTTCCTCCAGCTGACGGAAAAAATGCTGCGCCAGCAGCTCTTGGACGAGACCGACCGTGGAGACTCCATATACGTCAACAACGACTCGTTTCTTCTGGCCAAACTCTCCTGCGGAGGCTCCATAGAGGCGTGCAGAGCGGTTATTGAGGGCAGAGTCAAAAACCTGTTGGCCATAGTAAGACCCCCGGGCCACCATGCGGAGCCTGACCTGCCGGCCGGCTTCTGTCTTTTTCTGAACGTTGCAGTGGCTGCCAAAAACGTGTTGAAGGCCTACCCCGAACTGGTGCGCAAAATAGTCATTTTAGACTGGGACATCCACCACGGAAACGGAACGCAGAAGGCCTTTTACGATGACCCACGCGTTCTCTATATCTCCCTTCATCGCTACGAAAACGGAAAGTTCTACCCGGGAACCAAATACGGACTGCACACCCAATCTGGCGAAGGCGCTGGCGAAGGTTTCTCTCTCAATATTCCGTGGAGAAACTCCGGAATGGGAGACGCCGACTACATGTACGCGTTCACGCGGCTAGTGATCCCCGTGATCACGGAGTTCGACCCCGATTTGGTCATCGTTAGCTCCGGCTTTGATGCCGCCGACGGCGATATCATCGGAGGATGTCACGTGACCCCCGCTGGCTACGGGTACATGACACACCAATTGAAGGCGCTTGCCAAGGGAAAGTTGGCGGTGGTTTTGGAGGGTGGCTACAACCTCGATTCTATCAGCAAAAGTGCGCTTGCGGTGGCCAAAGTGCTTGTGGGAGAGCCCCCCGAGAAAATCGTTCCGCTGGACCCCCATTTGGAGACGTTAGAGGTGGTGGACGAGGTTGTCAAATATCACTCCAAGTACTGGCGCTGTTTGCGACCCGGAAACCCTAACGCAGCCTTCGACGATGTCTACGATTTGGCACCGCTGTCTGCTTATAAGCTCACCACGGTGGCGGACCCTATAAGAGCGCACCAGGCACACAGTCTATTTCAAAAGCACGGTTTTGTCGGCCTTCCCGTGCTTGCACAAGCTGATGACAAGCAGGTGTTTTCCACCGGCCTCCCTGCTGCCGTGGATGACTTGATAGTGGCCTCCCACGATATCCACAACGCCCACACTGCCATAATAGCGGTGCATGACCCGCCCGAAATTTGGGCTAATATCAACCCCGTCAACGGCAATATTGAGGGTGGGCTGTCGGTGGTTTTGGAGCATCCGCTTTCGCAGGTGATGGATAAAGTGCGCACGGAGCTAGGCGACACCAATGTTGGTTACATCGACGTGAATATTCCGTCTTTTGCGCTAGCGTTTCCGTCTTTAGGCGGCAATCCCACCGTCTCCACATACAACCCTACGGTGTTTGCACAGGAGCTCGTGCTCTACCTCTGGGACAACTACTTGACGTACTTCTCGCATCTCAAAAAGGTTGTTTTCGTGGGATTTGGCGATGCCTACCAGGCTATTGTTCACTTATACGCCAAAAGGCTGTCTCTGGAAATCAAGGAGTTAGTCCAGGGAACCGTTGTGTTCGTTTCGCGGTCGCCGTTGAAGCCGTTGGTGCCGGTCATGGACGAGCTGATGATCGACTGGTACTACCAGAATTCCGTGGTTTTCACCTCTTGTTTGAACCCCTGCTGGAGTGGTGGCCCTTCTTCAGGGCCCAGAAATGGCACTAATGGTTCAGCCGCTGAAACTGCTGACGAAAGCAGCAAAAGACCACGCCGCAAATTCGGTCGTGTTTTGAAGGCCACCTCCGATGGCTTATGGGACGTCATCAGCGAGCGTTTTGACGAGGGTGTCGACTTCATCTTGGACTCCATTGAGGAATATAGTGGCGAGTCCAACTAGCCCAAAAATGTGCCTCCTGGGGCACCATGCATGTAACATTATTGGTGTACTTTTACTGTTGATATAGATACTAAATACATCCTCTATAATGCAGGTTTGATGCGTCATAGTGCCAGGGCCAGGACGCAGGGTAAAGGATATCGCCAGGAGTGATTTTGTCCAGTATAAGGCATATCCGTCTTTCGTTATTGGCACCCCTCGCCGTTGAGAACAAACTGGATATAAGATACTTTCCTATCAACCCATATTCCTCCTTCCCGAGAGCTGGAGGTCCGACATCTCACACATAGCTGGGAAACCGCTTGGAAAATTGCTGTTCCAAGTCATCAATATCCGGTAACGAGATCTCGCTGGAATTGCTGAGCCGACGTTCGTGGCCGCTCTCCTTGGAAGGTGACTTCAAGAAAACAGGCTTTTTGGGCTTTGGTGGCGGCTTCTTGCCGAGTATAGTGTTTCCTGTAACTTTCAACGGCGCAGGCTTGGTCTCCAAAGCAGCCGGTTTGGTTTCTTTGAATGCTGGCTTTATATCTCTGAGGGCCAACTTGGTATCATTAAAACTAATATCGGAAGCTTTCAGACCACGATTGGACGAAACTGCTGTCTTGGGGGCCAAAACAGTCTCTCTTTTAGGCTTCACTGACGATCCAGAACCATTGATAGATGATTTTTTGGGGAATCCACGGTTATCCTTGGACGACAACCCAATGGGAACTTTAGGAGGGGTGTGGGTTTGTGCTTTAATGAGAGTCTTGGGAACCTTTGCTGGCTTGCTGACGGAAATAGGCTCTGGAGTGGGCGATGCGTTCACCGAAATCGAACCTCCGGTATCATTAATGGCCGCGATATCATCCTGATCATCCGTAAATTTTCCATATCCCAGAGCAGTTCTTTGGAACGATTCGTCGTTGTTGTTGAGAAGGAGCTTCATTCTTCTTTGGATAGATAACTTGTGGACGGGGGCCTCTTCCGGACTGGAAACTACGCGAAGAGCGTCTCGCTCGTCATCTCTGCGACCTCCGGTCAAGATCTGCTTGATGGAAGAGATGCTGGAACGCTTATTCGGCTTGTTTTCAGCAGGAACCTGGTTATAGGAGCTGCTACCCGTGCTGATTTTGCGCAATCCATTTTTGAACGACAGTTTTATGCTTCCACCGGTGCTTTGGCGCAGACCAAGAGATTGGGCCTCCTCACGGGTGCGCAAGAAATCGAGGGTGTTATCCTCGTCGCTTTTCCGCCGAGGAAGGTCGTCAGAGCTATCGTTGAGCTGTTGCTGAATGAAGTTCTTGAGGGCGTGAGCCGAAGGCCGCTCCTCATAGAGACTCACGGGCCGAGGAAGAGCACGGGTAGAGTCCCGAGATACTTCCCTTTTCAAAAGACGCGATTTGTCGATGGCGGAGAACGGATCCGTTGGTTTTTCGACATTTTTGGATTGCTTCAGACCACTCAGAATGGCAGGTTTACCATTCTGGCCGACTGGCGGTTTCTGTGACTGTTTTTCAGCAATTTCCTTGTGTTTTGGCAACGGCTGCTCGTGGTGGTGTCTGACAGTATAAGGCACCACGTTGGGAGGTTTCTCGTCCTTCATGGAGCAGATTTCCTCGAGCAACTGTACAGCATTGGGCCGGCGGCGTGGGTCGTCACGCAAACAACACTTAATCACGTGTTTCAAGCGAGCCAGAAACACCAGTCCACGCACATCATGGGGAATTCTTAAGGTGGAGGCACTGTTGAGGATGGACCTTTCCAAATCTTCCATTGAGGCATGCTGCGGCAGCTCAAAAGGCGTGGTGTAGTAACAGAGCTTATAGAGAAACACGCCCATAGCCCAGATATCCAGCTTATCATCTATGGGAAAGCCCAAGTCGAGGTCGATCATTTCCGGAGACCTGTACTGAGGCGTCGTGTTCTGCTGCAAATCCGCCGCAAGAGCGGTCTTCTCCGCCTGGTTCTTCGGCACCGGCGCGTAGGCCACGGCCAGGCCGAAATCGCAGAGTTTGTAGGTTCCGTGGGCGTCAATAAGAACATTTTCGATCTTGATGTCGCGGTGGATGAGTGGGGGATTGAGATGGTGGCACATGGCCACGCCCACAGTGATGTCTCTCATTATAGTGAGGATCTCCGGCTCCGTGAGCTTATGCGTGAGACGGGCGTTCATGAAGTCGATAAGACCGTTATTGGAGCAATACTCCATGAGAACAAAAACCTCGTACTGCTGCTGAGAAGCGCCCGGCGTAACATTGGCGGCCATTCTGCTGGCATGCAGATCGATGTACAGCACGATGGTCGGGTTTCCTCTCAATCGTTTCATGGCGTCCACCTCCTGGCGGAGGAGGTTGAGTTGCCATTTACTGGGAACAGCAACCCTTTTCAAACACGCCACCAGCTGGCCCTGGAACGCCGGCTCGACGTTGCATGTGTACACATGGGCGAAACCGCCTTCCGAGATGTATTTGATGATCTGGATCCGGTGCAGCCCCACCGTTAGTTGGGTGCCTGGAGCGTAGGCATATTGAGGAGGCATTGGGCCAGAAAGCGCTTTTTGATCGGAAAAAAGGGCCTATGGGGGTTCGGGGGTGGTTTTAAATGAGAAAAAGGCCTCTTGGGCGGGTTCCGGGGGTGGATGCGTCCTCTCGGATGGTGCTTTTAGTGAGGTTGTGGAGTAGTTTTGGACGGCCTGATCGCACCCGTGCACCGGGCAGTGCGATATGGGTGAGATTTACGTCTTTTGTGAAAAGGTTCAGTTAGAGACCATATAATGCCCCGAGAACGGCCTACATGGAATCGTAAAGGTCTGTTTGGGGGTAATCGCCATTTTCAGAGAAGAAAACGGTCTTCTGGCCGAGAATCTGTCTCCCTCTCACTTTCTACATACATTAATGGCTGCGAAAGGGGTACATTCAAACACGCCCAAAAAATGCTCAATTTGGCCCAAACTTCACACGCCGTTACCTCATCTCCACAATATACCACATGCTTCTTTTCAGCCCCCTTCTGATAGTTTCAACCCTTTTCGCCCGGGCCCTTTTCCTCCCCTAATAAGTCGGCCTGCATATAACCGCTACCAACTACTCATTGCAAAATCTGCCTTGCAAAAGTGCATTGCAAATTTCACCACCATGAAGTTCTACTTTGAGGCCGAGCCATTCGTAGCCGGAAAGGGGCGCGGCAGCTTGAAGCTGAGAATCTTCCAGAACCAGAAACTAGCCAATCCAAAACATACCTTTGCCGTGGTTTATTCCACCCTCAAGTACAAAGAGCACATCGAGGCGGTTATTCGAAGCTCCCGCATCAAAAAGGCATTGAAAGTCCGTATCAGTGATGCTCTTCTTCTTCTCTTGGTACACGACTTGCTTTTTTCCTCGAGGGGCCGCATCGAGCTGGGAAAGCACCCTATAAAGACCGCCTTCTTGGAACATAGAACCAGGCTTCTGGCGGAGTTCACAAAGCTCAAGTTGAAGTACGGAGCCAAACTGGCCGAGGACCTCCCCACTCGTGACTCAGAGGACGAGACCCCTGTGCGGTGGTTCAGAATAAATACCATAAAGACCGACAAGGAGGCATTCTTCCAGAAACACCAGTTTTTCTCTGCTCTCCAGCCGGTTTCGCTGATCTCTGAGATCGAGGAGCCTGGCGTGCTCTATACCGACGAGTACATTCCAAATCTATATGGGATTCATCCCAAGGACGGTCTCATGGCCACGGAAGCCTACAAAATTGGAGAGGTTATCATCCAGGATCGGGCGTCTTGTTTTCCCGCCCACATCCTTAACAACGACCCGAAAGACGTCCACACGCAGGTGGTCGATGCCTGTGCTGCTCCCGGTAACAAGACCACACACGCTGCTTCGTACTTACCAAAAGACGGCAAAGCGGTGGTCTATGCTTTCGAGAGAGATGCGCGCAGAGTGAAGATTCTCAGCTCCATGTGTGAGAAGGCCACCGGCACCGAGTACAAGGATATGATTCACGTGACGCACGCAGACTTCACTACCACCTCCGGGGCAGATTTCCCTTCGGTAACAGGCCTTTTGGTGGATCCCTCCTGTAGTGGAAGTGGTATCTTTGGAAGGGCCCTTGAAGACGATCTGCTGGAGCAGGACAAGGAGGAGGTTGATGAGGTTCGGTTGAATAAACTCGCAGCGTTCCAGTTTTTGATCATGAAACACTCTTTATCGTTTCCTGGGGCCCGCAAAGTGGTCTATTCCACTTGTTCTGTGCATCCGCACGAAAACGAGAGGGTAGTTGTGGACCTATTGAAGGACCCAGAAGTTGCGGCCCAGGGATGGACCCTTGCGCCCAGAGACGTGGTAATACCGACGTGGCACAGAAGAGGCTGGGAGGAGGAGTTTTCTGCCATCTGTGGGAGCGATGTTGAGAAAAGAAGAGAGTTGGCGGGCGGGTGTGTTCGGGCCGTGGCTAAAGAGGATGGTGGAATCGGGTTTTTCGCAGCCTGTTTCGTGAGAAACGGGGAGAGTAGCGAGGAGAAGAGAGAGAATAAGGAGGCGAAAATCTCGGAAATCAGAAAAGAAAAGGAACTGGACGATGAGGATATGGAGGTTGAAAGTGACGATGGCGAGGAGGAATGGACCGGGTTTGAGTGATCCAACGCATATACGCCGCCAGGCAGCAGCATCCGTGCATAGTAGAAGACACGATTTTTGGACCCAAAAGGTAGAAGAACGGCAGGACGAGGTGATGGGAAAGTTGCTGAAAAGGTCCCAGTTCTAGAGCTTGTATATCTTTGGAGACCATGGATAGTTAAGTGAATCACCACTAGGCAAAGTGGCTGCGAAAACCTCTAGAGTACGCTAAGGACATTTCTTGAAACCATTAGGGCACTAAACGTAAATCAATAGCACAAGAAACCCTTGTGAATCGATCAACAGCAAAATGACGGCTTCAAAGATCGATTTGTGGAACACCGCTATATCTTTGAGCAATGAGTGAGCCTTTCACAGCAAAAGTCCAACACTCCAACTACTCAGACAGGCTACATAACATGATCCACGATAAGAAAAGAGATCTTATCAAACAAAGAAGCTGGCTCGTATACACTTAGTAACGGAGTAGGTTTTCTTGCATCGGGACCGAGCTCGGGTTTATGTGGTTATATTTGAACAGTCTCGATGATACATTTCTCGATCTCCACGCCACCATCGAAACCGAAGAACAGCCTCTCCGAATGTGTGTAAATGGAGCCATTTCGAAATGCACTGGCCCTTTTCGCTTCCTCCCTACACTTTCTCCTCTAACATCTATTCGACATCTAGTTGGCTGGGAAACGACGAACGATGTCCAGCACAACCTCATCAGTAGTAGAAGTACCGCCCAAGTCCGGGGTGGTGATCTTGTTCTCGCTCAAGTTGGCGTCCACCGCCTCGTAAATGGTAGCCGCAGCATCACCGTAGCCCATAAACTCCAACATCAAAGCCGTAGAGCGGATGGTAGCCACCGGGTTAGCAATACCCTTTCCTTCAATGTCAGGCGCAGAACCGTGGCACGGCTCGCCAATGGCAAAGTTGTCGCCCACGTTAGCGGAAGGAACCACGCCCAAAGAGCCCACAAGCGCAGCAGCTCCGTCACTCAAGATGTCTCCGTACAAGTTGGGCGCAACCACCACGTCGAAGATCTCTGGCTCGCGGAACATTCTGTACACCATGGAGTCCACGATCTGCTCTCTGTGATCCACGGAGCCGTACTCGGCGGGGTTGGCGTCGTACACACGGCGACAAACCTCACGGAACAAGCCATCCAGAACAGACAAAACGTTGGACTTGTGGGTCACCGTGACCAGCGCCTTGGAATGGAGCGACTGTAAGTCCGGGAACGCCTCACGAATGGCTTGTCTCTGCAAGGCGAGATCGTAGGCGACTTTGGCGATTCTGGTGGTGGCCGTCTCAGAGATTCTCTTGATGGCCTCTGCCACCATAGTGCCGTCTTCTTTCTTGTAGGAGCGCTCCTCCTTGACGTACAAATCCTCGGTGTTTTCTCTGACAATGACCATATCCACGGGTCTGCCTACGCCCTCCACGGACTTGACGGGTCTGACGTTGGCGTAAAGGCCCATCTTCTTTCTCAATGCCACGATGGGCGAAGAGTAGCCCTCCACCTTAGTAGAGGGCGACGAAACGGCTCCGAACAAGGCACCGTCGCACGAGCGGAGTTCGTCCACGGTTTGGTCAGGAAGAGCCGTTCCGGTCTTCTGGAAGTGCTCGAACCCGGCGTCCAAAGTGACAAAGTCGAACTTCAACCCAAGCAGCTGGGGTAAGGTCTGCAAAACCCTCTGGCCGGCGGGAATAACCTCGCGACCAATGCCGTCGCCGGGAATAAGCCCGATCTTCAATGCCTTGTAAGCAGCAGAAGAGCTGGAGAACGTTCTGGTGGCGGATCTGGAAAGCATGGTGGTGGATAATTGAAGGAATTACCGTGGACTGATAGAGCCTGAAAAATGAGGTCGTGCGCCGGTACCGGGCCGATAACGCCGTGTGTGAGTCAGAGGAGCGAGCCTGATCCTTTGGGTGCAAAAATGTGGAAGTGGAGGGTCTGACGAGCGGTTATGGTTTGGGTGGGTGTCCGGATAGGGACGATGAAGTTTGGTGGCATAGGATGCAAGAATGGGGTTTTTGAACCGGCCCTTTTGGTGCGTTATGGCTGCGAAAGTGGAAATGCCGAAATTCGCAAAATGCTGCCAATAATTGGGACATATGGGAAATGCACTTGAAGTTACTAGTGTGAACTCTAGAGATTGCGATTGCACCACCCAAATGAAAAGGGAGATATAAGGATGAAATAATAGGATGGAACCATTTATCGGAAAATGATCATTTTTGCTCCAGGAGGTCCTTATATACTGGGCCCAGTTGTCCTCCATCCAGTGCGATTTTAATCCGGCCACTTGACCATTCGGGCTCGTAGGTGCCTTGCATCTTCGCCGTTCGGGCGTCGTTTCTGAGAATGCGTTGCTCAGTTTGACAGGCGGCTGATTTTGGTTTTCCGAACCTCCACCGCTACTATTGAACGCTGCCTATTACGCATTTGCATCCCCTCAACAACGGTCGTTAATTATATACAAGAAGCCATTACTATAAACACGGGCCTAGTTGTCAGAACCCTTGACAATACCAACCTTAGCAGGTCTCAAAACGCGCGAGTTCAACGTGTATCCCGGCTGCTGCACGTGGAAAACGGTACCAGGCTCCTTGTCGGGCTGGGCAAGCTCAAAAGTGGCCTCGTGCTGGTTGGGGTCGAACTGCTCACCCAAGGGGTCGATCTTAGCAATGCCGTGGTTCAACAACGTCTTCTCGAAAACGTTTCTGGTCATGGTCACGCCCTCGTAGAGGTTCTTGACCTCCTCGTTGGTCTTGATGGTCTCGTCCTTGACGGCATTCAACGCCAATCCGAAGTTGTCGAGCGACGACAACAACTCTTTGGCAAATTTCTGCAATGCAAAGTCCTTGGCCTTCTGCACCTCTTTTTTGGTGGACTCCTGTAAGTTTCTGAAGTCAGCAATGGCCCTGGCGTAGTGGTTCTTCATGTCCGCCAACTCCTTGTCTTTCGTAGCCAATTTCGCCGTCAAAATGTCGGTCTCCAGCTCCGTGGAAGCTTCCTGGGCCTCGGCACCGGCCTGCTCGGCGTTGTCGGCTTTAGCTGGCTCCTCGGCCTTAGCAGTTTCCTGTTTGCTGGCGTCAGTGGACGAAAAACGCACCATGGAAATTCTGGAAACCGGCGCAATTCTCACCGATCTGGCAGCATTAACACCAGCAATGCCCCTGCGTGTAGCCACGGTTCTAGCTAAGGATGCGTATAATGTTCTGTGCATTTTGAGTGTTTCTGGTACAAGCAGTAGGTCTGTAAAGTTGAAGATTTTTCATCGCCGCTACCGCACCCGCTTACGTCAGCACACGTCAGTTATGATGGCAAGACCTTAAGGACGGAAACCAGGGAGTTTGGATGATGGAGAGTTTCGTGTCGTAGTCAGATGAAGGCCCCTGGAAATACCACACCAGGTTTTTGGCCTTTTTTGGTTTTCTTCATGTTTTTATTACCCAGGTATTGGGTCGTTTCCCGTACCTTACCCTTTACTATACAGTGTATTATACACCCACATTACATCCCGATGTTTAAAAGTCGATGATCTTCGTGGGAAAGTACTCGTCAATGAGTTCCAAGTAGTATGGCTTGAGCTTTTCGGCATCGCACTGAACATCCGTCTTGGAGTACAAGTCATAACTATTGAAAGCCTTGACGGCCTTCAACATGTCCTTATCATGTGAGTCCATCAAGTAGGTGTAGGAGTGCTCCTGGTGCCACGGGTAGAAGGAGTGGTACCGAATCATGGCTAGCGCCTCTGGCGGCAACGTGGAGTTGTTCTTCGCAATATGATACATGTACTCATCGTGTCCCCAGCTAAGCATCACGCTGTCGAGCCCGCAGTGCTTGGAGTAAACGCCGTATTTGGTGTTGTACAACGGGTTTAAGATATCCGGGTTGCGTTTGAAGCTCTCGGGAAAGATGATTTTCTTCAGAAACTTGCATCCCACGGGAAACGTATCTCCCACCACGTCCCATTGGCCCTTCAGATCATAGAAGTAGAGAAGCTTGCCCAAATCATGGATGAGGCCCACGAGCTGGAACCACCGCGGCTTGTTGTCTCTTCTGATGGCCTCAGCCGTCTGCAAGGCGTGGTCAATCTGCGAGAGCTCTGTATCGGGATCGCTATCGTCGAGCAACTTATTGAGCCTCTCCAAGCCATCCCACACCGTCATTTTGGCCCGTACTTTTGTCTTGAAGTTGATGCGCGCCTGGATATTGTAGGCCACCGTCTGCTTCTCGTGCTGTTCCTCATAAAATTGCTTCACACGGTCACACGCAAGCTCGTATTGGCGGAAAGACTTGGTGTCGATATTCTTGTGGAAGTCGGACTCACCCTTCCAAGAGCCTTCCCCGTTGGTTTGTGTGGTATCTTTGTTCTTTTGATCATCTTCCTGCTCATCCCGCTCATTCATTTCAGTGCCACCGTTGTCTTCGAGATGCTTGTTATCGTTACAGTCGTCTTTCGAGGGTCCATCCTCGTTTATGCCTTCAAGAGAACCAGCCTTAGCATGTTGAGCATTTTGATCATTTTCTAGCCTTCTCTCCTCGGTTTTTGACATGAAATTATCACCTTTCGTCTCTTCAACCCCGCCCTCATTCTCTGGCTCCCTTTCTCTCACTTCCTCGTCACTTTCGCCTTCATACTCCTCTCCTGTTTCAGCCAACAAACTTCCATTTTTTCTTCGTATTTCGTCCTTGATCTTATTAACTAGCATAACATCATCATCGGTCTTCTCAAGAAGCTTCCCGTAACGGGCTTTTTTCAGCACTTTCCCGGCCTCTTTGCCTATTTTGTACTCCACCATGCTTCTGAGCCAATTCTAAATTTTACGAGAGATAAAAAGACCCGGTCGTGCCCCACCCAATACATCACGGCTGCAAACCGTTGACTGTTAATTAATGTTCTATAAACTTTCCGAAACACCCTTCTTTTTGTCGCTCACCGAGCCGTACGAGCTGTCCACGTCAGATGACGCCAACTGGTGGGTATCCACCACCTCAGGGCGATCCAATGCCGTGAAAGGCGTGCCCTTCACTCTCGAGACCGTCCACCAGAACCCGATTCTAAGACCAGCGGCCATTAGCGAGAAAAGAATGCCTCCCACGGGGGTGATAACGAAGGCTCCAAAAGGTCCCCAGTCCTCAGAATTGTAGAGACCATTCCACACCAAAAGAAGCTTGGCGCCATCGGTAGCGTTACCGTAGTAGATGGTTCCGAACACGAAGACACCAAGAAGAGCCCCGAAACCGCCCACCATCACGTCGAAACCACGCAAGAACCAGAAGTAGCTATCACTCAATCCCAAGAAGATGGCTGGGATCACCGCTGCCGACACCAAGTCCGCAATCAAGTAGATCTTGAGGATATCGTCCACCAACTTAATGGCCAACACCACGATAGGAATCATGATGAGAACCACCAAGATTCTGATGTAGATCAACTTCAAATTGTTCCTGAACAAATCGTTGGAAATGGTGGAGACCATGGCACTCTGCAAAGAGTCAAACGTGCAAGTCGACAAGGTAATAATGAAGATGAGAACAAACGCCACGATCCACTTCGGCATTTTGTCCAACAAAATGAAGAAGGCGTTGGCCCCATCAGGGTCGCTCACCTGCAAATCGCCGGTCCACACCGCCAAGAAGCCGGTGGTTCCCACCAAGGTGCAAAGCAAGAACGTCACGAAAGCGGCGATAGAAGTTCCGATCCACAAGTCCTTGTCGGACTTACTGGCAAAAGTACGGAGCCAGAATCCTGCCATGAAGCAGTCATTGGTGACGATGGCCACCAACAAGATGTAGACGAGCTGCCAGCCGACCTTATTGGCTTCCAAGAGCTTGGACGGCCCAATCAAGCTGGTGTCAATATGGATGTAGCTTCCCATTCCAGCAGAACAGATAATGATCAAAATCACCACAATGGCGCCCTGAAAGTTATCGGTGATGAAGCTGACGCGGAAGCCGCCAATGGAGGTGTAAATGGACGTCACCACGCACTCCACAATGATGACCGCAAGCGCATTCAACCCCGTGAGCGTCTCTATGGCCGCTCTAATGGCCGAGAGCTCCGCGAGCATGAAGAGGAACATGGTCAAACACGTGAAGAACGAAAGGTACAAGGCGGTGACGACGCCAAACCGGGCCCTCACCCATTCCGTCAAGATAAAGCCGTCGGGGCACTTCTTGCGGATAAGGGGACCGAAAACCCCAAACCCCACAATGGGAATGGCGCCAGAAATGGTGTACACCAACAACCCGTGCAAGCCGGAGATGTTGCCTATCTGGGCGTAGGTGGTGAGAATACCACAGCCCATCGCTATGGTTAGTATCAGGAAGAGCCCTTTCTCACGCAAGTGCTAACTTGATCGAGTTCGACGGTGTATCTCAGTCCCGACGGTCGAAGCCGACCGCCAGAACACCCGTAGGGTACAATTCCTGTTCTGCGAGTTAGAAGGGACAAATGTTAACATACCAGATGCGATGAAGTTCAACGCTAACGGAATACCTCTTTGGGTGCCGTTGGACGAAAGAAAGTCTTTGGCCTTTCCATACTTAAAGGCAATGAAGCATCCTGTGGCGAGGAGGAAAGCATACGTAAGCCAAATGATGGCATTATTGCCCTGCGACGAAAGCTGCGACATTTTTGGTGCAAATTTGGAGAAGGGAAGTCGCAGTTTTTATAGAAAAATTTATCACAGCACTGCACGATTATGCGCTTACGGGGCTCCGTCGTAAAAACGTACCCGAAGAGTGCGGCAGGTGACCTGGGGCTGCCGGAGGGCCTGAAGGGCGTGGAAACGGCGAAATGTATGGGCGAGGGTCCTATTCAGGTTCAAATGGCCGGTATCGGACTGGTACCGTTTGACGCTTTGTAGCAACTCGGGTTAGATAAGCAATTTGGGATCATCTGCAGTTCGCTAACCTCTGCATTCGCCGCATGACATAAGCTGCAAAAGTATGCGTTCGCAGAACCTGCAAATCTGCAATGCGTGATGCCTGCCATATTGCGCCAATTTAGCGGGTCTCGTAGATTCTAGTTAAAATAGCCTTTTGCTAGTCCATCCAACCTGGCACATCGAACCTGGCACATCCTACAATTGTAGAATGCCGTAATTTTGTGCACCATTTTCGGGTGCATTGTCATACCCACTAATGTGCCGGATGCGGCAATTTACGTCAAGGCCTTGCTCCATCTGCAAATGAAGAAAACAACGCAAATCCAATTGGCGCTCTTAAGCAGATGATTACTCTACATCGGCGCGCAAACCGTTTTCTGTCACTACGTCAAACGCTCACTCCTGTCATACGGCAAGACGTAATTCTGAAAGGTCTCAGCCCAACAAAAGGCGTCTACCGTGATACCAGCGCACTATATCTAGCGGGAGCTGCACCGTAACAGTCTTCTCACGGTTCTTGCCTCACGGTTCCTGCCTAAATAGTCAATCCCCAGCCGTTTCGGAACATCTCTGGCTGCCCCTGGAAATGTGCAGGATTAACATAACCCACTCAGACTGCACACTTCCTCAGCCTGCAGGACGCCATATAAGACACTTTCCACCCCAAACAGTCTGCCCCGGACCAAAGTAGAGCCCTGTGGCGCGGGTGGCAAGATCGAGGAATGTGTGCCGCTTCCGGCGCGCAAAAGGCATTTTCATAGGCCAGCTCCGGCCTTATCAGGCTACCGCACATTTCCGTTACACAAAAGGCACGATAAGACGGCCTCTAATTTCAAGTCTTTCTAGTGGGCAAGATTTTTCGTCGTAGCCTTAACCTGAAAGAAGTTTAGGTGACTTTTTCCCTTGAGTCGTCTACGGACTGAACCGATTGACCCCGCTGCTTTCAGACCCTAGCTATTGCATCTGCAGACCTTTCTTCCGAACTAGTGTTCTGCTCAACGCATCTCATCGGCTATAAATCCGTGGAAAAGCTTTAATTTTCCAGAACTACAACCTTCCGCGTTCACGTCCAGATGTACGCAGCAGATATTCCGTCGTCGCGCCGTATGGCGCAGGTGGCGTGTGCGTTCGTGTGGTGCTTATTATCGGGAGGCCCCATTTTCGGGTTTGCTGCTCTCAAGCCGGTTCTTATTAGAGAGCACATCTATGAGAGCGCCTGTGACGTTTCTGGCGATGTTGGGTTGGCCAAATATGCTCTCGACCCGTCAATGTTCTCCCTTTTGACCTCGTCCGTGTTGAGTGCTAAAGACGATACTGTGGCCAAGTGTACTCCACAGGATTTGAAGTTGAACATGATGTTCACGGTAGCCGCAGTGGCCACGAACGCCTCCGCCCTTCTTATTGGTCGGTTGTTGGACGTCTACGGGCCGCGGTTCTGCGCTCTGGTGGGCGCCGCTTGCTTGTATTTCGCGTGCTTCGTGTTCATTTACGGAGACGCCATTCTGAGCCACCCGTGGTTGTGGTTCGTGGACCCGTATTTGGTGGGCTACGCAGCCATGGCCTTGGGCGGCCCCTTTGCGTTCATCTCGTCTTTCCAGTTGTCCAACTCGTTCCCGCGGTCCAGCGGTACCATTTTGGCGTTGTTGACTGGAGCTTTCGATGCCTCCCTGGCAGTGTTCTTGCTCTATAAGCTCGCTTATAACTACTCTGGCGGCGCCTGGAAGCTTGAAGCGTTCTTTAAGGTGTACCTCATCGTTCCCATCTTCATTACTCTTGCTCAGATTTTCGTCATGGAGAAAGACTCCTACAAGAGCGACTCCGAGAACACCCTTTGTGTTGACGACTTCCACGACGAAGAGCAGCCGCACACTTCCGTGCCTGCTGAAACGAGTCCTCTTTTGGAGCTGCTGCTGCAGAACCACCCCAGACCGTTCGCCAGAAGAGACTCTATCGGCGACGCTCTCAAGCAGCCCTATGCCGAGGAAGGAGAAGAGCTTTTGATCAAGCACTCGGGAGGCGTTTTCGGCATTCTTCACGGCTACTCGGCGCGTTTCCAGCTCCGCACCCCGTGGTTTTTCTTGATGTGTCTCTTTGCAACTGTCCAGATGATGAGACTCAACTACTTTGTGGCCACGGTGGGGTCGCAGTATACGTATTTGCTTGGACTGGTGGCTTCTGCTGAGAGCTTGACCAAGTTCTTTGACGTCGCCTTGCCCATGGGCGGCGTCGTCTCCGTGCCGTTTGTTGGTTTGTTCTTGGACAACTGCTCTACGGTGGTGGTTTTGGCTGGTCTTTTGTCCATTTCTCTCACCATTGGTGTTTTTGGGTTGTTTGGCAACTACTACGCTGGAATCGTCAACGTTTCGTTGTTTGTGGTCTACAGACCGTTGTTTTACACCACGGTTTCCGACTACTGTGCCAAGGTCTTCGGCTTTGACACTTTTGGCACTCTCTACGGTACCATGATCTGTATCTCGGGTATCTGTAACTTCTTCCAGAGCGTGTTGGATAAGATCACACACACGCTGTTCAAAATGAATCCTGCTCCTGTGAACTTGGCGTTGTTGGCTGCTACTGTGGTGATAGGCGTTGTCACCGTGAGCTTTGTTCACCGTGAGGCTCGCTTGTACAATGCCAAGAGGGCCAGCAGGGGAGTTTAGAGAGAGAAGAGGTCTGCAAACGAGAGGAGCTGAAGAATTGCGACTGTTTGAGGGAAAGAGCATGGCAATGGCATTTGTTACTGCAAAAGTGCTAAAGGAAGAGAGAACGAGAGAAAACGAAAAAAGACAAGAGAAAGAAAGAAGATGAGAAAAATAGAAAAGATGAGAAACGATGAGAGGGCAACTGATAAGAGGTGAGGCGAGAAGTGAGAATATGGTGTGAACAAATAGACGTACAACCTTCTCTCAAATTGAGACATTAGAAGATGACATAAAAATCAGATATACAAAAGACATACAAATAAATCATAAAGATAGGTCATCTAGATTCTGGCAGACGCAAAGGATTCCATCCTCGATTTCTCAGAAAGCCTCTGGAGAGAAGTTTCTCCGATCTGCCCTATAAGCCTCTCGCAAACCAAATATATATTCAGCAGCCCCATGACGCATACCGGAACTCCATCACCGAGGAAAGCCCAAAAGCCGTTTCATAAATACTTTCTCATGAGGGCCCAGTTGCAGCATTTTCTTAGGCCCTTCGGAACAAACCATTTGGGCCTTTCTCCACCCATAAATAGACTGCGTAAATGAGTTCTCGCACCCGTGCTGCAGCTTTTCAGCCGTACGTCTTTCAACGCCCCTTCCAGCATAATGCCGGAATACCCGTAATATGACACTCCCGGTGGCCTGTTCCGCGGTTTACCGGTCATTGCCGCTCTTAGCCGGTACCATTGGCGGAATTCTTCGCCCTTTGGAGCCCGAGATGAGCCCAGAAATAATACTGTGCTCTGCATACAGTGGCCCCATATGCACTTCCGCCTATAATGCATTAGCTCTTAGACGCTCGGCCCGTTGCTCGTACGTTCCCTTCAATTACGCCAGCGGACCGGAGAAAGCGCCAGTATCCCGCCACGCAACACAAAAGGCATCCTTCTGATTGGAATCCTCGTCCTCGGTTGCTTCTGGCCCTCAAGAACGGGCTCGATCCGACTACTCTAGCAAACCATTCTCCACAAAGAAGGAGCGGATAAGAGACCACCAAACTCCACAGATATCATCCGATATCCCGGAATCGGTAAAGGTCAGTTAATTGGCATCCCAAATACTCCCAGATAGCTTTTTGTCTCTTCGCAACGCCCAGAAGCCGCACTGGAGTCAACAGGAGCTCTCCTATTTGGCACTAATTAGACGCCCATCTATTCCCTAATCGTCTCCACCAAAGGCAAAATTTGCCTGACAAACATTCCCAGCACTAAATTGAGGCAAAAACTTTCTACGGATCTCTTTTCAGCTGTTAAATTCCCCACGATCTCCACCAATGGCAGAACAACCACTCCGCAGCCCTTTGCTTCGCAATAACACCACGCCAGCGCCGCTGCATGACCTTGCCCGCACGTCACGCGGGCTGCAGCTGTCAGTAGATCTTCTTGATCATATGGAGAAACGCCAGCAGGACAAATATCGGTATATCAAGCTTCGGATTAATGCCCATCGGGATCACAGCACAACCACAAAGAGCCACTACCAGAAACGAGTTTCCTTCGATACGATCAATATTCAGTACAACGACGATGACGACTATGATGATGCCGATGATGATGGCTTGCCCAGACCCTCTTATGGCCGTCGCGAGACCCGCGACGTGTTCTTAGAGGTTTTGGGCGGTGAAAGAGGTCGCTCTCTTCTGCCAGGAAGACGCAATCTGGCGGTCTATTCGCCAACCCCTTCGCCCAGCCGAAGATCGCTTTCTCCCCTTCCTCCCGGTCTCGATGTTTCTCGGTTGTTGGCCTTGAAGCCGTCGTATCCCACGCAGCCTATCATCACTCACCGCGGATGCACCTTCACTAAATTCCACAACGACTTCGAGAATTTATACTTGCAGAAACTCAACAACTCCGAGCATGGCTTCTTGAAGCCTGTTCTTCCTCTGCGGGTGATTCTCGTGTATATTAGTGCCCGAAAACACACTTGGGTGGCTCTTGACTGGGTGTTAAGGCTGTTTATCGAGCACGGCGACCTGGTGATCGTTGTTTCCGCCATCAACCACAATTTCGACGTCAAACGAAGACGCAGCTCGGCATTTCAGTCGCCGCCACGGGTGGTGGCCTCCAAGACTCCCCGGATGCGCCTTCGCCAACGAAACAGGCCGGAGTACGTCAAGTTCATTGCTAAAAACACCATGCTGTACATCATGGAGGTAATCAACCCCAAAATCATCGCTAAAGTCTCGGTGGAAATTGCCGAGGGAAAGACCAAGGACGTCCTCAAGGAGATGTACAAGCTCTACGAGCCCAATTTGGTGTGCACCGGGTCGAAAGCCAATACCCGTCGAGGAGCGCCTCTCAAATCTTGGCTTCTGTCCAAGTTGACGGACCGGCTTGTGAAGAACTTTCCCCTACCAGTGATCGCGGTCCCTGCATTGAACATGGCCAAGTTCGAGGCGGACTTAGAAGATTCTTTTGGTGGAGAGTTTGCCACCCTGCAACAAATGGAGTTCCTGTCTTCGTCCAACTCCAATACCACGCCGGCACCGTCTGAATTATCGGCTGAAAGCGCTCCTGTGGGCTCTGGCGATGACTCAGATAGGCTGTCTATCAACTCAGATGCCTCGCTAAGTAGTAGCTCAAGCAATGGGTCCTACTCGTCATTTGACGAGATTCTGAATCTCTACAAGCAGTATCGTGGAGCCATGGATCGCGACCTCGAGGAGCTCAGTACCAGAAAAATGGGAGAGAACTACTTTGTGGACATTGTCAAGTCCATTTCCGATAAGCTGGCGCATTTGTGCACCGAGATTCGGCTGGTGGACCCCGATTTCAAAGGAAAAGGCGCTCAGTTGGCACGGGCCATAACTGGATCCAATTCTTTTGGACATGTGCCCTACAAAACCAAGCTGCTTTTGACGCCGGTGGAACAGGACACCAACCTATCGCCCACTAATACCAATACGCTCTCGTATAAGGAGATGAAGCGCAACTTGAAGATGAAGGCGTTGCAGGCCCAGCAGCAGTCATCTCCTCCGCCGGCAGGAGGCACAGAGGCGCCTAAGATCAACATAGAAAGTGCCGAGTCGCCGGTTGGCCCACCGAAGCAGCTGCTTCGTTTCGTGGGACTCCGCACCCCAAATCGGCACGATTACAAGGGAAGTGCCAAGTTGCAAAAGTCATTCTCACACGAAGTGGATCTGAAGTCGTCGCGGCCAGCATTGGAGCCGCAGAAGTCGCATCCAGACATCACTACAGTGCTTACACCGGATAGGGTGTCGGATGACAAGCAGAAGAAGAGGAAGAAATTCTGGCGGCTTTTCAAGTGAAGTAGAAAGAAGAATCAATGTTCTCGATTAGGATTCTGTAGAAAAGGGACGGCAACGGGAATTGTGAATGGATTATTCAAATGAATCCAGGCATGTTAGAAAGAAGGATTAAGAAGAATAGAAGAAGCAAGTTGATGGTTGACTGGTGGTTTTGAAGTATTCGCGAAATTTGGGGAGAAAACGTACAATACTTAAGAAATGGAACGGATTATGAGGAAATACGACTGGAGGCGACACGGGAGATTGAAGGTGAAAACAGAAGAAAGAGCATTCATCCTGAAATGCTACGACTGACCGAAGTTTGAAATTGGAGTAGTCGGGAAAAGAGACGCCGATTTCGTTCAATTTCAATAGCTTCTCTTTGGATGTATAAGAAATCTGGACCTTTCACAGGAACTGTTAACGGTGGCATTCAACAGCACAAAGCTTCGATTTCTAGCCCATCAATTACCCTGTAGCGACCAGTGTAGCAGTCTTATACATGGCGATAATGGATGCGAAATTCGCACATCATAAGCATCTCCGCCAGCTGCGAAATGCCCTTACAAAAGCGTCGTTTGAAGAACACCATCTAGAACAAATAAGTCTCTTTTATGACAGCTCACTAAAGCTATAATGCCATTTCTGCCAACGCGCAGTAAACTTCTCCAGAAACCTGCCCACACCCTTAGCGCTCTACAGCAAAGCCCCTAAACGGCTCTGTACTTCTTATCGTCGCTATTAGTGCGACTTTTTTCACCGTCTAGACCGTGCCTATAAACCCCCAATGCGGCTTCTACTAGCGTTCTGGACGCTTCTAGCCATAGCGGTGGCCGCGGGAGACCCCCACCCCGCCTATAAGTACGGCTTTGACCTTGACATAGATGAGCCAACGCCTCAAGACGGCTACGAAAGGGACCTGTCGAAAGGTCTCCAGGAGTTCACCCCCATCACCAATACCATCAGCGAGGGCCAGACCCAGTACTACTCCTTCAGCGTTAACACGTCGACAGGGTTGGGCGAATACTACCAGTTCTTGATCTTCATAGCCGGCAATATCTGCTCGCAGCCAGAAAACTTACAGCCGGGGGACCCCTCCTTGACGGTGTACTACTCGTTCAACTCGCTGATGACCACGGATATCCTGAACCTGCAAATGGTGCATTTTGAAAACGGCTATTTCCAGGCGTTGGCGGACGCGCCCATCTCTGAGGACAAGAGCAAGGACTCCATCCTTTACATCGCGGTGCGGTCGCCAGAAAACACCAACAGGACGGCTCTCTGGCTGTACGAGATCGGCGTGTCGCAAAACGACTTGGTGTTTCAGTGGGACGACCGAACATGGGCGCTGTTGGTGGACGCAGACAGCCTGCTGGCGCTCATCGTCACGGGAAACTTGCTGACCAACAGCCGCGGCAACACGCTGCATTTCAACGCGTCGCGGTCGCAGTACCTGTTGTTTATCTACTCCGAGGACTACCGCCACTACTTTGACCAGCTCAACAGTTCGTGGTGTGCTGTGCGCAACGGACCGGCCCTTCTTTCCACCACAGACTTTGTGTCCGGTTATACGGAGCGAACGGGCGGCCTCCAGCAGCAGTTCTGGGTACACGGCCTCAACAAGAGCTCCACATACCTCGCGTATCTCGTGGCCAACTTCAGGGGCACCAATTTCGGCGGTGCGGTCTACCATCCGCTAGAATTCAATACCATGGATACCGACGCCTGTCAGTTGATCTACGACCTCGACTTCTGCGATCAGGTGGCGTACGCGGTGCCAGCTTCTCCCGATTTGGACTACCACGGCCTCTGCAGTCTCTACGATAACCGCACCCTGGCGCTCTACGAGAACTTCACTAAGGCCCTCGACCAAATCGCGTGCGACACCACCAACGACGCGGTGTTTCTGCCGGTTCGAACGTGCGAGGACTGCGCGCAGCTGTATAAGGACTGGTTGTGCTCTGTGTCGATTCCACGGTGCACCACCACCAATAACACCGGCTTGAAGTACAGGGAGGTGGGCGAGTCGCGAAACGACTTCATCAACTCCGAGGTGCAGCCTCCTTTGGCGTACTTCGAAGTTCTTCCGTGTGTGAATGTCTGCCAGGCGATGGTAAGAGATTGTCCAGCGGACTTTGGCTTTTTGTGCCCCACCAGCAACGCCAGTATTAGTCAGAGCTACTATTGGGATATGGGCGCAGACTACGCTTCTTGCAACTTCGTGGGGGTTCCGCAAATAGCCGCTCTGAACGGCGCAGCGGTTTTGAAAATGGCCTCCTGGGCCTCGTGGGTCGTGTTTGCCGTGGTGATTTATATCGGCTTCTAATGGCGAAGCGCATGGGTTAAAGCTCCAGGGATAAGAGAGCGGAGAGCACCACGAAAGAGGGTTTGCGGTTATAGGCAATAAAAGACGATTTCAGCTATCGACAGCATACCGATTGGTGGTGGAGTTTTCGGAGCAGCTCGCCATTGGCGTGTTTGACTGCTAGCTTAAGAATTACACAGTATACAGCTTGTATGGCACTTGCGGGCCACACCAATTTTGCACCCACAAGGCCTTTTCTCTCTATTGAAAAGCCCAAACCTCCTAATTCCGTGGCTAGAGCCCCAATTGGCCATTTCCAGGCCCATTCAGGTTTCCATGCTCCCGCAATGCCAAAATGGCAAGTAGCTCACCAAAAACCGCCGCGAAAAACCGCACGCGTTTAAATACCTTCTATATACCACTTTTGAGACCATCCACTATGGACAACTCCACCAAAGACAATCTTCCATGGTAAGTAAGCCGAAGAAACACCTCATACACTTATACTAACCGGCAGGGTTGAAAAGTACCGCCCCTCCTCTCTCGACGAGATCCATGGCCAGACCGATATCGTCAACACTGTGAGGAAGTTCGTTCACGAGGGAAAGCTACCCCATTTGCTCTTTTACGGGCCTCCTGGAACGGGAAAAACATCCACCATCATCGCTCTTGCCCGCGAAATATACGGGCCCAACTACAGAAACATGGTTCTTGAACTTAACGCGTCCGACGACAGAGGAATAGACGTGGTGCGGAACCAGATCAAGAACTTCGCTTCCACCATGCAGATGTTCAGCAAAGGATTCAAGTTGATTATATTGGACGAGGCCGATGCCATGACGGCGGTGGCGCAGAATTCGTTGCGCCGAATCATCGAGAAGTACACCAAAAACACCCGTTTCTGCATCTTGGCCAATTACGCCCACAAGCTCAACCCGGCGTTGATATCACGGTGCACGCGGTTCCGGTTCCACCCGATCGCGGAGGCGGCCATCGAAGAACGCGTCAAGAACGTGATTGTAAAGGAAAAGTTGCTCATAGCGCCGGATGCCACGCGCTCGTTGCTTTCGCTCTCGCAGGGAGACATGAGACGCGCCCTCAACGTGTTGCAGGCGTGCCAGGCGGCCAGCAGCGGCGAGGAGATCGACAAGAACATGATCTACGAGTGTATAGGAGCGCCGCACCCCGAGGATATCGAGGCGGTGTTGAGCTCCATTCTCAAGGACGACTGGACCACGAGCTTTCTTACGGTGGAGGAGTACAAGAAGACGAAGGGTTTGGCGTTGGTGGACTTGATCGCGGGATTCGTGGAAATCTTGAACAACTACGAGTTGCTGCCAAAGACGCGGGTGGCCATATTGAAGGGCCTTTCCGATATCGAATACAGCATTTCCAAGGGTGGCAGCGAGAAGATCCAAACGAGCGCCACTATAGGCGTGGTGAAGGCCGCTATGGAGAACCAGGCGTGAAAGACATGACGAGAAGATAGCAGAGGAGAGCACGGAAGAGGGACGGACAGAGTGGACAGAGTGGATAGAACAAAACGGAATGAAAGTCGCAGGCACGTAGAAAGCGAGGGGGTGGGGTGCCATAAGGCCTAGAAGTGTGCTGCGTTGCTAGACCAACAGAAGAGACACCTTAATGGAAGAGACACCTTAAAGGAAGACACGTTAATGGAAGACACCTTAATGGAAGAGACACCTTAATGGAAGAGACACCTTAAAGGAAGACACGTTAATGGAAGAGACCCTAATGGAAGAGACACCACACCAAGAAAGAGTATGTGCCTATACCATGACGGCTTCATCCTTCACCACCCGCGTCGATACATTCGGCTCCAAAAAACCCACTACAACTCTACTCTCATAAGAAACACAAGCCAATTTCTGGATGTTAGTACCACTCCGAAAAAGGACGCAGTCATATATCTAATCTTTTCTTCTCATGAAACAAAAAGTATCGAAGAGCTGGGTTTATAAGAATAGAGCCTCCGGGGCTCGTTATAATCATGTTGCGTAGTGACGGTACATACTGTTAGCTGGAGGTGTTTAGGAGATGAACAGCACTTGTGAGGGCCATTGAGGTAGACGTCCTTCCATAATGAAAACAGGTAATTGTGTAGTTTAAGAGAGAACACGCAGGCTCTTTAAAAAACACAATTAGCTGCTTTAAAAAGGACGGACGTGTAAAATAATGGGCCACAGTCACACGGATGGTTTTGCCTCCGACCTCAACTCCTGTTTAATTGTTTGATAGTATGAACACATTTCTATGGTTTCTTGGACATTTTCCTGGTTTTTTTGAGGTTTTATACGATGCGGACATAAAAGTACGCGTGCGCGCGTAAATATGGGGCCCACACCCAGTTAGGGCTCCTACCAGAATTGGCCATTTTAGCCCATTTTAACTGCTTTCTGTCCTACTTTCGGCCCCGGGCCTTTGAACGGACAACGTCAGCAATACCAGATCACGGGGTTGTGTGCACCCCGGGCTGGGGCCGAAATGGCGTATTGTTGGCGCCAGAGCTCAAACGCTCGGAGAACGCTATTGTAGTCCGAGAAAGCGCAAGCTAAAGCGGCGGAGGGGCAATGCGAAGGCCAAAGCGCATCTCTAACGAGAGGCGGACGAGGAGCGTAGAAGCTGGGCTTTTCAAAATGATATTTAACGGTGTAAACGGCCAGCATCTACAGTAGTGCTGATCGGAGAATGTACATCAAGCACCATGCAGCAATTGCGCCATAAACGGCATTGACACGCAGTAGATAAGGCATACGTCACACTGGGTCCACCAACAGTAACTGCAGTAGCATATTCTCAGATACGCCAGCGACGAGATGAGCATAGTAAGCGGTTTAGGTACCTGCTAGCACAGCCAACACCGCAAAAACTCGGCTGCAGTCCAGCCGCAGTCCCGCCGCAACGGCGCCGCAAGGGTCAGGGGCAGCCAGTGGCCCGCAACCTTTGCACGCACATAATAGAATCAGACGGCCACTCTGGGCCCTAATATAGGAGCAGTATATTATATGGTGGAGGATTTCGCACTATTTCCTACTCTGGCACACAGCTTATGTACCCCGATTTCAACGGCAGGCCAGTGTATATCCACCAGAAAGCCATATAAAGGGACCAGGGCCCTCCATCGCCCTAATCGACAGTACACAAGCAGACAGGCTCTTTCAGCACCCCTTCTTACGAAATGGCCGTGGTATCGCTCACTCCGGCGCCAGCTCTGTTACCCCACGCTTCCACGCCTGCGAGTCCCATCGACGCCAACCGCGTGGTGCACGCGCTGTGGCTTCTCAAACGGTCACATCGGACCCGCCAGTGGCAGAGACGATGGGTGGTTTTGCGCAACTGCCAACTCAGCTACTATAAGGATCTGAACGAACACAAGCCCAGCAGGGTGATCTCTCGAAGCCATCTTCTTTCGTACAGCGCCATAGCGGGGTCGCACAGCTACCATTTTGCAGTGTACACCAGCAACAGGGTGTTGCACTTTCGCGCCGACACTTTAAAGGCGTACCAGCCGTGGTTGGCGGCTTTGGAGGCCTTTGTCGAGCACGACGGCCCTGCGCATGCCAACGACACCTCTGTTGTTCACGATGCGGATTTCTCCGGCTCTGACGACGAAAACGGGTCATCTGGGAACTCCGAGGCGTCGCAGAGAAACGAAGAGATGCCAGTGACCGAGGTGCTGGCTCTTTCCCTTTCGGCGGACGAGTATATCATCGAAAAGGGCTATCTTCTCCGGCTCCGAAAGCGCTACAACCAGTGGCGACGACTCTACGTCGTGCTCACCAACACCAACGTGTATCTCCGTCGTCACAGCCAGCAAAAGGCGCCGCACAGAACGGTGCTGGTGGCGGAAATCGTGGATGTCATCGAATTGGACCCTTTGCTGAAGTCCAAACGCTGGTGTTTGATGGTTATCACGCCCACGAAGCGCATGCGCTTCTGCGCCGCGTCCGAGGAGGAAATGGTGCGGTGGTTGGCGGCCTTGAAGGCGTTAGCGGGCCAACACCCCGACAGATAGCATTAGCATACAATACATAAAGGAAACGAACGGCTCAGGCCCAAAAGGGCACAGAAATCGCCCGATCCGGCCGTAAGTCGGAACCCACGCCCGTGACGGGCATGCTATGGGCCTGGTTCCGTTGCGGGCCGTTTACTTGCCGGAAAGGGCGCTTGTGCTATGGCCCCATTTGGCCCCGGGCCTCCATTCGCAGCCGATGAAAATTTACAAAAAGATTTTACGCTGTTCCCCACGCATCCACCTGTCGGCACAAAACGGGCCCATTAACAGCTGCAGCGTTTCCAGGCCCTAGTAGCTGAGGCGAGTCGAGTGCGACTATCATTCAGCGTTTTCCTGGTGGTTTTAGGCCATTTCTCGCCGGTCTGATATCTGCTTTCTGTGTCTCACTTAGGTTCTTCCATTAATCCATAATGTCGGGACCTGGGGCCTTCCAGAACGCTTCAAATTTCGGCTTCAGGCCACAGACACTCGATCTGAGCCTCGAGGAACCCGCCTTACGCTTTCTGGCCAATGCAAACCCGCAAAATTACAATCATCTACTGCACCTCCCAGAACCTCCTGTGGCCATCAATCTAGGGCCCCTTACACTTCCGGTGTCATGCCAGAAAACTCGTGATCTGGTAATACTGGCATTGGCAGAGGTGGGCCTCGGCCCGTCGTTTCTGCTGCTGGTGCCTATCTCGCTGGCTTTCGTGAAGGCTCTTCTGACAGTCAACCACGAGCTGCTGGTGCTTTGTGCGGCTCTTATTGGCATATTGGGGCCTTCTGTGGCAATGGACTTGACGAATTGCGCTCCTATTGACGTTGTTTTTAAGAAAATCGCCTCTTCGAAGCCCTCCGGAGAGCCATCGCCAGCGAAATATGCGTTCTTGGCACGCTACCAGAGCCTTTCTTTACTTGGGGGGACGGAGTTTGCTTTTCGTCTTTATGACCTAGTGGGAGGATCAGAATCCTACTTCGCCTTTGTGGCGGTTCTCGTTTTGGTTCACTCCCTTACGACCGCCTTGGCCATTCCCAATTACGAAAACTACGACGACGAGTATTTGCTTCATTACAGAGATAAAATGTCGTCCAATGTTGAGAATGCTCGTCAAGTTTTGGAAGCAGTGAACGACAGAAAACCTGCTGCTCGTCGTGGGAAACAGACGATGCTTCCTACTCCCAAAAATGACCAAAAAGTCCCAAGATTGGCTTGGAACATACCCAATGAGCCTCTACAGTTACCAGAGACCTCACCGTTCTCATCCAATATCCCCAAAAATGGCTTGGATTCACCTTATGGGCTCCTCCACCGACCATTGGACTCCGGCAGACTCCTCAACCGCTCTTCCACCGACTCGGTTGTGTTGGGCCAGGAACATGATTACGATAATTCTTTCCTAGGGTCCAACCACAGTCTTTTGATGGGCCTGTTGGGCCAAACACTGCGGAAAAGCAGCCATCCAGGCGTATACTCCAGTCGTTTCAGCTCAACCTCTTTACTAGTCCATCCTACACCTCAACGTGATGATACTCGCAACTCTAGTCTGTCGAGTCTTCTTCTAACGTCTTCGGATACTAGACCCATTTTCAACGGTGTCTCAACCCCTCCTATCCATGGTAACGGATTTCTAGATTCTCAAGGTAGTCGCGAACCCCATTTATCTGCAAATAATACCAGCATCTGGTCCAGCTCTCTTCCTGATCTGAACCAGAACTCAAAGTTATGGGATACGGGTACTCCGTCGAAGAAAAAGTCTTTGATGACCCCAACAACTTTTCTTGTGGATGAGGAAATCTCTAGTCCAATTACTAGAGGGTCTCCTCTTTCGGTACGCTCTTTTGATGTTTCTACAGAGAATCCCACCACGGCCATTAACAGCGCCAAGTTGCCACCAAGCGTCATGAAGCGCTCTGTACCAGAAAACCCACTGGTTTTGCCTGCTACGGAAACAACAACATCCGATGAACGTCATCCCGTACCAACGGATGCCTCTGTTGAATCAAATGCTACTGTTGTCTCCAATCCTCCTTTTGAATCAAGACCCTCTTTTGAAGGTACAAAACCTCCCGGACTCCTTCACAGTTCCTCTATGGTGAGTGTGAGTTCTGAAGAAGAATTTTACGATGCTAATTCCTACTCCCCAGCCAAGGTCTATACGGAAACCAAACCTCGCGTTGAGCCTTTCTTGCCTCCTTTGCCCACCAAGAAATCTTCGAATATGGAGAAGCTGGCTCAAAAATTGAAGATTCTCACTCTCACCAACAGACGGCCACAGCAGACCAAACCTTCGACATCGTCAGTTTCAATCAAACCTGCTGAAGAACCGACTGTTGTCAAAGTTTCCGTTCCTACGTTCTCCCCTGAACCATCAAATTCTCCTCAGTATGAGGAACTTGAAAGGAAGTTGAATGAAGACTTGGCAGCCATTTCTGCAAGGACTTATTCCATTCCTCAGCTTTTATTGGCAAATCAGGAACCAGACTCTGCCGAGAATGAAAGTAAAAAGCCTAAGGAAAAGGTGAAGGAAAGCGCCAAAGTTTCCAAGGAAAAGGAAAAGGAAAAAGAGCCTACCAGAAGCAAGAATACCGTCTCAAAAAAGGAGAAACTCAAGGGTATACCCATTTCAAAGGATAAATTGGTGATCGTTCCTCCTGTGAAAGCGGAACCGAGGTTTCCAAGCCCCATAATTCCTGAGTTGAAGGCTGAGCCGGAGGCTCCCAAAAAGGAGAAGAAGAAGTTGAAGACCATGGGTAGCTCAGATTCTAAGACCAAGAGCTTTGACTTGCCAAAATCACCTGACTCGGCTGAACTGCTAAATGAGGAGTTTTCCAGTGTGAGGTCCCTGGGGGAAGCCAGTGATGAATTCCAGTCTATAATAAGAGACTTGGACGCGGATCTTCAGAAGTTATCTGTGAGAACTGGCAATGTTGAATCTGAAAAGAGTACCAACTCAAGAAATACGGTAAACAGTGCTTCCGAGGAGACCAATGCCGAGAAGTCTTTGAAGAAGACTCCTTTGCAGAAAACTCATATTGAAAGAGCAATTGAGGAAACTCCTTCGGAGAAGTCTTATGTTGAGGAACCTATCGAGGCACCCACTCTGAAGCCTTCCCTTCTAGACCCCTTTGTCAATGACACCGTTCATCAGGAATCTTCCAATCAAAGGTCCGAATCCTGGAATCCAGACACACTCGAAGACCAGGACCCAGATTTCGAGAGAGCCTTGGATGATTTGGCTAGTGCATTTCCCGCTATACCTCGAAGCGAACTCAGGGCCCGTATTTTGACCACTCCCTCCGTTGAAGATCTCATTGATCAGTTATTTGCAGAGGAGCACGGGTCTGAAGATGCAGAGAATGAGACGGTTTTCGACAAAGTGGTGGCAGAAATGTCCCAGTTGAGAGATATGTTTCCTGACCTCGACTACGAGCTTGTGGATGCCGCTTATCTCAAGTTCGGCGGTGACTTAACTTTGGCGGCAGAGAGTTTACTTTCTGGAGAATATCCCACGGAATATGGCGCTGGTGGCTCTTCGCGTGAGCCCAAGAACACCAAGAAGAAATTCGAGAAGAACTTGGACAGACTAGTTCAGATGACTGGCGTTTCCCATGAAAATGCGGAAGGCGTTTTGGGAGATAATGATGGCGATTTCTATGCCGCTTTGGTGCATGTTATTAGCACTCCCTCCGAGCCAGCAACGATGAAAATGGCTCAAAAAGTGATGAAAGGGGTTTCTTCTGGAGGAAGAGTCCAGGGGGCTTATTCTAAGGCCATCTCACGGACTGTGGAGGTTCCTGTGGACACTTACAAGTTTAATGCTAGTAGTGATGAAGCAGAAGAATTGCGCGAAATCTACTACAGCAACGACCAGTTTAAGCGGATGAACGAAAAGTTTTTCCAAAGAGCTCTCGAGTTCTTCGCGGGAGACGTTTTCAAGGTGGTAGACGTGGCTACCACGCTAAACGAGTGCAAGGATACCGAGCTAACGTTCAATCCTCGATTCGGTTATACTCCTCGCTTGCAGATTGGTGAGGTCAGCTTGGAGGAGAAGCCCATCTCTGAAGCCGAGGCCACTCGGCGCAGAAATGACGCCATTCTACTCAATTTGCGGTCCTCTGAGAGGTACGAGCAAATGAGTGAAGAACTAAGAAGGAAAATGACCTCTACCAGCGACAAAAGGCTCAAGGGCTACTATCTGAATATGCTCCGTGAGACAAGGGTCGGCCAGCGCTCTGCGTACTCTCTCGAGGGCTCTGAAGAGGGCATAAACCGTCTTGGTCAATGGAAAAGAGGAGAAAAGCTCGATTTACACCTTTTACCAGTCTCTGCGGCCATGGATACCACCAAAGAAGCGCTCCGGCTCTGGTGGGCGGACGAGCTGGAAAAGAGGATAAAAGATGGCCGTTTGGACCGTTTTGGATACGAGGCCGTTTTCGTATCTCCATTGCCTATTGTCACCGGAAGAGGTATCCATTCGCGCGGCAACAGCTCGCCCATCCGGGCTGCGGTTCGGGCGTATTTGGAGAAGGAAAAGTACGTCTACAATGAGCTTCCGGGAAGCTTCTCTGTTTTGGGCAAGAAGCAAGTTTGGGGGTAGAAGAAGCGGATACAGAATGCATACCTTGTGTCCTGCAGAGAAGGGGCAGTTAGCAGAATGCAACTGCAAAGTGTAAGTAGTAGCATGGAATAGGCCCTTTTGACGATGAAACGGATATGCTGCAACACGTTCACCTGTCGATAGGATGGGCCTTTCCGGTGCAACATGCAAGATCCTATTCCAAAGTGCAACTCGTCTTATCTTGTCTATGTTCCATTCGTAAGCCCGTGCCTGCATGCCGTGACCGTCTGCAGGACGGCTATTCCCATCGAACACGCACCACGGCAAAAGTCACGTGAAAGGTCCCCTCGAGCATTGGATTTCCCTATGGGGTGAAATTCGAGAATGCCACCTTTCGTGCTGACGACTGGCACAGGTGCGAGAACAGCCGTTCAGATACTCGTGGATCGCGCTTACATGTGCATTTTTTTGCGGCTTTCTCGCGTGTGGCCGTTGCACTGGCTACAGACGAGCGATGGAACGGCGCACGGCTATTGGTGCAGGAGACGGCCAATGTCCCTAGAAGGAAATGTAGGACGGAGTTACGGGGGCAACGGTCATTTTCAGCCTTTTTGGGGCTCGAATGCCTCTTGGCCGTTAATCTGAGCCGGACAGCAGCAGAGGCATGGCAATTTTCGCATTTTGAATACCGTAGTTTATGCCAGAAGCCCGGGCCAGAATGCCTTAGCGAAACCACCAAGTGCGATTTCACCAACAGCCGCTGCAGGATTATTGTGGCACACGCGTCTGGAACTGGCTGGGCTATTGCACTCACGTTGTAGTAAACGTGATAGATGCAGGCCACGCTCAATTGCCTGAAAACGGCAGACAGGAACCTTATTCGCACCCGTACACCAGCTTACCCCAGGCATTTAAACGCCACCCAGACAACACCAAAAGTGGCTGGAAATGACCCAAACCCGGCCAGCCGCTTCTAGAAGTCCTCACACGCCACCCCCACATGCCACGCGCCGCTATCGGCCCAAATGGGCATTCTCGTGCGGTACACAATAGCCCTAGCAGTGGGTCTATTGTGCGGCGAGAACACCCGTACACCAGGCTCCCTCGTCGAAAATCGAAACAAATCTTCTACCAGCTCCCCAAAGCCGCTGCCAACACGCCCAATTCGGCCTTTAAGCGTTCCCAAACGCCCATAGCCGCCATAGATCCTTCCTATTTCGGTACACACTCTTTTTCACCCTACATAACGGCCATGTCTGCCACAGAGGCCCGCGCGGCTACTCCTCCTCTTCCAGAGGCCCTGGACCCCTCCAAAAAACTCGGACTGCCGCTTACAGACGCGCAATCGACGTTTTCGTCCGAAATTGAACTTGAAGCTGACCGGCTGGCCGGCCTGTTGCCGAGGATGCCGGGAACTTTTGATGTGAAAGGGTTGAAGAACGATGCCGACACTACCACCACCACCTATAGCGAGATGGCTGCTTCCCACCAGTCAGAACACGAGCCTGGCGAGGTTACCGAGGTTGCGGAGGTCTCTAACGCTGCCGATTTGCCGAGACCGCCCACCTCGCCGGAATTGCCCCGAATTGCTGACTTTTCGGGTCACCCTCTGCCGGTGCCTTCTCAGGACTATAAGGACTTTGTTTCTACCTTGGATCCCGGGAAACCGCCCGCTTCCACAACCCCGGCGGAAATAAATATTGATACGCTTCTCCATGAAAATACCAGCAGATCAACGGTGGCAGACCGCTCGTCCACAGCTTCGCAGCCTAATTTGTTCAAAGACGATACCTTGGAAAAGATTCCCACCACAGACGACGAGAACATCGATGATGACCGAACTCGTGCCGATCCTCAAGTGCCCCCAAGACTAGATCTGCTTGCGAAAACGGCGAGAGGTGTCAATGGAGAGGCTCAGAGTACGCATCTAGTGGCGCCAGAAACGTCCGTAAACACTCCTGTGTTTGCCCCAGAATCGTCGCAGGATACTGTGGTGGCGCCAGAAACCCCCATTGCTGCTCCGCGTTCCTTTTCATCTGGTTCCGTCATCAGAAGCCCGCCTCCTCCGCCCATAAATACGAAACATAACCAAACCGCGGCCATTACGCCCGTGTTGCAGACCACAAACAAGTTTTCTACGCCCCAGGGCGGCTCGAGCTCGCCCAGAGAACATTTGGGAATGGGAATAACGCCTCCTTCTACCACTTCGTCGCCCCATTTAAACGGAAGCGCCAGCAGCGCAGCTCGCAAGCGCAAAAGTGGCAACCGTGTCAAGGGCGTGTTCTCCAGCATGTTCAAGGGTTCTAAAAACGGATCGGGTTCGTCTGTATCCAATACCCAGTCCCCAGAGCTTAATATGAAGATAAGTACGCCTTTCAACGCCAAACACGTTGCCCATGTTGGTGTGGACGATAATGGTCTGTACACGGGCTTGCCTATTGAGTGGGAACGGCTTTTGCTGGCGAGTGGAATTTCTCGTAAAGAGCAGCAGCAGCACCCTCAGGCGGTTATGGACATTGTGGCCTTTTACCAGGACTCAAACGAGAACCCTGACGATGTGGCCTTCAAGAAATTCAATATTTTCGGTGGAAATGGTGCCAGTCATCCAAACACTGTGAATACCAGCTCATCATCTTTGCGTTCTACGCCTCCGCAAACCCCCACCGCCAGTGTGGGTCAGTTTTCGCTACCAGATCTGGCACAAACACCGGTGCAAAGCTCCGAACAGCTTCAGAAAACTCCTCTGCAGCCTGTTCTGATCTCTAGTCAGCCGAAAACACCGGGTGCTGGCTATGAAACCCAATTTATTCCAAGCAGACCTGCTCCTAGGCCTCCTACGACGCCCGCAAAAACTCCTGCTACGACCCCACAGGTGCCGCCTCCGGCCCAGCAGGCCCAGACTTCGCCGACAAGCAAAAAGAGTTCCTTTATGGGGCGCTCTTTCTCTTCGAAATCGATCAAATCCTTACGAAATGTGTCTCGAAAGGGTTCGGAAAGTCGAAAAGGAGAACCACCTGTTCCTGTGCTACCGCAACCACAACAACAGGTTCAGCAGACTTCTAAGATTCCTAAATCCAAGTCTCACAGCTATTCTCTAGCGGCTCAGACTCAGGTGGATCAAAAGGGTCCCACCACTGCACCTATTTCATCGACGGCTCAATTTGGATCCGAGAATCATGCTGATGAGTTGAAATACGGCAAACAAAGAGATATCAAATCTCACAGGGCGCCTCCTCCCCCTCCTCTGCTGGCCCAGAAACCCACACCTCAGCAGGCCCTCGAACAGGTGACTTCTGACGAACCTTATACGCCAATCCCATCCACGTCGGCCCAGGAACGACCTCCCACCGAGGAGGCTGTCCAGCGTACCAACAGCAAGCAGCAGCCGGTACGAGACGCCAAAAAAGCTGCTGTCCTAGCGCAGAAGAAGCGCGAGGACAAGAAACGCAAGAACCAGCAGATCATAAGCAAGTTGCAATCGATTTGTAGCGAAGGAGACCCGACGGAACTCTACAAGGATTTGGTGAAAATTGGCCAGGGTGCCTCTGGTGGCGTGTACATCGCGCACGAGACGCAATCGAGGCCTAGCAAGACGGTGGCCATCAAGCAGATGAACTTGGAGCAGCAGCCCAAGAAGGAGCTTATTATCAACGAGATATTGGTGATGAAGGGCAGCAAACACCCCAACATTGTCAACTACATCGACCTGTATCTTTTGAAGGGCGATTTGTGGGTCATCATGGAGTACATGGAGGGCGGATCGTTGACAGAGATCGTGACGCATTCCGTGATGACAGAGGGCCAGATTGGTGCTGTTTGTCGCGAGACGCTTCGGGGATTGCAGTTTTTGCACTCCAAAGGCGTTATTCACAGAGATATCAAGTCCGATAACATCTTGTTGAATATTGATGGTAACATCAAGATGACGGACTTTGGGTTCTGCGCGCAGATCAACGACATCAACTTGAAACGGACCACCATGGTGGGAACGCCATACTGGATGGCTCCTGAGGTTGTCTCTCGTAAGGAATATGGACCCAAAGTGGACATTTGGTCGTTAGGAATCATGGTTATCGAGATGATCGAGGGAGAACCTCCATATTTGAACGAGACGCCGTTGAGAGCCTTATATTTGATAGCTACCAACGGTACGCCCAAGTTGAAGGAGCCGGAAGCGTTGAGCTACGACATCCGCAAGTTTTTGTCGTGGTGTTTGCAGGTGGATTTCAACAAGAGAGGCACGGCTGAGCAATTGCTTGGAGACAAGTTCATTTTGGAGAGTGACGATGTCAGCACCTTATCGCCTTTGGTGAAGATAGCACGGATGAAGAAGGCCAACGAGGGAGAAGAGTAGCAGACTAAGGTTCCGGTAGGTATAGAGTACTAATACAGAACAGTATTGAGAGTTGGCGTAAGAAAGGCTTGTTTCTGGGGCTGCAATTGTGGAATGATTTTTCCAATCCTTATAAGTCAAAAATGGCTGAGAATCAAGCAAGAACAGCTCATATTGAGATGATGCAAAAGGCCCATTTTTGAGGGAACCTCCTCCGATATAACTCAGGGCTAGACACGTCAGAAGGCATTCTGGTGGTAAATTCCAGTCAGGGTCGTCCATCAAATTTTTCCACCGGCCCCTTTTTGGCGTTTCCAAAAACGGCGTGGCAGCCATTTTTAGATTTCGTCCTCGGGCTGAATTTGGCTGCGAAACTGCTAAGTATAGCATTGGACAGGGGCCATCGTATTGGGAAAGCCGCATTCGCGGTTTTGGACTAGTTTGTACAAGACGTCATACAGCGCCAGCTTACGGATTTGACGGGCCAGCTTTCGGAGTGACGGAATTTTCCCAAAACCGACCATAAATCGTAGGTAATGATGTACTGTAATGGGGTATCATTTGGTATGAAGAAAAATGAGAGAAGGGCAGGAAGAAAGCGGAGCAACGAGAGAGAATATGACAAAAAGAAGATCTCGTGATCCGTTGAACGCATATCGTTCTTATACCTATTTGAGCTTACTTTTAGGTGAATTGTCAGGGCTATACTCCGTTGATTAGTTTTGTAGGTGTTACAATGTAATTGGGTGGGATTTTTTGGTTCTCTCTGACAGCCTTTCAACGTTACGACTGGGGACTTTGTGTCCTGCAATTCCCCCATTACCTCCTATATTGATAGACTGTTCAACATGCTCGGCTCAGTCCAACGCCATACAAGCAAACGGCTCTGTACGAACGTCATATACTAACCGGAAAGCGACCCACGGGGCAACTACTATGGAGCAAGCTCCGGGCATTTACGTCCTATTGTATCTCGTTCGCGACCCCTTCGGAGTTTTTACTGGGCTATTGTTAAGCAACTAATTGGCTATTGTAGGTTTATGCGGGTCTAGCGCCGTGTGCGAGACGGAAGCTGCCAAAAAATAGCCAACGGCGGCTAATGTGGTGTTATATGGGAATGTGGGTGGTCGCCCCTAAGCCTTAGGAATGTCCATAAGACAAGGAAAGAAAGAATTGGAGAAGGTGGACTGGGGAGGCGGAAAATCACAGGAAAGAACCGGTCGGATGTGCCAAGTTTCCGACTATTGTGTGATCTCCGACCGAGAATCTGAGCTGTTTCGGCGCAAGCTCCGACCAATATGGTTGCGCACCAATTCCGGCCATTTAGTCCGCAGGCCAATTCCGACCGATCCGTTCCCAATTCCGACCACACCCTCGCGGCCTCCCCTCCTACCCTCGACCAATCTTTTTGCCTTGCAACCTCATCAGCCCTAATTGGGCCCGATGCCGCCATCGACCATTGCTTTACGACCGTGATGTCACAACAACTAATTAGTGACATCACTACCCGTTTTGGGTTGCTATATGCACTGCCACATGGTGCCGCAGTTATTTTACCGATCCGGCAATTTGGTAATTTTGACGTTCTCCTATGTTGTAGTCTCCCCCGCCTGCCGACACATTTCCCCACAGCGGGCATGCGCCAGAAGACGTCCTATTTCGCCTCTTCAGGCCACAGCAACCAAAAGACCTGCCTATTGTATGGACTCCCTCGGTGTCTTAAACATCTGGACAGGAGCCCTGTCCCACACCGCCACTCAAATACGAGCCACGGGTCGAATTAGACATTTTGGTGCTATTACGTCACAGAACTTGTGGCTAGTGTGACCGCCAGAGCCGTCAGAAACACCGCGAAAACACCAAAATGTAGCACCCTGTCATCCCTAACCGAATCCGTAGCCCTTTCTAGCAATTTCCCAGCCCTACTGCTGCCTATGGCTCGCCGGTCCCGCTGAAACGGGCATCTCTTCTCCCAGCAACCATGTAGGAAAACCCGTGCACCCGCAATATTTGCACCCTCGTCCTGCACCGGGCCCCCAACCACCCCCTACTCGCCCCACAGGTATATAAAGGCCATGTCTCACCCTAAAATGGGCAATTCAATTCCAATTTCTATTTCGATTCCCCTCTTTCCTCACAATGTCCACAGATGAACGCAACAAGACTCTGGCCGTAGTCGACGAGCCCGCCTTCCAGTCGTACCTTAACAACGATGGCATCGACGAGCTCCAGCCTCTGGTCAGAAAGCACCGTGTTCTGTCGCTTTCTCTTCTGGACCTCAACCAGTGGCAAAATGGCTTGACTAAGCTTCTGTCGCTGACAGATCTCAAGAAGGGTCTGCTGCTGAACCTCAACTTGAAAAAGGTGGACTCCCTCGCTAAGCTCCTGAGAAACCTGTCTATCATCAGACGTAAAAAGAAGAACATCATTGAGCACGCCAGAGTGGCTTCTTACGCCTTCTGCTTTGATATCGATGGTGTCATTTTGCGTGGCCCCGACACCATCCCGGAGGCTGTGGAAGCACTCAAGCTTCTCAATGGTGAGAACAAGTACAATATCAAGGTGCCGTCCATCTACGTGACCAACGGCGGTGGCAAACCAGAAGCCGTTAGAGCCGCGGATCTTTCCAAGCGTCTTGAAACGCTCATTACCCCTGAGCAGATCATCCAGGGCCACACGCCCATGAAGGACCTCGTGGGCGTCTACGAGACAGTCCTTGTTGTTGGTGGTGTTGGTAACGTTTGCAGAAACGTGGCCGAGTCCTACGGCTTCAAAAACGTGTACACGCCTTTGGACGTGTTGAAGTGGAACCCAGCTGTTTCGCCTTACCACGATCTTACCGAGGAGGAGAACCTGTGCACCAAGGACGTGGACTTTTCAAAGGTCAACATCGACGCCATCATGGTGTTCGCTGACTCACGTAACTGGGCCGCTGACCAGCAGATCATTCTTGAGCTTCTTCTTTCCAAGAATGGTGTTATGGGGACTCAATCTAAGACCTTCGACGAGGGCCCTCAGATCTACTTTGCCCACTCTGACTTCATCTGGGCTACCAACTACAAGCTTTCGCGTTACGGAATGGGTGCTTTGCAGGTTTCAATCGCCGCGTTGTACCGCGAGCACACTGGCAAGGAGCTCAAAGTGAACCGTTTCGGTAAGCCTCAGCAGGGCACCTTCCAATTCGCCAACAAAGTATTGACTAAATGGAGAGAGGGTGTTTTGGACGAGCATATCAAAAAGTTGCTGATCAATGATCCCAATGCCGACGAGGCCGATATCTTGATCAACGAGGACGGCGAGGAAATCATCAACCAATCCAAGTTGGAGCTGGGAGCCTACGACTTCGAAGACGACGAGGACGATGTCAACTTCAAGGCAGGTCTCAAGGTTGGCGATGTGATCAACGAGAAGATCACATTGCAGTTGCCCCCCGCCTCCACCGTTTACTTTGTGGGTGACACCCCCGAATCGGACATTCGTTTTGCCAACTCTCATGATGACCTGTGGTTTTCTATCTTGGTGAAGACCGGTGTTTACCAGGAGGGCACTGTCCCCAAGTACAAGCCCAAGCACTTGTGTGACAACGTCTTGGAGGCCGTCAAGTTCGCCATAGAGAGAGAGCACCAATTGGAGTTGGCGGAGTGGAACGAGACTGCCGGTGCGGACGAAGACGACAAGTCTGCCAGAGTCAACTTCAGCGACTTTGTCATGACCCCCAGCGAGAAGAAAGAAAAGGAAAAGGAACAGCTTAGGGACGTGGAGGAGCATGAGGCAATTGAGGTGCCGGTGTTGTTGAGTGGTGAGATCGACAAGGTGCGTAACGTGGGAGTGCAGTAATATTTATTATAGTATAGTAAAGCGAGTATACGGGAAAAGATTCAAATAGCTTCTGAGCTTAATAGCAACTTTCAGGTGATGTGATGCTGTTGAAAGAAGGGTTGAGTGGTCAGATATGTATTGTGGGGAATCTTGGAAAATGCAATGAATTGAAGGAGGCAATATGGAAGAAAGTTGGAAATAGCCAGAGGGCTTGAAATAGCGGTAGTAAAGTGCACATTGCCATTAGAATCTGTGTGTAGCTTGCAATGACCATGAGATTTTCATCTTTGTGCAGAAAGAAGGCTTCTTGGAAATCAAGGAATCCACTGTCATGCCAATCAGATCAAAAAGCCCAATCCGAATTAAAGTGTCGTAAATCTCCCACTGATCCCCGGGGAAGGATCACCGACCAGATTAAGACAACTTCTCGAAATGGCTTATCCTACCACTTTCCCTGACGTTCGTGTTGTCTTTTGCTTCTTCAATATATCTCCTTGGCTCCATACCGGCGCCTTTCTAATTATTGATCGAAGTTTGGATATTGAACGTCACCGCTGGAAACTGCGTCACCTCCGCCGTCACACTGGCCTCCACGCCAAAGCTCAGCAAAATGCCCCTCACCACTCCACACGGAAACCACAAATACGCCCGGGTCTTCTCGAAAGTATCAGCGGCACCCTTCGCCGAATTGAGCTTGCTAATAAGCCTGTAGTTGTTGTCCACCAATACGAACGTTCCTCGGTGATTGGTCCGCAAATTGTCCATCTGCTTACCGTATAAACTCTTCCACACATCCCGACAAACAAACTTCATGATATCCAAAATGTCCACGATTTTGCTGTTGGCAGTGGCACTTTTGAACACTAACACCTCCGAAAGTCTCAAACCAAGCGTGTAGCCGTAGGTCTCTATCCTGACTGTTACTTCATCGTCCTTAATGATACTAGAGTCAAGGACACCGATCGTTCCAGGCAAATCGCCACTTATAGATGAAAGAGGCTCGTCTATTCTGGCCTGAACGTCTTCGGAAGCGGCCTCAGCGGTGGCCTGTCGCAATTCCGCAAGCTTCTGAGAGACTCTTATGGACGTGGGAATAAGCTCTCCAAGAAGGAGGTTCACGCACGAGGCGCTGACAAAGGTCTGTGAATCTAGAATATCTGGCATCGAAGGAACGAGGAAATGTGCGAAAAGCGCTCTTTATATACTAATCGGTGGCAAAGGCTGCAGATCTGAATGTTGTGGAATCTTTCTGGAGCGCATATGGGGATTGTGAGGTGTACGGGTTTTTATTTGGAGTACGGTTTTATTTGAGGTACGGGGCTTCAAAGTATATTCACTTCTACACCTCGCCAATAAAATACAGATACATATAGAAATAAACTAGATAGCACACTGGAAGCCCGGATGAGCCCGCGATGAAGGCGCCAGACGAGAAAACCCGACAGAAACAGAGAACAGAGCATTAGAAGATGTCAATAATACAAGGGAACATAAGTACAGTAATGTAGGCGATGAGAGGCGCCACATGAAATCCCCCGAAGGATCAGAACATGCGGCTACGGCCGAGGCCGAAATGACAGCAAATGAGGTAGAGAGCGTCAAGAGGCGCAATGAGGGAGAGGTCCAAAGGGCTGGTTTTCCGGAAGTAGATGGCCAGTTTCCATCGGACAATGACGAGCTTTCCAGCAGAGGCGGGGTTAGCACAAGCCGGGATTTCAGAAGAATAATATTCCACCGAGCCAGTGTTTCAGCAGAAATACCAGTGTTTGGCTAGCTTTCGGCGCACATGCCTACTTACTGTGGAAATTCAGGTAGCCGTAGTTTCCCACACCGTTGCCGTTGGCCGCAGTGGTCAAAGGCGGGTTGGGCTGCAAGCCTGCCAGAGGGGGAGGCTGGGCACCGGATGTTCCTCCCAATTGGTTGGTGGAGGTTCTCCTGGGGTTTCCAGGGCCTCTAACACCCAACGGGTTTTTCGAAAACGACAACCGAATGCCTCCCTTTCCGTTGCTGCCGTTGGGCCGAGGCAATGCACGGCCATAGAGCTCTGCCAAAGCTCTAGTGGCATGCGCCACATCCTCGAACTCCACAAAGCACATTGGTCCATGGTTGTGGCTGGTCGAGCTGGGGTTGGCCAGCGACTGGTTCTTAGTACGGAAAGATAACCTTCTGAATCCTTTCTGCGGCGAGAAGAGCGTGCGAAGCTCGGTCTCGGTAGCATCCGGAGGCAAATTGCCCACGTATAATGTGTTGCAGGGCGGGTTCTGGTCGGCTGGATTGGCAGGAGGTGGAACCTTAGCCAAAAGCAGCAAGTCTGGCATATCTTTACTGAACAGGCGCAGACTGGAAGATGTGGTAGGCAGAGTCTCGCCTGTCTGTGGTGGTGCCGGTCCAGACGTGCTGGGAGCTGGCTGGGCTGGTTTTTGCGGAGCTTGGGCTGCAGGCTGTGAAGTCTGCGCGGATGCAGAAGGCTGCTGCGATGAGGGACCAGAATGAAGTCCTAGAGGAGGCATCTGAGCCGCCCCGTTAGGTTGCTGTGATAGTATGGACGCCGTGGACTGCTGGTGAGGCAATTGCTGGTGCAAAGCAGGCGGACCGTTAGTGAAGAAGGCCGACGACGTACGCCTGCGGTCAGCATTAGCCGAGTTGGCACCTCCAGCAGAATTAGAAGCGGGGTTTTGTGGTGGTGCCGCACCGGAAGTCTGCTGCTGCCAGTCAAATGGATTGGGACCAGAAATTCCCGGGGTCTGGGGAGCCAGGCCTAACGCAATGGATGTCTGGGTCAGCGAGCCCCAGGGATCGCGTACCAAGGACTCGTACTCGCGCGCGTCATTGTGCAGCTCCATGAGAAGAAGCGACTTGCCAGTGAGATCGCTCAAGTCGATGCCGGCCGGGCCCTGAGCAGGTTGAGACGATGCAGATGCCGTGGGAGTGGCCAGGCCCGAGAACGGGTCGGAAAATAGGAACCTCAGCCGTTGATTTCCCACCAGCTGGCGTTTTTGGTACGGATCGAACGGTTGTGCCTGCTGAGGAGGCACCGAGGAGCCATTTGACGCCGAGTTCGGCGGCTGAGAGGCCGTTGGAGGGCCCAGATGCGGCGGTGCAGGTGCCAGGGTCGTCTGGACTTGGCTGGCAATGCTGGGCGGAGAAATGCTGGCGTTGGACAACCGAAGGGTGCCAAACTGGTTGGTAGTGGATGCCACGGGGTGAGAAGCCGGGGAAGTGATGGGAATGTTTTCGTATTCCACGGCGACAGGAGCAAAGTCCGGGCCGAAAATGCATTTGCCGTCGAGCACCTTGCCGGTGGCCAAGCATGCGTTCAAGGTCTTGAAATGGGCAGTGATTTTGTAGTCGCGAAGGTCCACGGAGAGAATGTCATCGGTGACGAGAGCAAAAACAGCAGTGGATTCACGGACCAGAATGTCTACCGGGAGGTTGGAAAGCCGAAGCACAAATGGGCCGGTGGCAAAGTTACCGAGGAGCGACCCGTTGGAGGGCGCATTGAGGAACTGGAGATTGGGTTCAGACATGATTCAGAAACGGGATTTGGGCGTTTATATGCTGAAATGCTGTTTTGTGGGTGATCCGTTGTTCTTGTGGCAGCAGAAATAGCCCCGCTGGTGATATATGGGCGTTTGAGGCCTAGAAGAGTGGGGTCTCGCGTCTAAACAGCTCCGGCCGGCGTTTTCTTGGTGGTGCCGGTAGCTGGGGCGTTCAAAGTGGCCCTGGAATTGAAAGTGTTGGTTTCAGTGGTCCTGGATGCCCAATAGGCGGATTCCAGCGTTTCTGGGGCCGAAAAGGCGAGTCTGGGGCGGTTTGCCTTTAAATGCTCCTAGGAGACCGGGAGAAAGGCGTAGCGGGGTGTTTTTCAATGCCTTTCAAACAGGAAGGCTTACTGCGGGCTCAGAGTGACGGCCCGTGGCTGTGGGCGGCGGGCGGGGATAGCAGAATGCAGCTACTGCGGTGGTGTGTGGGTGTAGGAAGAATAGATAAATGTGAAAACAAAAATGGAGGTTGAAAAAGTGCAGGAAAAAGTCGGTCGCGGGTGTAATAACCAGCACTTTTTTACGAAGGCTGGCACCAAACCCGCCCGCCAGCACGCCAACTAGAACACACCGCTGCCACCAGAACACGCTACATGGCCTGCCAAAAGGACAAGTCGGGACCCTGGTGTAAGGGTGTGCCGTCGATATGGGGTCGTGCTTCTACCGGTTTTCCTGCAAAAATGCCGGAAATCGCGTTTGGCCCGTTTCTGCGCCACGGGAGGGGGTGATTTTGACCAATCACACGCGTGGACGCAGCCAGCCATGTGCGTGCGGAGAAGTACGCTCTCACGCGTAAATATGGGTGCCGTTTATTAGGGTGTTTGACTGGTGTGTGAAAGGGACCTGGAGATGACAGTCGGTTTGCGTATTAGTGGTTGTGTTGTCATTTTGCTCGTATGCGTGTACTTGGGTGGGTGTCACGAATCTGTCTGCGAAACTTGGGCTCGTTTGGCTACATTACGACCGTTTTAGACCCCCGATGAGTTCTGCTATACTTAAGGCCCTGTAGAAGCTGTAGAGGCCAAAATCATCCCGTTTTCAGCCAAAGTCTGTATCACGGCAATAAACCCCGAGCGATGTTAGTTCGGATCCCCACAACCTCCGAAGCTGACATTTTTGGCGTCCTTTGGCCCGTTCTCCTACCCTAAGAATTGAACTCTTCTCATCCTAAGGTGTTCCCCAGAAAACAGCATTTCGCCTAATTTCGCCTAAAACGGCTCTAACACCGCCATGCGACGCCTCCGGGCCGGAATCTGCCGACTAAGACCCCTATACAAGTCTGCCCTTCTCTCATCACGCAACTATACCGTCTTTCCGGCCCCTCTTTCCCGGTCCGATCCGCTGCATGTTCTTAACACCTCGTATATCGACGCCAGTGCCGGATCTTCCCGAAGCAATGGGCTTCTTCACCACAGCCACGGGTCTTCCCGGGTGAGATTCAATCTCTTGGTCCGGGCCATTTTGGAGGACGACTTCCAGAAGTCGCTCGAGCTTCTAGAACACTTCCGCATTCAGGACCACCGGTCCAGTCCTTCCTGTTTGGGCATTTATGTTACTTGTTTGCAAATGTTGCTAGTCAGTTTGGTCCAAAACCTGCCACAGAATCTCGATATCCACAAAGTGAAGCGAGTTTCCGACTCGTTGGACGCTCATTTGAAAAAACACCGTCTTCAAAACGACATCTTATTGCTGGCCAGGCCGTGCCAAATAGCGCTTCTAGAATGCCTCGTTATTTGCTGCAAAAATGTTCCAGAAGGCCAGCAAAAACTCCGCTTCAGGTTGAAAAGGTACCTTCTGGCCAAAATGGCGTCATACGGCACGAGCCACCAGGAATTTTGCACCCATGCAAAGAACGCCTCGGTTGTCAAAGCGTACTGTGAAATATACGAGATAGACGGCTCTATTTACGGCATTCCGGTCTCTGAAAAGGAGAAGCCACTAGAGCCTTCCATTGAAACCAATAAGCATAACGGCTCGCTTGGTTTCGAGGCCCTTTGCAGCTACATCGAGAAAACCCGTTTCTCCGACTACGACAACGACATGGAACGTCCCTTATATGAACTTTACGACAGCTTGGCGACAGAGGGCCAGAAAAAGGCCTTTTTGCACCATTATTACCAATATTCCACTAATAAACAGCGCAATATTGAGGCCCATTGCGCCGAATTGGTGGAGGATTTCCAAGGCTCTCTGTGGGCGTCTTCTGCGAGGTTCCAGAACGACCACTCAGAAATGCTTTCCGAATGGTACGATACCAACTTCGTCTATTTCAATAGCATTTTTGAAAAGCTTGATACCCCAAAGGACCTCTCACCAGACGAAATCGTGCTTAAAAAACACGAATCGTATACCAGACACTTCCCAAAAGAGACGTTGGTTCGTCTAGTGCTCTCCCATCTTATTTCCAGAACATTGGCCTCAGATGAAGGGTTTGTGAGACTAACTGATTTCGTAACCTCTCTCGCGCTGTCATTTACCAGCATGGCCAAAAAAGACCCGAAAATGGCTCCTATGAAGCCGTTATTCGTCCAGAACGACGACTATGATGCTTCCATGGTCGAACTTTTCACCAGCATCACCGCCATTATCATGAAAAACTGCACTATTCCTTGTGGTCGGGAGAAAGAGACACAGACAAACTCTTTGGCGCTTCTCTCTCAAACAGAGACTTCGGATCCCCGGTTTTTCGTCCCAAACGATAAAGAGGGCTATCCGGCTTTTCTCTGGGGCTCCTCCAGTCTCCACAATGACCCAATGTACAAGAAAACGGGCCACATATCCATCCACCCGCACTTGGTGGAAGAATTCAAGTACTATGATTCCATCTTCGACACCAGGGCGTTGTTCTTACCGATGTTTTGTCCACCAAAGCCGTGGGTATCCCCCGAAAACGGCGGTTATTTGACAGACTTGCGACCTATGGTGGCCACCACCAGCCCCAACACCACCGCCTTTTACTTAAACAAGGCCCATTCCACGGGACAATTGAAGTCGGTGTATGAGGGCCTCGATTTCCTTGGCTCAACCGCATGGGCCATCAATCCTGCAGTCTTCGATGTCTTCCAAAAAGTCATGGAGTATCCCGGTGGTTTTGGGGTCTTGCCGAAACCTTTATCGACCATTGAACTAGCCCTTCCCGAAAAGCCCGAATCCACTGATCTTGAAACGCTCAAGAAAGACACTTTCAAGCACCATCTAGCGGTCTCCACTGCAAAACGCGAGTACCACAATCTTAGAGGAAGACGCATTTACTATAATATGGCGTTTCGGGTAGCACTGGCCCTCGCAGCTAATGGAGACGCCTTTTTCTTTCCCCACCAACTAGACTTCAGAGGAAGGGCTTATCCTATGGTCTCGCTTCTTTCTCACCACGAGGAGGATATCTTTCGACTGCTTTTGATGTTCTGGGAAGCTCGACCATTGGGCCCCGACGGACTCCGGTGGTTGAAGTACCATTTGGCAGGCGTCTATGGAAAAGATAAGTTGGCAATGGAAGACAGGCTCCTTTTCGTGGACGAAAATTTGACAGCCATTTTAGACTCAGCAGAACGCCCGTTAGATGGAAACATGTGGTGGAAAAACGCAGATAAGCCGTTCCAAACCCTAGCTTTTTGCACGGAGCTCAGAAACGCGTTGGTCTTTTCACAAACAAGCAACATCGAAAACTTCCGAACTCGGATGCCAGTCCACCAGGACGGTTCTTGCAACGGTCTCCAGCATTATGCTGCTCTAGGGGCCGATTTAGAGGGAGGAAAGTCTGTCAATTTGGTGCCCAATCCCGTTCGCCAGGACGTTTATTCTGCAGTTCTCGGAGTGGTAAAGCAGCGGCTTGAAAATGAGGTGGAGAAGTCCGAAGTGGTGCCCTTGCTTTTGCGTGTGGTCGACAGGAAGGTGATCAAACAGACGGTAATGACGTCCGTCTACGGAGTGACCCGTTTTGGTGCTTGTCATCAGATCCGGGCGCGTTTGAAGGATATCCTTGAAAGGGCCAAACACCACATAGAATCCGATGAGAAAAGCATTCTCACACCACCCGAAATTGCCCTTTTGAGCCGTTCTCTCGATAGAGCAGCCTTCTATTTGGCAGATACCACTTTAGGGTCCATTTCGGAGCTATTCTCTGGCGCTTCTCGCATCCAGAACTGGCTTCTTACCAATTGCCACCGCCTCATAAACTCCTTTGACAACAACACTTCTTGGGGCCAGGACTTCTTTTCCGCAAAGGTGTACAAGCCCATGATGTGGACCTCTCTTTCTGGGTTTCCCGTGGTGCAGTTATACAAGCACACCAAAACAGCGCATGTCGCGACTACTCTTCAAAAGGTGACTCTTCTGCGGCCGCAAAAGCTCAGTAATATAGATGTGGGCAAGCAAATGAGTGCAATGGCCCCCAACTTCATTCATTCCGTGGACTCTGTTCACATGTTAATGACGGCCCTAGCAGCCAGACAACACGGCATTGGATTTGCAGCCGTCCATGACTCGTTCTGGACCTATCCTTCAGAAGTGGAACTTCTCTCAAAGTGCATTCGGGAAGAGTTCATTCGCTTGCATTCGCTGGACATTGTGACCAACTTGAGACTCGATATGGCCCACACTGTCAGAGAATCGTACCAGCTAGTGTGGATCAAAAAGACCTCTGCGGCTTATAAAACAATCAGAGACCGCAGAAATGGCTTTTTGAAGCGATCAAAAGCCCATCTCACCCTGGAAGACTTAAACAAGTGTCTTATTTATGAGCTCAAGACCAGCTTGAAAGACGACATTGTTTCTCTCATCGAAAAGCACCAGGAACCGGTGTTCTTCCAGCCCAAAAGGGCCTCTAAATGGGCGCTGTTATACAACGAAACAGACCACCCGGTGTCTGTGAAAATCACCAGAAGAGAGTTTGAGCCCATTCTTTATCCCGTGAAGATTTTGAAAGAGCCGCCCACTGGCACCTTGGACTTGTCCAAGGTGCTCGAAAGCAACTTCTTCTTCTCCTGACTCTTGACTCCAATAGCATCTTGTAAATAGCTTGTAAATACAATCATGAGAGCTGTTCAGCAGCTTCATCGGATACGCATTTAATTGAATGATTCGTAAGTGGAAGATTTGCTTTTTCAGCTAGCTTGGAAGTGTGGATAAAACCAATTTTGGAGGAAAACATGCCCTCGAATCAACCTTATCAGGCTTACAGATGAAGCCCGGAAATAAGCCCTTGATTGAACCTTGCAATATAGACCATGCATTCAAAACTTCTTGCAAAGGGGCCCTTCATAACATCGTTACTCGTAACTATATCAACTTTCATCTATGATCCTCTGTAGCTTTCCGAAAATGCGGTCCCGGTGGATGGCCAACTCGTCGTCCTCCTCGCCTGCAAAGAAGTTCTGGCGCTCAAAACTCTCGGTGTCGAACTTATCGTCGGCCAAGAAGTCCATTTTTGCGCCATCTTCGTCGTAGAAGTCATCGTATATGTCGCCAAACTCGTCATTTTCGTTTCCCTCGTCGGGCTCGTTTCCGTGGAGATAATCGTAGCCCTCTTTCGCAGCTGCATCTTGCACTATCACCGGCGCAAGGTCGTCTTCGTCAGAAGAGTACGTTTCGCTGTAGACTCCGGCATCTTCGTCGCTGGGATAGTCGTTCTGGTAGAAGGACTCGGCATTGGAGTCCTCGTCATCGGAGTAAAGCTTTCTGGAGGCGTCATTATCGTCATCGGATTGGTTCAATTCGGTGTCCTCGTCCTCGAAAAACCGAATGTATCCAATTTGCGATTGCGGGTGGTTGGCGTCGGTCAAGGGCTCAGTGGATGAGAGCTGGTACACGTCGTACACGTAGTCCGAGTAAACCGACGATTCCAACTCTGGCTCTTTTGGTGGCAGAAGTGACACCGGTTTTGTTTCCTCGCCAACAGAGCTCTGGCGACGGCCCCTTATGCGGCGTTTGCGCGCCGGCTGGTCCGCTCCACTAACTAAAAGAGAGCTGACCATGTCGGAAAGCTCATTGGGAATGTAAATGTCTTCCTCGAGCTGCCTCTGGGGAATGATAAATTTGCGCTTGGATTTGGACGGCGACTTAGCTGCTTCGGCGAGAACAGACTGAATGGCCTGGTCATCGATCTGCGTGGACTCGTCGGTTCTGGTAAGAGCGAAATAGAGGTTCTTGGCCTCCACCGGCTCTGGTGGCGTGAGAATAGCCGAGGATGTGGGGGACGAAGGCTTGGACCGTTTGGCGCGGTTTCTATCCTCCAATATAAGCGCCTGGAGAGGGTCCTGGGTTCGCTTCCGCTTGATGCGGAGAATGGTGGGCGGGTCCCTGAATGACATGGCGAGGTGCGAAGAAAAAGACCACTGAGAGTAAGGAGGTGAGTAAGGCGGGAATTGGCCTTTTTATATGCGTTTTGCCTGTTGTTGCCTGTAAAAGCGTGACCCTGGAGCTTGTTTTGGTGGTTATGACAGGAGAGTTCTTTGCGTGCACCTACCGTCTTTTATGGCCATTTGCACCCACATATTTGTGGCCATTTGCAGCCACTCCACTAACACCATTTTCCCACTTTGCTACTATGGGCGCCCTTCTTTTGGCGGTATTGCTCTACCACGCAAACTCGCAATTTCTCAACGTGTCCAGAGCCGTTTTTGGCCACAGTTTTGAGCCCGACAGAGACGTGGTTTTAGTCACAGGAGGAGTTTCCGGTTTGGGAAAGGAGATTGTGGTCAAGTACGCCTCCAAAGGAGCTACCGTTGTTGTTTTGGACGTGTACCTTCCCAAAGAAGAGGAAAGGGTAGCTTCTGTTCACTACTATCAGTGTGACGTCAGCGATAGAAAACAGGTGATAGCGTGCCAGCAAAGAATCAAGAAAGAGGTGGGAATAGTGTCCATTCTCATCAATAACGCGGGGATCACCAGCGGAAAGACGGTGCTTGAGCTCAGCTACGAGGATATCGAGAGAACCGTCCAGATCAACCTCCTTGCCAGCTTCTACACCATCAAAATCTTCCTTCCCGACATGCTTGCGCAAAGAAGAGGCTATGTGGTCACCATAGCTTCAGTCTTGGGCTACATGCTGCCAGCACGTTTGAGTGCGTATGGGGCGTCCAAGTCCGGGCTTATTGCCTTGCATGAATCCCTCACCTATGAGCTTGGGCCTCCCTCGATCAGCCCGCAAGGCGTGAAGACGTTGCTTGTCTGCCCTGGCCAATTGAAAACGAGGCTTTTTGGAGGAGTCAGGACGCCTTGGCGGCTTCTTGCTCCAGAATTGGAGCCGTCCTATGTGGCCCAGAAGGTGCTTTCTGCCACTGAATTGGGCAGAAGGGGCGAGATCAAAGTGCCTTTGTACGGGCATCTTTTGCCAGTTATGCGGGCTGTGCCTTGGCCGGTCATGGAGACCTTGAGATACTATCTGGGGGTGGACGAGAGCATGAGAACTTTCAAAGGGGCCGTTGAAAAGGCTGCTGCAGAAAGGGCCAGCTCCATCTATGAGGCCGTGGAGAGCAGAGCATCTTTGGTGGGCGGCAGCAGAGTGTCCATTATTGGTGGAAGCAGAACGTCCACTATTGGCGGAAGCAGAATGTCGTTGCCTGAGCATAGCGGAGCCTGTTTGGCGGGAAATGGTATTCCAGCCGAAGGGCCCACTCTGGGATAATCATGGACGAGAAGGAGGTTTAGAAGGGTAGAAAGAGCAGAGCACCTTCTGGCGTTTATGGGTCATTTGCGATCTCGTAAATTTATGCTCTTTCGCTCGCTTCTGTAAGCGAGGGCTTTTGGTGGCTTGGGGCTGAATCCGCAAAACTGAACTATCGCCATTTGCGGAATACGTTACTTTACAACCTTAGGCAGATCCCAAATGGCTAGTTCGCCACCTTTCGGCTGACTTCTTTCATGCGCCGGTTTTGGCCATGGTGGCTTCTTATCTTTCGCAGCTTATTCTTCAAATAGCCCATTGCACGTGCCACCACATCCCAATATAACCAACTTAATCTGGCGGCTTTTCCCACTATAAAGTGCAAATTGGGAGTTCTATAATTTTTGCTACTCCTACTATACTCCTGCCTAATCGAAGCCTGCCTCGTGTGACTTCAGGGTGTTTCGAAACCCTTTTCTGCATAGCTACTAGAGAGATCTCAGAAGCTTTTCTCTCACCACCAAAGTTACACTCAGCTGATAAGCACCACTATTAAGAACCGGCCCAAAGCTCTATAACTTTGTCCCTTTTTATACAGACATATTCTTCGTGGCGTTTGCTTTTCCGTGGGAACTATATTCACCACACTGGTGCACTATCAATCACCAATAACAGCGCCAATTGTATGACCTAGTCATATCGCTAACTAACCGGCGGATTACAACGACTCCTTCACCTGCTCATATTGACCGACTACTTATTTGCTGGCCCACTTTCTGCTGCCTGTCTGCCTCTAATCTACCAACCATCCATTTGCTCATTCCCTTCCTCCTCCATTTGCCTAAGTACACCAGATCCCACAGTCTGGCAATAGCGTATATTGGCTTTTCACTGCTCCACTACCACTGCAGAATCCATACGACCACACAGAGTCATCTAAATTGCGAGCCATAGCTGTTTTTGCTGTTGCACCATAGCTATTTCTGCAATTCCACCATAGTTATTTCTGCTACTACACCATAGCTCATTTACTCCCACCGAAGAAGGCCGTGCTACCTACAAATACAGCACCTCCCCCCCTCATCACATCACACTTTCTATACCCATCATTACTGCACTTCCACCCCTCAATGTCCAAACAATCGCCCTCATCGTCCACGCCCTTCACCCTAAAGGACCCTGACCGGACCTGTTTTCAAAACACCATTATTCACGAAAACATCCCCTTCCACACGCTCCGAATGCCTGTTCTTCCCGAAACGCCTCTTTTGGGCAAAGTCCTCATTCTCCACGGCTGGGGCGAGCATTCGGCCATGTATCTCCGTCTCATGGAGTTCCTCACGGGCCTCGGCTACGAGTGTTTCGTGTTCGACCAACGCGGCTCGGGCCAGACTTCTCCTGGAAAGTACCGTGGTCGCGTGGGACGTGGGCCTCGGGTCGTTTTCACCGATGTGGACCGCATGATCGAGGAGGCGTTTTTTCTGACGGCACCTCAGCTAGGCGGGGCACCTTTAACGTACCACTTGCTAGGCCACTCTATGGGCGGTGGCCTAGCGCTAAGTTACGCTTCTGAGGGCAAACACAGAGAAGCCTTGGACTCAGTCATTGTAACAGGGCCCTTGATAAAGGTCTCGGAGGCCATAGAGCCGTCGATGGCCGTGACGACCATACTTCAGTTGGTGGCCTATTGGGTTCCCAACTTTGTCTATTCGCTGGGTGCCGCAAGCGATAAGACAGCCATCACATCGGCCAAAGAGTGGCAGAAGTATCTTAGTGAAGAAGTTTTCTGTAAAGGAGTGGGGACTTTGGGTCAGCTCAATTACATGCTTCTTCGAGGAGCACAGCTCTTGAGCCTAGCCACCACGAATAAGTTGCAGTTGCCGGAAAACACCAAGGTGCTCATTATACACCTGAAGAACGATGCCATTACCAGCTTTGAGGCGTCGCGGCTCTTCTATGACCATTTGAACGTGAAGAAGAAAAGATTTGTTGAACATCCCCTAGCCGCCCATGCGTTGTTTATCGAAACTGAGGACGTGTTCCAGGAGGTTGCAGCACATATCGAAGAGTTTTTGAAGGAGTAGTAAGAGAAGATCCAGCACCATTTGCCCTTCGTGAATTTCTGGGCTTTGGAGGCTGGTCTCATGATTGCCTGACATGGATCTCAGGCTATACCGTTTCCATTGGGTCAAATTGGTCGCTCCTTCAGGTTTCCTTTTCCCGGTACTTCTCCTTCTTAGCATCTAGACGTGTAGAAACAATCTCAAATAAAACAGCGAATATCCACGGTGATGTTCCGCATGTGAACAATGAGTCTCTCTTGACCTCTGAGATGTTGCTTCTTCGGTTCTCAGACCACCTCCTCCAACGTAGCATTCTTCACGCACCAAACCACCACCAGACTCTTCTTAACCACCTGCTTGTATAGCTCGAGATTCACGGGTCTAGTCCTTCGTTCTTGAAACCTTTGATTGAGGGCCCCCAACTTCGTGTATATGGACTCCACGCCCGAAAGCCCAAAAAACTCCGGCAATTGCTCGTCCAAAACATATACCGAGATGGAGTTGGTAGAGTCTAGAAGCTTTTCGCCGGTTCCGGGCTCAACGTCGCTCAAGACAAGCTCCAAATGCTGCAAAAACGGATCTGTTAGCGTCACCTTAGAGCCCTCTGCGACGTATCCTTTGGTGCAGACGAAAGATAGATTTTCAGGAATGCTTCCTGCAATATACGCCTTTGCTCGGTATAGTCTGTTGTCCGGTATGAGTTTGATGGCATTGAGTTGTTCTAGGGTGTAGATGTTTCTGTGGGTCTGTGGCTCTATTAAGGCGTCGTCGTTGTCGAACAGTCTCCGGGGGTCGAACTCGAGACTGGCTGGTTGGGTGTAGTTATACTCCTCTCCTTTGACTGACACCTGGCGAGGTTGTGACCCACTTGGGCCCGAATTGCTGGTAGTAGAGTGAGAAGACGGGTCGGGCCCCAACTGGGCCAAAATCCGAGGCGGGAACACCCGCAGCGCTTTACGGAAGTTGGACGCGATGAACAGCCGCGATAATCGTGCCGCCATCTGATCGTGCAAGGCTGCCAAATTGGCCAGTTTGGCGGGACCCAAAGAGTCCAAGTCCACAGACCCGTTGAGCACGGAAATGTTGACCAAACGGCCCAACACGAACGAGTTGACTTTTCGTAGTGTCACACACACGTTCACCACGCAGAACTTGTGGGCTATCAAGTCCTCGGCGCCCTCTAGGAGCTGTTCGTCGACGACAATGTTGCGGTACTCCAGCTCCAACGCACGGAGCTTATCAGGAAACACGTCCACCTGGAAAAGCTGCGAGTGCTCGAGGTTGATGCCTGCAAACTCCGGGGCCCAGTTGTATCGGTTCTGAACAAGCGGGTTGTGGGTGAAGTCGGTGATGAGGAGTTTGAGGGGCATCTTGCTAGTGGCCACTTGGAGGCGTACCGCATACGCTATGATCAGGTACCGGTCGTAGTAATCGGCGATGCTGGGGTCTGGAAGATCCAGAATTTTGATGGGAGTAGAAGACATGAGAATTGAGTTAAAATGTGGGATTGGGCCAGAATGTGGGTCCAGCTGGTGCTGATGAGTGGTCTGTAGGCCTGAGGCTGTTTTAGAATGACCTGAGATTGTTTTGAAAGCCAAACTGATTGGAATGGCTTAGATGAGTAGGTTGAATTGAACTTCTGAGAGTATCAGTGGAAATGTAGTTCTAGAGTAGTCCGGCGAATAGCAGTTTCTAGACTTCTTATGCGATATTGTGGGTTCTACGACCAATAGGTGGCCTTAGATACTCAACACAATAGGTTTTCTCTAATGTAATAGCGCCACTGAAGGTGCGAATTTCCATGAGAATACTTTTGAGAACCGTCTTTTCTGATAACGCTTTGCTGTAGCTCCCTATACTCCACAATAACGGTTTGTTTATGGTACACTAACGCGTCTCTGAATTATACGGCTTGGGGGTAGCCTGTCTATGGTAGCAGAGTTTCACTGTTCCATGTGACTGAATTGGCCAGAATTGTAATTCTGGCGTACTCCACAAGTGTTCCGAAACTCGTATTTCAGGTTTTATGAAGCCAGGTAATTCGCCTCGTGGATTTCTATAATTGTGCAAAAAGACTACGATTATCGTAAAAAGAAGGAAGCGCGACTCAAAAATGGGTAATACCAGTACTCGATTTTTTGGGTCTATAGCTGCGAAAAGACTAATCGAACTAAACGCCTATATCCATACTCACAGAACTCACCATTTTGAATATCTAGCTTCGTATCATACAAGCTTTCGCCGATTTGATCTCTAGGGTTTCTCCTCTTTTTAGGCTACTTGGATACTGTCTACTGCCCTAATAACCAACTACCCCACGGCTCTATGACCGGTAATCACCGTTGATCGTCACATACTCGTGCGACAAGTCGCAGGTCCAGAAACTGGCCTCCTGTCCACCACCCGTCCCCAAGTTGATTCTGATCTCAAGATCCTCGTGTTTCAAAATCTCCAGGGCCCGCTCCTCGTCCACCTTCTCGGGCTCGCCGTTGACCAAAAGCTTCAACTCCTCGGACCCGTCCGCTGGCACAAACGACACGTTGGTGCGCTCGGGAACAACAGACCCGGGCTCGCTCAAGTCGGCATAGCCAATCGCACACAAAATCCTGCCCCAGTTGGCATCCTGGCCAAACATGGCGGTCTTGAAAAGCGACGAGTTGGCCACAGATGCCGCCACCGTTTTGGCGTCCTTGTACAGCAACGCGTCGGAAACACGGAGGGTAATGAACTTTGTGGCTCCCTCGCCATCACGCACCACTAGCTGAGCCAATTGCTGGGCAAAAGAGGTGGTTTCCTGCTGCAACGCCGCAAAAGCCTCGGCGTTTTCCGCCGTATTGTCAATCACTGGCCCGCCCGCGGCTCCGTTGGCTATGGCGGCGATTGTATCGTTGGTGGACATGTCTCCGTCGACGGAAATACTGTTGAAAGAGCGGTCTGCGGCATGCGACAAGATCTGCGAAAGCGCCGACGCCGTCACAGGCGCGTCCGTGGCAAAGAACCCAAGCAAAGTGGCCATGTTGGGGCAGATCATTCCCGCTCCCTTGGCCACACCCGCGAGAGCGTAGGTATGGCCGTTGACGGTGAATTGCTTGCTTACAAGCTTGGGAAACGTATCCGTGGTGCAAATGGCCGTGGCACACGCAAGCCAGTGTTCGTGGGAGCTGCCCACATGGCCCAATGCGAGCTTGGGGATTCCCAGAAGAATGCTATCTATGGGAAGGTTGTTCCCGATGACGCCGGTCGACATGACCAAAGAAGACGCTCCGGAGTTCTCCACCACCGCGTCCGTGACCGTGACCATGTTTTCAGCGTCCTTAAGGCCCTGGGAGCCGGTGACGGCATTGGCGTTTCCGGAGTTTATGATGATGGAGTTCACCGACCCGGCGTTTTCGCGTAGAACACGCTTGGAGACCTGAACGGGGGCAGCCTGGAACTTGTTGGTAGTGAAAACAGCCAGGGCCACAGCATTGTTATCGCTGGTGTTACGGAGAAGCGCCAAATCGGGGTTTCCGTTCTTCTTGACGCCGCAATGGATGCCGCCAACAGCGAAACCCTGGGGATAAACGCCTTGGGTCGGTACGTGACGCGCGGCCTTGGAAAGTACACGGAGGGCCGGGTTCATCTGCAAGTTTGGGTTTAAAGGTGCTGCAAAAAAGGGCGCTTGCGGGACTTTAGGTATTTATATAGTTATCAGTTGAGTCAGACCCGGAAGTCGAGTTCCGGCCCGGTATTGGCCGCCAGCACCAAAATGCCGGCAGAATGGTGCTATATATACAAAACAGCTCCCAAAGGACACGTGTGCCCTTTAACCCGATCCGGGTGTATATAAATGGGCCTTTCTCCCTGACGCCGGGCTCCTCCATCATCGTTTTGCGTGCACCCGCACAAAGAAAAATTTGTACTACTCTCCACATAAACCTCTCAATAATACCCGTCAGTAGTGCAAAATGGCAGGTCCTGCAGCCATGGTGCGCGGAGCTCCAACTTCGAAGATTCTCAAGCAGATCTGGCGTCTCAACCAGATAGCAGGCACCCCCAAAACGGCGTTTCGGTTCCCGCAAACCGTGGCCAAGTTTGAGCTTATTCTATTGCTGAAGAACGTCTGGGGCCGGTCTCTCGGATTGAAGCATTTCTGGCGCCACAATCTCCCCACATTGAAGTTCCACAACGAGGACCTCAGCATGACCGTCACCAGAGTCAAAGCGGAAACCAAGGCCGAGATCGCCAGTGTTCCTTCTAAGATCGTGGTGCATTATACCGATGGAACCAAGACCGACCTCAGCTGTGCGAATAAACGTCCGGAAGACATTTTGCGCGATTTGGTCAAGCTAACAAACGCCACTGCGGTCCCAGAATCAGATATTCCGCTTGTGAAGGTGCCGGAGGACCGGGTTTAGATCATGTACATAGTGAAGGCATAATACCGTGGTGAAGAGGGAGGAAGTGCTGTAGAATGAGGATGTGAAATGGGAAATGGCAAAAACGCCTGTGCTACTGGAAGTGGACTAAGGCGCCATATATGCAATTTGATGCTTTGCAACTTTAGGTGGTTGGTTTTGCAGCTTTAGATGGTGTCTCAGGGAAGGCACAATTATGTGATTTTTAGTGAGGTTTTGGAAAACCTACCGTGAAGGCTATGGGACTTTTTTCCAACTTTGGTCTCCTTTCGTGTGAAATCAAAAGCGATCATCACTTGGAGCCGGAAGTTACATATCATTGATGGTTATCTCTTGTATACTTATTGATAGAGATTAAATGGATTCTCCTTTAGTTCTCTATATAGCGGGCACTTCGCATGTTTTTCGCAGGCTTTTCGCAACCACCTTTTTGGCCACTATAAGTACCCTTGGGACACCCCCCTTCATTCCCATGCTAAAAGGCAGTCCTTCTTCTTCTTCTTCTTCTTCTTCTTCTTCTTCTTCTTCTTCTTCTTCTTCTTCTTCTACTTTTACACTTTCCACTTTCCACTTTCCACTTTCCACTTTCCACTGCTATTGTACATTGAGCCTCCAGCACCGCAGCAGTACCCGCTCACTATATGCATGTTCAGCTCTGCAAAAACTCCATCATGGACTCCCGGCCCTTGATTTCCATGAGCTTTTTGACCTGTAAAAGTTCCGCCAACTCCTCCGGTGAAAGGTCTTTTTTACGGACTCTCTTGCGCCCAGCTGATGCTGTTCTGGTCGCCACTTTGACCAACTCCTGGAAGTTCAACGTGGCAGGCCGCGTTTGCTGGATCTGGTTGAGGCTCTCTACCACAACTTGTCCATCTGGGTCAGATTCTAGTCTTCCACGGCCCTCATACTCGCTGACATCGTCTAAGATGGCTTCTTTCTTTACAGAAACCGCTTCAGTCACCGCTTCTTTTCCCTTAGCTAAGAAACTGAGGATAATCAGCCTCTCGGGAACCCTGTACACGAAGGAGTTGGGCTTTTCGTTATCTGTGCCTGCATTGGTTATAGTAAGCACTTTGCTGAGTCTGGGACCAGCACGTGCCACGACCCGATCGTTTTCAGAGACACTTTGGAGAAACTCAGGCAACCGGAACGCAGGATGAACGTCGTCGTTGTCGTTGGGGTTGTTATCAGCGGAATGTCTGTCTTTGTCGATGAACTCCGGCGTTTCACGTATAAAGTCGTCGTTTTCGTATTGCAAGTATTCCAGGAGAAGTGGAGCCCTAGCGTTATCCTTCAAGAACGGCTGCGAACCGTGCTGAATCACGAATCGGTTCATGGCGGCGATCTTTAAAAAGTAGCTGTGCAATGCCACTTCGGCCACCGTCGCATTCTTGAAGGTCCTCCTGGCAAAGAGACCCTGCAGTAGCAAATGGTCCACGTGATTGGGACACTTCCATTTGGAACCAAGTGTTTTCGGCACGTAAAGGTCTTCCTGGAGACAGTCCAAATGCCAAACCAAAGGACAGTAATCGCAATGGACGAGGGTGCGCCCTCGGAGGCCCGAAAGCCCGCATTTGTGGCACAAATGGGGGTGCCCTTTGCCGTCGTATAAGGACTCCACCTCCAAATCGCGGTTTTTATTGAAGCCTGGAATCTGGGCGCCGTTGGCCTTGGTATACGAGAGCTCTGGCTTCAACAGGGTGTCCTCGTACGAGCCGTCATTACTGGTAGAAACCCCAGAAAAGGTGTTTTCCCGGAGTTTTTTGGGGAGCACAAATTCTTTGGGGTTTCGGGCCTCATGGCCATTGAGAAGCTGGCCAAAAAGACCTATATGGTTCCACAGCAGCGGCTGCTTTGCCAGCAGTGTGCTCACACACTCTCGACAGTGCCAGTTGTCCTCGGGGCAATCTTCCAACGGTGGCTCACAACAGGTGAAATGGAATGACTTGGGACACGTCTCACAGCAGATGAAAACCCCCAGACCGCCGCAGGTGTTGCAGAAATCGTCATTGTCTCCTGTTGAGTCGTCGGGACCATCGGTTTCGGTGTCTTGGGGCGCCGAAGTAGGCGCTAGATTGGTTTTTGCCGGTTTCTTAGGGGAAATCACCTTTACTCGTTTCGACTGGCGGCCGGCCAGTCTGGGCTCGCTATTTGGGGTCATACCGCGTTTTTGCTGCTTGGGCGTTCGTAGAGTTAGTTTGAGTTTCTGCTGCTTGAGTCTTTTGGGTTGCTTCGGGACCACGCGTCGGCGAAGATCGCTTTCTTCGGTGAATTCGGTCTTTTCGAGCTTCTCAGCGTACGCCAGCTCGGCCATTCCGGAATCTTCGTCTGTTTCCGGCTCCGAGGAAGCACGGACCGCATTCCCGTTCTTGTTCCGGCGTCCCGTTCCCGTTTTCGCCGGCCAATAAGCTTCCTTTCTGTTCTTAGCACTCGGAAACGCCTCCAACGGCAACCCCGTATACGAAGGAGACGGCTCTGCCAATTTGGGCTCCACAAACACCGGCTCGCCGTCTCTGTACACAATGCCATGGACCAAGTCCCTTTCGTCCGAACCCTTTTCCACCAATATGGGGCTGCTCTGAAGTAGAGGGAGATTGGCCATGGTAAGCCGAGACGACTTTCTGGCCAGCCGAGGGGGTCTTTCTTCGGCCTCGTGCGACAGGCCTCTTGAAGAAGATGTTCTAGAACCGCCATTTGCGGGTCTAGAAGGCGTGGAGTTTCCAGAAGCTTCTGGCAGAACCAGCGCTTTGGTGGTGGAAGCACTTCCGTTGGTTTTAGTGCTAGAAGGACGCCCGCGACCCCGTTTTTTGGGCCCGTTTGACGGAGACGACGTCGTGGACGGCCCACGGCGCAGCTGCGGCTCCGGCAGGGCGCTTTTTGGCGAGTCCATTCTGGCGTTTGGTATGGTGGAGGGAGTTTGCGTCGACAAAAAAATTCGCATTCTACGACTCGGGGCTGGGACATAAGTCCAGAACAATAGTCGCTATAGACGATGGAAATTCGATTTGAGTAGCTAGATAGGTTTTAAAAGTATCGAGTGGCTGGCCGTGGAAGTTTGGCAAGAAGAAACGCAAATTGGAGGGTGTTTGAAGCTGGCGGAGAACGGGCAATTTCAGCGGCTTTCCACGGCGCATCGAAACCTTCTGCAGACCCATATTTGTACCAAAACAAGGCACATGGGCAAGCTTGGGCCGTTGTAAACGTGTAGACGGCCTCTTGGCCGCGAAAATGCTTTGCCGCCGCAGAAATCGGGACTTAAACCGTCCATTCAACCGCCGCTCCAAAACTCCCTCTTCCAAAACTCCTTCTCTGGCCCAAAAACAGTGCCCACCAAAAACTTGGTCCGCCTAGACGGAGCCAACAGAGCCCGCCACCAACGCCTTGGATTCCTCGGAAAGCGCCTTGTCGCTCTGGTACAACGAACCATCGAAAGAAGGACTGGTGATTCTCACCACGCCGTCCTTTGTCACCGCCAAAGTGGTGAAAAACTGGCCCACAAACTCACCCTGCTTCTCGGCCTGGATGTCGTAAGCAAGCATCACCTGGTGGTTCACACACTCGATAAGGCCCACGCGCGCCTTCCGGGGGTCCTCCAAGTTCTTGACATTGAAGGGGTAATGAGCCAGGGCCTTTCTCTTGAAGTCGCCCAATGTCTTGTGCGAAGTCTTCAACTTCAAAGCGTAGGTGGTTCCAGTAAGCTTGTACAACGATGTCTTGTACTCGGATAACTTGACCTTGCCCTCAGCAGAGGTCGAAACCAACACGTCTAAACCGTACACCTCGCCCTCCTCGAACTTGAACGTGTCCATCTGGTTCTTGTTCTCCTTGGTGGGGTTGAGGATGATCTCCTTGGGTCCGTACAACAAGTTCTTTCCCTGGTTGTGCAGCAACATGGACTCGAGGGGAACGGTGCCGAACTCCTTGGCAACTTTGTCCACCACGTTGGTGACGTCCCAATTGCGCTTATCGGTGGTGAAGGTGCGAACGGCGGCCTCCAGCGCGTTCCAGGCAGCGTGCAACAAGTCGGCCTTCTTGCCAGAGACTGGGGAAGAAGACAGCTCGCCCACCACGAAAGTCTCGGCCACCACGGCCGGAAATCCGTCCACTTGAACACCCAACATCACATTGACCACGTCGCCATCTTTCAACGTGAGGTTGGCGGTATCAGCGGCATTGACCGGCGCCAAATGAGCAGGGATGTTGTTGGGGTTAACACAGGTGGGGAAGGCAATACCGGCCTCCTTTTTTTCCTTTGTGAGTTTGGCAACCTCTTCAGCAAGAAGCTTGTCACCAAGCTGAGTGAGCTCAAAAATCGTGGATCCGTCTTTGGCAGCACTTCTGACCTGCTTCAAGATGGAGTTGGAGATTCCTCCGGCAACCTTGTAAACGGCCACAACGGCGGGATTGTTGAAGGAGTTGTCGACTGGGGCTTTTTCTGGGGGGTTAGCGGTGTTTTTTGCGGTGTTTAGGACGATTTTCATGGCCAATTTGGCCCATTTTGACCGTACTTACTGGTGCTAGACATGGTAAAAAGAGTAGTTGAAGAGTGAAAAAATGTGTGGAGAAAGAGTGCGTTTTATAAGAAAAGGGATGGGCGTGTAAATATGGCCAAACGGCCGTTTTTGCCACCATTTCGTCGATTTTGGAGTCATTGCCAGATTTGGGAACCAGTTGCATGCTGTAGTACGGCCATTGGGGTTTGGGCGCTGCTTTTGGTGGAATTCGGCAGTCTGGCAAAACCCAGATGTTAACTATGGGTCTGGCAAGATTACCCGATTCGGTGCAATTGGCCCGGAGACTCCCGGAGTATGAACGAAATAGGTTTATGCAGCTTCAAGGAAGACGTTGACATGTTCTTGGCCAATAAGAGCCATGGGTGATTCTTGTGGATGCTGTTGTAGGTATACTTGGAAGAACGCACTCTTTATAACAAATGGCCGAAAATGGACCTCAAATGGCCCAAAATGTCACTGCTATCACACCAAAGATCGCGCTATCCATTCTGGTCTAATATATTCCCCAATTGAGCTTCAAATATTTCATGAACTGCCTTCTTCATTCGTCCTCCTAGGAAACTATTCCCAATTAGGAAAGTGCCGCTAGCTCACCCAATTAAGGCCCTTTTCATTCCAGATTTGCTCACTTTCCTCTTAAACACTACGCAAACACCGTCTGTCTCTTAAATCCCCTATATTGCTTCAATTCCCAGCTTTGCAGCCCTCTCGTTACAGCCGCTCGGCGACTTCCAACAAGCTATATGCAGGCTGGACCGTGTACGAAAGTGCCCGCAAAACCGTCTCTGGCTCCACAAACTGCCAGCTAACTGCACTTAAAGGCGTCTTTATAGCCGTGGCGCCCCCACAGTCCCAGTGTCCCTCTCTTGACACTACCTTGCAACATCTGATTTTTCAAACTACTCATTTTTGTCTAAATTCGGTGGTTTTTTCGCCTAGAGTTACTTTACCACATAGGGCAACAGAAGCGCTTCAAATAGTGCTAAAACCGCCTTTTTTGCATTCGAGAGTTCTTTCAGACGTATCTGCTGCCATATTAGATAACCAGCTGAAAGAACACGGTCTGAATTGTGACCAGCACTAGAGAAATCATCTTGTCAGCTTTTTTGGAAACCAACCGTAATATCTACGGAACCACGAAGTTTACCGTCTTGAAACGGCCTTTAACGCACTCCTTGGATCTACTCGATTATAAAGAGCTCAAACCCGAACCAAATAGTGGCATTTTGACCAACTTTACTTCCTCAAAAGGCACTATCGATATTTCAAAATATCGCCTTTGAAAGCAACTCGACACAGCCCAAGTTTCACATAAACAACCGGCTATCATGTCAGACAAAGAAAAGCACTCTTCCAAGCTTTTTGGATCGCGGATTTCGTCCATTTTCAACACCCATTCAGAACCCTCATCCGCACGGATTATTGTCCCCAAACAGCAGCAAAACACCCTTAAGCCGCTTTCAAAACCGCCCCTCAATAAGCGTCCGCTGAATTCATCCACCTCTCTGCATCCCTACACCTCGCCACAGCCCGAGGAAGGGCCCAAAAGCCCTGTTCTGTCACGAGACCACGATTCAGGAGATGAGCTTCACTCCCCGGTCCAGCAGCTTCTCAGGAGCCCTCCTCGGAGGAAACCACCGCCTCCGCTTCTTGACCTGCCGCATTATAAACCACTTCGAGAACTTGAACGACTTCCGTCAATGTCCCAGCTTGAACAGACGCCTATGAGCCAACGGGACCATGACATTACTGACGGAATAAACGACATTATTGGATCTCTTGAACACGAGATCGATGCTATGATGTTACAATCAGGGCTGGAGAGGAACCCTGTCTCCCCTCAACCACATCCCAATTTGCTGAACCTCAGTACTCCAATGGCATCCCCGCAAACACGACTCCTGCCTCGAAAAAGCGACACTTTCCGTCTCAGCAGATCGCCGGGGTCTATTGCACTTGCAGAGTATCAACTGGATTATCTGGAGTCGTCGAAATCGGACTCTCAGTATGATAGTTCACTGAATAGGGCCCTGGAACTGGGCCCCTCGGCACCCTATCCCGTCGAACTGTCACCAGAAGGCCAAGAAATCACAATGGACAGTTTGGGAGGCGACTGGAACGATAGCAGCAGTACCAACAATCACGAGACGTCAGCCCAGTCCCGTGGATCCGTTAGTTCTGCACTGCTGCTGGCCACTGGCGAAACAGGAATTCCCAACGACGCCTTTTTGGCGGGAACTTCGTCTAGAAAGCCCTCGGGGATGTATGGAAGCTCAGGAAGTCTCATTCTGAGACAGCCATCGCTCACACGTCAACTGGTGGGCTCTGGTGGTGCCAATAGCGGGAGAGCGCCGCTTAAGCCAGTTTCGTCAAACCCTACTGATCCCTACATTGATGGATTGTCCCGTGGAACTACCACCACATCCTCCAGCTTTATTATGGCCCCTGGGACTCCGACTTCGGTACCTCTGATGCCCGCAAACCACCACCGTAAGTCGGGGTCCATCAGCTCCATCATGAGTTCCAACTCCTACCGCAATGTCAACTTGGCCACGCTCAAAAAGACCCTCAATTTGCAGCCTGGAGAGGGAGAACGGTCCAATTACGTTTTGAATATCCGCAAAAGTGCTGGTACCGCTTATAACGAGTCTGGGCCAGGAAAATGGAAGCTACCCACAGGGATCTTGCCGGTGGACAAAAACGCCAGTTATTTGGGATCCAATGGCCGGTATCTTCGGCTTGCTGGTGGTGTTTCTCAGGGCAGAGGCAAGAGAGCCAGTGGAGTGGAGCTTAAACACGGTCATTTGCAGAAACGTTTGCTCGCAGCCGAGGTAGATAACGTGGATGAAGGCGGAATTGGAATGAGGGGCATTTTGGGTGCGCTGCTGACCAATGGGCAGTTTCTGCTGCCGAAAATGCCTGTAAGTGAGCCAGTACGGTCTTCCAACTCCAGTATTGGGGCAAGTTCTACGGGAATTAGCACCAGTGCTGTTTCCCGAAGCAGTTCTTTGGCAAGAATGTCCACTGGAATGTCTTTGGGAGAGGGCATGTCCTTGGGAGATGCTCAGAGCATAGTCACGGGCAAATCCACATCCACGTATCCGAGCTCCAAGCGGTCTTCTTCTTCTTCGGGGAGCATATCCGACGGCAACGTGGTAGACGGATTTTACCAGCATCCAGGGTATAAGTACGAGTCTGGGGGCGAGCAGAGCGAAGACGAGGTTGCCACAGAGGTGGACACTGCTGTCGAGCAAGACGACGACGAGGATTATGATTATGATGATAAGCCGCGGTTGGTGTTGGCCAACCCGGACGCCAGTGATAGTGATTAGGGAGAGGATGGAATGGGAAGCAGAACTGTTAAATCGAGACGGGGAAAGAAGAGGTTTTCAGAAAAGACCAGAGACCACGATGGGCAGAATGAGGTGGGTGCGAAACGCTCATGGCGGTTTTCAGACCACTGAAAAGTATGGAATGTCGTGGGCCATTTTTGGACCTATGGGTCAGAAATCGAGTCAGAGCCGTAATGGCGGTCGGAGGGAGGTTAATAGACTGGTATAACCGGTATATTAATAGCACGCATACGAAAATAGAGAGGTAGGGACGCAGAAAAAGGGCCGTATAAGAAGCCAGCAAGGTAGCAAAAAGACTGCTTCGCAGAATGAGTTTCATAATAAGATTCAATGGCCATTCTAAACGCAAAATGCCACCAAAGGCCATTTACGCCAACGGCATTGCATGGACATGGGTCTACATATGGGAAGGTGTGATCCTGCACATATTGCATTTTCCGCCTATATTACGCGGGTTTCCTGTATATGGTCTTTTAGTAGGCTCTGGTGCATGCAAAAGTACCCAGTAAGAGAAAGAAAAGAGAAAGAGAGCAAAACAGCAGAAGTCCCCGAGAGTTGAAATTGCCTTATATGGCCATTGCTGCCCACCGTGTATCCGAGCATCAAGCGCGGCGCATTAAGTAAGCGGTTCTCTAGCTCTTACACGTCCTGCACAATTCCTGGTCTCCGTCCTGCACATCGCGCGCTCCTGCACACCTCACACCCTCACATTTCAGGCGATCTCGCCACGAAAACACTCTTTCCACCACAATGTCCAGCGGCTACACGCTCATCTACCAGCCTAATACGGCCGCCAAACACCTGGTGGCCGAGTTCAAGACTCTATTAGAGAAGGGCAAGGATGAGGCCAAGGTGGACGCCATGAAACGCATTCTTGTGGCCATGCTCAACGGAGACCCCATGCCTGATCTCCTCATGCACATCATCCGGTTTGTGATGCCGCTGAGAAGCAAGCAGTTGAAGAAGTTGCTCTACTTCTACTGGGAGGTGTGCCCCAAGTACGACGACCACGGCAAAATGCGCCAGGAGATGATTCTCGTGTGCAATGCGATCCAGAAGGACTTGCAGCACCCCAACGAGTACATCCGCGGAAACACCTTGCGCTTCTTGTGCAAGTTGCAGGAGCCGGACTTGTTGGAGACATTGGTGCCCAACGTGCGCCAGTGCCTCGAGCACCGCCACGCGTACGTGCGCAAAAACGCGGTGTTTGCGCTCTACCTGGTGCACAAGGTGCTGTCGCACTTGGTGCCGGATGCGGACGAGCTCATCTACCGGTTTTTGATCGACGAGGCCGACCTGGTGTGCAAGCGAAACGCGTTCGTGTGCTTGGGCGACTTGAACCGCGACGCGGCCTTGCAGTACATCCAAGATAACGTGGCTGTGGTCGAGACGTTGGACCCCTTGGTGCAGTTGGCGTTCATCGACTTCATTCGCCGTGACGCGGGAAAAAACCCGGCGTTGCTGGCCCTGTACACCCAGTTGATTTCCGACATCATCGAAAGCCCGTCCAACGTCGTCGTCTACGAGGCAGCCGCCGCGCTCACGGTGTTGCTGACTTCAGCGGCCTCCATCTTGTTGGCGGGCTCCAAGTACGTGGAATTGGCCACCAAGGAGGCAGACAACAATGTCAAGATCATCACCTTGGAGCGCATCCACGACCTCCACCGCGCGCACCCGGGTGTTCTCCAGGAGTTGCTGCTTGAGCTTTTGCGCGTGTTGTCTTCCCAGGACTTGGGCGTGCGCAAAAAGGCGCTCGATGTGACCTTGCAGTTTGTCACCTCGCGTAACGTGGAGGATGTGGTCAAATTGTTGAAGGCCGAGTTGCAGCGTGCAGCCTCCTCCAACGAGGACAAGACCGCCTCCTACCGCCAGCTTTTGATCAACGCCATCCACCAGTTGGCCATTCAGTTCGTGGAAGTGGCTGCCAACGTCATAGACTTGTTGTTGGACTCCATGCGCGACTTGAATTCCACCGCTGCCTACGAAGTGATCACCTTTGTTAAAGAAGTGGTGGAAAAGTTCCCGGACCTTCGTCATTCTATTATCACCCGCTTGATCGCAGCCTTGCCGCTGGTCAAGAGCGCCAAGGTGTGCAGAGGTGCCTTGTGGATCATTGGTGAGTACTCGTTGGAGGAACGTCTTGTTCAGGATGCCTGGAAGTACGTGCGTGCTTCTATTGGTGAAGTGCCCATTTTGGCCAGCGAAAAGCGTGCTGTCGACGGCTCCGGTGCTGATGCCGTCCACGAATCTGACCTGGAGGGCAAAAAAGAGGGCAAGAAGGGCCCCGTGGTGTTGCCGGACGGCACCTATGCCACCGAGAGCGCCTTATCCACCGATGTGGTGGCCCCTGGTGAGGCCGATGACACTACGCCGATCAGAAAGCTCATTTTAGCCGGAGACTTCTACTTGGGAGCAGTCGTGGCTTCCACTTTGGTTAAATTGGTGTTGCGTTTGCAACGTCTCAAGACCGCGGACAAGCACTTGAATCCCTTGAAGGCCGAGGCTTTGTTAATTCTCGTGTCGATTTTGCGCGTGGGTGAATCGCTGTACGCCGCCAAAAAGATCGACGAGGACCTGGCCGACCGTATCTTCTCGTGCATCAAGTTTTTGACAGACGAAGACGACCTGGCATTGATCGAGGAGTCCTTCCTCGACTACACCAAGGATGCTTTCCGGGTTCAGGTCCAGGAGGAGGAGCAAAAGAGGCTCAAGGCTCAGGCTCGCGACTTCCACGATAATGCCGAGCAAGTGGACGAATCAGTGGTTTTCCGCCAGTTCGATTCCGGCGCTGGAGCCAAGCTGGCTACCGACGACGTAGTGTTGGCATCCGGAAACACTGGCAAAAAGGAGGATTTGTCGTCTCGTTTGAACAAAATATTGCAGTTGACTGGCTTCCTGGATCCCATCTATGCGGAGGCGTTTGTCAAAGTGCACCAGTACGACGTTGTTTTGGACGTTTTGTTGGTCAACCAGACCACGGCCACTTTACGCAACTTGCTGGTGGAATTCGCCACTTTAGGTGATTTGAAGGTGGTGGACAAGCCTGCTACTGTCAATATCGGTCCCCACGGATTCCACAAGCTCCAGACCACCATCAAGGTGACGTCTGCTGACACGGGAGTCATTTTTGGTAACATTGTATATGATGGTCACCACCTGGACGAGTCCACGATTGTGATTTTGAATGACGTTCACGTGGACATCATGGACTACATCAAGCCTGCTGTTTGCACCGAAAGTGCTTTCCGCAAGATGTGGAACGAGTTTGAGTGGGAGAACAAGATCACCATCAAGCTGCACTTGAGCCTGTTGAAGGAGTACTTGGATAAATTGATGGCTGGCACCAACATGAGCTGTTTGACTCCGGGAGCCATTGTGGGCGAGGAGTGCCACTTCTTGCTGGCCAACTTGTACCTGCGGTCGTCTTTTGGAGAGGATGCTTTGGCCAACTTGTGCATTGAGCAGCAGGCCGATGGGCCCATCATTGGCCATGTGAGAATCCGTTCTAAGGGCCAGGGATTGGCATTGTCTTTGGGAGACCGGGTGGCGTCGATTTCGCGGAACGCCAAGAAGGCGGTTGCTGGTGCTGTTTAGAAGCGGAGGGAAAGCAGATAAAAGTGGATTTAAAGCACTTTACGATGGAGTGAAGTTCAAAAAGATGTTTGAAGAAGACATTGTAAGAACGTCGGGGTATGTATGGGGTAGAAAGTGAAGCAACGAGAAGGGAGTTTCATCAACGAGATGAAACGTGCTTTCTTTGAATGAGTTGAAGAGAGCTACGCTAAGAAAAGAGCTCTTAGTTGAAGAGAGTCTAAGGGTCTAGTCTAGCTAGACAGATTCGTTGGCGTATTTGAGGCTCATATATCCTCGTAATGCTACTTCATACTTTTCGCCAATGTTTAAAATACTAGTCTCCGTTTGCAGTGGACGCATTCTTACTGTAAAAATGAGGTTTCCTTTATTTCTTTAACCTTTCCACTATGGCTGTATATGAGATTTTCCTTTGAATTGTGACCAACCAGTAGATATGCAAATTCTCCTTCTTTCTCCTCTCCATTTCGTTCGACGTCTCCTCACCCCTTTATCACTTTAAGGACATTTGCAAGATGCCCCTCCAACAAGCCCACATTCTTGTCGTGGCGAGCGAACAACGCTTTGTCGTTGTGGGCGCCTATAACATTGAAAACCGACGCTTTTTCAACCTGACTGCTGGACGGTAGCTCTAACACAGCCACCACAAACCTGAAAAGCGTGATGAGATCTGCCCTGAGCCAAAAAGTAATGGCAGTGGCGTTTCTGTGGATATCAAAACTGGCCAAGCCGTGTCTTTCTGCCGTTTTGACGATATCGTCCTGGCTTCCACTAAGAAGCGCTGTGAGCGGATAATTGCCAGATCTAAGCGTATACGCCTGAGTTTTTATGACATTATTGGCCCTTGTTATTAGCACAAAAGCAGCAAATACTGTGGCCCCAGCAACCCCGCTGGCTTCTCCCCGCATAGCTAGGCCTCTCGGCAGACTTGTAACTGCAATATCTGTGAGCTTGAAGGACTCTTTGATTCGCTCCATGAGACCCTCCTCGCTCTTCATAAAGGCCGCTTCTGACGGCCCCAAAGGCACCTTTAGCTCCGCATTGTTTCTGGAACCTTCCAGAGATGCGGCCTTAAGAAGATAGTTGACCACCTTTGTATCCTCGACTATATTGGTGTTATTATCGGCCTTTAAAGCGTGGGGAGCCGGGTTTTCGAGCACCAAAAGACTCAGTGGCGCCAGATGGGCGGAAGCCTGCGTTTCATACCTCTTCCGCTTCCGTGCGGGCGGCTTCCTATTGGCGGAATTGCCTGCCATATTGCCGTATTCAGTATCGTTAGTTAGCTGGCGGCTATCTCAGTTCGCACCCTCCCTATAAAAAAGGCGTGTCTCTACCGCTTCTCCTCTTCCCCATCGCCATACTAAATTTTTCACATTTTTTCACTTCTCTTATCCACCTTTCACTAACACAACCATGGCTAAGAAGGAAAAGGTCTCTAAGGTCGAGAAGACCAAGTCTGAAGACTCTGAAGACAACTACGACAAGAGAATGCCCGCGGTTTTGCCCTTTGCCAAACCGTTGGCGCCCAAGAAGTTGAACAAGAAAGTGTTGAAGACCGTGAAAAAGGCCTCCAAGGCCAAGCACGTCAAGAGAGGCGTCAAGGAGGTGGTCAAGGCGTTGAGAAAGGGCGAGAAGGGCTTGGTGATCATTGCGGGCGACATTTCGCCCCCCGATGTCATCTCGCACATCCCTGTCTTGTGCGAGGACTCGTCGGTTCCTTTCGTCTTTATTCCCTCGAAGGAGGACTTGGGATCGGCCGGTGCCACCAAGAGACCCACCTCGGTGGTTTTTGTGGTTCCTGGCGGCGGTAAAGCGAAGAAAAACGCCGACAAGACCGACGAGTACAGAGAAGCGTTCGACGAGATTGTCAAGGAGATTCCTTCTTTGGAGTAACCGTGTACACTATGGCGACGGCAGCAGAACGGCTACTTTTGCAACTTCCTTTTCTTCAGCATTCTGAGACTGCATCCATGCTTCCGGTACTGTATTGTATATATACGAGGCCTGGTATATAGAAGTATGTTCCTCCTCTTCTGCGTAATAAATTCATGAAACGTGTTGTTTGTAGTTGGCATGAGGCGGGCGAGCTATGGGGAAATTTGAGAATGGCTTGTGGTTCGGAGGAAATATACTGGAATTGATGTAATAGGCTGTAGCGGAGAGTTTTCGCAGATTCTTGCGAGATTTGGCATATTTGCAAATTTGGGGATTCTGGAGGCACAAACCTTTTGCAATTTCAGGCTGAAGAGGTGTTTCTTGACGGTTGCCCACCGTCGGGTCCATCCATATAACCCCGTCTTATAACCAATTGTTTCTCGTCCGCCAGCGCCATACAAACCACCCCCTTTTTTTCATAAAATCCGCCTGCGTAGCGTAATGGTTAACGCGTTTGACTTCTAATCAAAAGATTGCGGGTTCGACTCCCGCCGTGGGTTCATATGCGGATTTAGCTCAGTTGGGAGAGCGTCAGACTGAAGTCAACTTCAGTCCAGTTAATCTGAAGGTCCTGTGTTCGATCCACAGAATTCGCATTTTTTTGCTGCTAACGGGGCCACTAGCGGCTGTGGGCTCTTTTTTTGTATTATTGACCTAGCATGATACACGAACATGACGAGTTGTTATAGATCTACACAGGCCAAAGTCATTGCAAAATGCTCTTTGTAAAGGCACATAGACAAGATTAGTGCTTAGGTGTAAAGCGCTGTTTTAAAGAAGAAACTGTCTATAGGCTGTATTAGCAAACGCATATCACTGTAAATTCTTTCCACACTTCATACAAACGCCTGAATATGAATAGCCATTACCATCGGATGCCGTTTGTGTTTTCACATTTTACAGCCTTTGACCTCTTGCATGCTGGTCCTCCATTCTCAGGTCACTTGCCTCCCCTCGAACCTCTAATTCTCTTCTTCAGGCGCCGGAAATGCTGCAAAATGCTTTTGGCACTTTTCGGCATACCCCTCCGGCAAGCAGAACACCGGATGGACGCTTTTGAGCGGTGTGTCTCCTAGAGGAGTTTGCTGGAAGTCGTAGGCGTGTCTATCGTACTTCGTGGTGTTTTCCCCGCCCAATTTCGTACTATAATGGGTTATACTCAAGCCACTAAGGGCGTAGTTGGTATGGTAGAAGTCCACGGATTTGCCCGGCTTGTCTTTGAACCCGCCCGTGTCAACTTCCTGTGCACATTGGACAATATAGGCTTTCAAGGCTTCTCTGTCAACAAGCAGAGAAACATCTAATGCTGCTTCAAGAAGAGGGAAAACGCCCCCCACCCAGAAACTGTAGCATGCATCCACGAGCTTGTTGGTTCTTCCTGAAAGACCTCCTTCTATCTGGTACTGTCTCTGGACCAGCCAGCTGAGAAGGGCGTTCACATCTATATTTCTATGCAATGCCTCTTCGATGGAAGCTTCGCCGCCTGCCAAAAGAAAGTAGCTTGCGAAAGCACAGAACGTGTAGCCGCCATGGGCCTCAGTATTGGGGACGCCTGCAAACCCTCCCTCGTAGGTCTGGCACGAGTTGAGCCACGAAAGTGTCCCCTCCACCAACTCCTCAGTAAGGAGATTGAGAAGAGACGCCACCACCAAAACACAGTAGGTGGATCTGGCGTCGCTCTCTCCGTTTATGTACATGCTGAAGGCTCCATTGGGCTGCTTGAGGGAAAGAAGCCACGGATAAATGTGGCCACGGACCTGCTCCAATGTTTTCCAGTCTTCTGCAAGAATGAGCGCTAGGACCAGCGCGTAGGTGGTGGCCACATGGCCCATTTGGTGGGCACCTCCGCCAACACCTCCGGCGCCGCTTTTGATCAAGTTCTCGGAGATCTTTTGGGAGACCAAAAGCGCCGTTTCCGCCGGAACCGGGCCGGAATCACTGAAGAGCTGTCTGGCGTTGAGGAGCCAATAGACCATCCAGCTGTGGTTGGCGTCTAGAACGAAGAAGTGGTGGGAAAGAGGCACGTTTAGGGAGCGGTTGATGTATTGGAGGTGTTTTGCGGTCTGGATGGAGTTGGCGGCGTTTTCGTCGAGAATCCGCGAGTATATGTTGTAGATCTCGTTTTCCACGTCCCGCTGGTCGTCTGCAGAGGCGGAGAAGGGCTCGTTAACGGCAATTGGCGGGTCTTTAAGCATGGTTGCGAGCTGAACAGAAAGGGTGTCGATTTCCGAAATGTCTTCGAATTCCGGATCCTGATCGATATATATAGGCCGTTTGCGGCCAAGGAGCCCGAGTAGGAAGCCGATTTTGCGTTTTTCCGCCATGGTTTCGGTTTATTGCCGGATCGCGACCTGGCAATGGCTGTGGAGGTGTGTGTGCAGGAGGTGGAGGAATATCGGTACGAGCACGTCTTTTGGCGATGTCACGGAGACCAGTAGGCAAAACAGGGCCCAATTGGGGCCACTTACGGGGTGGGTGTTCACACAAAAGTTGGTGATGTGGGCGATGTGGAGGGTTTTGCGTGGCGAAAAGGGAGGTTAGGAGAGGTTGGGTAATTAGCAGGTGGGCCGGGAGACCGCGCTTATCTGGCCGTCATCGGCCTTGCGTCTAAGGTTGCAAAAGAGGAGAGAAGGTACAGGAATGGGGTAGTGGAAGGTGTGGGAGGGGCGGGAGAGGGGGCGAAAGGGAAACCAGAGAGCCGGAGGGGATTGGAACGGCGACCAGAGAAGCCGGAGGGGATAAGGAGCGTTTGTGGAGGTAGAGTGTGTGGTGTATAGATGTGTAGAGATACTGCATAGATTGTGTGAACGTAGTATATCTATATTACATCTATAGTATATCTATAGTACATCTATAGTACATCTAGTATATCTAGTATATCTATAGTATATCTATAGTATACATAGTGTATACAGTGCATACATAGCTATGAACGCTGTATAGATATCCTTCCCATAGCAATACGTACTGTATAGATATAATTCACCAGCCTACACATTTAGTAAAATCCGCTAATATGCTAACAATAGCGGCGCGAAAATGGCCCAGTGGCCAAAGGCGAAAACCCCCAAAAACCCCAGGAAGAAGACCGGGAAAGCAACGACTCTAAAAGAAGGGCCAAGAAAGCAACGACTTCAAAAGCACAGACTTCAAAGCTGGGCCGCGAATAGAGGGTTGCAAAAAGTAGCAAGGTTGCCGACGCAAGCTGCAGGAATAAGAGCGTTGCAAACAGAAAGCAATACCGCAACAATGCAAATAAACTGCCGGCAAAATACGAACGCATCTGCCGTGAAAGCCTCGGAGAGCTGCTTGCAATTGCAGTCGGAAAATGCTATGAAGCCTACGTTTAAACGTGGGTGGAGGGAACGATTTGAGCCAATACTGAAGGTTTTGGACTATGGCGGTTTCGCGTCTGATGACGTAGCTTTTTTCAGTTACCCAGGGCCGCCTAAGCCTACAGATCGGCCTGAAAGAAGCCTCTGCCCTCAGGCTTCAAATGGACGGTTTAGTCATTTTGATGCTGCTACTTGCTTGCTGAGTCCCGGTGTTTGCTGACGTAAGCAGCCATTGGCCGGGCCTTTTGCAGCCTTCACAAACGCCAACCTCGGTGTGGTCCCAGTTGTTCAATGATCCACCCCATAGCCCTACATGCGTTCCGTCATTAATCCATTAATAGCTACTTGCCTTTCACTATGACTCGCTATGCCCTATAGCAAGTTTTTCACCACGTAATTCGCAATCACCTCGTAACAAACAATAAACTGGTCTAGGTTCTGCACCATCAGAATCCGCTGCTGTCGTTGGTACTGGACTGCCTTATAGACAAGATCGTCTTCTCCCCACGGGTCCAAGGCTCCCGCTGGCACCAGCAGCGCCAATTGATGGTTGTGGAAACTGTCGAGAATCATATCGAGCGTAATAAAACACCCCGTGCGCCCGCACCCTGCCAGGCAATGCACCACGATATTGTTGTTCAACAGGTGCTCGGCCACAAGGGCGTCTTTTGCCTCGATAAGACTGAGAATGGACTTCACCGAAGCAGGCACTCCAAAATCGGGCCACTCCTTGTACTCGAAGTGGTAGACGGTCAACGACGGTAATGCCTTCTCTCCAAAGTCAGTTGCAGCCCTTCCGGAAAGGTTGACCGACTCTTCGGATCCATTGCTAGACCCTTCAGAGCTGCTCTGTGCTGTCTCTGGGGCCTCTCCCATTTTGGTCTTTCCTCTCCCTTTCGTCAACTTGATGGTCCTCAAGATGTACGCGTCCGTCTCCATCCTGTCGATGTTCTCCACCCGGAGCCGAGACCCCGCGTAAAAGCAATCATTGAAATACTTGTTTTCCTGTGAAGGGCCCATGGTCAGACTCTTCTGGCTGTTCAAACACATCACCACATTTATGTGGTTGTGCCAAACCGTCTTCCAGAAATCCTCAAAAGTGGCCGCCAACGGGCTCTGGGTGGCAATGTACCGGTTGGCCAGAATGTCCGTGCACGCAATGTAGTTGGCATTAAAGTAGTCGTCGGAATTCTGGGCCAGTGGCAGACTCACTAGCTTCACTCGCAGATGCTCGTAGGGCCACACATTCTTGTATCGGTTCTTGTGCCCATTTTCAATGCCCTTTGGAAGTTTATACGACGTCGAATCGCACCCCGGACAAAGCGCGCTGGGAGAGCAGACTCCTGGATTGTGGCCGTGTGGAGCTGCGGCAGCGGAAGTATTGGAAATTGCCAGGTCCAACCGCGCTTGCTCCGCCTGCTCGATACGTGCAAATTTGCGATCTAACTGCCGGATAACCTGACTACCGTGGTCCGAAGCACCCACACCATGGCCTAGAAACTGTAACCACGGTGGTAGCCTCGATGCTTTGTCCTTAAAGTCGGACGGAAGACGGAAAGAGTATTGATATGTTCGAACGGAATCTTCCGCCGCCTCACGGCCCTTGGCTGTGTCTGTTTTAGGCATCACATTTTTCTTAAGCTCGTTGAGGAACGTCTGACGAGTAGGAGCCGTTGATGGAAGCGTGAACCCGGACAAAAAGCTGAGTTTATCATCAGTCTCGCCTCTGAGGGGCGACTCCGGCGGCCCCGACGGCGCCGGCACCGGCAGAAGTGAGTGTTCACTGGTTGGAGAAACCGAAAGGGGGTCTGTTACCACCAAGGATGCATCAAGAGCCGAAAACCCGCCATCAATATAGGCCAAATCGAAAGCTTGGTGAGAGTTATGCTTCAAAAACTTCACAAACAGCTGGTAAAGACCGGGCAGAACGTTTTCCGCCAGACTGTCGGCGTCGTATATCATTACCGGGATGGGTTTGGTGTTGTTGTGGCCAGTTTCGGCGTCTGTGGATCTGTTCTCAGCAGCTCGAAGGAGCTGGGCCCTTTGTTCAGGGTCCATGCGGGCCAGAGCCAAAACCTGGCGCAAGTCGTACAGCAGCCGCTTAAGAAGGGTAGTGGGAATGCACATGTTGCTCGCCCCGGGCACTCTCCCGGCCGAGAAGGTGTTGAACGGCCGTATATCGAAGATGATAGGACTGTTGCTGCGGATATAGGATTCCACGTCATCCGCGGCAACAGAACGCACCAGGAGCGGGAGTTCTGCAGCCGCCATCTTGCCGGTGGGCGAAACAGGCAGCCTGGCCATGCCCAGCGGTGCTAGCCGGAGAATTGGGCGCGTGGGCGTGTTACTTTGTTGCTCTTCAACATGTATGCGGATGGACGGACCGGGACTGGGAGCTGTCCTCGGACTCGGCGGCGCATGAGGGGGGATCTGGGGCATGGAACCGGATTGTGTGGGGCAGTTGGCATCGGATGATATGACGGTGGTCATGGGGGCCAGGAGGCGGTAGCAGTAGGTGTGAGGAGTGGGAGAGGTATTCGTCGGCAGGTCGCTGAAAAGCGGAAAAGCGGATGGCGGACCAACTCAGCAGTTCCAACCGCTTTTGTATGCCGTGGCTGGTGTCAGGCACAGAACCCTCGCAATGGAGCGGTGGTGGACCAAAGCAATTAGCCACTGACGTCATTCAACGGTGGTGCATATAGATGGGTTCTAGAACGTGACGCGATAAAAAATATATGCTGTCAAAGGAAATTGCGCCCGGTTAGAAAGGACCCGGTTAAAAGCGCGTGAAGCCCGCGGATCAGGGCTCGTCAACTTTTGGTTGGGCTTGGCAGTATGTGGGGGCAGGGGGCATTTTCTCGGACGTTCAGGAGATATTTTTTAACTTCGTTTGCACGATTATAATGTAGCCGATAGTCACAAGATATGCATCGCTAATGCCGTCAGAATAGCTGTTAGAGCACAAGGTGTTGCTGGAAATGACGCATAGGTATGCTTGAAGTCACATGCCTGCACAATGCCTGCACAATGCCCACTGCACCGGGGGTTATTAGAGCCCGCCTTGACCAAGGCGTTTCTGGACCCTGTGCACGAATAATACCGCGTAAACCGCGCTCCTGAGCCTGTTAGGCGCCGGGCCTGGCGCTTCAATATAGGCCCGTTCCACGGAGGACACGCCTGCATGCGGCTGGCCGCCTCTTATGAGCACTTCGGTAGTGGAATCGTGGTGAAGGAGCGACTCGGTGCTATCCGTTTGTCCGACGGCAGCGGCAGCAGCGGTGCGCGATTGCCAGAAACGGCGTATGTAGCCTTGCATAAATCGCAAATCCTCGGTGAGGGTATATGCTTTTTTGTAGCTTTGTTGGAGCACGATAACGGAGTGCCGAACCCGTTCAAGCTTTTGGTCGTTATCGGCGGCCTCGCGGGCCAATTGGCTGTTTTGAAAGGCCAATTTGCTATTACGCAGCTCCAACTGACTATTCTGTTGCTGGAGAACGGCCAATTGGCGCCGGAGATCCTGTTCTGAGCCACTTTCGGTCTTCCCCGTTTTTTGCTGTGGGGGCTCAATTTTGGGCCCTGCCCCGTCGATTTTGGACCGCTCGAGCTTCCTGTTGGCGGCGGAGAGCTTCTCATTGCTCGTATACACGTCATCTGAAAGTTGCAGGTTCTGGAGCTCGAGTTTGCGAACGGTGGCCTCAAGGTATTCGATTTTGTCATTTTGACGCGAGAGTTTATCAAGAAGAAGCGACCCAGGCTTCACCCTTGAGCTCGATGCATTCTTGGGTGTTAGATCGGTGTTTTGGGAGTTCTGAATGGCCGTTTTGGCGTCATTTTGATCTTTCTTTGGTGCTGGAATTGACGTTTTCAGCGTAAAATTGCGTTCTCCAGCGCCTGTGGTGGCCCTGTGATCATTGAAACCTTTCTTTATGGCTCCTGTCGTGTCCTTGAAGCCATTGTCGTTGTAGATGCCGTTTTTGGCGGGCTCTGTTTCGACGTAGTTGTCCTTTTTGGGTAAACTGTAATTTCTGGACCTGATATCGTGTAAATTCTCTTTGAAATCATCCAAGAAGGTATGGTTTCCCTCTGTCTCTTCCACGAGGCTGCGAATGTGGTCTTTGAGCCTGCTGTTGTCGGCCTTATACCGAAGAAGCGTGTTGTCCATAATCGGAGTAAAAAGAGCTATAACTCTGTCGAAAATAGATCTTGGAATCTGAAAATTGGCCAGCAGGGTAATTCAAGAGCGTAGACTTCGAATCTGGTGTTTTTATTCGGTGTTCTATCCAAATTATACCGTTTTTGGCGTCCCTATAAGCTTTGTTTATGCTCTCCAGAACACACTAAACGCGCAAAATCAAAACACACCTCTCCATAACACCACATTGCAACGAAGACGGCTATTGAAAGGACACGGTGGCGTTTGAAATACATAAATAGGCGACAATATCCACCTATCGGACATGAGAAAACCCTTCATTCGCAAAACTCCGCTAGCGGAGAAGATCCGGTCGTATCCTTATGACCTCCTCTTATGGATCAACGAGGCCAGGCTCTCCATAGAATGGGACCAGAATTGCCATCTGGTGGCTCTTCCTTTGGGCACAGCGCTTACTGGAGCCTATATTGTTCTCACGAGGGTTTCCAACTACTATGCTGACGTTTACGACAAGCGTGAAAACCGGCTCTTTCAAACGGACTACGACAATTACGAACTCATCAAAAAGCGCGCCTTAGAGGGGTCCAAGGAGGCTCTTGTTTTCTCCAGGCTTCCTGCGGGACCGAAGGCGAGTAACTACATTTTTTGGGCGGTTAGGGCGTCGCTTTTGGTGTTGTTTGCCGCGTCAGTAATTAACGCTGTTAATGTGTTTTTCTTTTCGTTTCGGGAGTATCTGTTACTCAACTCTTCGACGGCCGAAAGACCGCCAAAATCGCCTTCGGTGGTTCAGGTGTCTTTAAGCAACGCAAACGACGATACGCTCCTTGATCGCGCATACAAGTACTTCTATAACCACACTAAGGAAGCAAAGGACCAGTGCGACTCGGATGAAAGCTTTTACGATGAGGAACTGGCAACGGAAATCAATCTTGTGGAAAAGAGTATCTGGCAGTTGAACGTGTGGAACCCGTCTAAGTTTCCGTTGTTTATCGCGGCTACGTTCTCACCTATTTCGCTTCTTTTCGTGAGGATTCTCTCCCACGAGGTGTCGGTGTGGAAATTGATTCTCGTGGTGTTTCTGGTTAACGCCCTGTTGTACTTCATTGTGGTGGAGCGCTTCCTTATTTTGCTCAATGATAAGCAGCTACTTTACCAGGAGATGTTCCTGGAGTACAATAACAAGTTTGTGAAGCCCAAAACGTCCATTCTCAAGAAGGACGTGGAAATCGATGCTACCTATGGACCTGATGTGCCGGCACAGTTCCTCGTGAAAGCGGATACCAAAGCCCATTTGGGAACCAGCAAGCTGAAGGTCTTCATCACCCACGACATCAACGGAAAGCCTTTCAACAGCATATCGCTTAAAAGTCAGTCCAGATCCGCCTCTCCGCATCCCGAGGGATTCCCCCGGTCCTTGCGGTACCAGCAATTTCTCGATTCTGAGAGCAACAGCGCCAGAGGAGCCGCTAGTGGTGGGTTGAGTCCTTTACGTTTGCAGGGTCGCCAGGACGAGGAGAACTACCGCAAGTTCCAGCTTTATGAAGCCAAATTGAACTTTGAAAGAGACCAGCTTCTCAGAGACAGATCCAGTTTTTCCAAGCAGAGGGAGCAGCTCGACAGAGAACGAGAATTGATCAAGCAAAGACTGCTTGCGAGACACAACGGGTCTGAAAGACACATGCAGAGTTTCTATGAAAACGACGATGACGACGACAACAGCGGCGACCAAAACTGGATCATACTGTCTACGCCCTACCGGGCTTCTGCAAGCGAGAAGTTTACGCCTGGTAGAGTCAACCGGTCCACATCTCCTAGTAGAACCGGCGAAAGATACCAGTCGAGCGTGCTCAGGTCTCCTTCTCCGAGCCGACTGACTGGCACCAGTGCCACTTTCCGGTCGCCCGCACGGTTGGTTAACACTCGACAGACGGACTTGAGTCCTGTGAAGCGTGAAATGAGTTCTCCTAGACGGACCCCCAGTCCTCTGAGGACCACCAGTCCCAGCAGAAGTGTTGTTTCTCCGTCAAGAAGCCTTCCGCGGTTCGACCGCACTTCGACACCCGGCAGAGGGCCATACTAATGGAATGTATACTAGATAATGAACTGAAAGGTACGATAAAGGAAAAGGTATCCTCTCTACACGTTTATTGGTTTTAATATAGTACATGGTCACAACTCGTGGAAGCCAAAGAAGAACTTCAATGCGGATCCCACGAGGCCCAACTTCTCGTCGTTTTTCTTATCGGGATTGGATTTGGAGTCGTTGGCGTTGGCCTTTAAGAAGAAGCTGGCGCCATCTTTGATATCCATGCGGTTCACGTAAGAAGCCTGGATGTCGTTTTCCCCAGCGTCCAACTTTTTGGCCTTGTCGCCAGAAGCCAAGTCGATGCCGCCGCCAATATCCTCAGTGGCCGTCAACTTGCGTTTCTGCAATTTTTCAATGGAGTTCTTTGTATAAGGAATGACCCCGAGAAGAACGCCGTTGAAAACAGAACCGTTTTCCTGTAACGCGTCCAACGCCAGGGACGGGTTGTCGTAGGTGATTTTGACCCACGACTTTCCGCTGAAAATGGGTGCTATGGGCTTGGAGTGAGTGGGTTCGCGGACCAACGCGGTTTTGCGCTTGGTGACATCAAAGTCCTCCAAAATGGACCCGAACTCCTGGAAATGCGAGATCACCTGGTTGGCCATGGCCTCCGGGTAGCCGAAGACCAAGACGGCGGCCTCGCTGTGGTCCAAGGGGTTTGTTTTCTTGAGGTTTTCGGGCTCGTTCTGGGTGTTTTTGGCGGAGTTTTGGCCGTCCTTGTTGAACACATTGTTGAAGGCCTTGGGGTCCTTATTGATGAAAGAATCCGCGTGCAGACTGGCGGGTTTGTTGAGAGAAATGAGCACCTCGTCGTTGAGGTCGTATATGGAGCGGGCCGGCGGCAAGTCGTCGTTGTTGGTGTAGAACAGGTCCTCGTGAAAGGTATCGTTTATGGTTTCGTCATAATGCTGCTGGGCTGCATCGAAAGCGGAGCCCACGCTGGCGGAGCGGTCTAATTGGCCGGCGGCAAGCGAGCGGCGCTGGTTGGAGCCAAAAGAGAGCAAATTGAACTCGGTGGGATTTGAGGTGGAGGCAAGAAGATCACGGGTTTTGGAGTCTTTCTTGGATGACGAGGAAGGGGTTATTTGGAAGGCGGATTTCTTCTTTGGGACGAGGTGGTTGGGAATGGTGCGTCTTTTGGGGTTGCTGAACCACGCAGGGTCGGTGTTTTGCGCCGCTGCTGGCGTATTAAGCATGTTGGTGGGGGTTGGCAGTGGTTGTTGTTGTGAGAGGAATAAAAGTGAGAAAAAAAGACGTAGCGGGAGGAGAAAACCGTAGCGGGAGGGGGACAACTTAGCGGAAAAAAGAGGAAAAATAGTTAGAAGTAACGGTATTTAGTGGGAAGTGTGAGAAAATAGCGAGAAATAGCGGGTTTTCGTGGAAGAAAAGAGGAAAAATAGCGAGAAATGGCGGGTTTTCGAGGGAAAAAAGAGGAAAAAAGGAGGAAAAATAGTGAGAAAATGGCATCTTTTCCACTCTCGCCAGCTACCTTTCTCACTCTTCGCGCCATTTTTCCCTACCCCATTTCCGCCTAGCCAGCCTCTACAACTGCAGCACCATACCGCCGTAAAATCACATCCATAGCCCCGAAACCGCCCCAAATCCACCAATCGCTCCAGAAAGATCTCTTTTCGTGCGAGATTTCGTCCTCAGCCCCAACGCTCGCCATTTAGCCCGCTTGTCGTGCCCCCTCTTTTGTGGCGGTCTATTTTCCACGGGTTTTTTTACCTCATCTCAACCACCATTTCTCCTTCTCCTCCACAATGATCCTTTCACCCGCCGAACGGGCGTTTCTCCACGACTCGCTCAGCCAGCAGCCGCCTATTCGTCCGGACGCTCGCTCCGAGCACCAGTTTCGCCCCGTGGAGGCCAAAACCGCCTTTCTTCCCGCGTCCAACGGCCTGGCTAGAATGCGTCTTCTGGACGGCAGTGAATGCATAGTTTCTATCAAACTGAAGGTGGTGCTACAGTCACGCGAGCCCAACTTGGTGGAGTGTGACGTTGACGTGGCCGGGTACAGGGACGACTCCAACTACATCGCTAATTTGCGCTACAGTCTCACCAGCCTGCTATTGCAGAGTCTTCCGGCGGAGGGCTTGCGGTTGACGTCCAAATATGCGTTCAAATTGTTTGTGGATTGCATTGTGGTGAGCCACAGCCTGTATCCGTTGACGCTCATGTCGTTGACGGCGTATTTGGCGTTGAAGACGACGCATTTGCCTTTGTTGGTGAGTGAAATCGACGATGCTGAGGTCGAGGAACAGCCCACCTTTGCTGACGACTGGGAGAGCGCCCAGCTGTTGGCGACGCTCTTTGGAAACGACCTGTTTCTGCCGCCCATCGTTGTGACTTTGGGCGTGGTGGGCGATAATCTCGTTTTCGACCCGTCGTTGGAGGAGGAACAGGTGCTCGAAAACGGCTTGCTAGTGAGCTGGTACGAGGGAAAGGTCATCACGCCGGTTTCCAACATCAACCTTGCGAAAAACTCCAACAACGCCAATTACAAGGGCTTGACCGGCCGCTTGGTGGCCAAGGGAATAGCCATGGCCTCGCAGCACTGCGGCGCCATAGTGAAGGCGTTGGATGCTTTGGTGGAGCAGGACACCGATAATGACGGAACCGTGTTCTAGGGGTGTACTATAGTAATGCATGATATGAAGAGGATGAGAGGGGCAGGATGTGCCCATTGGAGGTGAATGGAGATGTGGTGGTACGCTTCAGTGTATACCAGCTAGCTGGACTTCTGAAGAGCATCTACGTTACTGTGTTCCATAGAAAGCTTCATAAGGAAAGCCTTACCGACAAGACGGCCCTATGACAACGGCCACGTCAAAATCCACCGTTTGGCGGTTTCGGCTGGTTGTGGGCTTCAATTACTGCAAAATATGAAAAAGAGCCAATACATAGAATGTGCTAGAAGGAGGAGCACGCTTACGCTTAGTTAGTGGTTTACATCAGTATACAGGTTAAACACCGCTGTGGAATGGAAAATTTCACCTCATTTACCGCCAAAGGTGTCTACTTGGGATGACCTCTTTATGGGTGACCTCACGTCTTGCTCTTCGTCACTTACCCAGAGGAAACCTTCAGTAGCCCACGTAATCACCTTCCAGGAACCTTCACCACCTATTGGTATCACTCAAAGTACTCTCGGTATTGCGCCTGTTATCGCTTTGGCTCTCCTTTCTCACCTTATTAGGGCCCTAAACTGGCTCCCTGAAAACACCATTCTAGGCAAGCCAATTCTCCATCCTGTACTAGCCATCTGAAGCTCCAATTTCCACAGTAACTTCTTTAAGTGCTCTTTTGGACTCAGGGGCCCTAAACCCTGCTCATTTTCTGCAAAGCATTGGCTTCAGTGATAGCCCGATCTATGCTCCGGTCCAATGGCTGAAAGGGCTGCGAAAGAGAGAATATAAGCTCCCTCCACCAACACCAACAGCCCTTATGCGATCCTGTTACCGGCATTTATCGTCATCCTTCGATCATTCATAATGTTCTTTGCCTCTCCTCATTCTCTTTCCTTCTCTTCTATGTCTATTTTTCTTCTTCCTCCTCTTCCTCTTCCTTTCCTCTTCCTTTCCTCTTCCTTTCCTCTTCCTTTCCTCTTCCTTTCCTCTTCCCTTCCTCTTCCTTTCCTCTTCCTCTTCCTCTCCTAACAATGCTGCGACAGATACGCATGAACGACGACCGCAGTGGCCGTCTGAATGTTCATCGACCGAACAACTCCCACCTGCTTTATCTCCACGCAGAAGTCCAACTCCGCAAGAAGATCTCCTGGAACGCCCTCCTTCTCTTTTCCTATCAAAAGGACCGTCTTTTTGGGAAACTTCACATCGCTGCTCAACTGAACAGAACTATCAGTCTGCTCAAGGCCCACTAGCGTATATCCCTCGCGTTTCTTCTGGTGTAAAAACGCCTTTATGTTAGCCATCTTGACCTCCTCCATGGGCATCCACGAATCGGCAGTGACGGCCACATTGCGAAACTGCGGGTGGCCCTTGACCCGTATATCGTCAACGGTCATGGTCCCGGCTCCCAAAACATCACACAAACGGCAAATGCCGCCCAAATTTGGCGGCTTATCCACCAAAGAAGCCACCACCACAAGATCGCTTCTTTTGATGTTGGTGGGCGTATCAACGACCCCTTCAACGGTCCAGGCACCGCTTTTGGTTTGGAGGGGTGCTCTGCCGGTCTTGTTGGCGTCATTGTCCTCGTTTTCATCTTCTCGTTTGACCCATAACTCTCGATTGTCTTCTCCTATAGGGTGTCGCAAAAGAGCCACCTGTTTGGTCGAGAGATGGCGGTGGAACACCTCTTCGCCGACATAATCAACCTCTCTATCGCTGACACGAAGAAGAACTCCTCCAGCTAGCCCCACGAGCGTCAAGTCGTCCTCAACTTCCCATAAAAGAGCATCTCCACTGCGGTACTGGCCATATTGAGGAGAAACAACTGCCGCGTTGTATATGTTGCAAACGACAGCAGATGTGGCACTGTCCACCGCTAGTTTTTTACTGAGAACAGCCTCGTGAACCAGACATGCAAGAGACACGGAAAAGTGTCTAAGAGTGGCCTTATTGGACGAGGTTCCCGTCAAAAGGGAAGTGCAGAACCTGGGAAGCGCCTCCACGCTTTGCGGGGACGTTTTCAAGAGAGCCAAATATAAAATGCGCTGGTACAGCGAGATGAACCGCGGCTTGAGGTCTGCAGAAGCCATCCACTTGTCCAAGCGAGAGAACACCTCATTTGTGTGGGTCTCCGAGCATAAGACATACCGAGCAACGAGCCACTCCACGTAAACGCGAACCAACGGACTGGGCTCGGACTCCACGAGCTCGATGAAAGTGTCGAGGTACTTTTCGACCACTTTCTCCGTTTCGATGCCCCCTGCCACTGCCAGAGCAACGGTAAGAAGCTGCAACCGCCGCCATTCAAGATGGGTGCTAACAGAAGGAGTAACAAGGGCCTTATGGGCCAAAACTCCATCTAAAACAGACATATTGCAACTCTTAAGGGAACAGGCAATTGCTAGAAGGTTTGCACGCGCGCTGGCTTCCTCAGGGCCGTATTTGCGGCTGTAAATATCTGGATTACCTGCCAATTGAGTATCGTACAACCTGGAAATCACATCCTCGAGGAGAAATGCGTGAGTCCCCAATTGGCGAAGAGTAAGGGCCTGGACTAGGAACATGGGAAGCCAGGTGATTCTTTCGAATTGTTGCGGTGCCTCGGTCTGGAATGTGGCCATGCCTTTGGCGAGGGCTGGAAGAAGCATTCTTCTGGTTTCTGAGTTGGAAATTACCAGCTGGATGAAAGGCCAAAGACGATCGTCAAATGGACCCTTGAGAATCTCTGGAAGGGTGAGAAGTTCGATAAGAGCAACATGAACATCTCTTTGGTGAAGAAGTAGCCTTGAAGCATCGAGACGATGCCACAAATCGGTTCCAAGGGCCACTATACGCCCTATTTGGGCCTCTGAAAGAGTCATTTCAGCTGTAATATGGCTGAGAACCCCCACAATCGCCTTGTTGGTGGCGTGGTGGGCCGAACTAGCGTCAAGAATGATTAAAAGAGCGTCGATCTGTGATCCAGGGATCTCTTTCTCGTTTTTGACAAGAATCTCAATGGTCCGGAAATACTCGCCAAAAACGTCGTCTGTGGTCTTGTAGAAATTCCTGGCTGATTTGGGGGCATTGCAAAGAACTTTTGACTTGAATTTGAGAAACTCTTCAAGAGAGATATTGTGGCTCTCTTCGAGCATTTCTCTTTTGAAAGACCCAAGAATCAGGTTGAATGCACGGAACCTAAAAACGCTGTTTGAAAGTGTGGATTGGTCGGAAGATTGCAAGTCTTTCTTCAACGTCTCCAAAAGGCCATTAGCGTCAATTTTTTGGGGTAGAATTTGCCTGTTAATACCAATAATGGCGCCTGAAAAAGCCTCGTAAACGGTATCTTCCGCCTGTCCATTCGCCAAGCGATGGACAGCAGTAGTATAATGGCCCACGATGCCTTTTTCTGAACCAAAGCAGCTGAAGTCGAGCCCCAGCGAAAGCAGCGCAGCCACAAAGGCCTCCAGGGAGTTTTCGACATATTTCACGACTTCTGGCGACATTTTTGCATCCATTTCTGCAGCAAGAGCCACGCATAGAACTGAAGAGTCAGGCGAAAGGGTCTCGGCCGCTTCAATGAGCAGCTTCGCCGTTACTCCGTTTTCCAGAGCATAATTGGCGAGGACAGGAAGATGATCACGAATAAGAGTGAACCCATTAAGACGAACGAACGTCTCCAAAGAGGTTATAAAGGGCGTCACGCCCGTGAAAACGAACTTTGTAAGTAATCTCAACACTATGGTCTTTTCGGTCTCCCCGAAGATTGGACCCTCGGCCACTCTTTCGGCCAAACGGAGGACTGAAGCGTGTTTTTGGAGGTCCAAAACCGGCTTCTTGAGGCCCTGCAAAAGACCAGCGGCAACATATATGCGTGCTGGATCATAGGCATCTCTCATAGTGTCCAAGACCTTCAAAACAGCAAGTGCTGCATCGCCATTTATGGCTAAACCACCCACAAAATGCTGAAGCGTATTTCCGTGGACACAGTTAAGGCCAGAGATGCTTTTCCTGGCACAGAAATGCAGCGCTTGCATGGCATAGGGCAAAAAGGTATCCTCGAGTAAACCAAGGCCGTGCTGGAGAAGATGAAGGTTCTCTGAGGGGATGGAGAAGAGAACATGGAGGGAAAACTTTCTCACAGAGTCCATGGTGGCCCTAAAGCCTGTGGCTAACAAACAGAGGCCCCATGATGGATGAAGAAGCGATTTGGGGGAAATAAGCCCCACTATATCGTTGACTGCAGCTTCTGCCTGGTGGAGAGAGGTATCTACTCCCAAAATCTCAAAAAGCGTAGCATATCTCCTCCATTCGGCCTCGTATTGAGCTTTTGCGGACTCTTTCCACGTAAAGAGACGATTGGAAAACGAGCCGGAAATGCTGAGAATGGAGAGCTGGAGAACAGACAAGCTGAGCTTTCTAAGTTCCTGCAGTTCGCTGGAAAGACCGCTTTGAACAGCAGCCCAGTACTTTTCCGTGGGTAAAACCTCGTTCTGGAAGTAGTGGCTTCCCACAAGTTCTTTGCTGGCCAAAGCTCTGAGCCAAAGAACGTAGGCATGGCGTCTGTGGAGCTTATCCCCGGTGTCATTAAGAGCGTAAATGATGTTCCAAATGAATGGAGAGTCGGAAAGAAGTCCCGCAAAAGCCGTGGCTCTCCAGAGAAGCAACAGTGACGATTTTTCAGCCAAATTGGCCGCTCCGAGGAGACACAAAAGTACATTATCGGCATCATAAGCCCACAGTGCAATATGGGACGAGCATTTGGCGAAAACGGCGTCCAAAAGAACGAAAAGTGATCCAATTGTCTCCTGCAGAGGCCTTTCCTGGTCCTTAGGTACGTTTTCGAGCCTTTCTGGGAGAATCTTCTCGTTGAATTCTGGAATAAAGTAGCCTGGAGAAGTAACGGCATAAATACCAAGGGTTTGAGCAGCCGATCCCACGATGTCACAGTAAAAACGAGGAATTGCGTTTGCTAGAGCTGCTAATGGCTCGTAAATGGAACTTTCTTGACTTTTTGCAGCCAAAATTTTCTCGTAAAAGTCCCATATTTGGGAGTATATGTCCAGGATATCATCCGACACTAAGTAAACCGCTAAATCACATAAAGCGAGCGCACTTTCGGGATTTTGAAGATCTGCCGCAAGAGCTTTGGCTAAAGAGGTCCGCTGACTCGCCAGGAGATGAGCCGCAGCAGCAGAAAGCGCAGACATCTGTGCCGTTTTAGAGTTTTCAAGCCGCTGCCGAAGAGAAGCGCATCGCGACAAGGGTCACGTGACCGTTGATTCCGGGTTATATGCAGGGCTCGCCATCGCCTTCCGCCGGCGTTAGCGGCCCGATCTGGCAACTGATTGCGCGCGATACCGGCCAGGGTATATAAGCCCAGCCATATCCTGCTTCTTTGCCCCATTGGGAATGAGCGGCAATTTTTTGCAGCCAGTGGGTTTCCAGATAGTTCTCGTGACGGGGCTTTTGGCACTTGGGGCCGCGTTGCGATGGTTTTTGCACCCAAAGAGAGCCCCTCGATTTACCATTCCGGTAAGGGCCGTTGATAAGGGTTTTCTGTGGGACCGGGAACTGCCTTTGAAGTCTTTTCCTTTCAAAAATGCCGAATATAAGCTCACTATGGGAATCAGAAGGCTTGATCCACAAGATTGGCTTTTGGTGGAATCGTCTTATCGGCGTGTTTTGGCTGAGAAACACCGTATAATCACCAACTGTCACCCCGGGTATGCTAAAGAGAAGGACTTAGCGCAGAGCACTGTTTTCTGGACTCCTGAGGCCAACAAGGCGATTTGCGAGTTTTATGACGTGGTTGCAAATTATATGTGTTGCAAGTACCCCATGCATTTTCAGCGGGAAAAAGGGTCCATTCATAACAGAATAATCGGAGAGAAGGTTCCTTCCTCTAGCACGGATATCGGTGGTCGCGAGTGCTTGTTTCATTTGGCGAAACTCATAGAAGAAGATTTCATTATACTTCTTAAGGATTCTTCCCGAGAACACGAAAAAGACGGAACCGAGTATTTCTTCAAGGGCGGCATTTTTGCGTTTGCAGCCGGTTTCGACCCCAAGGACCGTTTCAACACGCCTCTTTCGTATATCCACCATCCCATTCCCGGGTATGAGTCCAAATTGAAGGTTCTGATGAATCGGTTTTTTGCACGCATAGAACCGGGCCAGTTTGTCACCAGAAGTAACTTCTCCGTTCAAACCCACTCCAAGTATTATGTGGACGATGCCAATAAGGGCCACAATACGCCAGAAAGCCATATTCAGGTGCCCATTCCCTATGAAACTTTGGACTTTGAAAGGCAGGTCCATTATAGAAGCGAGAGACAGACGCTAACCAAGTTACCGGAGCTGGGTGCTGTGGTCTTTACCATCAGAACGTACCTCCATCCAATGTGCGAGATAAAGAAGGAACCAAAAGAGGTCGCGGAAAGGCTAGTGGGTGCCATTAGGGGGTTTCCTGACGACATTTCGCAGTATAAAAGGTCTGGCGAATGGGGGCCTCCAGTTATAAGGTATTTGGAGGAAGACGGAGAAGATGATGCTCTGAAGAGTTGATGTTCGACGGGGATGTGTACCCCAAAGCTTGAAGTTGAATGGTGGTTGTTGTTTCAAGAACAGCTACTTCCTGGTCAAATAGATAAGCTGGAGGGTCAATAGCATGAAGAATCACTTTCCCATGGACAGAGCTAAGTTCCTCAAAACTTTAGGAAATATATGAAAGCTTCGTCAAACCCAGAATGATGTATCGAATGACCCCGCGTCTGGGGCTCCATATTGCCCTTAATCAACGCCAAAATACAGTTCGAGAGTAAGAAAATCATATGATGTTGCACCTCTTCAGACCATCAAAGCTCGATGCTTGCAATCCATTTTTCCTTTCCTCAAGCTCTGGAATTTCTTAGTATCCTGGACCTATAAACGTCTTTGGTAAACTCACTCTTCCCTTTTAAACTCCGTCTTCAAATCCACCATTTATAATGGAATACATTCACTCTCAATTATTCCCTTTTTCGTGGCCCTCGTATCAGTCCTGTTCTTTTCTCATCTACACGATCCATTCGTAGTCTGCATTCAATCCACTATATCGTCTTGACCTCTTCGCGGATCTCCTCCCAAATCTCAATGTTCTTGCGGCCCCAATTCAATAAGAACCCGTTATACGTGAGAAGAATCTCATAGATCACCTTCAACTCCTTGTTGTGGAACAGCTTGACGTTTTTATCCAACTCGTCGGTGATGTACGAAATATCTTCCAACATGATGCTCTGACACTTCTCCAACGTGACAATCTTCGTTCTTAAACTCACAATCTTTTGCTTTCTGGTCTCGTCCGGGTTTTGGTCCATTATATCGCTCACGTACCGCGAGAGCTTCTTGAAGCTAGGAAACAATTTGTACTTGGAATGATCCTCCGAGTGCCCAGCAACTTCGGCGGCCAGCGGAGCGGGTGTGCCGTTTCGACCGGCCTCCTCAACCTTCAAAAGGTACTCTAAATCCTTCTTTTTGTCTTTGACCTCGGCGTTGAGAAGATTGCTTTGACGAACTTTGCGCTCCTTGAACTTGGTTACCGTCTGCAATATCGACAGGTACTGCACTGCTTCGCCCAAAGGCTCGGAAAACTTGGTTTCGAGCTCGCCGATAAGCAAATTAAGCGTCACATAAGACCGATCGAAGATCTGGCCCACTTTGTCAAAGATCAAGCTGATTCTTCCCTCGTCTTCCTGTAATTTAGGCTTGTCTCTGGTGACTGGCGACTCAGACAACACAAGGGAGAAAGAGTTGAAGATGGTGCCGAGGTCAGTGTAGTCGCTGGCCAATCCGATGAAGTTTTCAATCACCTTCCTGTTGATTTCGTCCAAGTTGGATGTGTTGATGTGCACGGGACTCTCGTTAGCAGGAGGCGAGACCTCAGATGCTTCGCTCTCAGCAGCGGCAGAAACAGTACTAGGCTCACTAGAGCTTCCAGTGCTCAATAACCGTGTCGTCTTCTTGGTGATTTTCTTACTGTTGGCCAGCAACGGCTTCAAAAATGGGAGATTTATCGCATGGCTGCTGACTGGTAGGGGAAGATTCTTGTAGAGAGGATCGGTTTTCAAGCCATTTTCGGGGTTCAGAAGGTACACGGACTTTGGCAAATGGCTGGAAATCAATGTTGTTTCATCCGACCAGTTGGCATTGGGATCTAAGAACTTGGCAAAGAACTCCAAGTTGCGCACCTGCTGGATTTGAAGACAGCTATTGAGGAAATTGGAAAGAAGCCGTTTCCGGTGTTCAATAAGCCTGTCTTTAGCCAAATGACTCAGGTTAATGTAAGCGCCGGTTGCATATTGCGTGTTAGCTCCCGGCCCGCCAGAAGCAGCATTTGAACCGGCGACTAATCCGTTAAGCATCGTCAAATTAAAGTAGTTCTTCTGGGGTATGGGCGGCACAAGCACCAACGGGAATATACGAGTTAGAAGCTCGCGTAGGCTCTCGAAGTCCGAGTATCTCCGGCGGGTCTGAATCTCGTCGACTCCGTCGCTTACGAGCTTGATGGTGTAGACGACGTATTTCTTCAGCGAGTTCAGCAGCCCCTCATTGGAATTGCCGGCCTCGGTGATGTGAATGCGCACCTTTCTGGTGCGTAGAAGACGGGTCACACGGCTTTCGTGGTTCACGTTCACGCTGGAAGCGTCTATGGTGGTGCTGGTTTGGGAAGTGTGTTCGCTGGCCAAATACGGCGAGGGGGTGGCATTTGGGTCTGAAGAAGAGATGTTGCCATTCTTCAGGGTCTTGCTTTCATTTTTGTCGCTTTTGTAGAGCAAAACCGACCCGTCGTCGTCAAATGCTGGCGGTTCCGGGGCCTCACTAAACCCTTGGTTATCCTTAGATAAGTCGGTGGCATTTTCGCCCATCATACTGGAAACTCCTTGCATGCGGGGAAAGGGGCTGTTATCCTCGTCATCTGAGAAGCCTGGCGGCGAGCTGTGGGATGTCATGGATGGAATTGACACGTAAGTAGCCGCTTCTTGCCTTCCTTATCACGCTTACCTGCACAGACTGAGGAGGTGGAGGCGGTGTACGGGTGTGGTGGTGCACGGGTTTCTAATTCTATAGCGGGCTACCATTAGAAGGACTGCCAAAACCACGTCAAGAAGCCTTTAGTGAAGATAAGTTATTTTGAAGTACCTGTGATACCCTGCCAAGTTCTCCTTTTTACAGCTCTTCAATCGGGCCACTTTATATAATTACTTCATCGAAAATCTACCGTTTAAATCGTCGAAGGAGGACCAGCTTATTTGTATTGAGAAAGGTTTCCGACCGCACCCTTCATAGCTGGATTGGAATTACATGATGATATGCAACGGCGTGACCTCTTCGGAAAATGATGCCCAATTGGGTTTGCCGCCGTCACACCTTGGAACCTGTTCACGGATATAAAGAGCTGCCTTTTCCCTATAGCGTGAAGCTCAAAATGTCTATCTCTAGTCCGTCTCAGGCGGCATACTGCTAGAACATTATTATCTTTGCGAGCTCTCAGGTCAAGTTGGGTTACCTGTCAGACGCGTAAAATTCCTGGTTGCAAATTCTACACATTTTTAATAATGTCGGTTATTCGCCGAAAACCGCACCACAATAGCTGGAATTCATAGTTTCGAATCACCCTGAATCTCTTAAAACGCTTGATTTGCAGACATTCCCGTGTAAAGTGACGCCATCCGCCAGCAGTTTTAACAGAAAGGGAGAATAGACGATTTTTGACAATATTCACTGTGTTTCAAAAACCGAATGATCGAGGCGAAAACGACCACCAAGATTATGTATGAGACGACATTTATTCACTTAAGACGGGTGTTACCTGCTTCACACAGCTTTGAATCCTTCTAGGTGTATTTGTGGACGATGTCCAGTATGTCAGGCTCAATCGTAATTATTTTTTGAGACCATGTTTTTGATTTTTATATTCTTCAAACCTTATTGAGGTTTAAAAGTACGGTTTGTGATTTAGTCAACCTTTTATTCATTTTTCCTTTCTGTTTTCAGCGTGTAAACATGCTAGTTGTGTTTTATTTCCTCTTTTTTCAGTATTTTTCCATCGTTTCAAGGTTTAGACGTACTATTTTTCAATTGTTTCCTCTTTTTTGGGGGGGTTTTAATTCTTTTTGGATTTAAATATGCGTATCAGGATTTGTTTTTGAGTATTTTACAACCAAATACCCAGAATTCAGGATTTAAATATTCTTCTCAAATTTATTTTTCGATATTTTCCCGTCAAACACCCTGCGCTTCGGGATTTTATTTTTGGTTTGGCGCTTCACTTTTTATATTTTCTAGCATTTAGACCATGCGTTTCAGGATTTATTTTACACTTGTTAGCGTAATTTCCTACAACCTCCCTTCGAAATTCGCTCCTGCAAAATAGGTTACACCATGTGCAGGTTGGCATCTTCATCACCTGCATACAAGTCAGAGTTCGCTTTTCGTACGGTGTACGGGTGTTTCTGGTGTTTTTCGACATCGCAGAACACCAACTACTCTAACTTAAGGCCATTTATCATGACTTCGGCTCCAGAGGCCGTCAATGGCGCTTATGCTTCAGTTTTGCTGGACTTCCAGCTAGCCGCCCAGAAAAGTCCGTTTGAAATTGCCACCAGATTCAAGACTATAGCCGCTACACATGCTCTTCATTACCAGGAGGCCCTTTCTGAGGGAGTTTCAGAGGAGAAATCTCTTCTGTTTGAGCGGTGGGACTTGGAGACCAAGTTATGGCATTTGATAGAACTTTTGTATTCTTTCAGGCTCTCACAGCCGGAGTCTTTATTGGCTGAATATGCGTTTTCTTCGACTGGAGTCAAAACAGAGAACTTTCTTAGAAGAAATCCTACGGTAAGAGAGCTTTCCATCATTATATACTGGCTTCAGATCAACTCTCCCACTGTGGAAACGGACGACGATATCAACGGCGGCAAATGGCATCACACAAGGTTGGCACTTGCGAATCAGGATCTCAACTCCTTGGTTTCCGATAACGCTTCCAATTCCACGTTGGTGGACTCTTTGGACGCGGATGCGCCTTTGAGAACGGGAAGAAGGGTGAAAGACGAAGATGAATTGGTGGATTCGGCCAATTTCCACACCATCTACAGACTAGTCCTTACCGATAGAATGCAGGAGGCTATTGACTTCGCTAATAGCACCGGCAACTTCACGCTCGCGTTGATTATAGTGGGTGCTATCCAGGACCATGTGGATCCTGTTCTCGATAAGAACGCCACGGGGGATTTGATGGAGGAGGAGCCGAAAAGGGCCTCAGGCATCAAACACAAGCTCTTGTGGCTCAGAACGGTGTCTAAGCTCGCTCAGCAGCCCAATTTGAACAAATATGAACAGCTCATATACACCCACCTCAGCGGCAGCGATATCAGTGCCAATTTGAAGGAGGCCAACGGCAGTTGGGAGGAGCATTTGCTTCTTTATTTGCACCAGCTATACATCTCCAGTTTGGGCAATTTTCTACAAGCCGATGCTCCTGAGCAGAGTCTCCACTTTCCCAATTCACTTTCTTCGGTAGGAGAAGTTTTGAACGTGTTGCTGAAGGCCAATAACGAGGTTTCTGAGCAAAGCACCCATCCCATAAGAGTCATTCTTGGAAGCGTTATGATTGACGAGTTGGCTACGTTCTTACAGACCAGCGTCAAGTCCAATAGAGAGGTTCTCGTCAAGCAGCCGTATCTTCTTCGTCTCGTCACCCATTTATCCATATTCTTGATGCTTGTGGACAGCCAGAATAAGCTCCAACCAAAAACAATCACTAAGATGGTGACACTTTACGTTTCACACCTCAACGAAAAAGGTTTCCAGGACTTGATTCCCGTTTATTTGTCGTTTATTCCCGACGAAAAGGACGCCAGAGAGAGCTACTCGTTATTCTTATCCACCATAGTCGATGCCGAACACAGAACAAAGCAGCTAGAGACCGTCAAAAAGTTCAGCCGTGTTCCTACCGTGTCTGAAGACTCTTCCAGCACAGACGACTTTGACAACAACGAGGATAAGTTGGTGAATGTGTTGAGGAGAACCGTGGAAAGAGTGATGACGGAAACAGAGCCTTATTACAAGCAAAAGGACAGTGTTTCTGTAACAGAGAGTACTGGTGTCGTGGACGAAATGGACCTCAAGTTGTGTCGTTCGGTCGACTGGTTTTACGATAGCAAGATCTACGAGGATGCCATTTCGTCATCTTTGGTGATAATTCGTCGGTTTCTCCTCACGGGAAAGTTGGGCAGCTTGAAGAAGTTCCATGAGGGCAAGAACTTCAAGGTTTTGATCAAGGACTACGACATTGAGTACCAAACCAAAGCGCTAGGAAGCCCCAATCCCATTTCGCTGGTGACTGAAGACAACAAGGAGGAATTGCTCCAGTACGCATCGTTGGTGGAGTGTTTGACGTCTATCGATGAGTGGAAGGAGTTTTTGGCTGAAACTACCAGAAACAACCTGGCTAATCTGTCGCAGAACATGATCTTCTGGAAATCAAAGGATATCGAGAAGAGCATCGAGAAGACCACCAAAATCATAACCAGTTTGATCGATACCTGGTTCAAGGGGCCCATCAAGTCCGCTTCATCTGCTGAAGATAGGGCCATTTTCAGGGAGTTTCGGTCCATCTACGTGCCATATGTGATTATCGAATTGCTTCAAATCTACCAGGATTCGCGGTACCACGACTGGAAGTATATGAGGCAGGCATTTAAGCTTGTCAACCAGGTTGCGGACGAAGAGACAACGGACTTTTTACAGTGTTTCGAGGCGTGTGGGCGTTTGAACGAGTTTGTGAAACGTGCTGGAGAACTTGCAGTGGTGGCCAGCGAAAATGGCGTGAAGGGAATCTTCTATTAGTGTTAGGAAGAGTGGGTTAATGAAGAAAAAGAATAAAGCGGGTGTAGTTGAAGATAATTGAAGAGGCGAGGATAATTGACAAAGAGAATAAGGAAGATTCAGCTGTGAGTGGATAGTAAGCAATTTGAAAGGATCTAAAGAATCTGGAAAGCTTGGAAAACTTCATAAAAAATTGAAGGGATAGTGAATATTCAGTCAGAATTCGAAAATCGATGAAAATCAGAAAAGGAGGGCTTTATCGACTGCTTTTAACTAATACGAGTCTCAGAAGCCATAATACATGCTGATAAAGATCATTTCGTATATAACAAGTTCATCACACTCAACTTCTCAATAACGATAAATACGATAATGAAAGAACGGTTGCGAAATTTCACAGTTATTGAAATTTCGCAATTCCTCAATTAACTATGGATTAATGTCAAAAAAGGGAGGAAGTTCATGGGTTTTTAAAATTTGAGGATAATTCTGAAATATTGACAAAATAACTAAAAGCCGTCCGGAAAAATCAGAAATACCTAGAATCTCATTTCTAAGTCGTTCAATAGCTTCTTCTCCCAGCGAGAGATACAATAGTTCGAGGTTCTATCAGCAATTTGGCTTCAGCCGGCTGAAACTTGTGGATAGGGATGAAGTGCTAGTCTCGATATACGAGCAGATCACGTGACCAACAATCACGTGACATAATATCTATAACCCTCTGTAACTTCATGAAGGCTTCAAATTGAGCAATAAGAAAGCTTCACAGCAAACATCTTCTGTCAAGGAGCATTCTAATGATCCTTTTTCTCGTCAGGTTCTGAAGCGGCGTTTTTATGTGCACTTAAATTCCAAAACCGAAAAAGTAACAAGTAAATATCCCTTTATAACTCCATGAAAACTGCAAAACTACTGGAAAAAAAAACATATCCTGGAAAGCTTGGCTGCCAATAATTATACCAGGTCTTCTTTTGTTACAATAAGTCTTCTGCAACATACTTGTTTTGGCGTTTAAATGCCGAAAATCAGGTCGTAAATGGGCATTTTACATATCGGCTTCTGGACACCACAGTTTTCATGTTTTCTGCAATTTTTCTTCGGAAATAGGTACATTCACACCAATTGTACAAGTTATCATTATTCTTAGATCCAGAAGTATGATGATTGAAGAAATAATTACGGTTAAATGTTGCGGATCTTGCGGGCATATCCACCTATAACTTGGCCAGTTTTTTTGATCTCACCACCATACTTTCACAACATCCTTACGAGACCATTTCCTAGCCTTGGTGAAATCTTTAAATTTTCGAAAAAAAAAGCCAGTTTTAAAGATTTCGTTGATTGAACTCGATGAACTTTGACCTCGAGATATCCTGGTGTACGGGTGTAAAAGCGATCAGATTTCTGGAAATCGGTCCTATTTCAAAGGGGGGACCCTTGGAAATGGCCTTTTTGCCCAAAAACTGGCGATTTTGGCCAGTCACACCAAGTTGTCACGTGACCAAATGCTATGAGTATCTTTCCAAATAGACGATTGCCCAAAATTCAAGATTTTAGCTTCATATTCTCAGTAACGAGAGAAACAAACATCAAGAGTCTGCCAATGTGATTTCAAAGTGGTCCAAGAAAGTGAATTTTTTTGGTATTCCAGTTAATGGAACAGTATAGATTACATAAGCGAGCCCAAATGGTGTATAAAACCCAAATGTCAACCACCATAAAGGGCCTTGAAAGAGATGCCTCTACTTCGTTTTTTAAGCCCTTCAATACACTCAGTCTACACTCTATCATCATTCTTCGTGCTCTATTCTCATGCCAACTAATTCAAGCTGGAAGCCTTCTCGTACAACAAGTCGACAACGTTGCTCAAGTTCTTGACCAAGTCTAACGAGGCCTCGTAGGCGGCGTCTTTTCTGGGCTCGTCGTAAATGACCAACCAGCCGTTTCCTTGGTCCAACACGCCGTAAAACACTTTGTCTAAAATCATCTGCGACAACTTGCCTTCGACCTGCTGCAAATTCAAGCCAATGGTCTCGGAAATGTGCGACAACTCCACTACCAGATACGACTCGATGATCTTCAACAAGTTCTGCTCCAACAAGTTGTCGTACAACGCGTTAAAGTGGTTTTTGATGATGGGATCGGCCTTCAACTCGGCGGAGTACGTCAAAAGCGAACCCTCGAACTCCTTCAACGAGCGGTTGGAGTAAGCGGTGGCGATGGCCTTCATGGCGTCGATGTCACGCAGCTGGTATTTGGCCACGTTCTTGCTGTTCAACAAGTGGTTGACGTCGTCGATCAAGTTCAACATGATCTTGGTGAGAAGCATGTACTTCAACACCACCACTGCGCGCGCGTCGTCCTGCGAGTTGAAGCCTTCGAAAGACTCGAAGAAGTAGGAGAATGCGGTCTTGTAATCGCGGTCCTCGGCGTTCAAAATGCCGCTTTGCACGTCGAGCTCCGCCTGCAAGAGCGTGGGACAGTAGATGGAGTTGGCCGAGGTCCGGGCACTGGTCAACGACGCGCGCGATTTGGGAATGTTTCTGAGCGAGTGGTAAATGCGCAGTTCGAGAAGCTGCACCTCCACAAGCGACAGCTTATCGTCAAGCTTTTTGTATTCTCTCAACAAATCGGTGATGATGCGGAGGCCGTCCTGGAAAAGGCCCTTGTCGTACAAAAGCGCGGCCAATTTCAACTGCAACGACTGGCGCAAGAACAGAAGCTTGGAATCGACCGCCCACTTGATACTGGCGCGGGCCAGCGCAATCTGCGTGTCGATAGCGCCCGGAATGTCGTCGTAGTATTCGATAAGCGTCTTAACCACCTTGGCGGCCTTCAGCTTTGCGAACCGCCCAAGCACATCTTGCAGGTCGGCAATGAGCTGCTCCAAGCGTTCCGGCTGTTTCTGCGCCTGGTACACCTTTCCAAGCTCGAGAATAGCCGCCTCCTGTTCCTGGAGCGTTTTGGCCAGCGACGGTCCCGATTGGGCGATTACTTGGCGGTATTGAGCATCAGCAACATCGTAGTTGCTGTTGGCGGCCGCGAGCCTGGCCTTCTCTAGTGCCTGGGACGTTTCTGGCATGAAAAAGGGTAGTTGTAGAATGTAGAATAGGTGGTTGTCAAATGTGAGCTTTTGCCTCCGTCGGTACACACACGCATTCTGGCGAGGTTTTGCCCACCACCTCCACCACAATATATAGACAAATGTACAGGACGGCGGTTCGGGCGATTCCGGGGCGGCTCCGGCCGGCTCCACAGGGGTTGGCCATCGGGAAAAACCGGGTGTTCTTGGGACTATTTAGGCCGCTCTCTGCCGCGGCCATTTTGAGGTACGAGCCTTTTCCGGTAAGAAGACCTCTGTCTAAGGATGACATCAGCCATTTGCCGAAGTACAAGCAATGGGCCATCTACTTCAACAGTAGGGAGTTCAAGAAGTCCATGACTTACTACTACATCTGTGCTTTTGGCGCGCTCTGTGTGGCGTTCTACTTCTATATGAGAGACCGCTACTATGAGGACAAGCAGCTCCGTGTGATCCGGGTCAAATACGACAAGGATCCGTCCAGTCTTCTGGAATACGAGTATCTCAAGCTCAAGGCGCTCAGCAGCGATAAGTTGAAGCCACGCGAGGAAAGAAAGTACCGCATTTACCAAATGATGAGGAAGGAGTACCGTCGCCAGCACTTTCTTGATGGTGACGCGGTTTTCAATCCTTCTCCGGAAGAGTTGGACGAGTGGTTTGCAAAACAGGCGCGGCCATCCAAGAGGACGGCGGCTGCGGTGGCAGAATCCGCTGAAGACGAGCCGGAGAAGGTGTCGAATACCACCAACGCCAGCGTGGTTCAGCCCGAGGACACCACTGCGTTCTTCGAGGAGAAGGCCGCGGAGTACGACGACGAAATCAAGTGGGAGGAAAGAGGCATTATGATGGGAAAAAGACGCCGTTGGCTCATGACCCAGCTCCAAGGAGACGTCTTGGAGGTGGCGTGTGGAACTGGCCGCAACATCCCGTACCTCGACACGGAAAGAGTCAATTCCGTGACGTTTTTGGACTCTTCTGCCAACATGGTGAAGTTGGCCCAGAAGAAGTTCCGCGAGAAGTTCCCCAAGTACGCTCGTGCGGCGTTCACAGTAGGAAAGGCCGAGGACTTGTTGGACATTGCTGCCGAGGACCTCAAATACGACACCATTGTGGAGGCGTTTGGGTTGTGTGCTCACGAGGATCCCGTGGCAGCGCTCAAAAACATGCGTCAGTTGCTCCGCCCGGGAGGCAGAATCGTGTTACTTGAACACGGAAGAGGAACGTGGGATTTCGTCAACAACCACCTTGATTTCCGCGCCAACAAGCGTATGAAGACGTGGGCATGTCGGTGGAACCTTGACATTGGCGAGTTGGTGGACGATGCTGGGTTGGACATCACGTACGAAAAAAGGGTCCATTTGGGCACCACTTGGATGTTGGTTTGCAAGCGGCCGGAGGACGAGTACAGGGACGACGAGAAGCCGTTCTACAACCGGTTGTTTGGCCGTGAGGTGAACCGCATTAAGAAGGAGTGAAGGAGTGATCTTGTATATACAGGGGAGTCATGTAAAGAAAATAGTGAAGTTGCTGAGGGTAGGTGCAATGAGTAGGTGCAATGAGTAGGTGCAATGAGTAGGTGCAATGAGACGAAGGGAATGAGTTGGTGAGAGGAATGGAGGAGGTGTAAAGGGAGCCGCAGAGCTTTCGGTTCAGAAGAAGCGGGGAGGATGATACCTCTCCGTGAAGATCAAATGCGCCTCTCTATGAAGAAGGGACCTCTCTTCATGGATGGAGGTTGTGCCTTTTTATTTTAGGAGAATTTCCTTTTGTATAGGAATTTCTCTTCATGGAGGGTGAAATCTCGTACTGAAGAGGATATCTCTTCTTTTTAAGAGTATCTCCTCTAATTGGAGAAACATTTCTCTTATTGGCGTATCTCCTCTTTTGAAGAGTATATGTCCTCTTTTGAAGAGTATATGTACTCTTTTGAAGAGTATATCTCCTCTTTTGAAGAGTATATCTCCTCTTTTGAAGAGTATATCGCCTCTTTTGAAGAGTATATCGCCTCTTTGAAAGGAGTACTTCTTCAAAAATCCCCTTTTGCAGCCAAACTCTTACAAATCGATTCCCCCATCGTTCTCTCTGTTTGCACCATCGATTTCTTCGGGCTTCTCCCCTTCCTCCAATTTCGGCCCTCCGAGGCCCCGTTTTTCAAGCTCCTTTTGGACCAATAGGGTTCTTTCATTCTGACTAGAAATCACTTCTTTATTTTCGTCTATTGTATCGCTGTAAAGCTTGATATCGTCTTGGTTTCCCCCGTTCGGACCATTTCCATTTTCGGTCTTTTTTACCGCCTCAATTTCGGTTTGCAAAAATGAATTGGTCTCTTCAAGTTTGTTTATGGAAACCTCGAGCTTTTGCTTCAAAGAAATGATTAGCTCATCAGAAAGGTCGGAAATGGCAGCCGCAAAATCCGCTGCCCTGATTGGCTGAGTTTCAGCAGACATTGGCCTGGTTTATGTGGCTTTTGGGCTAAAAAGACAAAGTTGGTAGTTGCCCCCAGGGTTTGGTCAATACACGCTTTCTCGTGATAAATGAGAAATCTTCAAACTACTCATTTTCCCTGTCCACGATGTATATCTCGCTATGTAGCCGCCTCCGAGCGGCCAGAGTTCTCTTGAGGACGGCACCTATTAGGTATAATAGTACGGTAATATCTGAGCCGCTTTTCACGCCAATTCACCCGCTTTTGGCTGAGCGAGCTCAATTAATGGAAACTGAGTACTTGGTGCTTGAAAAGAAGATGATCCAAGGAGCCGATTTTGACCCCGAAACGAGCAAAAAATTCTCCACTTACTCTTCCGTAGTGGACCGTTACTCTTCTTATAAAGAAGGGCTTGAAAGTGCGTCAGTATTAGCGGAGATGGTCAATGAAGAAAGCGACGACGATTTAGCCGCCGAGGCCAGAAAAGAGCTTTTTGACGAGGTCATTCCAAGCATTAAGAAGGCGGTTGCCGATCTCAACAAGCGGCTTTTACCAGAAATAAGTCATTCCGACAAACCGGCCCTACTAGAGCTACGTCCTGGAGTGGGAGGCTCAGAGGCGGCCATTTTCGCCAAAGATTTGCTCAACATGTACACGAATTTCGCCAACTCCAAGCGCTGGCCATACTCATTGCAAGGAGACGGAATTTTGAGCATCGATGCGCCTGGATCCTATAATCTTTTGCGTCACGAAAGTGGGGTGCACCGCGTTCAAAGAATTCCCGCTACTGAGACCAAGGGACGAGTTCATACGCTGACGGCAGCGGTGGTTGTGCTTCCAAAGATCAGTGAAGGAAATGAGGCGTCTTTGAAGAGCGACGAGAGACTGTTTGCGCCAGGAGAGGTGCGTATAGACACTATGAGAGCCGGGGGAAAGGGAGGGCAGCATGTGAACACCACCGATTCCGCCGTTCGGTTGGTCCATCTTCCCACAGGGATTATAGTACAGCAGCAAGACGAGAGGCTGCAGCCGCAGAACAAGGCGAAGGCGTTTGCCATTTTACGTGCTAGATTGGCTGCTTTGGAAAGAGACAAGGAGATCGCGGCACAGAAGAAGCTTAGAACCGACCAGGTGACCACCACTGATCGTTCAGACAAGATCAGGACATACAACTATCCGCAGAACCGGGTTACGGACCACAGGTGCGGGCTTTCAGTGCACGATATAGCCGGAACCATGGGAGGAGAGAGATTGGGGGAGATCATAGAGAGGGTGGAGGAGGCGGAGTTTGAGGAGCGGTTGGCTGCATTGGTGGAGATGGAGAAGAAGAAGTGAGAGGGAAGGGGAAATGAGCCGAAGGATAAAGAAAGGGTTTTCAAGGAAAGCCGTGAGGAGGATCCAAAAAGGACGTTTTGAAGTGAGAGAAGTTCTCGAATGCAACTGATGATGGAAGAAGACGATGAGCAGTGCCACGGGTTCAACGTTAGATTGGGATATTGTCGATTATTGGAAAGACCAACGAGGCTCGAAATGCTGAAATCTGCAACGCTACAAACTTTAAAAGCATTGATTTTCAAGAATGATTTCTCAAACGTGGTTTTTGGATTCTCCAGGACTCCAGAACTACCGGGTTGTCGAAAATCTACCAATCTCCGAAACCATTGCATTTCATTCTCGAAATCCCCCACAGCATTGCATTTTCATTCTCGAAATCTCCGAAACCATTGCATTTTCAATCTTAAAACCTCCAAAGCCATTGCATTTTCCATTCTTAGAATCTCCAAACCATTGACTTACCAGCCGTCACAAACCTGCATGTACATAGAAGCACATTCATAGACTCAGTGTATATAACATACAACTAAAAAAGCGTACACGTCTTCAAATCACCAGCGGATCATTCTGTAAACCCTGAATCACCGGCTCATAACCGATGTTATGAGTTCTCCACACTCCACAGTTCCCTTTCTTTATTCAAAGACGGGTCCAGTTGGACCTAACTCCAAAGGGTTTAGTAGCACCCTCTCGGCCACTTTAGCTCACCTTATCTAATCTACCAACCACACGGGTCCCTCACTTCTACCATAAGTCTTTACCCCATACAACCCCATATTCTAGGTTTAGCTCGCAGAAAGTCGTTTGCAGCCACCATTAAACCCATCCAGGTGCAGTGAAAGTCACTCGCATGGGCCCACCCGAAGCGGCCATGTTATTTCCGTTTTGGGCCGCCTCTGCCGCAGTCCGCCTATGGGGGGTTTGGGATCAGGGAACAGCCGTTTCGCATGGGCATTCCGAGGTGCGTCCAATTCCGGTGGCAGCCATTGTCTGCACAATAGGGAATATTTTCTACGCGTGTGCATGTGCGCCTGTGGCGGGAAGACCCGGCACTTCCGAGGGCCCGGAATTCGCCAGGCTCGGCGAGCGGCACGGGTTTTTTCTCTCCATCTTCTACTAAACACAGTAGGTCTGCTACTTACTTACACCAGTTTGCCACACATTTTCCCCAGCCCTTCTGGCGCCGTTTCCTGAGCCAGTTCCGGGCCCCCGTTTTTTCACTTCCAACCCGCCTCCCTGGGTGCGCTTCCCCTCTTGGCAAAACGGCACTCTGCCTCAACAACACCTGTTTGGGTCCTTCTGGCCTCAATTAGCCGCCCACTATAGCCACACACTCGCTTTGCTATAGTCCTGCACCGAGACCCTGGTCCCTGCTACCTGAACAACACCACACCGCGTCTAGCGTGAAAACTGCCGTTTTGGGCCTATATCCCAATCCAGTATCAACCTACACGCCTCATTATCCAGAGATCTCTCATTCGCTTAGCGCCTGATTTGGCCCAAGCCTCTCGAAACTTCTCCAGAATGCATTTCATAGTGTTACTACTTTTTGTATCCCAAACTTTGGCCTCTTCCATTGGCCTAACGGTGCCGCCGGCTTCTGTGGGAGACAAAAAGAAGCACTCTTCTTTGAAGAACCTTCTTAATTGCATAAGCTACCAAACAGTCAAGGACGACATTGTGTTGCTCCGAGTCGACTCTGGTGACAAAGTCGCATCTCAAACGCTCAATTTGCACATTTTTGACTCGGAAGATAACCTTATCAGACTGAAAAGGGACATTTCTCATGAGCTCCAGCTCGTTTTCACCAACAGGAACTCACCTACGCAGATCGAGGACACGCGGAAACGCAGCACCATGATGGAACGGTTGCATTTGGCATCTCCGAACGACGAGGTTTCCAAAAGACTGAACATCTTCGACGCGCTCCATCTTGGATACAGCAAAAAATTGTCACAGCCCGAGACGGACTTGGCCAACGAGTTCATCAACTCGCACAGCGGCAAGTCGCATATCCACGTCTGTTTCGACAATATCTTCTTGGACAAATCGTGGTCTTTTGAGCCGCGTTCTAGGGACCTCACGCTAGACGTGAACATCAAGAACATGACCACCATCAAAAAGACAAACTACAGAAACCTAGCCAAGTACTTTCTGGCGCAGAAAAACAGCGAATTCAACGAGAACATGTTTGATAAGCTGATTTCCGCGTTGGAGGGCTCGTTGAACGAGGTCAGCGAGAGCTTGAAAAACTCGGAAATCGTGCTTGAAACGTTGATGGAACAGGAGTTCAAGTTGCGAGACATCAACGAGCAGATCTACTCCAACTACTCGACCATTTCCATCGTGATGTTGTGCTTGATTGTTGCGTTTGGCAGTCTTCAAATGGTGTATTTCCGGTTCTACTTCAAGAAGAAAAAGCTCGTATAGGGCAAAAGGAAGCGGAACAAAAGCTCTTTAGAAGGGCTATAATTGCCACTGCTTCTCTGGTGGCGGCAACAAAAACAGCATTCAAGAATTCTCGCAACAATTCTCAGCATGGGGGTCTGTCTCCTTTCTAGGTTTTCTTATGGTACTATTAACAGCTTGGAGCTTATGATGAGGGCGTATTGTAGGTGGTAATGCATTTATTCTAAGTGTACAGATGGCGATGCCATAGCGTAGAGGATGGAGAAGGTGGAGGAAGGCGGAGGTGAAAGTGGATTGACATTTAGTGGATTGAAGTGATTGAAATGAGGCTGAAAATGACCTATTCTTATGATTGGGTTGATCGAAAGGATGGAGTTTTGCGAAGAGACCTCTGTGAAGATTCAAAAGGATGGTCGCTTTGAATCGAAGAGTTTTTCGGAAGTTGCTTCAGAAGACGTTTTCCTAATGGATGCCCAAGACACTCTTGTTAAAATAATAGGCTGAGAATGAGATGTCAGAGTTCAGAACAGTGTTTTCCAAGAAGGTGACCTTTGAAGGGAAACATCTTCATATCGAGAGGATGATTCTGCCAGAACCACCTTTCTTCCGCAGAAGGAGCATCAAGCACGTCAACAAGGGACAATGTTTCCTTCAGGTCCTTCCCAGCTTCTTTCTCAGCTTCTTTCTCAGCTTCTTTCTCAGCTTCTTTCTCAGCTTCTTTCTCAGCTTCTTTCTCAGCTTCTTTCTCAGCTTCTTTCTCAGCTTCTTTCTCAGCTTCTTTCTCAGCTTCTTTCTCAGCTTCTTTCTCAGCTTCTTTCTCAACTTGTTCTCCTCAAGTCTTTCCGTCCATTCCTTCGTTCATCTCTTACCGTCTCCCTCGTTAATTTTTTCGGCAAATCTCTCTCCAACGTTTCTTCCCAAACGTCAATCCATTATATTTCCATAGTAAAACCACTGGATCTTCCGCTTCTCGAGTATGGTCCCCAAATATGCCAAATCAGTTCAGTAGCGTCCTTTCCCCATCACCACGTGATTTCGCGGGACCCCGACTTTCCTGGTTTCCGTGAGGTGTCCCCTTGTTCTTCCTCAATCTCCGCCCCTCATCTTCTCGGAATTGACGATATCCTCGCAAAGACCCTCCATGCCCTCTTTATCGATCAAAGTGCCCACGTTCGTATAGCTCAAGCTTGCCTCGTAGCCCATGATGATGCGCTGTTCCGTGATTCCAAGCTCGCCGTGGGCGAGCGCCTTCAAGATGTTGCAGTAGCGAGCGATGTTGCTGCGGGTCTGCTTCGAGACGTCGTCGTTTCTGTCACTGTAGATTTCCCACGAGCTCTCCTCCTCCAACCGCGTGATTGCCACCAGCGCCTGGCCAGGGGCGTAAGTGCCCGCAGAAGCGTTCTCGAACGCAGCCTGCGCCTTGGCTGGGCCGCTAGCCGCCGTCTTGGGAGGCGTCTTGTGCAACCACACATAGCCATTCACTCCGAGAATAACGCTGACGCCGCCCGGAAGCTCGTAGGAGTGGTTTTTGGCCTTCACCACGATGCTTGCCGGCACCTTCAAAAAGACGCCGTTCCGCAACTTGCCGTACTTCAAGCTTCGAGTATGGAGCGCGGCTATTCCGTTCGTGAACGTGCTCTGGACCTCGGCATTCAAAAGATCGCCCTCCTTCAAAAAGCCCCGCATCTGGAGCTCGTCGCTCTCGGACTTCCTCCGGAGAATTCCGCCCGGCAAGTTGACCAGCCCCAACATAAGCACGGCGTCCTGTTTGCACCCAATGTCCACCTTCCAGCGCTTGGGCCCAACCTCGGTTATCCTGCCCACCACATGATCGCCCGTTTCGGCCACGTACCGGCCACGAAGCGGAATCACGCTCAAAAGCCGGTTGACCCGCGAAACCTGCCCCGCCACCGACAGGTAGGTTTTGTCGTCTAGAAAGTACGTGCCGTGGCCCTTCATCCACACAGGATCGTCGGTGACAAGCTCTCCGGGAGTGACAATGGAGTTTTTGTTCTCCTCATCGTCTTCTGCAGCCGCGGTTGGCCTCGTGATGGCTATAACGTCCATGGCTGAAAAGACGGAAATGCTCATCGGATTAGCGTTTTTGATGTTTCGATGGGGTTGGAACGCGCACGACTTCTGGTGATTTTCCACAGATGCTCCATCGGCTTTTCCACTCAGTCAGCAAAACCACCCGACGCGTACTAATGGCATCTCCCTTGGGCCCCCCCGTGAACCGCGACATGCGGGTTCTCGACCGGGCTTTTTTCAGCAAGAAAATCGACCTTTTGGTGGCCATATTCCCCAATCCAAGGCATTTGGGACAGTTTGCTAAAGTGTGCAAGAGCGACATCTTGTACCTCCCCTCGGTGAAGCATATTGTGCCCGTGGAAGGTGGAAAAGGCGTTCTTCTCAGAATGGACCTCAACGACGAGAAAACCTACGAAAACGGCCTCTCTCAATTGACCAAAGACAAGATCGCAGAGTACGGCATAAAAATCGCCCCCTACACCATGAAGCTCGACTACGACTTCTGGAAAGCCGACGATATCCTTCGTGCGGTTCTCCCGGAAAACCTCTTGGACGACATTCCTACCGGTTTTGCGCAGGCGGGCCATGTGGCCCACTTGAACCTCCGGAGGGAGTTCGAGCCCTACGGAAAACTCATTGGCCAGGTCATTTTGGACAAGAACCTGAAGGTGGAGACGGTGGTCAACAAGGTGGACTCCATTGCCACCAAGTTCCGCACCTTCCAGATGGAGGTTTTGGCGGGAAAAGACGATCTTTTGGTGGAGCAGAGCGAATGCGGCTGCAAGTTCCGGTTTGACTTCAGCAAAGTGTACTGGAACCTGCGCCTCAACACCGAGCATGAGCGGTTGATAGAAAGCTTTGCTCCCCATACCGTTGTGGGCGACGTTTTCGCCGGCGTGGGGCCGTTTGCGGTTCCGGCAGGAAAGAAAGATACGCTAGTTCTTGCCAACGACTTGAATCCCGAGCTGTACAAGTACTTGAAGGAGAACATTGCTCTCAACAAGGTGGAGGAGACGGTGCGGCCGTATATGATGGACGGGCGCGACTTCATACGAGAATCACCGCGGCTTCTTCTTGAGTGGGCCAAAACGCAGCAAAACGTGGAGAAAAAGAAGGTTAAGCGCAGAAAGGGCGACAACGGCGAAATAGTGCGTGACGTGGAGGTGCAGAAGATCCCAATTCCGCAGTATTTCAGCAGTTACGTGATGAATTTGCCGGATATGGCGCTAACGTTTTTGGACGAGTTTGTGGGTCTTTATTCTCGCGATAAAGACGTGAAGAAGGCCGTGAAGCAGCTTCCAGACTTTCAGTTGCCGTTAATAAACTGCCACTGTTTCGAGAAGTACTCTCCCCACGAGCCGGAGCCGCTGATGGAGGAATTGCATAGACGGGTGCATGCTAAGATCGTGAAGTTGCTTGACTTTGAGTTGCCTTTCGAGGAGTGCACGTTTCATTTGGTGCGGAAGGTGGCGCCGACGAAGCCGATGTTTTGTGTGGGGTTCCGGTTACCGGAAGAGGTTGCATTCAGGGAGTGAAGAGGGGGGAAAGTGTATATAGTAAGAGGAATAGAAGGTATAAGTAGGGTAAGGCGACAGAAGAGATGAGCAGAAGAGAGGGGGGAAATGGTATGGGAGGTGTTAGCGAAGAGGGTGGTTTTAAAACGGTGGTTTGAGGGAAATTTGCAGCCAAGAGAGTGAGAGGGAAGAAATTAGTGGGAATTAGTGAGAAATCGGGGAGAAATCGGGGAGAATTTAGTGAGAAATAGTGGGAAATTAGTAAGAAATAGTGAGAATTTAGTGAGAAACTAATAAAATGTAGTGAGAATTTAGTGAGAAATTAATAAATTACAGTGCGAATTTAGTGAGAATTTAACGAAAAATTGGTAAAGATATCAAATTCGCTAACTCACAACCAACGATAGCAGAAGAATTGAAAAGAGCCATGAAATCACGCCATAGACCGCCAAATCAAAAGAAAGAGTCCTTTCTGCAAAAACTCGATACTTCAAATACCACACTCGCAAATTGGACGTTTCCGTCCCCCGCCGTTTTTAGTGGAAAACGCCGTTTTGCAGCCAGTTGCAATGGTCGAAATTTCCGCCAAAAGTGGTTGATTTTCGCCAAATTCCACTTATCCCCATTACAGCCCCATAAAGTGCCCCGTAGTGCCCAATCTCCATAAACGCTCCATAGTTCTCTTTTTCCACTCCATATTTCTCACTATCCATTTCGGTTTCGCAGGAATTTCACCTTTTCTCATACAAATGCTCTATCCACAAACGGTCGTCCACAAACGCCCCAAAGCCAATAAAATCTACTGAAATCACACCAAAATCACACCACACCTCCAAAGGACACCACCCAAGTGAGATACTCGTTTGAAAGCGCTTGTCAAACTCATCAAATTGGAAATCTACCACGTATTTCCCACCATAGAGTGTCCCCATATAGCCTTACAAAAGGCCATCAAAAGAGGCACACTGAAAAGTTCCACTATACCAGAAACCGCCTCCATAAAACATCCTCAAACAAATTTCATCCCGCCTACCATGCTGGCCATCAACCCCGAAAACTACGACTATTCCGAGCTCACCCACAACTACACGGCCATCTTCTATCTGGACCGGCTCCTTCGGCTCTTCAACACCACCCAGACGGGCCAGGCACACCGGGCGCTGGGAATCGAGCTAGGCGTTCTTCTCAAGAACCTTTTCGCGTCCTTGTGCTTTTGCACGGTGCAGCTAGCGTTTTTCTGCTACCTAAGGCCCGTCTTCAAGCACCTATACCAGCCCAGATGCTGCTGTGTTCCACAGAGAGCGAGGACAGAGCCGCTTCCAAACGGCATGCTAGCGTGGCTCTGGCCCACGGTGGCGCACCCGGCCAGTTTCTTCCTTCTGGCTGGCCTAGACGCCTACCTTTTCGTGAGGTTTGTCACCATCCTCCTTTTGTTTTTCGCAGCCATAGGGTCCCTCAATATGGCGGTCTTATTACCCGTCAACTGGACAGGCAATAATGCCAAAATGGTGGCCTCGGGCCTCGACCGATTCAGCGTGTCGAATATTGCCCCGGCAAGGGCCAAAATGTTGAATTTTCACTTTGTCATGGGAATTCTCACGGTGGTGGCTTTCCAGTGGATTTTGGCCCATGAGCTAAAACACGCGGCTGAAGTCAGGCAGAAATACCTCCTTTCAAGAAGATACAGCGCCCTTTCTAAAGCAAGAGTTGTGTTTTTTAACAATGTCCCGGAAAACCTTCTTGAAAATGACGCTTTCAAAACCGCCCTAAAAGGAGTTGGCGAAATCGAGTGCATTTGGCCAGTATACCGGTTCTGGGAATTGCAGAAGGCCGTGGAAAGGGCCCAGGAAGCTTTGGATATCTTAGAAACGACCGAAGTTCATTATTTGAAGAAGATGGCTAGAAATGGACCGATTCCATCTGACCTTGAACACGACATTGTTCTCACGGATTTTCCTCCTAATGAGCCCAGAATGTCCCAGGCGGCGGAATCGGACCGCAGAACCGCGTCCAGCGCTCTTAACATCCCAATAAGGTCAGTTCTGGCTCCATCTCTCGCCGCCAGTGCCGGAAAAGGGAAACTTCCACCCAAAACAACGGATTTTGCACCCAAATCCAAGACCCTGGTCCCCAGAGACGCCTCCAATGCCCTTACTACCAAAAAGGTCCCCAATGCCTCTTTTTCCAAAAACGCCTTTAGGTCTTCTTCCAGAAGCATTCTGGGGCCCTCGCTCAGGCTTTTTCCGCCGCTTTACGTGAAACTAGCACTTCCCTACATAGGAAGTCTAGGGGAATACCGAGCACCGGGAATACTCCGGTTATTTCTCCTCCAATGGCCCCAGAACGGCTTCAAATGGGCCCTAGATGCCTTGCAAAGCCACCACACCACCATAGAAGCTCTCCAGAACGATCTTATCGACGGCCGTGTTCCCAGGCTCCAGCGCCTTTTCGTCCAGTTCTCGTCCCAGAAGGCCGCCTATACCGCCCACCAGTGTCTTCTCCCGCAGTCTTTGGAGGGATCCATGGAGGCCTCGGTCGTGGATATTCATCCCAGCGACGTTCTATGGGAAAACGTCGCTGTTTCCCCGGGAATCGGCACCCAACTAGCGCATTTCGCCGTGACGGTGGCCCTCATAGCCATCATCGTGCTCTACGTGCTTCCAGTTTCGTTTATAGGCGTGATTGCCCAGATCCCAGTGCGTCTTCTGGCGCCAGAACCATGGCTCAAATGGACCCACAGTCTTCCTGAGGAGATCCGCGACTCGTTGGCGGGTTTCCTCCCGGCTGTGCTTCTTTCGCTTCTCACCAGCATTCTCTTGGTGGTTTTCCGCTGGCTCGCGAGAAAAAGAGGCCCGGTAACCGGCTCAGCCTTGGAGTTGGACGTCCAGAGATGGTACTTTGTGTTTCTCCTCTTGCACCAGTTTCTCGTGGTCTCCGTCTCGTCTTCCATAGTGGTGGTTTTCCGCCAGGTGGTGGACCAGCCAACCTCGGTGCCGATACTATTGGCTGCAAATATTCCCAAGGCTGCAAACTTCTTTTTCCAGTACCTAGCGTTGCGGACATTTGCCTTTTGCGGAAGCAACTTCCTCCAGATCGACCAGCTTCTTCTCCATCTCACGTTCTACCGCTACCGCGATACAAGTCCCCGGAAGCGCTTCAGGAGATTGACAAACCTCCTCAATGTGCAGTGGGGGTCCATTTACCCGGTATACTCCATCTACGCGTCCATAGGCGTCGTCTATTGCGTTCTAGCGCCGCTCATGGCGGTGTTCCTCGTGGCCATCCTCGCCCTTGTTCTCGTCTACTACAAGTATGCCCTCCGCTACATCTACAGCAGAGTCAATGTTTCGGAGACCCACGGCCGCTTCTATCCGGCAGCGCTCTTGCACATCTATACCGGTGTCTACTGCCTCGAGTGCTGTCTTATTGGCATCTTCTTCACGCTGAGAGACGACCGTGGCGTCCACGTGATGAGGGTCCAGGGCGTGGCCATGGTGCTCTTTCTCATTTTGACGGTGTTTGTCAATGTGACGCTCTATCGGCGGTATATGCGGCATTTCATGGCGGTTCCGCTTTTGGCACCCAGCGACCCCGTTCCGCCGCTTGCGGAAGACGACCCGTTATATCTGGAAAGACACATGTTGTACTTTCCAGCCTGCTTCAAGTATGAGAAGCCCATAGTGTGGATTCCCAGTGACCCTGGCAACGTCTGCGTTGAGGAAATGGCCCGGTTGGCCAAGTTTGGCGCTATAGATGGCGCCAGCACAAAAGGGGCGGTTTTGACGAAAAGAAGAATAGGAAAGCTTCAAATCTCCACCGCTCCTCCCGGGTATAGATAGTTTTGCAGCCAAGGGTATGCATTGCAACCAAAGGGTATTCATAGCGGAGGTATTCTTTGCAGCCAATAATTGAAGGTATTGCAGCCAATAAAAGATATCTTTTGCAGCCAAAGAGTATGCTTTCAGTCAAAACCGTCATATAGGCCGGTATACTTAAGTGGCTGCAAAATGGAGAAGGCATCTTCAGCAACTCCTCTATTATGGCTTTTTTGAAAAATTCGACAGAATTATTATTATCTATTGCCGTTTCAAAACCCAAATCTTTCATCGGATACTAATACATATATACACCATAATTAGGATGCCCGCCTCCAAGCCCTTGAAACTTCATACCTGGCGGAATCCATAAATGGCCACTATTTAAACCTCAAGTCCGAATCAAGGGACATGTATAATATAGTCCCCATTCAGACGGAAACCACCCAATTTCACCACGCTGTACCACCACGACATCCCGTTAAGACAGGTGCCGCCATCAGCAGAATTTAATGTACTCTCCCACAGAAGTGCATCTATTTGCGTGAATAAGGTTACGTTGCAACCACCAACCAATATTTTCTGCAATTTGTTTTTTTGCATATCTCAATGCACGATGCATTTTGGCCATGCAGGCTTTGTGTCAGGAAACATGCGTTCTGTATCCAAATGTCTGCTTTGTGGCTTCAATCCTGCGCTTTGTGCTTTTTATTGTAATTTTTGTACTTTTATCGTGCGCTTTGTGCATTTAGGATGCGTCTTATAGCATAATTATGCGTTTTGTGTAATAAAGATACAAAATTCACCAACCACTTCAACTTTCCATAACTACTCAACGCCTATGAATTGGCCAAACTTCAAGTGCTTGGTATAAAGATGACTTTCTGAAGGATCTGCTGTAGGCATTAGGTGCTCTGAAGTTGCCGAAATAGTACTGATTTTGGACTTGGAATATAAAGACCCCGAAAAGGACCTCTGCATATGACCCTATAAACTTGCAGCCAACCCTAGAGTAGCCCCAAACATATACTTTTTAAATAGAGAGAGGCCTGTAGAGCAGATATGACCTTAATTGAGCGCCCAAATCTTCGTAGTGACAGTTTTTTTGGCGATTGTATACCCAAAATTGGGTCAAAAAATGGCTATTGACTTATTTGATTCTCAAAGATTCAGTTTTCAATATTTGCAGGAACTCTTTTACTCAATATAATAAGCACGCTCTTATCTTTAGCATTGGCTATTGTCCGATCAATTAGCCTCAATAACGGGTGCCCTGTAATGATATATATTTCGAAAATTCTTCATGCTTCAGCTCCTATAACTCGCTGAATTTACAAGATTTCGAAAAAAGACTTACATCACCGTGTAAGGTGTTTTACGCTCTAGCACATGTCAAAAGTTAAAAATTGGCGAAAAAAGGTCGATTTTAACGATTTCGTTGATGAACTTGAGCTCGTTCGACCTTCGATCCCTTCTGGTGTACGGGTGTAAAACGGGTCACGTGATGCGATTTCCCAAGGGTCCCCCCTTTGAAATGGCGATTTTTGCCAAAAATCATCAAAAATCGTCAAAATCGACCTTTTCTTATGTACAGGCGGTGAATGACATAATCGATTTGAGATTCTGAGTCGTATTTACAGGTTAGATTTTTACAGGTTAATTATCGTAAGTCTGACGCTCGTTCAGATTGAGGGTATCCACTTAACAGGGGTGCGGATCCAATGCTAATAGCATCTCGATTTTCGATAAAAACGCCCTAACCCCTGCTTTTCAGCCTTTAGCCTCTCTTTGGCTTTTTTCTCATTTCCTCTTTTTCCGTTCCTCTTGCTCGTCACTCTTCTCCACACCGCCATATCTCTCTAGTAGCTTTCTTCTTACCCTCAACCGTCTTAACATCAGATCCCACCCCTTCAACGCCCTAAGCTTTTCTAGCTCGGCAGTCTTTCTATCCATCATAAGCTTTCCGTATAGCCAGACTTTTTTTGCAGCAATTTCCTGTTGTTTTAGCACGACCACACCCTTTTTGATGGGAATAGCGCGGCCTGTTTTCGAAAGAAAGCTGAATCCCACCACCACAGGAACATAGTCGATTTCCTCCTTCACGTTGAAGTCAGCAAAGATCCCTCTTCTGTAGTTCATAAGAATAACCTCAATGCTGGAAAGCTGGATCCAAGCACATTCAGAAGGAACCATGTTTGGTTTGAATACCTCTATATTGCCGTATTCGTTTCTTGGAAGCCTTTTTCTGCCATTTTCATCCTCCGAGACCGCCATTTTTATATAGGAACACGTCTGGTTGAAGCTGTATAAGGCTGTTTCTGGTCTTTGGGTGAGGCCTAGCAAATTGGACTCAAGCTGCCGTTTTCTTTGAAACGATCGCGGCTGCAAAGCAGTGGTAGTCTTTATGGGGTTTCCCACTTCCTCGGGCTTCACTGAGCGGCCTAAAAACTTCCATTGTTGCTGAGACCTTCCTAGAAGGATCGAATGCTTGAAAAAGAGCGAGACCTTATTCTGTTCTCCAGTATTCTTGTCTGAGAGACTGACGGATCCAATAGCGTCGGTATTGGCATAATCTATAGCCTCGTTATAGCGCAATGTTCTCGGCGTGACCAAATTGGGGTTTCTCTTCATGGCGGAAAACGTAGTGGGAATATCGTAGTTGGCCCGTGCCACCGATCTGAGCGTGTCCAATTCTCTATTATCCACCGGTCTGTAGATCGCCTTATTGTTGAGGATTCTGACAATTGACTGGAAGAGCAACGTGGATCGTCCAGAGTCCGTTCGAAGATCAAGCTTATGGAAGTAGCGGTAGCTGATGTTGGCCATATACCGAGGACTGGCATCCAATACCACCCCGCGGTCATCTATGGACACCACGTATTGCATTGGAGGCATGACATTGAGTTGGTCTTGAGCGGGATTGAAAGCATCGGTATAGTAGTTCCTCACGTTGGCCTTTGTGATGGTTTTGCTGGTATAACGTTTCAACCTTTGGAGTTGCTTGTTCTCCTGGTGGGAACATAGAGCGTCAATAATGAAAATGTCGCTTTCGTCCATGGGATTGACCACCTCCGTCCAGAAATACGGATATAGGAGGTCGATATCGCCGTTTTTGAGGTGGTTTGGCTGCAATGGCGGCTGTTCCAGGCCCTTCAGAAACGGCAAAAGCGGCACCGAAAACGCCACTCTTGCCTCGAAGCCCATGGCCCGCAAAAGACCAGTGCAGAGTTGGGCGCCCGTGTCTCTATTATGCTTGAATCTTTTGCAAATGGCAGAAAGGGCCCTTGGGGAGTCGATTTTCGGCGCGTTATTAGGAAAATAGCCGTCTTTATTGCCACCGGAGAAGCCCAAAACTCGCAATCCATTAGAATCAAGACGGTAGTTCTTTCTGAACCACTTTATGACGTATTTCAAGATATAGACGAGAAGTTCGTCCAAAGCTGGTGTTTTGAGGCCCTGTTTGACCAGCCGAAAGAGCGACTTTGTGCGGTTCAGAAGGGTCTCGGGTACCAACGATTTTAGTCTTTTTTGAACCAATCTATCGCTAATCCAGCGGTTTCTGAGGCGCAAATGAAGCATATATGCCACAATACCGAGGTTATGGATGGAAGAGCGGGTTTTCTTGGCCCGGATCCGGGTGTTTAGTTTTTTCCGCTTTTCAGTGTCGCCATTTTCAATGGTTATTTGGAACTCTTCACGAGGAAGGACATCTTCCCATTCGCTGACGTCAGACTGGGAAAGGTCGTCGAAAGGAGCTTCTTCTATTCTGGCACGTTTAGAAGGGGGCTCAGAAGCTTTGGAAGTGGTCTCATTATCCGAGATACTTTCGAACTCGTCTTCAATATCTGAATCTATAAGAAAGAGACTCTCACTCATGGCGGTAGATTTTCGGAAAAACTGTATGGTAATGTGAGGCAGCCATTAGGGGACAAGTGCACAAAAAGAAGACAGAGGTGATGAGAAGAATCAATATAGAGGTTTATATAGAGGGATTTCTCTATAGGGTTGATTTGCCTGATAAAGTGGCGTAAATGTTAGTGTTCTTAACTAAGCATTCTTAACTATGGAGAGAAAAAGACCGCGAGAATCGAAAAATGGCGGGGGAAAGGGCCCTTATATAGAAAAATATACGAGCTTCGAGGCGAATGCGACCAACGTGCAAAACGCTGCTTTGCGGCTACTTTTGTATTTGCAGCCGGTTTTGCTTTTGCAGCCGGTGTTGTATTTGCAGCTCCTTTTGTATTTGCAGCCAAATGGCTACAGTAGAACTCACAACTGATTACGGCAATTGCCAGTACGAATTTGCAACCTGAACCCCCATATTTAACGTTCCTGCTGGGTGGTTATTTGCAGCCATTGGATTATCTACCACCGCCAGCACCTCAATTTGCAGCCATTCTTTCACCTATACACCACACTATCGCCATACTTCATCTACGCTGTTACTTCCCATATCTTCTCCACTGCACTCTATCTCCACTGCACTTTATCTCCACTGCACTCTATTCTCCACTGCCTCTATTCTCCACCCCTCTTCTCTCTCGCTCGCCACGCTCAATCTGCCTCATCTTGCCCTTACAAGGGGCCATCTCCATGATTTCATCCGTCTATTCCCTATTATACAATCTTCAAATACCCCACCCAAGCTTCTTACCTCCTCCCCCACACATAAACATTCACCTCCCACTCACCCGTGGATCGCCTCACTAAGTTCCTCCCACTCACCCGTGGATCGCCTCACTAAGCTCCTTCCACTCCGCCAAAAGACGCCACTGGTCCGCCAGCTCCACCGTCGTGTCATGGCCATATATCACAACACTGTCAAATGACGCCTCTGCTACATATGTATGCACAGTAGTGAGGTCTTCGGTTCTATCGGCCGCCACATCTTCCTCGTCACGAGCAGCACTCACGACGCTTTCGGACTTGTTGACCACATACCCGGTGTATCCGAGGTCTGAAAGCGGAAGCGTTTCGCCCACAAGCTTGAGGCCTCTGAAATAGGCAATTTCGCCTTCTCTGGCGTCTTTAGACGTGTATTTGGAAGGCGTGAAAAAGTCCTTGGTGTTGGCAGCCCCTGTGTACTGTATGTGGCACGGGACGATGTTTGCCGCTACCTTGGGCGTTTCCAGCGGGATTTGTATGGAGTCCGACATGACGCAGAAGAAGGTGAGACAAGAGATGGCACGGTGTAGCGTAATGTAGGCGCCGGACGCGTATGCGGTCACGTGATACACGTCACGTGAATATCGCGTGACTGGGATGATTTCGAGCCGGCGTCAACACGCTGCGTTTGGCAGTTTCGGGGCTTCGACGGCGGCTTCGGCGACAGCTTCGGCGGCTGGGTCCATGTCTGGGGCTCTTGCCGGCGTTCTGCCTTGGAGTCATCGAGCCAAGCCATTTTATCGGAGGCTTTGCAATAAATCCCGAAATTCCGGGCCGACTTAGATTACCCGATACGGCAAGTGCCGCTCCATTTCCGTTTCCAGAGTCAATCTCATTACTATCTATTAGATAGCGAATGGGAGTATATAAAGGCGAATTTTCTCTGGTCCTTAATCCGTACATATGTCGTCCAATCCGCTCAAAGTAGTTGATATTTCCCACGTGGACAGTTTGACTGGAAAAGAGCTCCTAGAAGCCGCCGCCACCCAGGGCTTTCTCTTTGTGGAAGGGCACGGGTTCACCGCCGAAGAGGTGCAGGTTCTTTTTGATGTTTCCAAGCAGTTCTTCGAGCTTCCAGAAGCCCAGAAAAACGAAGTCCCCATAGACGAGTCCAACCACGGCTATACTAACTATGGCGGCGAGAACTTGGACCCGTCCACCCAAAAGAAGGGAGACCCCAAGGAGGCCATGAACTTCTGTCTGTTGGACTTTTCGTCCGGAACGTCCGATAGGCCGGTTCCGGGCTTTTTCAGAGACAACGGCCGCGAAGAGGTGGTCAAAGGTGCCATACAAAAGCTCTATGGGCTCTCTATCAAAATCTTGCGGATTCTCGCCAAAGGACTTGAGATCGAAGAAGACGACTGGTTTGACTCGCGCTACCAGGCTTCGAAACCCTCAGGCAGCACTTTCCGGCTTCTCCATTATCCTGGCCAAAAGCTGTTGAGCCCAGAGGCTGTGATCAGGGCGGGCGCCCACACCGACTACGGGTCCATGACACTTCTTTTTCAGCAGAAGAACCAGGAGGGTTTGGAGATCTATCTGCCGGTGTCCAAAGGGTGGGAAGCGGTTCCTTATGTGGAGAACAATGAGACGAAGTTTCCCAAGCTGGCGGCTCCCATAGTGGTCAATATTGCCGACCAATTGTCGTACTGGACGGGAGGGTTGTTGAAAAGCACCATTCACAGGGTGAAGTTTCCCGCCCATGTTCAGGAAACGGGGCAGGACAGGTACTCCATCGTGTTCTTCTCGCATCCGAACGACGATACGCGTTTGGAGCCAGTTCCAAGTGAAAAGGTGAGAGGAATCAAGAATAGAGGCGCCAATAATGCCGAGGTGGTGATTACCGCGAAAGAGCATTTGGATAAGCGGTTGGCTGCGACCTACGGCTGGAAGCCCCAGGGTGTGTGAGGTGATAGGAGAAAGGAGAAAGGAGAAAGGAGAAAGGAGAAAGGAGGACCAAAAGAGACTATGTACGAGAGAACCTGGCCAGAAAAGGAAAAAGTTTGAAGAAACCAGATCTGGTCTTGTTATATCGTCCTGCAGTGATGAGATTCTATATATCAGCCAGAAATGCTCGGCCTGTGTATCAGCCAGAAAGAAACCGTTCTCTACATCACCCACAAATGTATACGCATACTACGATATCGCTATTTACCGCAAAATAGCTGCAAATTCGCGAAACTCGGAAATCTCCGCCTAGAAAAGTCACTAAAATCTCCACCGATTCTCTGCCAAATTCCAACAATTATACCCCAGATGCAACTTTTCCATTCCACCAACAGTCACAAGCCCCAAAATCACAAGCAGAGCAATCGGCGTCACAAAAGCAAACGCTCTCCCAGCAACTGGCGCATTTACTGTGTTTATATACGTCCAGTAACAATTCTCGCAGGAACAAATCTCTCAGTAAAATGCCGCGAAAAACCCCACCAACAGCCGCTAAAATTGCACAAATTCGCCCTGGACAGTTCCCAAAATCCCCCTAGAAATCGACAAGATCCGCGTATTTCTCAGAATGGCGGAATTTGACAATTTCATCCATCGCAATGCATGGAAGCCGCGCCTGTCCCAAAAGGGAAAGCTGGTGCGAAATCCCTCAGCACCGTCTTCAACACGAAGGCCCAGAAAGTTGCTTATAAGCCCAACAGGCCGATTGTGCCCCCTCTATAGCTTAGCAGCACGTCCATCCTCTTTTAACTGCAAAAAGCCATTTTTGGTCGGCTTCTTCCGCGCCTAATTTCCCATAGATAAGATAACGGTTCCCCACAAACGGCTGGGTTTCGTATTGGTTGAAACCACAACAAAAGCCAGATACACCGTCTCTTCAGCACTGTTTGTTGATAAAGTCTCCAATTTCCCCTGATTCTGCTTACCGAGCAGCACTTAACGACGACCGGGCGTTGGCAAATTGGTATAAAGTGGCCGAAATCCGCCGTCTGATCGGAAAAAGCCGCTCCATATCGCGCCCATATTCTGCCCCAGAAAAGGCTCTGAGGAGAAACCTGGCTGCACACTTCAGAAGGACACTTCAAGACGATCCTCGTCATTACCTTACATCTAAGGCTGTCGAGACCAAAGCATATTTTGGCCTTTCTATATTACGGTCCTTGCTAGCTAGGACGTTCCTACCATAAGGCTAATTCCACCACCACTCAAACCAGCCAACATCAGCCGAAAACGGCCCAAAACGACCAAAGCCACCCCCACGCCCACCACGGCTCCTTTCGTCACCTCTCAGCCAAAAGCAAGCCCCACAGCGCATTCTGGCCTAACCTCCGTTATCGCACCCTTCTCCACAGCCGAGCACCACCCATTCTCAGCCGTTCTCACCAAAGCATACAGAAACCGACGATTCGGCCATTTCCCACATCATGGACTCGCCCATACTACCGGCTGCCACGCGAACCGTCTCCTCGTCCCGAATCATGCGTGTTCGCTCGGCCAATAGCTCTTATATTGCAGCCGATCCGTCAGAGGTCATTTCATACATCCAGGACCAGGAAAAACGCAATTTCCGTCTCGGGGTGGTTCTTATTCTCGTGGCCATCATCACGTGGTTGCTTGGGTTGGAGCTCGCCAATGCCGTTTTAAAAGGAGACGCGTTCAATAAGCCGTATCTTATGGCGGTGATAACCGGAGGCGGGTTTCTGCTAAACTTGGTCCCCGAACTCGTCTCTTTTTTGATTCTGCCATTCTACAAACCCACCAAAGAAACGAAAGAGGACGTTGCCTCCGATTCCGACTCCTTTGACGAGGAAAGCGACTCAGATGGAGACCCCGAAAGAAACTCTCTCACTGATACGGTGAACTCCGTCGACAGCAGCGCCAACGAGAACTACGGATCTGTTGATGACCCCTCCTTCGACTACCTAGAAAAACCCGATGCCTTCAACGAGCCTACCCAGCTCACAAGAAGAGAATTCCTCACTTTGTCCGTCCAGGTGGCTCTCATCTACCTCATCTACAACATCTGCATTATGCTGAGTCTTCAGTACACTTCGGCGTCCAACCAGACGGTTCTTGGCGCTACCACCTCCATGTTCACGCTAGTTATAGGCCTGGTGCTCCGAGTGGACTCTTTCACCGTCAAAAAGTGTTTCTGCACCTGTGCTTCTCTTGCCGGCGTTCTTCTCATCAACTACAGCGAGGCTCCCCCCGCAGACCCCGACAACAAGTACACGCCCAAAAACCCGCGGCTCGGAAACCTCCTAGCGCTCTGCGGCGCGTGCTGCTACGCTGTCTATCTCCTCGTGATGAAAATGCGCTGCGGAACGGGCCAGAGGGCCACCAACGAAAGGGTTCTTTTTGGCGTGGTTGGCCTCATAACCTTGGCTCTTGGTGTACCTGTCTTATGGGCTGTTGACCGCGCTGGAATAGAGCCTTTTGATCTTCCTGTGGGCACAGACGGGGCCTGGATAGTGGCCTTGGCTGGAGCGTTGTTCTCAGTGGCTTCTGACTACATTACAGTTTTGGCTATGCTTTTGACAAGTCCCTTGGTGGCCTCTTTATCACTCACGCTGGCTATTCCCATTGCTGTGTTCATTGATTATGTCAGGGGCGCGGGATCGGGCTCTTCCACTATGTACGGCTTCGGGTTGGTGAGCATTTTGAGTTCGGTGGTCTTGATAAATGTGAACTTGACCACTGCCGAAGTGGAACTTGCTGAGGACGCGGTGGAAGTTGCCCTAGAAGAAGCCATTGTTGCAGATGAGGTTCTCTCGCCTGTTCTTTCGCCTTTGTTGGCGGCCAAAAGCCCTCGGGTTCGCTTCCTCGAGCAATTGAGCCCTAGAAATCTGCCTTTTTCACGTCCTTCGGACAAGAACGCCGCTCCCACTCCTCTCAGAGAAGTGACTAGCTTAAGTTTGGCAGGAGAGCTCGAGGAGGAGGAAGATTTGGACTTGGAGGAAGCTAGCGAGCCAGCGTTTATGGTCTATGGTGGTGTTAATCACATGTACCAGGTGAGGCAGCTTGGAGAGAACGAGAGAGGACGCTCTAGAACCAGAAGCGATAGCGTGTGAGATGGGGTGTTCCAGGAAAGGGAGAGGCCCTGAAGGAGAGGCTGTGAACATAAGAAGGAATGAAAATAAGGAGGTATGAAGATAAGAAGTTATGAAGATGAGGAGGTATCAAGTAAAGAAGGTGTGAAAAAGAACATGAATGTACAAAAACACCACGAAGAAGAAGCATGGTAATGATTCTACAAGATCTTCTGTCAGAACTATGAGGAGTATTTGAAGAACAATCAATAGGACATTGACCCACTCGCCAACAGAAACGGTATATGGCCGCCTGATTACGACCCGGATCAACAACAATTGTATCGGATAAAACCTTTCAAGACGACAAATTCAACAGATCACCATTACCGAATATACCAGCTCAACAGGATTCAGAATAAAAAAACTCTCTCAGCTGCCAGCACTCTCCTATCTGGGTGCAAAAGTCAACTTGTACAGCATAACGTCATCATTGTTGCCGAAGGTGCGACTCTTTCCAACACTGTACGCTGTGGAATGCCCCAGACACGATTTGATACGGCTGAAGAACTCTATACCGCCTCTTTCTCCAGATGAAGCCAATTTTGGCTGAGGCCATGGTAGACCACGTCGGTCGAGACACATCCTTGTTTTCTGTCCACGTGGTGGAACTAGCCCCACCTCTGGACGCACACTTATCTGCGAGGTACCGGTCACTGAGTTCAGTCCAATTGCTTCAATAGCCCGGTATTTGTTGATCTTGACTCCTCCGTGTTCAGAAAATCCCGCCTATTCGGTAGGCACTCTGTTTCCAGACTTCGTGTCCACGACGTGCGAAGAAAGAGCAATGACGGTGTCTTCTCCCAGCGTGATCGACTCCCAGCACTGGTTGACGAAGGCGTCCTTTCCCTCATAATCGAAGGAGGTCAGTTCGTTAAGGGGACAACCTCTCCATAGGAGTACGCTGAAAAGCTGCCTCGGTCAGAGTCCCGAGACGATCAAAAAACGCCTTCTGGAGGCTCATCGTGCACATTATGGGCACCGTTGGCAACGGCCACAACAAGGCAAAGAAGAGTCGTATCAGAAAACACATTCATGGTGGAATGGGATGTTTCACATTGATCAGTATGCTGGTCCAATTCTGGCGGCATTATTCCATTATATAGACGTTTTCTTCCCCCAGCTTCAACATGGAGGAGAAAAACGACCCATTCTGCAGTCAGTGAAACCCCGGAGGTGGCCAAGACTAGCAAAGAAGCATAATCGAAACTCTCTTTGCCTCAAAAAGCCGATGTTCTGTAAAAAACCACGTTAGACTTGCGCGATTTCAATTAAGACTACCGTTCGCCTCATAGATAGGGTATCTTCGTCCTGCAATGACTGCCGTCAACCTTGCTTCTTTCAGCCGTGAATATTGGGATATTGGTCGTGCGATTGGTTTCAAAGAAGGAATAGTATGGCGGGCAAAGCTCCAGCTCACTGCCTAGTGAATTTTTGCTCAAAATGTGGTGGTTTTGATGGGTGTGTGTGATTTGGGGAAACAAACACTTCAAAGGTCAAATATTGATAAGGTTTGAGCCTACTTCGTCCGACTTGAAGCTTTCTCGTGGCCCATAATTAGCTGGCTTCTATTCACAAAACCGCTCTGTTGAAATTCAAACCATAAGCCTCTTCAAGACAGCAAACCTCCACTAGTCCCTGTCCATGCTCGTGTGCAACACGTGCTCACGCATGAACAAGCTGGCGGCGTAGCCAAGCACCACAGTGGCCAAACTAAACCCAAAAGCGCCTTTGCACGCCAAATCGTAAGATGCTCTGAGGGCACTTTGAACAGCCTCGGGAGCTTCCTTGATATACTCCACGTTGTGTAAAGCTCTGTCGATCACAGAAGCGGCTATCTTCTCGTTCAGAATGGCCTTGTGGACTCTTTCGACAAGCTGACTTTTCAAAACGTTCTGGAAAATGGCACTGGCCACAGCAACTCCAAGCGTGGATCCGGTGGACCGGAAAGTGTACTGAATAGACGTTGTGCAAGCCTGGTATTTCATCGGAACAGCCGCAATAAGCGCCAACAACGTCACCGTAAGCATGGCGCTATAGGCCAATCCCGGAACAAGCAACAAGGTGAACTGGCTCAAAAGACTGATATCCTCTTTGATGGCGGCTATTCTGTAGACGCCTACCACAGCCAAAATGCCAGAAAAAAACACCAAAGAGTAGTAGCGGCCCGTCTTCTTCATGTACAATCCAGCGCCCACCGATCCCAAAGAAACACCGAAAAAGTTCGGCACGAGCCGAAGGCCGTTCTGGGTAGCACTGAAGCCCTTAACAGACGCGTACCAAACTGGCATGTAAAAGAGATAGGTGAAAACCGCCATGGTGTAGAACCAATTGGTGAGAGACGAAGAAAGAACCGTTCTTTCTGCTAACAACTCAATCGGGATAATGGGCTCTGGGGCCACGTAGAGCTCTGTATAGACAAAGGCTGCAAAAAGCAACAATGACGCCAAAATGAGCCCAATAAACGTTTTAGAGGAATAGGCAATGTCACGGCCGCCCATAGAAGCAGCTATGAGGCACATAATGAGGCCTGAAACAAGGAAAATGGCGCCCAAAAAGTCCACACGCTTCATTTTGTCACGAAATTCACTTCCCTCGGCCCCAAGACCGGGGCTTCCCGCCGGAAGGTTCAAGTTCAAGTAAATTGCGAGGCCCACGCCCGCCGCCAAAGGCACCTGGAGGCCAAAAATCCACCTCCATCCAAGCAAATCGCCGACAAAGCCGCCGACAATACCGCCAGAAGCAGCACCAAGGCCAAACATAACATTTCCAAAGCCCTGGTACAACCCACGGTCTCTCAAAGGAATGAGGTCCAGCATTACCATGGTTCCCAAAGACGTGAGGCCCAGCCCGCCACAGCCCGTGATAAAACGGCCTATGACAAGAAGAAGAAGCGAATCGGTCACACAGACTCCACAGCCGATCGCGAAGAGCACGCAGCATAAAACGAGAAGAACACGGCGGCCAAAAATGTCGCTGAGCTTTCCGTAAAGGGGCTGGAAAGCCGCCAGCGAAAGAAGATAGGAGGTGGCTATCCACGAGATATTGGCCACCGCGTCGAGATCTGAGGCAATAACTGTAAGGAGCGTGGTGACGATAGTGGCATCGAGCGCAGAAAGGTAGACGCCCATATAAAGAGAGCCCATCAAGAGCACAAACTGGCGCTTGGGCATGACAACCTCGTCTTTGGCGGCAGAAGAAGGCAGAGACGTGGCATCGTAAGAAGGGTGCTCGGCAGCAAGGAGGGACGCCTCCTCGGCAGCAAGCTCGCCTGCGACAAACCCGGGGGCGTCCGCCAGGGAGTCCTGAAGCTGACTGGCGTGAAGGTGGTTGCTGTGTTTCTGAGGCATTTGAAGAGTACACTGAAGATGGAGAATTTATCAGTTATCAACACTCAATGGAGGAAAGCTGCAAACAGTACTGTAGTTTGGAGAAACGGCAGGGTTTCTGTGGATATATTAAGTAAAAGGTAGGGAGAGTGGTGGAGTATCTGTTATCAAGAATGAGGCGCTGGTTGGCAGTCTATAATCAGGTCCAAATAGCCGCCCAAAATTGCCTTCCGAAAAACTCTTGCAGGGCTTCCTCTTCTATATGGCCAATCTCAAGATAAGGGTCTTGAAAAAGGAGCAATTGGCTGTTTCTGAAAAAAGCGCTGTTCTTAGAAATGCTGCTTTTCCCTATCTCAATTTGCGATACTGAAAAGAGATGTAGTAATCTATGAGTTGTGGCACCGCCAAAATATGCTATCGAGGACATGTGAGGACTTCGTATATGTGTCTGTCGTAATGCTACAATAATGCTTGTGCCGATAACCTATGCTTAGCCTAAGCCCCTAAGCCTCTATGGACAAAACCATTTTGCGCTGCTCAGAGATTCGAACCGGTGACCCGAGTTGTGTCCCCTCCACTACGCCATCACACACCAGAAATTTCATCAACCCATCCAAATCCGCTAGTATGCCCGGCGCTACCACACATGCTCCGCTTGTCCCGCTCGCCATAAAGGCCGCCAATGGCTTCTTCTTATGTGTAAGAGACCGTCCTTCATGTCCCAGGCTCTCCCTAACATCCCCTTTCCCCACTTTGGTCTCCACGTTTTAGCTGCAAAATATGCCCTCGGAAAAGATCCTACATTCAATTACCCTAAACCACACCCAAACGGCCAAAAACCGTCCAAAAAAGCTCCAAAATAGCACAATATCACCTCAAACCCGTAAAATCCAAAAACGCCATCTTCCGTACTTTCCGCCTTTTCTCTGCCCCATTAGGCTGCAAAGCAGCGCCTGTTCATACCAAATTCCAATCCTGCACACGCTACGTTCGTCCCCATTCCTCCCGCCATATCCAGCCCCACCAGAAAAGCCCCATTTTTCTCCAACTCCTGCCAAATTCACGTTATCCACTCAATTCCCCCACAACAAAACCCTCGGCGTATTCCACCGCCAAAACGTTTTTCAAAGCCCCAACATTACCTTGGCTATTGTCCCTTGGTTTATCGCGTCCTGCACATAGCCCGAGGTGGGGACAGCGGCTAATCCATGTGTTTTTGTTCCACGGCTACTCTTTTTCAGCTGCTTAAAGGTACAAGACTGCTAGGGCGGTTTTCGGCTACTAGACGCGTTCCTGGTCTTCTTTAGTGACGCCAGTTGGCTTTTGGCGGCGTTTCGGCTTGAAAAGAACCCTTTTTGGTCCCACAAGTATTCCTCAACTTAGCATACTATAACCGTGTTGATTTCCGCTTGATTTGGACTTTTTGGCTTCAGGCGGCGTATTCTGGATCCTATCAGTGAAACTTGCCATACCGGGCCTTTACTTCGGTTAATTTTGTTGTCTCATCAAAAAAAGCCGAAAGACCATTTCCATAGGAGACCTACTCAAAACCTCCAATTCTACACCAATACTACTATAATACACTATGGAGACACTCGAAATCCACAAAAAGGACTTTCTTGTCAAATGGGTCCATGCGCCCGACAACTCGATCATTGACTGGCAAATCAAGCCGCTCAAAAAGTCCATCAACTTTGCCATCTACCGCAAAAACGACGTGGGAAACTCGCCTTCCAGCGACCCCACGGCCTCGTATCTGGAACTGCCGTTTCAGAGCCAAGCCCTGCTTCAAAACGACGAAAATTTGCCCACTACTCCGCCAAGAGTGCGTTCAAGTAGCGTGGCCTCCGTTAACACAATCACAGAGGCCTTCAAACGCGACAAATTGTCCCGTTCCAACTCCATCTCTTCTAATTTGAGCAAGTCGGATATGACCCTCGTCAAAGACTACTTTAAGCTCATCTCTGATGAGTTGGTCCATGGAAAGTATCAGGTAACCAAAGGCGGTATGTTTGCGTTCATTTTTGACAATTCTTTCTCGAAGACCACCGGCAAAAAGGTGCTCTTCAGCACCAAGATCTTGCTTCCGAGTCCCGAAATGGCGGCTTCTGGGCCCCAGCACACGTGGCGGAGAGTTCCCAATGCCTTTTCTCTTGGGGGCGATAACAAGAACGTTCTGTTCAACGTGGGTGGCTCGGTCACCAACCTCAACTCGCTTTCAGCGCAGTCTTCTGGTGCCAACATTTTGAGACCGAAAAATGGCGAGCTTATGCTGTCGGTGCTCTTGAAAAGACGCCGCAAAAAGCTCCAGGGCTTTACTAAACGTTTCTTCATTCTCAACTTCAAGTACGGCACCTTGTCATACTTTCGTGTGAACGACAATAAGCTTCGGGGCCAGATGCCCATCAAGCAGTCGATTGTGAGCGCCAACGCTAAGACTCGCGAGATTATTGTTGATTCAGGCATGGAAATCTGGGACTTGAAGGCTCAAAACGTCACTGACTTCAACGCCTGGGTCGACGCTTTCAATGAGGTCAAAAAGCTCGGCTATAGAGGTGACCCTTTGCCTGCTGGAAATTCTACGGATGGCACCCAGCTAGCGGTTGCTGGAGATTTAGATGCTCTTCTTCGCAAAATCCAGCGCTTGAAGGCCGACACAGCGTCTGTTTCGCGGAACGCCATTATATCGGCGCTCAGTGGCATTGAAACCGACTTGGAAGAAGCTCAGGCCCGTCTAAGACCCGTTTCTGCGCCTCCTATGGTGACTACCCCGTCTGATGCCCTTTCATTATTCTCTGGAAACGAATTCTATGATGCTCAGGAGTATATTGATGAGACCAACCATGGTGTGGTATTGTTGCAGGACGGCTCTTTACTCCGTAAAGCGCCTGTTTTGGTGGATGAAGAAAACAACGACGAAGACGAAGATGACGACGATGCCTCGCTGTTTTCTTCCGAGGACGAGGAACCCGTGGAACTCCAACAAGATAAGGGACACATCGTTAAAAGCGATGTAGGTGACGACTGCGATACCACCCTTTTTCCCTTACCTTTGGAACCAATTGTTAGGGACAATGACATACCTGTGGCTCTCCACGACCCACCTAGTATTCTCGGTTTTGTCAGAAAGAATGTGGGAAAAGACTTGCTGTCGATTGCCATGCCAGTGGATATGAATGAACCGGTCACTTTCCTTCAGAAATTTGCCGAAATTATCGAGTACTGCGATCTCATTGACAATGCATTGCAGGCGCCAGCAGTGGAAGAGTCAGGAGAACGCATTCTACGCATTGCGGCGTTTGCGGTGACGTATTTGTCGTCCATGAGAAAGAAGGAGCGGTCGTCTAGAAAGCCTTTCAACCCTTTGCTTGGTGAGACCTTCGAGTTGGTACGTGAGGATATGGGCATTCGGCTTATCAGCGAAAAGGTGTGCCATAAACCTGGTGTTTTTGCGCTCTTCGTTGAGTCTCGTGACTGGAATTTGGCCTATAATCCCTATCCAAGCCAGAAGTTCTGGGGAAAATCGGCAGAAATTACCACTAAGGGCTCTGTGGTCTTGACTATCAACACCACTGGTGAGGTTTTCACGTGGAGTCAGCCAACCAGTCTTTTGAAGAACATCATTGCTGGCGAAAAGTACCTGGAGCCGGCCTCCTCCATGACCATCAAGTCTAGTAACGGCCAGCGAGCAGTGGTGGAATTTGCCAAAAGCGGTATGTTCAGCGGGCGGCTGGAGGACCTCACTATCAAGCCTTATGGTGCCGACAAGAAACCGTTGGCATACTCTGTCAGTGGAAAATGGACTGAGTCACTCACTTTGAAGACCAATACCACCGAAAAATTGATATGGACTGCGGGAGATCTCCTTCCGAATTCTGAAAAGAAGTTTGGGCTCACGTCTTTTGCCGGCTCGTTGAATAAGATCACGCTGGTGGAACACGGCTTGTTGCCTCCTACAGACTCGCGGTTGAGACCAGATATGCAAGTTTATATCGATGGAAATCTTGATGAGGCAGAACGCTTGAAGTGCCAGTTGGAAGAGGACCAGCGCACGAGAAGAAAGCAGATGCAAGAAGCTGGCGAGGAACACCAGCCCCGTTTCTTCCACCATGTTGGCGGAGAAGAGGGAATGCCTGAAACGGGCCTGTGGGTCTACACTAAGGGCCCCAAGAGCTACTGGAACCGCCGCAAGAACGGCGATTGGGACGACTTGCCCAAAATGTGGTAAGGGAGGTTATAAATCACGGATGCTTCATTGATGCTAACACTAAATTATGGTAACTGAGCGAAGAGCAGCGAAAATGGAGGAAGAAAAGGCATGGCGGAGAAGGGAGGATTTCGATGTGTTTCTTTTGATTCCATCTGGTCGCTTGCAGGTCGACCCAGGACATCGTAGGATGTATCAAATTATACAATAGAAAGCGAACGTTTCAGAGGGCTCCTTAGGAGGTGGAAGCCATTGCAAAGCTCAGGCTATTACATGGTGGATGCTCCAGAAAAGACCATTGAAAGGACACAATAGAGGAAGATGGACCCTTTTGTCTCTCCACCACTGGTGCTCTTTTCCTTACTTCCTGCCTTCCTCCTTTTCTCAGACCCTATAGCTTGAGATTTAGCCTTTCCTCTGGCTCAAAAACATCCCCGTCATCCAGTCCCATTGTATGTAGAGCCATTGGCTGGCTTCTGTTGCGAAACAAGAGAAAGTGCAACTGTTTTCGGAGACTATTCACAAGAACCCTTTGAACCCCCAAGTCGTCTTTCATGAACATATTATCGTTGACCAAACTGTTGATGACGTTCTGGCGTTCGCTGGTGCTGTTGCTCTCACGGTTTATAAACGGAGTCACCTTCTCGTCGAGCTCATATCGTAATCGTTCGAGTTCACAGTTGAGATACATGAGCTTATTGTCATCGGAAGAACCAATTTCCTCAAGCGGCTCCGCGTATCCAAGGTTTGTCACCTTGCCCTGGACGATGGAATCGAGAATCCTGTTGATTTGCCGCTGGAGAAAAGCGTTTTCCTGGGCCAAGTTTTCGACCTTTTCGTTCATGCTGTCGAAATGGGGAAGGAACTGGTTCAATTGGCAGTTGTTTCGCTGCAAATGGACCTCGAGGGCCGGCTCGTTATTTCCTATCCAGGAACATCCGATCACATGGGCAGGACACCGAAGAGTGCCAATTTTGGCGCAATTCTGCTGGTGTTTCTGAAGATTTTTCTGTGGAATCATGTCGTTCTCGCACATTTCGCAAGTTTGGTAGTTGAGCAAGCACTCCTCGGCCAAATGCGCTGCCTCCGAAACTCGTGTTACCGGAACAGTGCAAAACTTGCAAGGATAGAGACGGTGGCAGCATTCTTCTCCCACAAAACGGCGTTCCACTAAGAGCTCACACGGCTTTTCGTCCCCGTTATCGTCCTCGGATTCCCTTTTTCCGCCACAGACGACACCAGTATACTCGCAATCGGCCGTCACATGATGGTCGAGCTCCCACCGGCATCCAATCCACGAACATCCGCGTGCGTCGTTCAAACAGTAGACCTTCAAATCATCGATCAAGTTCGTGATCAAAAGCGGGGTCGGAAACAAGTCGTGCGAGTTGGACCCGTCTAGCGGCGTTCTGTCAAGGGGACACGACCCGCTTTGGCTGTCGGGGCCCATTTTGAGGCATTCATGAATGCAATCTCGACAGAATGTGTGTCCACATACGGTAGTTAGGGGACTTATAAATGGCTGTTGGCAAATAGGGCAGTTTAGGTGGTCGGTTGGCGTTTTGTACTTTACACTTCGGAGATCTGGGCGGCCATTTTGGACGAGATTGTACGAGGTGGAGTAGTTGCTTATGGGTAGGTTAGCATATTTTGGTAATTCCTCGAGTTGCGAGTCGATTTCGCCCGTTTTTTGAACCTCCTGGGTGTTTTCAAGTGGCTCCATTACGCTATGTGGCTTTTAGAGGTGCGAAAACGAGTGTTTGTGGCGAAAATACGCCGTTTCAGGAGAAAAAGATGTACTATAGAGACTGCTAACGCTTGAGAATTTACCCCAGTTTTAGTGTCTTGGGTGGGACACGACTTTGGGTGGCACCTGGTGATGTAAAAACGATGAGATGAAAGGAGCTAAGATACTCTCTGGCTCTGTTACTACATTAAAAGGGGATGACTATGGCTCTACACTCCTTCTTTGGAAAGTAGGGATCGTATTTGGCAAAAAAAACGTTAGGTCGTACCCGGACTCGAACTGGGGTTATTCGGATCAAAACCGAAGGTGATAACCACTACACTATACAACCGCAAACGCAACCTTTTTGGAGGTTGGTCTTCCCTGAGAAGTCTGTGTGCTACTTATCCATAGACATATCGAAGCAAAATTGAGTACTATTATCTGCATTGATGATCCTGCAGTATTTTATCAAGCGGGACTGTCAATTCTACGAGATTTTTGGCAAAGATTGCGTGTATTGGCTAAAATTCCGAAAGATCCCCCTCAAACATCAATTTTAGCTATAGTCCCTCCAAAACTCTCTTTGTAAATCGGGGCAGCTGAGACTGCGGCCAAATTCACCTGAAAGTGTTCCGGTTGGCTGCAAACTCATCCCAATCCGGCTGTTCGTATCGTTACCTCATTTGGAGTAACGTTATTCCCTCTCTATTCCAAGACCCACTCAAAGAACTTGTTGTCTAACTGGTACTGTCTCACAAAGTAGTAGCTGATAGCACACACTACAAACGAAATGAGATACCCCAAACGGCGGTCGTAAATCTGTCCTGAGTCCTCCATCACGTTCTAAAGTGGTTGACTTCGTGTATTTCAAATATGGTGTCTATTGCGTGTGTCTACCGTCCCTATGACGTCATATATGGATGCAAAATGTTTCCAGCCAGGCACCCAATAAACGCCATTGGCTGCAAAAATAACGCCAAGGTCGTTAATTTGCGTCCAACTAGGGCCTCCAGTGCACCGGGTGCAGAAAACACCCTTCATATACAAATAATCAGAATTCACACATACGGAACGGCCATTCCGTCTCCCCGCAAATCTGAACCGGCAGAATACAACAAGTTGCCGTTTCTCAGCTCGCTTTTGATAATTTGAGCTCTTCCGAAAGCTGCACGAGCATACCCTTTCACCCAGGTAGTCCTATGGCCCAACTTTTCTAACTCTTCCACCACTTCTGGATCAATGCCTTCTTCCACTTTAACGATTGTAGCTGCGCTGGAAACGGGCCCGCCGCCGCCAATTCCATTATCAGGCGCATCTGGAGAAGACTCAAGTGCAAAACGAGGCGAGTCAATGGACTGTTGTGGCGTCAAATGAAACACCACCAAATTCAAAAAGTGCATCACGTGACCCACGGGCTGGATGAATCCACCCATATTTCCGTATGAAATCTTGAACTCGCCGGTAAGATCGGTAACAAGAGCCGGAATGATGGTGTGGTACGGTCTTTTGCCGCCTTCCAATGCATTATTGGCTCCCGGGGTCAAATTGAAGTTGGCACCTCTATTGGTCAATGCAAACCCGTAGTCCTCCACCACTATTCCGGATCCAAAGCCGTAATAAACGGAGTTTATAAACGAACACACGTTTCCTTCGGGATCCGCTACCGTCAAATAGACGGTATCGGAGCGGTTCTTGGCGTCTGGGACTCGGTCGATAGTGTCAAGATCAAGAGTTTTTTTTGGGTCAAAGAGAGAAGCTCTCTGGGCGAGTCTCTGGCTGCTCAATACCTCTTCCACAGGAACATGGTCAAACTCCGGGTCTGCCACGTAGTTATCGCCGTCATGGAAGGCAATTTTGAGCACTTCTATGAGAAGATGGAAGTACTCCTTGGAATTGTGCTTGAGGGAAAAGAGGTCAACCTTTCCGGAATGGTGTAGCTCGCGCAAAATGCCCAACGCGATAAGAACTACTAAGCCCTGGCCATTGGGAGGGATTTCATGCACTCTGTGGCCCAAGATATCAACAGAAATGGGGTCCACGAACGTGGAAGTGTGGTTTTTCAAGTCTTCTGACGTCAATTTATGGCCCCTTGAAGCGGTTGTGGCCACAATGGCATCAGCAATAGGACCCTCATAAAACGCCTTCTTTCCGTGTTGCGCCACAAGGCGTAAAGTCTCCGCAAACCGCTTATTTGTGAAGAAATCGCCGGCCTCTGGAGCCCTTCCATTAAGAAGCAAAGGATGATTGTCAAGCTCAATTCCCGGGTTCTGAGATCTAAGCTTTTCCTCTGATTTCAGCCACAAGTTTGCCAGTATCTCGTGGACACCAAATCCGTTTTCCGCTAGCTCAATTGCCGGATCAAGGACCTCTTTCAAAGACACCTTCTTCAGCCCCCACGCCTCTAGGGCATCTACCCAGCCAGCTATGGCGCCAGGAACAGTAATAGAAAGAACGCTTCGATTGGGAATTCTAGTCACGTCTCCCTCCACCTCCTTGACATAGTCAATCGAGAGGTTTTGAGGGGCCCTTCCACATCCATTAAGACCCCTGACTGTTTTAGAGGACCCATCGTGAAAAAGAGCAAAGCAATCACCTCCTATTCCTGTAGAAGCCGGTTCCACCACTGTGAGAACAGCAGAGGCTGCAATAGCAGCATCCACGGCATTTCCTCCTTTTGTTAGAATTCGAATGGCTGCCGCTGAAGCCAACGGCTGGGACGAACAGGCCACTCCTTTCGTGGAGTACACGGTGGAACGGCGGGAATTGAATAGGGAGAAATGAGTAGGAAGAGCTGCCATGCTCAAAAAAAAAAGTGGGGATCGCTCTCCTTTTATAGTTTTTGTGGGGCTGGCGGCTAATTGGAGGAAGACCAATTGTTATCTGGGATCGGAAATAGTGTGGAGATTTCCGTATTAGTAAGGAATCGGGCCCGATCTGGTCCTCATAAAAGGAATGGTCCCTTACATAAAGTGGCTGTTTTGGGTAATAGAAGCCGTTTCGGGACTCTCGAAATTGCTCATAGCCGGATGGGGAATACCCTTGTCCTATTATGGACGGCTAGGCTGTTATCTATGGAAACCACAGTGGAAGCAAAGAGGGATGATTTTGGAGAAAACGCACATTTCACGAGGCAATAGTGCTTCCAGATTCCCTCTCCGGAGTCTTCTAGACCGTTCAATCCCGTTCTAGACCGATACCATGCATTTTGCCGCCATTTACACGGTTCTTTATTAATACCCCATCAAGACCTGCATGTAGATCAGCGAGTGTATAATGCCGGAATCATAGTGAAATAAACCTTCTAGAAGGCCACAACTGCAATATCCGGATTGGGAAACCGCTGCTGCTTATTTTGCCGTATAAGGAAGATTTTCTATACCACCAGCCCGTTTAGGCACAATTTCATCTTCTTTGGGCCATTTTTTGACATCTTAAATCAACATCCAGAACATCATTGCATAATAACATCACCAAAACGCGCCCAAAAAGGCCAGAAATCGCCCCAAAGAAGCACAGATCATTTAAAAAAACAATTTCACCCCGCAATGTCTTCAGATTACGAATCCGACGTTGAAATCGCCCCAAACACCGATCTTTCAGAAACTACATCTCCTGTAATTAGGGCCATCTTTGCACGCAGTCTGAAAGCCCAAATGATAAGAAGAGAACACATTTTGCTTGCCATGCAAACAGGTGGTCGTCAAAAGCCAAAGTACGATACGGTTATGGCATCTGTGGCGAAAGAACTCGACTCTATTTTTGCCCTCAAATTAGTCCCTGTTCTTACCAAGGAGGAGCCGGTATCTAAGAAGAGGCGAACTGCGGCGCCCTCACGACCTCCTATGGTTTTGGTGAACTCTCTAAGCTCGCGAAGTCGCGCTGTCTTGGCCAAAATGTGGGCTGACGACGATGGTCAGGTGCCCAACAACAGGAACACCAACGATGCCGGATTCCTCATTCCAAAATACTCCAGAACGGCGACTCCAGCGTCAAATGCCGATCTTGTTCGCCTGGGCCTCATTTTGCTTGTGGTTGTTCTATTGGTGGTGGCGGAAAATCACCTAAGTGAAGACGAGTTGTTGAGGGTTCTTCGGCCCTTCGGTATCCCAGATAGCGCCAACAAGATCATTCCGGGAGTCAACACCAACGTCCACGAACTTTTGGCTGATATGGCCAAAAGGGAGTATATTAGGGTGGACGGGGGCACCGACGGTGCCCAGTCAAGCTACGCTTTGGGAAGAAGAGCGTTCGTGGAGTACTCTCCAGGCGCGATATTTCTGTGTTTGAAGGATATTTACGGGTCTGGATTCACGCTCGCCACTAAGAGGCGCGTTTTGGCCACTTTGGAGCGGTCTCACGGCGAAACGGTGGGCATAGACGATGAAGAGGTGGGGGAGAATGCTGTGGACGGAGAAACCAGGGATGCAGAAAGTCAAAACGGCCAGACCACGCTCCGAGAAGCGGGAAACGATGAGGAATAGTGAGACAGCGGAGGTGATGGTGAGATCTTGACGAGGTTCAATTCGTTGGTGTGGACACGGGGGTCCTCTACCACAGCGAGGGTGGTGTTGATAAAGTGGTCTTTGCGTCTATTTCTGTCTATCTCTCCCTCCGTCCCTCTCTCCATTCTCTTTCTCTTTCGATGAAGACTCTTACGCCGAACTTACAGAACAGTGGAATAACCAGAAAACCTCCTACTTTTCGCACCCATTTTTCCCGCTGGAATCTCCACTTTCAGCATTAACTTTACAACACCGCGGAGGTGCAGAACCTCGGGATGCTCAATGCCGTCCCGATTGGCCAAATGCCGCTATTCCGCTTCCCGGCGCACACCGCCGCCCCACCCACTGGTGTACGGGTTTTCCCCTCCCACGATGGGACCACGGGATCATGTGAAAATACGATGTACGGGTGTTTTCGGCTATACGATCGTACAGGCGATCTGCGGGCTTCGTGGCCCTTTTATAGACTTTCAACGACATAATCGGCTTCGTGGCCTCTTTAGTATGATGTAGCAGCTTTTTGGGGCCTTTCCGGGCATTTTTGGCGCTTTGGGCGCCCCTCCTTGGGCCAGGCGTACCCCAAAAACCACCTCACTGAAAATTCCGACTCGCAAGCGATATCCGCAAAAGCTCCGATTTGCCAAACACACACTCTTTACCAAAGTTTCGGCTACATAGAAGACCCCTTTCGTTTGCGCTGCTCTGTTAGTCGAAGCACTTTCTGAGGATCTCATCGCTTATCGTTTGCAAAACTCAATAAGCCTTATAAGCCTTCTTACTGCAGCATTTCCAGTTAGACGCCCATTCTAAATTGGCGGTGATTTCGGTGGTGAATTTGATATATAGCTGCCTCAGTTCTCTGACTGCTCTATTCGGTTTCCGCTCTTGTGTCCCTTATTGGCCTGCTTTTCTATTAACTGGGCTTATTAGAGACTTCGTTTCCGGTGGCGTGATCATACTGCACTGAGGAACCTTGCAAAAGCCTTCAATCAGGTCTTTCGTTGAGCTTTCGTCAAGTCTTTCATTGGGCCTTTCGTTGAGCGTCGTTGAAACCGCTGATACTCTCATCTTTGTGGATCACTGTGGTGTTCGTTCAAACTACTGCCAGCACTTCTCCTGTGAGTCCTTCTGCCACCACCTATTCCACTACTGAGTGTCCAGGTGCATTTGAATTTTCCACGTCTATTCTTTGACTCTTCCACGTCTTCATCATGGCTCTTGACACGCTCGATTACGCCGTCTTGTTGGCGCTTGCAGTGGCCTTGCTCGCGTACTTTGGAAAAGACTACATTTTCCCGTCCACAAGCACTTCTGCTGGCTTCGAGGCCACGTCCGAAGAGGGCTCTCGTAACCTCCTTCAGACCCTCAAGGACAACAACAAAAACTCGGTCATTTTCTATGGCTCGCAGACCGGAACCGCCGAGGACTACGGCCACAAGTTGTCGAAGGAACTCGCCTCCAAGTTCGGCTTGAAGGTCATGGTGGCGGACTTCGCCGACTACGATTACGACAACTTTGGCGAGATTTCCGACGATGTCCTCGTCTTCTTCTTGGTGGCCACCTACGGAGAGGGTGAACCCACCGACAATGCCCTTGAGTTCTTCGAGTGGTTGGACAACGAGGCCGACACCGTTTCCACGCTTTCCTACGCTGTTTTTGGCCTCGGTAACTCCACCTATGAGTTCTACAATAAGATCGGAAAGCACGTCGACGAGCGTTTGGAGGCCCTTGGCGGTAGCCGCTTTGCTGAGTACGGTGAAGGTGACGATGGCACCGGAACCATGGACGAGGACTACTTGGCTTGGAAAGAGAAGGTTCTTGACTCTCTCAGAAACAACTTCAACTTTGAGGAACACGAGTCTGTCTACCAGCCCTCTTTGGAGTTGACGGAGGTGGAGAAGTCGTCTATAAATGACAAAGACGTCTCCTACGGTGAGCCCAGCAACGCCTACTTGGCGAAAGTCGAGACCGACTTGACCAGGGGCCCCTTCGACCACACCCATCCGTATTTGGCGCGCATTTCTGAGTCTAGGGAGCTCTTTACTTCCACTGACAGGTCTTGTGTTCACGCGGAGTTCGACATTTCGGGCTCCAACTTGCGCTACTCCACTGGTGACCATCTTGCCATCTGGCCTTCTAACTCTAATGAGAACATCTCCGTGTTTTTGAAGGCGTTTGGCTTGGAGGACAAGACTGACGCCGTCTTCAAGTTGAAGGCGTTGGACTCCACCGTGTCTATTCCCTTCCATACTCCCATCACGTATGGCGCCGTCATCAGACACCATTTGGAGATCTCCGGTGCTCTTTCGCGTCAATTCTTAGTCTCCATTGCTCAATTTGCGCCTGATGAGGCCACCAAAGAAGAGACTTTGCGTTTGGGCAGTGACAAGACAGCTTTCGCTGAGACGATCCACTCGCAGCACTTCAACGCGGCCGATGCTTTGTTGCATTTGTCCAAGGGTCAGTCTTGGACAGTGCCTTTTGAGTTCATTATCGAATCCATTCCGCACTTGCAGCCGCGTTATTACTCCATCTCGTCTTCTTCTACATCTGAGAAGACCAAGATCCACGTGACTGCCGTGGTGGAGGCCGAGAAGCACGGCGACAGGGCTGTTACTGGTGTGGTGACCAACTTGTTGAAACACATTGAAATATCCCAGAACAAGTCAGCCACCAAGCCCACGGTGACTTACGATTTGCAGGGCCCCAGAGCCAAGTTCTCCAACTACAAGTTGCCTGTCCACGTGAGAAGATCCAACTTCAAGTTGCCCAGCAACCCTGCCACTCCAGTGATTTTGATCGGGCCAGGAACGGGTATTGCGCCCATGAGAGCCTTTGTGAGAGAAAGAGTTGCTCGCAAGAAGGCCGCAGATGTCACAGTGGGCAGAACCTTAGTCTTCTACGGCTGCAGAAGAGAGGACGAGGATTTCCTCTACCGTGATGAGTGGCCCGAGTATGCCAGAGCTCTTGGAGATGGATTTGAGTTCGAGGTGGCTTTCTCCAGGCAAGACCCTAACAAGAAGGTTTACGTCCAGCAGAAGTTGTTGGAGAGATCAAGCGATATCAGCAAGTTGATTGAGGACGGAGCCTTTATCTACGTCTGTGGAGACGCCTCCAAAATGGCCAGAGACGTGCAGGCCACCTTGGGCAAGATTTTGGTCAAGGAGAGAAGCATCAGTGACGAGAGAGGCGCCGAGTTGATCAGATCCTTGAAGGTGCAGAACCGGTACCAGGAGGATGTGTGGTAATCAAAGTAGCATATTTGTGCTAATATATGTGGAGACGGCCACGGGCCAGTCCTTTGAAGGGAGATAGTAGACTAGTAGAAGGAATAAGAATGGCTCAAGGTGTTCTTCGGTGCGAAGCGGACTTCCTGCAGATTTCGAATAGAAACGATTGAGAATGGATAAACAGCCATAGCAGGGAATAAAGGCCATGCCAGAACCAGCTATTTCTTCTGGATAGGTTCAAGAGCAATATGAATACCTCTAAAAGACGTTATCTGATCCAAATGTAGCGTGTGATTTTGAAGCATTTTCATTGGGCTTAGTCCGCAAGTGGCTACAAGAAGCAATGAAACTGTTCGAAAATGACATTTTCATGGCTCAAATGAAAAGCGAAAAATGGCGTCAATGAGATACTGCGTTTTCATCCAAACGAAGAAGGTGTCCATCAGTCGATAGTAATAGGGAACGTTCCTCCATTCTTGGTGGCGGTTACTATTACATTAGTATGTAGTTTCTTGAGAAATCACTTGTCAAATTCTTCATATTCAAAAATCCGATACTGTAAGCGTAGTGTCAAAATTTGTCTAATGGTAACATGTTGCCATATTCCGACTCGGATATCGTTTACAGCTTCAAGACGAGGAAAACTCGTAGGTTTTTAACTTCTGAGAATAATTCTCAATGTATGGTGAAATAGCTGCAAAAAGTTCTGCTAGTTCTGCAAAAATCAGGTTTTGCCCGAAATCAATGTTCATAGCGGCCAAACTACTCTGAGCAAGATGAGGTACATTAAGAAGAGCGATGTAAGTCATTATGTAGCTGTTGGCAAATGAGAGGGAGTAGCTGGCGCACGGTGCTTCAAGTGAAGTGTGATCACGTTACATGCACGTGATGAACCTGCATTTAGTCGTATATGGCCACTAGCACACTACAAGAAGCCTTAATTTAGGAGAATTGAGAGGTAAAGAGATTATTAGGCCACCAAAGAGTGAGTTATGGCATATTTGTTGATGCGTCCACAAAAAGCTATCTTTTTGGCTGTAAAAAGTGCAGATCGACCAAGCACTTGAGCCACCCAGTAGGTGTACGGGTCTACATCACGTGACTATATAGACTTGACCGACTTCAAAACTAGCATAAGAACCTCGACTACTAGCCCCTGTTGGTATAAACACATGTATATAGATTAAAAATGGACAGAAAAGAGGATTTGGCCAAAAATTGTCTTCTTCAAGTTCATAGCAGCAAATCGTCTACGATATATCGAATGGGGGTGGATCACGTGATCAATATTTAACGTAACCGCCGGTTGCAAACACCATAATTGGAATTTGAAATCAATTCCAATATGCTCTGATCAAACTAGGGATTCTGATTTGAATGAGCAGGTTTTCATCCAGATAAGTGCCGATTTGGTAAAAAAAGTCATTTATCAACATTTGGGCCAAAAAATTCCTCTCTTAAATAGCGGCCCCAATTTGAGTTTTCAGGTCCTCTCAGCTTGAACCAAGTATCCTAAAGCCATATCGAAGCCTCTGGGCGTCTTTGGAAAAACTTGAAAGTTTTGATTGTAAAAAGTCCATATTGACCAAGGTAACTGGAAACTCGAGTCGTTAACAGTGGGTGTACGGGTGTATTATATGTCACGTGATCATCATACTTAGAGCGGCCCCATAGTTAAGCAGACAAGCCATAAATAGCCTACCTTCGGCCCAAAAATAGCCCTTCTCCCCAGATTACGGTAAATGGAACACGAATGGTCCGATTTCTGATACAACCCCACAAAGGTCCTCCTAAACATGGTATAGCAAGGCGTGAATTACAAGTCTATATGCAGCAAGCAGAATTAAATATATAGGCAGCCGGGCTGCGGGGAATTGAAGCCAGGATGACAATGCAGAGGATGGAAGACGGTGCGGGATCGCAGTTCACATTTCCCAGCTGTCGGTGTGCTCGTGTCGCACGCAATGGCGCCAATCTGGGTTGGACGAGTTGTAAATGGACTTGAGTTTGTTCTCAAGCTCCAACCAGTGCCTGTACTTCATTTTGGACTTCAAGTCGAGGTCGTAGATGTTGCAGGTGAGAAGGAAGCGGCCGTAGCCTTCCACGGAAACCAAATTGTTGATATTGTTTTGCGAGTTGTGGACGTTGTTGCGGCGGTCGTACTTCTCGAACTTGATGAAGAGTCCCACATCACGTAGAGTCATCACGAGGGAGAGATTCGACAGCACGTCTGCCGGCGACGTCAAGTTCTCGATCAAGTCGTTTTTGTTATTGATCTTCTGGTACTCCTTGAGTTTCTGGAACACGTTGTTGGGGTTCGACAAGAAGATGCGCAAGAGCTTCTTGAGGGGGATGCGGTTGGCCTCAATGCTGAGCATAAGGTCCGTGGGCACGTGCAGAAGGACGTCGTCGATGCCCTGATCGATGGAGCCATCGTAAAGAAGGTCCAATGGGCAGAAATGGCGTGGGTTTCCGCGCAACTGGTTCAACAGACACGTGCGGCAGTAGTTGCACAAGGTATTATCGTACAACCACTTGGGCTTCATCTCGAGGATCACCGAGCTTATGGGAGCGGGCTGGCCGTCATTACTGGAGCGAGACCCTCTGCGGGACCGTTTGCTTTCCATGCGTTCTGCGCCCACATAAAGATGGCAGTTTTTGGAGAGAAACTGCTTCTGGTAGTGGCCATCGAGAATGTTGGGAATAAGAAGTCCGTATCGCTCCGTCAACTTAATGGGATTGCCGCGGTTATCGAGTCGCGTGACAAAGTCCGTGGTAAGCACCGTGAGCTGGATGTCGATAATCTGCTGCGGAAAGAGGTGCTTGCACTTGAGCTCGATGAAGTCGTAGAGCTCGCATGTCAGAATGTACTGGTCGTCTTCCTTGAGCAAGCGCACACGCAAGAGCTTATGGGTGAGATAGTCGTTCTGGCCCTTGTACTGGAAGAGAATGTTGGCGTTGCCTTTGGCAAAGTACGTCCATTCCAGAGGAGAGGTGATTTTGGAGATTTCCATGGGTCAAGGCGGCAGGAGCGTTTATGTTTGAAATGATGGTATGGGAGGAGGGGAAACGTAAAAGCTCCTATTGGGGTCGCGGGGCATGAATCTGCTTTGGCTGGAGGAAGTTCCGAGTATATCTTGTGTCGCCGGTTGTCTGGGTATTGGGGCCGTTGTCAACTCGATAACGGGAGGTTTTTTATTCACAGGCGGGCGAAAAGACCAACTGGGGCGGGTTTTGCAACGGCTTTTTGGCGGTTTTCGGGCAATTTTTGGGCGGTGGGCGCCTTTTGGTGTCTTCTCTCAGTGGCGGGTTGTGCCAGCAGATATGGAGGAACTGGGGCAATTCGCGGGCCTCGGATTCTGGACGCAGTGGGCGGGCCTAGCAACGCTCCTAGATGACAAAAACGGACTTGTGGGGGCGAATCTCGCACTGTTTAGCCGTATAGCCGTAAGTAGGTTTATGGTTGGTCTCAGCACTAGTAAAAATTTTCAGGCACAGGGGCCCCGTCTGATAAGACAATACTTTAGGTTTTAGTCCGGCGGTCCGAATCCTGAGGCGGGTGTCGGGGAACGACTTGGTTTGGACGGATATGTGCCGTTTCGGGACCCTTGGCCGTTTTGGGGACGTTGGGCGCTGTTTTGGGGAAGTGGTGGTGCGTAGAGTCGGCCGTTTCGGGAAATAGACCCTTTTCAGGGCGGCTTGGCCAGACAACCCTGAAGGGTCTGTGGCGTTCTAGAAGCCGTCCAGGGTAATCTGTGGTGTTCTAGAAGGCATGTTCAACGCGTTTACGGGATTTTAGACGCTTTCTTCGTCATTTGGGCTGGCGTTTTAAAGCCCCGCTTTGCCCTGTCTATGTGTTCTAGAAGCCTTTCTATATGGCTTTACGTCAAACTCTACTCACACAGCCTAGGGCTGTATCTCGGTGAGGTGCCGCCCCACACTGCTGGAATACAAGTACAGGCACTCTACTAGCGGAATATGCATTGACAGCCGTGGGACTTCTTCCGGGAACAGCACCAGGAGTGATCTGCTGATTTTAGGATGCCCTGACGAAATTGTCTAGTGCACTGGTCTTCCCAATCGAGGATTATGGCTGCTTCGTTGTAATTGAGGTGCTTAGTAGTGGCGTCAGCTGAAGACGCTGTTACAAAGGCGGTGGCTCTTTCTGTGGAGAACCGCAGAGCGTCTAGAAAACGTCTAAAGAGCATCTTGAAAACGTCTAAAGAGCGTCTTGATGGCTCCGTGTTTGAGAGCCAAGTTTAAGGCTTCTTTCAAACATCCTGGTCCCCCAGGGAAACCCCGTTCCATGGCAGGTACCTGTCTCCTGACCGCTGCCACTCCGTATCGCTACACCTTGCCTACCCATTTCCACCAATCGATTGGACACTGCGCCGTAATCTACAGAACTTGCCGCAATGAGCCCCAATTCCTTGCTATATCCTCCCTTCCGCCATATCAAAACGACATACGGTGCGTTCGTGGTGAATTTCGGCGTAAGTTATACAGGGGCCGTCTTACATAGGTCAAACAGTTAGGTGCTTTTGGTGCAAATTCAAAGATGTAGCGTCATTCTTCGTCTCTGCTATGGTAGTACATAGCGCCATTTGGCACCAAGCGAACGCAGACCTTTGACCTTCGACAATAAATGCGCCACTTGCGAGCCGAAGTTCAGGCGAGGTTGCGGCATTGTTCGAGACTGTAGACCATATGCAAAACAGCTCTCCGTATTTAAATAGGACTAGACTTCTGTCATTTGAAAGGCAGGGGCGGCATCCAATATAGCGGGCCCCAATTGTCAGGTCAGAGAAATGGTCCCGGCTCTTGTTGTGCCGAAGCGGTCTAAGCAAGGATCAGCTGCCGCCACAGAAAAGCCTTCAACTAATGACCCGGGGTACGCCTGCCCAATATGTATTGAACCCATTCATTGGCTGACCTTTTGGGTGAAGTCGGGCTAGGCTTTGTTCTAAATCTCGACTGCAAACAGCCAGCGATTTCTTGGTGAAATCATGGACGGCTGATCTCTAGGCTCGGGTGGTGTGTTTTCTGGACCTCTAAATTGTCTGGATCTCTATTGAGCTTTGCAGCTTCACCTGCGGTTTGGCTGTTGTAGTCCAATTGTCACCATATGCTGTGAAATGGGGTTGAGGCATTTTGGAACCTATTTTCGTACATACAGCGACGCCGTCGTGTATGGGTTGGTCGAGATGTTCAAAATGTACTGGGAGTGGCTCCAGTCTTCTTAAACGGTCTTCAATCAAGAAAGTCTTCATCCGATATTGTGATCCAAACCAGAGGTGTGATTCTTGCGGCTTGCCACAACGGCCAAAACGGATGTTTATCCCTTGAAAATATGCTCAATCTCACGGTAGCTAAAAGTATTGGTATTAGCTTCCATGGCCCTATTGCTAATAAGAAGCCTTCCGGGTCCCTTTACTCTGTAAAATATGGGAGCGCGCTTGAAAAGCGCCACGTAGACGTGAAGACGCAAGAAAGTAGCCATTTTTCTCCAATAGACGCCTCCAAGAGTAAGATAATTACCTATCGTAGGCTGCCGAGAGAGAAAGTGCCGGTAATAATCGGAAAAACGTCCTCTTGTGCTTGAAAACGCCCCTTTTATGATGGAAAAAGCCAGTCCCAAGCCGAAAGAGGGTACAGAAAACGGCATCCAGTCACTCAATTGGGCCGTCTTTTGGCGTAAGGTACCTCCGAGAACCTCAGGCCCAAAAACGGCGGTGGTTGCCACCAAACTGGCAGGGTTAATGGACATTTGCTCGTCTTTTTGCAATACAACATCGAATAGCTGATCCTGACCGGAGACCACAAGAGAGCCCTTTCCATTCGTGACGAAACTATGGTGTTTTTCAAGGATTGGAGCGGCGTCTAGCTGGAAATCGTAACCTGTCCACGCCACGATACTGTTGTCACTCAAAATGGTCCATTTTTCATTCAAATCGTCCACTTCTATGACCGAATAGCTTCGGCTAGAGCTGCCTGTTTTGGAATCACCATTTACAAGAAGACTGAGCGGAGACTCCGTGTACAATGCTTGGTACTCGGTATTTTCACTTAGTTGTTGAGTGGTGCCGGAAACAGCAGCCAAATCGCCGTTTATGGCCACTACGGCGCCACTGCGAATATTCAAATGTGAAGAGCGTGGCACTGTCACGTTTAGTATGTGGCTGGGGCTTCCCAAAGGTGTGAAATCGGGGAGTTCAATGAACGGGCCCGAGCCTGTACCAGTGGGGAGGTTTTTGTTGGACAAGATTTCTGAGGGGGCCAATTTGGGGGCTCTAGAGGCCACAGAGATGGCCCTAGCGAGGTTTGGAAGGGAGTTTCTGGCCGTTTTGGCCGTTTTCAATGAATTCATAGCGGGTCTTCAAGTGTTAAATAGAGGATTTATTCATTTTTCAATGCGTATCGCAAGGTGAGAATGAGGATGTGAAAATTAGTGAGAGAATTAGCGGGACAGTGGGGAGAAAAAAGCGAAGAGGCTGAATTTAGCGAGAAAACCTGATGCCTAGGCCCGCTCTCGCACGGGAAAAACGCTGGTACTTAGGCTGGACTCTCGCTAAATTGAGGTAAATTAGGGAGAAAAAAACACCCCTGTTGCTGACTCTTTCCCACGCTACACTCAATTTAAGGAACCGTTTGTTTCCTATACAGAGGTAGGGGAAACGGTCAAGAGGAAGGTGCAAAAAGCAACCCTACGGCAAAAGAAACCTTCAATGTAGAATCTTCATCCGGCAAGCTTGAATATGGATTTCTGCCCTTCCTAAATCTACTTAAATGGTCAGGACGTTACGATATCCTCAGTTGTTTTACTGCACCGGCTAGCTGAGAAGAACCTACAAAAACTACACTTTTCAACTTAGACTGTCGATTGCGCTAAGTATCCAAAAAAAAACCTTCTCTTTGCTAACCGCCGTTTGCAAATTCACCGAATCGACTTTGAAAGTGCTGATCTTCTCTTCAATAGCCGCTTGAAAAGCCCTCCTTTTCCAAGACTTCTCACACCCATAGCCGCATCATTTCATAACAACCGGGTCCCGTAAAGTGTCTTTTTGTCTTTTGATTTGGCCCTCTCTTTTCATATCCTCATCATGAGCATTCTTTCACATCCTCGTCAAAGGTACTACTTCATCCCACTCAAAAGTACTCCTTCATGCCTCCTCAAAAGTACTCCTTCATCCACACATCCGTGTCCTCCACCTCACCCAAAAACACGTCACTCACCAACTTCTTGTCCTCCTCATTGGCCACCTTGGCCAACTTCACAAACAAGTCCCAGAACTCCACTCCCAGCTTCAAGTCCTCCATCATCTGTGCCTCCTTCACGCTGTTGATTCCGCTCACATTGATGTTATACAGAGCGTTTCCGATCTGGTACACCAGGTTGAGCAAATGGTCCTTCGTTCTTTGCGTGACCTCCTCTTTGGAGAGCTTCGTCTGCGCTTTCTTCAGTCTCAACGCGTACTCGAACCAGATCTCCGCTACCACGCCCAAAAGCGTGTTGTTCAAGTCCTCGTACCACGGCAACTGCTTGATGAGGGTATACCACGAGTCCTTATCCGCATAGTTGGCCTTCAAGTTATTCTTGTCCTGGCGGACAATAAAATCCACCAAAACCACTTGCAAACTGTTGATCAACTGCGACTGCACGTGCTTCAACTGGCTCCGGAAGTTCAACAAGCTCCGCGAAATAGGTCCCATGTAGTTGATGGGCAGAATGTTGAATTTGAGAAGAGAAAACACCCGGGAAATGAGAGCTATCTTGTTCAGCTCATCTGGTGTGAGACTGATGTCCTGCTCACTGGGGAACTCCTTAGCATATCTGGGAACATGGAGGAACTCCTTCGAAAATTCGTTAAGTTTGACCGCCTGTGTCTGGAGCAAAAGAAGAAGAACAGCCAATAACTGGAGGTTCTTTTCTGTAAGGCCATCTCCGTGCTTAGCCACGAACTTTTTCAAAGCCACGCCGGCGCTGGAAACCTCGCCGGTCTTGTTGTCGATAAGTCCCAAAAGGAAAAGCGTGCGCAACAACACGGTGGAAATGATGTCATCGTTTCTGGTCAATTCTTTAGGAACTTCGGTCTTGGAGTAGTTCTGCTTGAGGCCACCCAAGAAACGGCCCAATTCGAAACTGTCTTTTCCACCGCTGGAGTACAAGTGGCCCATCTGCTGGAAGAAAGGAGGTGTCAAGCGGTTGTTGAGCTCAATTACCTCATCCTTGAACCAGTACACCACCTGCACCTTCTTCACCTGGAAGTAGCGTGCGAGAAGCTGTGTGAGCACGTTGAACTGGAGATCTAAGCTGCGGAGGTACTTCTCGGAGGTGATGAGCTTCTTATAGCTAATGCTGATTCCACCCTCAAGAGGCGGGCGAATATTCAAGCGGCCGCGAGTTATTGCCTCGAGAAGCTCAATTGGGAGAAGACCCACCAGCTGGTAGAAGTAGAGCTCAGGGGGAAGTCTCTGGGAAACGATTTCGTGCACGTTATTTGGCACCTTGACCGTGGGCAGGGCGTCGGAGGCGTTTTCGACGGTTAGCAAGTCTGCGGGGTTCTCAAAGCCCATTTTCGCCAACTCCTGCGTGTACAAGCCCACCGAGCCCTCCGTGGTCAAAACAGGCAAGAACTTGAGGGCAAAATGGCCCTGGAGGTACAAATCGGTGATTTGCGGGTCGTTCAAACTCAAAATGTAGCCGTACAAGTCGGCCGCGCTGTTGCCGTTGAAGGACAGGTACTGGTACACGATATCAAGGCCCAATTTGAAGTAGCTCAACTGCGGAAACGGCTGGATGGGGTTGGGTTTGGGCAAAGGCGGGAAGTTGGGAAACGTCAAAGGTTGCACAGAGCAGCCCACCATGACGGCCAAATCCATGAATTGGCGTTCTGTGAGGTTCAACTCCGCCAATACCTTGTTCTTGTCCACGAAACGGAAGTCCTGCAGCTGGAACTCCATTCCCAAGATGAACCTGTCTATGGAGGTGACCAACATATCTGTGGAGCCGTATACCACGTCGATGATGCCTGCACGGTGGAGATACAGCAACTGGAAGCTGGCATCGTACGGAGACACGAGGTAGTCGATACCGTTATCTATGAAGTAGCGAATAAGGTCTCTGACCATAGGTCTGACCGGCAAAGGGTCAGTGAAAAGGCGAAAAGAGTCATTGTTGGGGCTGTTGTAAGCGTAGGGATTGTTAGCGCTTCTGGTCGTGAGCTTATTCCACGTGGCCGCCAGATGGGCCTCCAGCAGAGAGAACTCGTTCGTCTCGTAGTCGTGGGCCTGGAGCTGGATGTTTAAGCCGGAAACAAGAAAAACGGGCTTGATGTTGTACTCCCTGAAAACTTGGAGATCGGACGAAAGGTAGTCTGTGAGCGAGCTGGGAATGCCGCCTACCGCCAGTAAGAACTGCTCCTTTTTGAAGGTGTAGATTCTGCTTAGGTAGTGTTCCACGTCGATTCCAACGGTGGCGTTGCGAAGAAGGTCAATTGACAGCGTGCTGACGAGCTTACGCTCGAAAAGAAAGCTTTCAAGGGACTTTATGGGCATTTTGGGGGGTCCTCTGAAAGAAGGTGTGTTGTTTATAAATGTGGTAAAGGCACGAAAACTGGTGAGAATCGGACCCGGGTCCGGGCCTTGCCTAAACGGGATGGATTATGGCCCAATCGGGGAAGTACTTGGAGGACGTCCTAAATAGGCGGCTTCCATTCCTAACTGGGCACTACCGTTGCAATTCCTTCCTTTCAATGCCAAAGATCTCTTCTCTGACGTCTCCTGTACTGCCAGAAAGTATTCGCTCCTGCACATTCTCCTCCGTACAGTTCTCGTACTATGATTTACGTCCTGAACATTACCCATCTCTACACTTTGCAATGTCACCTTTCCGATTCTTCTTTACCTCTCACTTCTCTATGCGTCCTATTCTTCTATGCCTGCCATTCCTCTGCTCGCACTATGACCCTATTTGGATGCGCCAGACTCTTCGCTGTACCGATGCCACATTCAGGCCTCTTTAGACAATCTTCCACTCTTCAAGTCTTCCCCTTTTAATCCTCCGCAAACAAGTTGTCCAACGCGCCATTCTCAGTAAACGGATCATTCATGATATCGCTGACGGGACCCTTTTTCTTCCTTGCAACTGCTGCCGCCTCAAGCTGCTTCTTTCTGTCCTTCAACTCGGCATCGGAGTCCACCGCACTCTCGCCCTCCTTCAGGATCCTCACCAACTCTAACAACGCACTACGCTGGTGCTTCAACGACTTGGAGCTCACGAGGAGCGTCTCGAAGTTGCTCACATGCTGCGTGCTGATGTTGGGAAGAAACTCAATAAGGATTCGAGCTGGGTAGTCGTCTTTTGATCTTAGGGCACAGTAAAGCGTGGTCAACGCTATCGCCGCCTCAGAATGTGTCTCCACGAAGTAGTCGTCCACAAGAACATGCAATAAGCTCTTGATGAGGTTGTCGCAAAGGAACCGGTCCACTTCGTCGTCCTTGAGCAAAATCTCCGGAAGAACGTTTCGCACAACAAGAATGGTGTTGAAAGAGCACTTAGTGTCCTTAAACAGGATAATGTGACAGCAAATCTGCAAGAAAGGCGCCATCACCTCCTTATTCTCCACAATAAGCCGCTTGCAAGCAAACTGCGTGTCGGTAACGTTTTTGGAGTTCAATTGGCTGACCACGTCCATCAACAAACGAACCACAGTAGCCGTCAATTGTCTCAACATATGCTCCTCCATCATTTCCTCCAGTAACGTCTCGTCGTTCTCATTACCTTGAAGTTGTAAGCCGCTCACGTAGACTTTATCCCACCGACTTACCAAGAGCTCGTCTATGTCTCTGAAAGCCAAGGGAAGTAACTCCAGCATAAAAACGTCCACAAATTTCACAGGGCAGTTTCTCACCACGCTGCGCAAGCAGCTGTTTATCATGTGTTTCCAGCTGTGAAGCGTTATTCCCACATTATCGCCTGTTACCGACTTCCAGATGAGACTGGCAATATTAGGGATCTCATAGAGCGTGTCCTCTAACTGCGAGAGAGAGCCAATGGTGAGGAAGGCATACTCACGTGTATACCGTATCAAATGGCCCACGGAATCAGCAAAGTCTCGAAGTGTCAATGCAGCCTTTACATTCTCCTCTATGAAGGTCTCCTTGCTTTGGATGGACACGCCTTGTTGCCAAAACCGCTCCATACAGCTGTACTTCACAAATGACTGAACTGCATCTGGGAGGTCCTTCCAATTGGCTGGATTGTGGTAGTTCTGGATCTGGCTCAAGAGCTGAAGTATATGGGGCACGATAGGCTGCACGCGAGGTCTCCACAACTTAAGAAGGTTGAGGTATTCAGGCGAATCGTGGCCAAGTTTCTCAATAGAGTACTGAATGAAGATTCTGGTGGCTCTGATGGGAAAAATTGACAGCCAATGGTCCTTGAGCTTGTTCTTCAAAAGCTTGCCTTCTTCGTCCATTTTTGCCTCGAGAAGGTTAGTGTGGGCCGTGATGTTTCTACTCTGAAAGTAGGATGCAATCTCCACTATTCCCATACGCTCCATAAACCAATGAAGGTCCATGAGACCCTTCTCAGTCTCAGGGGCTGACCAAGCAGCAAGTTCAGTGTCCACTATTTTGGCAAAGAGGGCATCCTTATCATCGATGGAAGATCTAGATGCGATCACCAACAAAAACGACTTGAAAGCCACATTTTCGTGGTCGCTCACTTTATTCAGAGATAAGATACTGGCGACCACATTCTCCAACTCTGCAAAGATCTTTTTGAGCGATTCTGGCATAATATACGCAAGTCTATTAAGCTCAGTACCGCAGCTCGTCCTCAAATCCCTTATAAGTTCCTTTTCATCGTCATTAATGTTCTCCGGGTATGGGAATGTGGCTGTGGTAAGAATCTTCTCCAATACCTGGAACATCAAGGGAGATACATCCTTTAGGAGAGGAGCGAACTGGACAAGCGTTTGCACCTGTTTGCGGATCAAAAGAGGACTTGCCAAATCCATTGCAAGTAATCTTTCACCCAAACTCTCCACAAGACGATTTAAACGATCATTTATAGCGTCGAAGTCAGCTCCAGCATACCAGATACGCCACCGCAGCACGCCTCGGATGCAGTTCTCAATAATGCTGAATTGCAGAGTGCCGTAGTTCAATGCGTCCAGCTTCTCCTCTAAAGTGTACTGGCGAATGCATTCTGTTCCCAACGGCAGCGCAAAGAAATTCTGTAGGCGTCTTTCGAGCCACATAAGGCCCTCCTCGGGCTTTTTGCAGATCGTTATGCGCACAATGTCCTCATTGAATTTGCGATAGTTGGACAAGAACGCGTTAGCATCGGGCGCCAGGTCAAAGTCCACGTCGAGGTATTTTGTTGGGGTGTTCTCGCCGGTATTCGCGTAATTGAGAGTTCTGTTGGCGGCTATTTCCAAGAGATCCAAGAGAATCGAGATCACAGGGGCCTTCAGACTCAATTCATCGAAACGCAATACCGTCACCCACATCTGAAGCGAAAGTCCCGACACTATAAGACTATCGTGGTTGGTGGTGGCTAGCACCAAGCGAAGGTACGAGTCCACATCGGCAGTTTCCCAGGAAATGCGATTTTTCAGGGACTGCAGCATATTGAGGTACTCGCTCAACGAAACGATCATCTCCACCGTCTTCTTGAGCAACAGATAGACTTGTTCGTCCACATCGTCGGGATCAAGCTCCAACAGACGGTAAAACAGTGAAAGCTTCGAAATGCCCTCAGTGGAATATATGCTGCCGATAAAGAAGTTGAAGTCGTCTTCATTCGAGTAGGTTCTGGTGAAAAGAATGTGCAAGCAGTCGACGGCGAGGGTCTTCAACTTGACGTCTGGCAAAGCAAGAATTTGTATAAGCGTTTGCATGACATTCTCCAGGCGCAACACCTGCGGCTGCACCCAGTGCAAGCAAGTCTTGAACGCCAGCAAGATTTTGGGAACAAATGCCTGACATGGGGCCAGCTGCACGTCGTTGTTCAACAACATTTCCACGAGATATTGGCTCCAGGCGGTGAACCAGCCACCCGACGAGTATTTACAGAGAGAGAGGCTGTGGGTGGGCTCATATAACTGGTCAAGCACATTGTTTGGCGTCACCACGAGGACCAGGAGCTGATTGAGAATGGCAGTGCGCTTGGAGGCCACTGGGTCGTCCAAAAGGTATATGTCCTCGAAAAGGGTACGAAGAATGATGAGCGAGAGCTCACGGGTATGGGACGAGGCGTTCCAGAGATTCCAGAGGTCCTCATCCATGGATCTCCAGCCATCTGTGAGATCGTCATCTGAGAGCGAGGAGTGTTGCTGGGAGTTTGTGGCGGCATTTTCGGGGTTTGAGGGAGTGTCTGATTCGGCGGCTTTGATCAAAAAGGATCCCCAGATGCGTTTTGTCACTGAAACCCAGAGCAACGCCAATTTTTCCTTCAAATAGTGGGGATCATCGCTGGCTATTTTGGTGCACAATTCCACGATCCATGATCTGACCGCAAGCGCCTTGCTTCTATCGAAGGTCTGGAAACGCTTGCTGACGGAATGCTGGAGAAGTGACAAGCCGAAATGGCGCACTATGTAGTTTTTGCCGTTGTTTTCAGGAAGAGCGAGCTGGTAGCCCCAAAAAGGCGACTCTTCATTGGGTTTTATTCCCTCAAGGAAAATCTGGGCCTCTCTTCGCTGGGCGTTGGTGGACGAGGGCTCGTAAACGGCCGAAAGCGCGTTGATGATTTGGGACACGCCGTTGGAGTCCATCTGGGCGGCTAATAACGGCACTTATAGGGCTGCTAGCGACGCGCTGAAGAGGCTGGAAGCGGCGCTTTTCTTATGGGAGGGATATCCGAGGCTTCTATGTATGTAGGTGGTCTCAAAGTCCCGATGTTGCCGAAAACGGTCCTCTATTATTACGCCTCAAGAGGGTCTGGTGCCAGATGCAGGCGTCTTGGGCGGGGGTTTATTTCTCTGTGGGCAGTAGCCAGTCACGTGAGCTTTTTGGCAGGGTGATTATGTGGTTGCGGCAGGTGCTGACAGTGTGCAACGAGCTTTTCCTCGGTTATGGCGGCAATTGGCGCTGGGGCTCTTGGTGGTGGAAGTGATTGAGTTGTTTTTCAGGCGGTTGGAGGTGCGTGCAGGAAGTCCCGTCCTTGGATAGTGCGTGCAGGAAGTCCCGTCCTTAAGTTAGTGCGTGCGAAAGATAGGAGATGGATGGTGTACGGGTGTAAAAGATACTGGGGCACTAACGGAAAGCGAGAGAAGGGGCGAGAAGGGCCAAAAAGGCCAAAAAAAGGACTACGTATGTGTCTGTTAGTTATGCGTTTACTAATGTACACTCGGTATGGATGGGAGGATATAGGAGGTGGTTTTAGTGGAGGAGCAATGGGTGCAAATGGTGCGTAGGCAATGACGAAAATGAAGCAAATAGCAGATAAATGGAGGAAGCTCGGCCAAATGGAACCTCTGGCTGCAAATGGCACGGCGGGTGGAAATCTCCGTAGTCCGTTCCTTTTCTGTCTTCTCTCCTCTCTTCTCTTCTCTTCCTCCTCACAAATAAAACTTCCGCTTGTCACGCTCCATATCGGGTCTGTGCTCCCACTCCACCTCGTCACGGATGCCGCGCTGCAATCTTCTCAACTTGAGTGTGAACCGGGGCCCCAACTCCTGCAAACCCACCTTCTCCTCGTTGCGGAACACATACCGGTGTCTTCTAAAGAAGATAAAGTCTCTCTGGTTGTGCAAGGTGATGACCTGACGGCCCTGGATTTCGGGTTTCTGCGGCAAAATCAGCTGGAACAAACGGCCCACGGTTTTTCCCAAACGGGTGTTGAAGTTGTTCAAGATTAATTCTGGCGTGTGGTCGGTCCTCTTACCGTGACCCTCGATCTTCTTACCCTCGGTGAGCGAGGAAATGGAAAAGTAGAAGGTGGGGCCCTCCGGAAGGTGGATGAAGGTGATTCCCGTCACTTTCTTCTTATCCTCGTTGATGACGATCAAGTCGGTGAACTCTCTGTTGGTGCAGAACGTGGCCATCTCCTTCATGCTGTACTCGCGCTTTCTCTTGATGAACGTCACGTTGGGGAGGAAGTCCATGAGAATGTCCGCAAACTCATACGCCTCCTTTCTGGCGTTGGCGTTGGTCGTCAAAACCGTCTTGGCGTCCTGGCCTAGCAGGAAGAACTGCGCAAACTCGTCTTCTCCCTCAAGCTCCTGCTCGATGGTTTCATCGTAGACTCTTTTGGAGTCGATGGTCTCGGGAACGTTTTCCGCGAGTCTGGCGGCCTTGAGCTCGGGATTAAGACGCTCCTCTTTGGCTCTGGACGCACGTGCCTCGTGCTTGGCCTTGCTTCTCTCGTGCTTTATATCAGCATAAAGCTTCTGGCGCCGCTGCTTGTTCTTTACGGCCTTAATGGCCTCGCTGGAACTCATGGGGAATTTGGAACCTCACCTGTCGCTTTGCAGTGCGTTTGTGGCTTCTCTAGGGTCGTGTGCACGGAATACGGCCTCTATAGAGAATACAGGTTTTGGTGAAGACTGGCATATCGCACTTTTTGCGATGAGCTTTTGCTTACACAAAATCTCCCGGTCTCCACTATGGCGGTTCCCACCCGTTTGGTACGCCGTTGGGCCGACCACATAAAGCAAAAACGGTGGGTTTTCGATGATCATTTGGCCTATGGACCTGTTCTGCGCCTTGACGGCTTGCTCCGGGCGGTCCTGGGTGAAAAAACCGTGAAAAAGGGACACCTTTTGACCGTGCCAGCGCCATCACCGCTTGTGGACACTAATAACGACAGCGCGTACTCCGGGGCTTCTCATGTTGCCATTGGCGACACCAAGAGCGTGTTTCTGCAAAAACCTCTGGCTTCCGGCTCCATTTTTGGAGAAAATACCCAACTGGGTGCCCGCAACTCCAATTTCTCCTCTTTGGACCTAACGGGAGCTGCAACGGACCCAAATAAGGGCACTTCCAACTTTCTCAAGGGCCGTCTTCCCCCAGGGTACCACTTTACTATCTGCAACCAGTCCAATCAGGTAATTGGAGCCGATGGCTACGACGACTACCAGGCGCCTTTCGGCGATAAAGCTCTTTTCAGTCGCCGCATGTGGGCCAGCGGCTCTCTAGACTACATCGGGCCGGAGCCTCGGCTCGGAGACGCCATCCAATGCGTGGAGACCGTGCTGTCCGTGCGACAGGTGCAAAATTCGGTCTTTGTCCGAATTAACAGGGACTTCAGCAACAACAAGAGCCGGTTCTTGACGGAAATTCGAACCCTCGTGTACACCAACAATAACTACAACGTTTCCGCACGGCAGGAGGCTCGTAAAGAACCCCTTTTAACCGATATTCCCGAAACCGAAAATGATCCGCAGAATGCCCAAAACTCGTCCGAATCGAGCGGAAAAAAGCTCCCTTTCGGACCTAAGGTGTGCTTCTCCGAAAACCAGATCCTCGCCTTCTCCATGCTCATGTCCAACCTCCACAAGATCCACTTTGACAGGGCGCACAGTATGGCCGAGGGCCTTCGCGGGCCGGTCGTGCCGGGTCCACTTTTGGTTGCAGCCGGACTTGCCGCATTGAGCCAGGCCCGGCCCGACCTACAAGTCCGGCTGGTGAAGTACACCAACCGACGGCCACTTTACTGTCATCAGCAAACGGCTCTCATTGGCCAGCAGCGCCAACGTGCGCTCGAAGTGGCCCTTACCGATGACAACGGGCCCTATATTAGTGCAGTCATGCACGTGGATCCCCCTGCAGGACGCCTCAATGGCTAGCCCTTTATTGTACGGCTACAGGCGTGGCACCAGGGCCTGCTGTTATTGGTGGACGCATGTAATTAGGCGAATGCGGCAGGCGGGCCAGGGGTAGGCTGCAGTAGCAAACGGCTGCAAGACAACACACACAATGCCCTGCTAACCGGCATTACGAGGCAATACGAGCATATAAATAGGGCCGATCTGCTGGCAATTGTTGGGGTAAGACACTAACCATGATACACGCTCTTGCTGCCGCTGCATTTGTTCTCCCAGCCCTTGCTATCCCTGTGACTGTGGGCTCCAACTCCGGCACCCTGGAGGGTCTTTTCTCGTACCCTGTGAAGTCGTGCGATGCGTTCAACAGCGCGCCCTACAGCGCATACTCTTGCCAGAACACTACTGCCATCCCGCTCAAGGACCAGTGCTGTTTCGAGAACTTTGGAATCATTCTCCTGACGCAGTTCTGGGACTACAACCCGGACTACTTGAACGCCACGCTTTCCGGAAACTCTTCCGCGCTTGCGGCTGCGAAAAAGGCCATTAATGCCACCGTCATCACCGACGAGGACGACGTCAACCGCAAGTTCACCATCCACGGCTTGTGGGACGACCTCTGCGATGGCTCTTACAGCCAGGAGTGCGACCCTGGTCTTGACATCTACGATGCCACCGACAACATCACCAGGGTGTTGGTGGACCAGTTCGGCAAGGGCGACCTCTACAACACCATGCAGACGTACTGGGTCAACAACGTGAAGTCCAACGTTCCTGGCGGTGGCAACATCGCGTTGTGGGAGCACGAGTTCAACAAGCACGGCTCTTGCTTCAACACCATCAAGCCCCATTGCTTCACCGGGTTCTACAACCGTTTCGAGAACACCGTCAACTTCTGGCAGAAGGCCGTGGAGGTGTGGTCGAAATTGGACACCTACTTCTTCTTGGAGTCTGCTGGCATCACTCCTACTCTCGACAGACAGTACAACTTGACGGACGTGCAGAAGGCTTTGAAGAAGGCCCACGGTGGCCAGGCTTACATTGGCTGCTTGAACGGCGCCATCGACGAGATCTGGTATTACTACAACGTCAAGGGCAACATCTTGACTGGTGACTACTTGCCTATTGACTCCACGTCGAACGCTACCTGTCCCGACAAGGTGTGGTACATCCCCAAGTAGGGAATTTGTGGGTCGTTTGTAATAGTATGGAATATAATAACGTGATAGAGGTACAGGATTTGAAGGTTTAGTCTAAACTGTGCAATTCTGAGCCCGTTTGTAACTTTTCACGCCTCTAATATCAAATGGCGTTGTTCCGCAAGAGAACGGCATTTCGCAGCCGTATGGTTGTATGCAGAATATATCTTACATTTTACGGAAGGAGTCGTTTTCAGCGAAAACGGCAGTTATGGGTTTCTGAAGACTGGGTTGTGTTTATCGCGGTGTTTGAAGGTATACGTGTGAAACTGGGCTTGTTTCCGGCTTTTTTTGATTTTTTAGGTCTCCTTATCAATTTCATCTTTTTCTTGATTTCACCGCATTTTGCAGATATTCTCAGAAAGTCAAAGATTATTTCAGGACCATATTAGAAATACCATTCCTAAATCTCGGATTCAAAAAAGAAAGAAGAGAGAAGAAAGAGTGGACGTGGCAAGAGGGGTTTGGATGGGGCACAAGGTTTATTATGTGGGAAAACTGACATTATTGAGATCTTCTTAAGCGGCCTAGTGATAGTTGGAGACTACATATATAGTACGTTATCGCTATTACGGCATTGAATAGCGTGTATGTCTCTTGATTCGCCACAGAAAATAGGCTGCTTGAAACACGACTGGACAAACGAGAAATGCAGAAAGCGGCCGTTTCCGAGCTAAAAGATCGTACGCCAGCAGTCTCACATTTCATAGCTTTACAATCGCAGTGGTCGTTTCGACAGGCAAGAAGGCTTCTTCTCACACATAGGGTTCTGGGTTTGCAGCTTGCAGACTACAACTTCACTTTCAGCCATAGACAAGTTCTTGTTAGCATATCCTGGTTAGTTTCATAGCTTCTCCTCCTTCTTATTCCTTTCTCTCCTCCTTCTTCATCTTCACGCTACGCATTTCATATTTTTGCAGCTTACAATAAACCATAAACTAAAGGACTTACTCAGTAAGACCAACGACACCACAGGCGGGTCTACCGCCGGCGTTACCGGTCTTCTTGCTCTCGGCATGGCCGCCCTTGCCCAAGTCGTCGGTGCCAGCGTGGACGACAACAGTTCTGCCCAAGATAGAGTTAGCGCCAATCAACTTGATTAACAAGTCCTGCTTGGAGCCCTTGGCCACGCCCGAGCCGTCGGTGGTGATGTTGCCCAAGTCGCCAACGTGTCTGTTGTCGTCCTCGGGGGCACCGTGCTCGGCCTTGAAGGGGTTAAAGTGGGGACCAGCAGAGGTGCAGCCGTTGGTGTTGTCTCCGAACTGGTGCACGTGGAAGCCTCTCAAGGCGTTGGGGTCGTTGCCCAGGATCTCCCAAGAGATGGTGGTGGGCTCAGACTCGGCGGTCTGCTCGAATCTGACGGTACCGGAAACCTTGGAGTCTCCTCTGAGAACAGCGACTAAATGGACGTTAGTAAAGAAACAGGAAAGTAGGCAGAGGGATTAGGACGGTGCTCTAAACAGCCAATTGGCTGCCTTGGGCGCTGGATTGATTTGGCAACCAATTGGCCTCCAGCCCCCCTATTCGCTTCTTTTGAATTGCCGCCGGCTCCTCCCAAACGAGCAAAGCGGCAGCATCTATTGATAAATTGCGCCCGCCATCAATTGCAGCCACCGGCAATTTGCAGCCATTGGCCTTTCTCTTTCCTCTTACTTTGAGCAAATACGCCTTCACTATGAGCAAATACTTCACAATCCCCCGCCAATGGCACAGTGTGAGCAAATACACAGTGTGAGCAATTAGTCGGCTTATATATGGAGTGTGCCCTCAGATCTCTGCCTCTAATTCATACATACCAGCTTTGACCATGTTGAAAATGTAGTTAATTGATCAATTGACTGGGGAGAAAGCAACGGGGATTTCCTCCTTTTAAGAGCAGAATGAGCGCAACGCACGCTTCCGATTTGCTGCTTCTATTGATGAGTAATGGCTGGGTGTACGGGTTTCCCCTCCTGATTACGTCAGGAAGAACCGGATGTTACATCAGCAGCGGCATGTGTGGGCCTGGGCCTGGGCCCTGGTGCTGATAAAGCCGGGCACTAGGGGGGAGACAGAAAAGGCCGTATACATGGCTGTGGTGATATTGAGGGCATCTAGATGGCGAATTTTGTGGGGAGCAAGCCCTTTATATACTGGATGCAAAACCCGTGTAGTTATGTGAGGGAAGACGCAGGTACTGATGTAGTTACGATAGACCCCACTGCGGCTCGGCAATGGCCACAGTTAGACAAAAGGAAAGAGGAGACAGGGAATACGGAAATAACGGGGCCTACGGGGAATATGGCAACGTGGAGCTTGAGAGATGGGTGTGGCTAAGAAAGTTGTGTCTTTTGGTGTGTTTTTGTGTGCAAATGGCAGGAGTAGTGAAAGGCCGTATGAGAGACACACGAGAGACATGGGGGCATTTGGAAGGGAGCCAGATCTTTGAATGTGCTGGAATAAGCTGGTAGGTGCCATATAGATGCACGAAGAGAATGTTTTATGGAGGCTGCAAGGAACTGAGTGTTTAGTACACCACATAATCGGCACGCTCTACTGCCTCGACAAAACACCGATATTAGCCAAACTCGCATACATTACGCTAGAATTCCTCCAAGCGCACTTCCAATCTCTCTCTCTCTCTCCTCTCCCTCTCCTATACGCCTATATCCCTGTCCTGCCTATCATACAACACCCTGACGGCCTTTCTCACCACATCCACCTCGGCATCAACGTCCAAGTAAACCTTGGACGTCGTCAAATACGCATATAGCTGGCTCTTAGACCAGTTGTCCGTGGGATGCGGCTCGCTTTTGGCCCCACTGCTCTTTTTCGTCTTCGCCTTGTCTTTTCCTTTGGACTTCTCTTGCTGTTCGTTTAGATCGGGCAAATTGCCTATTTGGTACATGCTATAGGCCACGGACGCCACAACTATGCCCGTAAACACAAAAAAGCCCTTCCTCTTGATCACGTTGAGCGAACGGTCTATTCTGGTGTAGTACGCCATGGCTCTGGCTTCTGTATGGGTGGCGACAGCTATCTTATCTTGTGGCTGTCTGCAGGAGTGCGGTGGCGCTGTACGGGGCGCTATAAAGGGGACTCAATTCCCACCGTTTTCCGCAAGCAAGCAGTTTATTTGATAGCTACCATTCGCCCCACCAAAGCCATTATGTCTGATTTGAAGTCGTACATTGTCACCTTGAAAGACTCCGTGTCCAACGCCGATATCGAGAGCGTCAAGAAGAGCATCACTGATTTGGGCGGGTCTATCGTCTCTGAGTTCTCGTTGATTAAGGGCTTTGTCACCAAGTTGCCCGCTGTCCATACCGATGCTATCCTGAAACACGAACACGTCGCCAATGTTGAGGAGGACAAGGAGGTCAAGATCCAGTAAGGCACGTGATTGCCGCTTCTGGGGCCATGCGGCTTCTGATCCGGGAAATCGATGCCATTGAGCTGCTTCATGTCGCTCAATTGAGAAGATGCTTGCGTATCCTCTTACTAGCGCCATATCCCTACCATTCAGGCCGCTATCCTGCCCTTCTGGCCTCATATATCCTCTCCGGCCCTATGCTTCTCTCTCCGGACCTACTTTCCACAAAATCCAATAAACGATTGCAAAAACTTAGCAGTCGCTTGGCCCACCGCCAAGTCCGTAGCATTCCTCCGTCCTACTCATTCCCGTAAGTTGATGGTTCCTCCTGTCAACTTCTGCAGGTCATTAGGTCGCCCAATCGGGTAAATTACCCCCCAAACGGAACCCGCACCGTTATCGTGTCCGTACAAACACCCGTGCACCAGCCCCTGTTACCCCAGATGGGCTTGCGCCCACTATATAAAGCCCTGTCTCCGCACTTTTTGGTGCTTCTCCATTATGTCGTATCCCAGCCATAACTTGCAGCCCAACTTCAAGCCCATTGACCACATTTTCGAGGACAGGCTCCGCCAGTTCACTGACAAGGGGGGCCAGTACTCCCGGTTGAACCTTCCCCATTTCTACGATAAGCACAGGCTTGACACCAATACGGAGAATATCAATATTAAGAGCTACAGGGTTCCGGATATTGACGGCAAAACCCAAAGGCCGCTTTTCAAGGACATTGACTTCGACTCTATTGAGTGGGAAGATGCCAATAAGGGTAACAGCTATGGACCCTCCTGGAAGACGTTTTGGTTCAAAATAGAATGGCAGATTCCCGAGGACTGGCTCAAGGCGGAAAGACTTGATTTCGAGTGGGATTCCAACAACGAGGGTCTTCTCTACTCTAAAGACGGCCTTCCTTTGCAGGCGTTCACTGGTGGCGGCGAAAGGACAGTTTACCGCTTACCTAAGGAGTACTTCACGCTGAAGAAGACGCTACTCTACTGCGAGATAGCGTGTAACGGCATGTTCGGAAATGGAGATGGCGGAGTGCCTGATCCCAATCGGTACTTCCAGTTGGTCAAGTGTGACTTGGTCTATCCCGATGTTCAGGCGCATAAGCTCTTCTACGACTTCTGGATCCTTGGAGATGCTGCCAGAGAACTTTCTGGTGCATGGAAATACCAGGCGGGTGCGGTGGCCAACCAGATTATGGACGCTTTTGATGCGAACGATAGAGAGACGATTTCTGCTGGCAGAAAAATCGCAGAAAAGCTCTTGGGAGACGTGGATTCCGACGAGGTTTACCATAAAAATCCGCTTGACCGTGTGGACGTTTATGGTGTTGGAAACTGCCACATTGACACAGCTTGGTTATGGCCTTTTGCAGAGACCAAGAGGAAGATTGTCCGTTCCTGGACTACTCAGCTTAAGCTAGCAGATGAGTACCCGGAGTACGTCTTTGTTGCTCTGCAAATGCAGCAGTTCAAATGGTTGAAAATGTACCATCCGGAAATCTACAAAAAGGTCCACGAGAAGTTCACCACTAACCAGTTTCTTCCTGTGGGCGGTTCGTGGGTGGAAAACGATACCAACCTTCCCAATGGCGAGTCATTGATCCGTCAGTTCCTTCTTGGCCAGAGATTCCAGCTTGCGGAGTTTGGTGTTGCTGCAAATGTTTTCTGGCTTCCCGATACTTTCGGTTACTCGCTGCAAATTCCGCAGATCTGCCAACACGCTGGCATCGAGCGGTTTTTGACCCAGAAATTGAGCTGGAACAATATCAACGAGTTTCCGCTTTCCACCTTCAACTGGGTGGGAATCGACGGATCTCAGGTCTTGGTTCATATGCCTCCTGCGAACACGTATACCGCGGGTGCAAATTTTGGCGACGTTGTCAGGCTGCAAAAACAACATAAGAATCTCCGCGATGTTCCTACGGGACTCCTTCTTTTTGGCCACGGAGACGGCGGTGGTGGCCCTACGGAGGACATGCTTGAGAAATTGAGAAGATGCAGAGGCTTGGCCAACAAGACCGCCTCTATTCCTACGGTTCACTTGGGTAGTACTGTCGACGACTTTTATGAGGAAGTCCTCGAGAAATCCAACCGGGGAACCGATCTTCCTCACTGGAGAGGCGAAATCTACCTTGAGTTCCATAGAGGCACCTATACTACTCAGGCTAACATCAAAAAGTATATGAGACAGGGTGAGATTAGGCTTCACGACCTTGAGAAGATAGCTACCCTTCTCTCTTTGACCAATCCTGACTATAAGTACCCCGCAAAGGAACTCCAGGCTTTATGGGAAGACCTCTGCTTGTGCCAGTTCCACGATGTTTTGCCGGGAAGTTGCATTGGAATGGTCTACTATGAGGAGGTTTATCCTATGTTGGAGAAGTTGCTTGATAAGGCAGACAAGTTGACGAAAAAGGCCATTTACTTCGGGAAAGATGCGAAGACCGAAAACACCGCCTTCTATAACACGTTACCTTGGATGAGAGACGAATTGGTGGACTTGAAGAAGGTGTCTTATAAGAAAACGGGCCTGAAAGGAGAAGCCGACGGGCTTGCTATTTGCAGCCATTCCGAAACTTCCGAGCTCGTTTTTGCTGACGATTTGGCCTATCCTGCTTCTGTTAAGAAGGATGGCGATGGCTATGCGCTTTCAAACGGTTTGATCACTGCAAAAGTGTCCTCTTCAGGAGAACTCACCTCTCTTATCGATTCCACTGGAAGAGAGATTCTTGACAAAACCGTCACCAAGGAATCTACCGGCTTGGGAGGCCAATACGTTCTTTTCGATGACGAGCCCTTGACCTATCCCGCTTGGGACACGGAATTGTACCTGTTGAAGAAATTCCGGTTTTTGCTGGGCGGAAAAGTGAGCGTTTTGTCCGAAAGCAAGGCGGAGTCGTCTTTGGTTGTGAAGCACCAGATTTCCGACCAGAGCTCGATTGAGACAATTATCTCTATCCAGGGTTTGGCTTCCAAACCTTCTCCTGCAGTTCCGCAGAACAACTTCGTCAAATATAAGGTGCATGTGGACTGGCACGAAACTTACAAGTTCTTGAAAGTTCAGTTTCCCACCACCATCTACACGGCATCTGAGGCTTCCTACGAGACGCAGTTTGGTGTCACCAAAAGACCGACCCACTACAACACCTCGTGGGATGTGGCCAAGTTTGAGGTGTGCCACCACAAGTTCTTGGACCTTTCCGAGTACAACTACGGTGTTTCTTTGGTGAACAACAGCAAGTACGGAGCTTCCGTCCACGGCAACTTGATCAGATTATCGCTTTTGCGGTCTGCCAAGGCGCCAGATGATAAGGCCGACATGGGAAAACACGATTTTGAGTATGCTGTGTATCCCCACCAGGGACCTTTGGGCCCAGAAACCGTCAGGTTGGCGTATAACTTCAACTACCGGTTGGAGCATTCTGCTCCCCGAAGCGTGGCTGAACTCACCAACTTGGTTCAGTTTGAAGGTGACGCCAGCTTGGTGTATTCCCACCTCAAAAGAGCCGAGGATGACGAAGATGTATCCCAGATGGATCTTCCGGTGAAAAACAAGGGTAAGAAAGCTTTTGTCCTTAGAGTTTATGAGTCCTTGGGCGGTTTTGCTTCTGGAAAGTTCAAGATCGACAAACGCTTGAAGATAAGTAAGGTTTACCGGGTCAACGGGTTGGAAATTGAGCAGAAAGAGGTTTCCCACGAAAACGGTATTTTCTCAGTGGAATTGAAGGGCTTCGAGATTGGCTCGTTCAAGGTTGTTTTGGCCTAAGCTGTCCCAGTGCTCATTTTAACCAAACGTGGGCTATACCGTGGTGTTTATGTCTATACTAGTGTTCTTTTTCTATTGAGATGTTTTCGTTCATTCGCCCGATTGTGTTTTTGCAATCGAATTGCTTTTGCGAGAATCCTGCCATGTAAGGAAACCCCTGACCCAGCAAGTGTGCCCGAAATGGCGGCCCTACCGCCCGAAATAGCCACGGTCTAGAGCGTTACTTCCATTTGGGAGCGTGTACCGTGACTATTGTGACTGGAACGACCGCAACTTCACGAGCCCTTCTCCATTTTGGGTTGCTAATGGCGTCTATTGTCACGGACGACCAGACGGTGGCGCGAACCGTGGTCGATTGGCGTGCTCTACGATGACATAATCGGTTGCATCCCTTGCATGTGCCTTGCATAATTTCCTGCATGATGTCCCTGAAAAATACCTGCTTGCGGATTAAAAGGTGACGCACTCAGTCTCGGCTGGCGATCGGTGCATAGAGTTGCATGAGCGGCGGGCACGCGAAAAGCCGGTGCTGGTGCCCCCTTTGGCTACCAAAAGCGCCGTGTGCCGCTTCCACAGGCTTCTGCGGGGTTCCACAGCGAACATTCCGTTCAGGCACGGGTTTGGCGTCGCCCGCAGTGCGCGCGCTCGGCCGATTGGGGGCCCAGGCCCCATCCTGTGTTTGCTAAATTTACCGTTTGTTGAAACCGCGTCGCGGGGCAACGCTCACACCTGTATCAGTTTTGGGCCGCGCACAGGCGCTTCGCCTCTCGGTTCGCGTGCACTGCGTCTGTTCCTGATTTGAGCGTGGGTGCAAACGTATGCGCCCGGGGTTTCCTGCGGTATAAAAGAGCGGGCCTGCCACCTCCCAAAAGTTTTAAGAACATCTTCATCCATTCGCTTATACCCACAATGAAATTCTCCACTGCCATCATCGCCGCCGCCGCCGCCGCCCCCGCTGTCGCTGTGTCTTCTGCTGCCTACACCAACGGTACCAGCACCCAGACCAACCTTGCTACCACCGTGGTGACCATCACCTCGTGCTCCGACCAGAAGTGCAACACCCAGGTCCACACCACCGGTTTGACCACCATCACTTCTGAGGAGACCGAGTACACCACTTACTGCCCCATCACCGCTGCTGAGACCTCTACTCCTGCTGCTGCCCCTGCTAAGCCTACCACTGCGGCTCCTGCTCCTGCTCCTGCTCCTGCTGGTTCGGCTGCCCCCGCTCCCGCTCCTGCTGGATCTGCTGCTCCTGCTCCCGCTCCTGCTGGCTCTGCTCCTGCTGCCGCTCCTGCCGGAACCGCCCCCGCTGCTGCTCCTGCTGGCACTGCTCCTGCCTCCAAGGCTCCTGCTGCTGCTCCCGCTCCCGCTTCTAAGGCTCCTGCTGCCGCTCCTGCTGGTTCTGCTCCCGCTGGTGCCGCTCCTAGCTCCAAGAAGACTCTTGCTGCTGAGGCCACTTCTGCTCCTGCTTCTTCCGCCCCCGCCTCTGTTTCTCAGGGTGCTGCTGCCGGTTCTGTTGCTCCTGCTTTCGTCGCTGGCTTCGCTGCCGTCGCCGGTGCTTTGTTGGCTTAAATGGCTGACTGTTAGGTAGTCAATTTACGGTTGTTTATACTTCTTGCGGTTTTTATCCGCTGCATTTGCATTTTCGGTAATCTACATCTTCAAAAAGGGATCTGTAAGTATTCGGCCACGGGGGATTTGGTGACCCCTGGCTTTGACGACGTACCTCCGTTAGGACCTACAATTTGTGTATCAATGAGTGTTCATGTTGAAGCCGGATTCTGTTTTCAGGTCTCTATAGGGTTGCTATTTTGGGACATTTCAATTGGGATCTCTCGGTAGAAGAGCCATCAGATCTTCAGTTATAATCACCCGCTATGTATCATACTGGAATGGTTTCCCGGAAATCACAACGACAGTCCGGTCTGGCCAATTCAGAGCCCGCAATTCTTCTCCGGTTATTACACCTTGAAGTATATTCAACGTACCAATATTCCAGTTCATTGCAGGGCACTTCTAATTTAAGATGCCTAGCTCTCCAAAATTCTTTTTCACAAGTAGTGAAGCCAAAACTCTTCAATGAGTCCAATGGAGTCCAGAGCGCCATTCTGCCTGATAGTTCACCTACATTCTGCTCAAAATCAATCCAAAATCACAGCTCTACTCGAAAAACCCAACTTACCTTATAGCTCTCCAGCAAAAACCTCCGGCAACATTAAAATCATTTCAAAGCTCCACCACCTCAAACCACCCGTAATTGCACAAGCCCCAGCCCCTAGCCGTTCTGAAATATTTTAATCGCCTAGACGTGCATTCTGCTCGCGTTTGCAGCCATGAGCTCCAGGGCTCGTTATCCATTTATCTAAATGGGGCAACATTTCCCGCGGCTTACATGCAGGATTACATTTCATCAGCAGTTTCCGTACCACTACTTCTTCCCCAATGGCCGTGATAAATCAGCCGTCGGCATCCATTAAGCTTACCAATGTGTCGCTTGTTCGTATCAAGAAAGGAAAGAAGCGGTTTGAGATTGCCTGCTATCAAAACAAGGTTCAGGACTGGCGTCTAAAGGTGGAAAAGGATCTCGATGAGGTCCTTCAAATTCCGCTGGTTTTCACCAACGTGTCCAAGGGCCAGGTAGCCAATAACGACGATTTGCTTGGGGCATTTGGAAAGACCAATCACGACGAGATCATTCTCGAGATTCTCGAAAAGGGTGAAATTCAGCTCAATGAGAAGGAGAGAACCGCCAATTTGCAGCAGAAACAGAACGAGTTTCTCAATATAATCTCGACCAAATGCATCAACCCGCGGTCCAAAAAGCGGTATCCGCCTAGCATGATTCAGAAGGCGTTGAATGAGGTGAAATTCCACTTGAACCCCACCAAACCGACCAAAATCCAGGCGTTGGATGCCATCAAAGTGCTTATAGCGAAGCAGATTTTCCCTATAGCCCGGGCGCAGATGAAGGTGAAGGTGATTTTGCTTAAGCGGGTCCCGCGGGCCGTTTACGACGACAACATCCACCCGCTATTGGACACAGTCGAGGACACCAGCCTGAACGAGAAGGTGTTTGAGGTGATCGCTATCATCGACCCTTCGAACTATAAGGCCATTGTGGATGTGTTGCAGGGCGAAGAGGCGAAGGTGAAGAAGGGAGAGGCCAGTATCGAGGTGTTGGATATGGCCGTGGTGAAGGAGAACTAGGAGGGTAAAGAGGAGAAGCAGAAAAGACGGGGGAAACGTCAGTTCTGGAAGGAGAAAGGGAGGGGTTCAAAGAACGCGATTTTGGTACCTCGACATGTGGAATTGCCACCCTGAGATGAGCGTTTGTTGGGATGCGAGTATGAAGCCTGGTTCAGTACTTACTGGCTGAGGATTTGAATGCCCTGGACGTGTGGAGAACAACCAATGGATCTCTCGACTACCGCATTTTGGATTAGTGCATTATGATCTTGTGATCACGGGAAACTAGCTCCCTTCATGAAATGCCCCCTAAATCTACATCCAATGGCATCTACTATAGATCCTATCATGTAGAAACCTGTTAAAGTCACCTGCTAGGAACACCGCCGCTGAGAATACTCAAGTTTCAGCCATAAATCATTTTCCTCTCCATATAGCCACATCAAGCGCCCCACAAATCACACAGTAAATAGCCTTTTGCAGCAAAAGACACCATACCAGTGGCCGGGCCAATATCATATCCTGCACAGAACCGCATCATAACCACTATGCTAGCACTATCTCTGGTCCACGCACGACCGTGCCGTGCCATCTACGGATAAGCCCACTAAACCCGGCGTCTAATAAACCCCACTTTCTTTAGTATATAAACAAGGCCTAGAAGACAACTAGCGGATTATCTGTAAAATGCGTTTTTCAGTACCCGTTCTCACGCTTCTCATCCTGCTGGTTTTGGGCCAGCAGCAGGTGCTCCAAGCGCCTGATCTTTTGGCGGCTAAGAAGGCCATCTTTGGCCATCTTCCTGGCTCTGACCATCCTGCGATTGTCGAGGCATGGGCAAACATGCGGGAGAAGCTTTCTGTGGGCGAAATTGAGGCCCGTATCAAGAAGTTCATCAATAAAGAGGCGCCTGTTGAGACCCCCGAGAGACCCGAGACGGGTTCTGGCTCTTTCGACGTCGTTGCCTCGTCCAAGTACCCGGACCACAGCATGAGGGTCAAAAAGACGCACCCGGAAGAGCTCGGCTTGGACACAGTTGACCAATACTCCGGCTATTTGGACGTGGAGAAGCTCGGAAAACACTTCTTTTACTGGTTCTTCGAGAGCAGAAACGACCCCAAGAACGACCCGGTGGTGTTGTGGCTCAACGGTGGCCCGGGCTGCTCGTCTGCCACGGGAATGCTCTTTGAGCTCGGTCCTTCTTCTATCAATGCTACGTTGCAGCCAGTCTACAACCCCTATGCTTGGAACAACAACGCATCGGTCATTTTCCTTGACCAGCCCGTTGGCGTGGGCTACTCCTATACGACTGGGGAGCAGGTGAAGGACTCCTTCTCTGCAGCCAAGGACGTTTTCGTATTTTTGGAGCTTTTCTTCCAGAAGTTCCCCCACCTCGTGAGAAACGACTTCCACATTGCGGGAGAGCTGTATGGTGGCCACTACTTGCCTCTGTTTGCTTCTGAAATCATCAACCACGCCGACAGACTGTTCAATCTTACTTCTATTATGATCGGCAACGGAATCACCGATGCCAAGATCCAGTATGCTCTGTATAGGCCCATGGGCTGCGGAGAAGGCGGATACAAGCCTGTTCTTAACGAGGAGCAGTGTGACAAGTTGGACCGCGAGTACCCCATTTGTCGTGAGGCTGCAGATCTCTGTTACCGCTTGAATAACGTCTTCACGTGTGTGGCCGCCAACTTCGCCTGCGAGTCCCTTGTTCTGGTGTACAGCGAGACCGGTCTCAACCCCTACGATGTCAGAAAAAAGTGTGTCAACGGAAACCTCTGCTACGACGAGATGTCGTACATAGACGACTACCTCAACCAGGATTTTGTGAAGGAGGTTGCTGGAGCCACCGTGGACAAGTTTGAGTCGTGCAGCGAGGACGTGGGTCTTGGATTCTTCTTTTCGGGTGACTTGGCGAAGCCGTTCCAGGGCTTTGTGGCCGAGCTTCTTGACAAGGGCATTCCTGTGTTGTTGTATGCCGGTGACAAGGACTTCATCTGCAACTGGCTTGGAAACCACGAGTGGCTGGACGCCCTTGAGTATTCGGGAAGTGACGTTTTCTCCAAGAAGCTGTTGCAGCCATGGTACACAGCTGAGGGCAAGTTGGCGGGAGAAGTCAAAAACCACGAGAAGTTCACTTTCTTGAGGGTTTACGACGCTGGCCACATGGTTCCTTTCGACCAGCCCGAGGCTTCTTTGGACATGTTCAATAGGTGGATTAGCGGAGAGTATGCCTTGGGAAGCAAGTAGATACAGTATGGCATGAATATATGGTATGATGAGATGGAGGGTAGAAGCAGATGAATGGAAGTGGTTAGAAGAAAGGGCCCTGAATACCACGGGTATGACACTTACTTTGAATCTGCATCCCGTAGTTTTCTCGAGGGCATTTCCCTAATTTTGCGACAATGCTACATTTTTCTCATTAACTATTACCCTCAATATCGAGCCTATTGGAATGCACTCAAAAAACTCCATTCCCCACCAACCTTCCCAAATCAAGCCCCACATACGGTACCAGCGTGACTCTCACTATCACGTCACATTTTCACCTTCGCCAATGGCTGCAAAAGTGGCAAACGTTAGGCACACAGGGATTATCTGCAGTACGACCTTCGCGATGGCAGGACGTTGAAAAACTTCAATTTTTCACTTTCACGCCACAGATATACCCCAAATGGCCATCACTCTTCCCGCTGCCACCTCTTCCGAGGCCTTCGTTGCCTCCGGTGCCTACACGACTCCTGTAAGACGTCCTGTGGAGCCCGTGGGTCGTTATTTCCTTGCGCACGCTTCCAGAACGCTTCGCGGCCACACCTGGTCCGAGTTTGAGAAGTTGGAGGCGGAGAAAAACGTCAAGACCGTGGAGGAGAACCTCGATGACGACATTGGCGACGAGGAGCAGTCTGAGGAGCTTCTCGCTGTGGACCCGCGTGAGTGGAAGACCGCGGACTTGTACGCTGTTTTGGGGCTCTCCAAGCTCCGTTTCAGAGCTACCGAGGACCAGATCAGACGTGCTCACAGAAAACAGGTTTTGAAGCACCACCCCGACAAGAAGTCCGCTTCCGGCGGTTTGGAGCAGGACGGCTTCTTTAAGGTGATCCAGAAGGCCTTGGAGGTGATGTTGGACTCCAACAAGCGCCAGCAGTACGACTCCGTGGACGTGCTCAGCGACCCCAAGCCGCCTGCCCCTAAGACCACCTACGACTTCTTCGAGGCCTGGGGTCCAGTGTTCGAGTCCGAGGCGCGTTTTTCCAAGAAACAGCCTGTTCCGCTTTTGGGCGGCGCCGACGCCTCCAAGGAGACGGTGGACGCTTTCTACGCCTTCTGGGGCAAATTCGACTCGTGGAAGACGTTTGAGTTCAAGGACGACGACGTGCCTGATGACTCCGCCAACAGAGACCACAAGCGTTACATTGAGCGCAAGAACATCTCCAACAGAAAGAAGTTGAAGCAGGAGGACAACAAGCGTGTGATTGACATTATGGAGAGAGCGTACTCCGAGGACCCGCGTATCAAGCAGTTCAAGGAGGAAGCCAAGAAGGAGAAGGAGAGAAAGAAGTGGGAGCGTGACGCTGGCTCCAGAAAGGCTGCTGAGGAGGCTGCTGCCAAGAAGGCCGCGGAGGAGGAGGCTGCTAAGGCCGCCGACGCCGCTAAGGCCACTGGAAAGAAGGCCAAGGAGGCTGCTAAGGCTGCTAAGAAGAAAAACAAGAGAGCTGTTAGAGGTGCCCCCAAGGATGTTGGCTACTTTGGAGACGACTCCAAGGCCGCTGACATTGACGCCGATGTGGAGTTGTTGGTGGAGTCCTTTGACGATGCCCAGTTGGTTGATGTTGCTGGTAAGGTCACTGGCGCTGGTGCTGATGCCGTTAAGGCTGCTTTGGCTGCTGCTGTCGCCGAAGCTACCGAGAAGGGCTCCGTGAAGGCTGCTTCTTTGAAGTACTTTAAGTAGAGGAGGTGTTTAAGAGAGTACAGAAACAAGCGGAATAGTGAGGAATTGTAGAAAGACATATTTGGAGCAGATTGCAGGAAATACAGAGAAAAAGACTTCTTTGGGTATTGGGTCGAATCTTTGTGTTGTACAAATCAAAAGTACAGTTGTTAACAGATATATTAAGACTGCCCCAAACTGAAGGCAACCAGGATATCCCAAAAGCAGACACTGGTGAAAAAAGCTTAAGGGTGGAATACGGTTAGTATGTACGTAGAGAAAGTCTGTTCTTTCATGAATTTTATGGACGCATAATGGACCCGGCCCAAGGGCCTTCTTTTCGTAATTGTACCTGCGATCTCACAGTCGTAATCTTCAGTCGTTGATCGTGGGAAAGGTGTTTTCATTTTCAAGGAAGTTTAGGTAAGATGTCCCTTGAAATGGCACTATTTGCCTTAAAGACGGAAAAACTCATCCAAGAACACACGGCATTAATAGGCCACGGTTCACGTTCCCTATTCTTCGTCCTCGACGGCCACCCCCACCTTATTATCGTGCAAGGCCAATCCCTTCAAATGGTAGTGTTCCTTGCGTTTTTCCTCAAACCTGTGGTGCCTCTCCTCGGCAGTGAGCTGCTCGGGCTGTTCCTTTTCGTCATCGTCGTCCTCCTCCTCCTGGTCAAGATCGGGATTGGCCAAAACCTCGCTTCCTCCAAGAGACCTCAGACCAGAAACTTCGAAGTCCAGCTCGCCTTTTCCGAGACTGAACTCCGGGATCTCCTCTACATCCTCCTTGTAGTACTCGCCTTCCGGATCAAACCCGCCCTCGTACGGAGTTTTGGGCTCATCTATCTTCATGGTGGAGTTTTTCTCCTGCTCGGTCTTGTAGAGGTTGATCTCGTCCCATTTGAGGTGTTCGCCGTTCTGGCCCTCTTCACCATGGTCTTTTTTTGCCTCGGCTAGCTTGGCCCTGATACGGTCTCCTTTGGACGATTCGCTGGCCAATTGGGCGTTCAAGCGGGTATTTCTAATAACCTCCTGACGGTCCAATTCTGCGTGGTCCGTGGGACTCTGGTTGTCGCTTTTGTTACGTAATATTCCTCTAGGCATGGCTGGTGGTTGCTGCGGTAATTTAGGAAGAAGAAGGGGAAAAGATGTGGTGGGAAAAGAGGTGGTTTTGGGCCGGCCCTCTTGCTATCACCCCCGGTCATTGGGGATGTATGCAGGATCACGTGATGATTTGCAGCTTTTTGGTGGAAGGTAGAAAGGGTTTTTGAGGGAGGAGCTATATTTTATGAAAGAGGAAAGGGTTCTGGAAGAAATGTCGGGTTCTCGAGGCAATAGAAGCCCCGTGAAGAGCGAGAAGGGGTTTGGAAACGGGGGCTGCTTAAAGTGTGTTTATGGAAATGCTCGCAAGACCCTCTCATAGTACTCATAGTACTGTTGCGACACCACCTCACCATAGACCGTTCTCTCCTGCACATTCCCATTTTGCCACACACGGGAACCCCCAGTTCGGCTGCAACATCGTCACATTCATCACCGCCACCTCTCTCTTTCCTCCTTCTTCCCCTCATCTTCCTCCCTTCTTTTTCCTTCTTCCCAGCCATTTCCGCTCGTTAGTCTTCCTCCAAACCCTACCATACCGATTTCCTGCACAGAGCCCGGGCCCGACAAAAAACAACTAGCCGGTTAACAAATCACCGCCACCGCTTCTGCCGCCACCAAATCCTCCTTTCTTCGGCCGATACAGTCGTGTGCCCGATCAGTACATAACTAGCCATTGCGATTCTGGTGCCACCCTCCGCATTCGGCGTTTCCTACGACTTTCTGCTGATCCTAAGAAACCTGTGGTGTTCTGCTAAAAATACCCATTAGTCTCCGATCCGACGGCTGTCTCCTCTAAAAGCTCTTACGGGCACACTTACACATCTAAAAACTACCCTCCTTAATACCCATCTTTCGCCGTCTTCTTCACCATGGGCCAGGCATTCTCCTTCACCAACATTTTCGGTAAGCTTTGGGGCATCAACAAGGAGATCCGAATCCTTATCCTCGGTCTCGATGGTGCGGGCAAAACCACAATTCTCTACCGTCTTCAAATGGGCGAAGTGGTCACCACCAAACCCACCATTGGCTTCAATGTGGAGACCCTCAAATACAAGAACCTTACCCTCAACATATGGGACTTGGGTGGCCAGACGTCCATCCGCCCGTACTGGCGCTGCTACTACAGTAACACTGCTGCTGTCATATTCGTGGTGGACTCAACCGACAAGGAGAGAATCGACATCGCCTGCAAAGAGCTCCACACCATGCTCAAAGAGGAGGAGTTGCTAGATAGCGCTTTATTGGTGTTTGCCAACAAGCAGGACCAGCCAGGAGCCATGACCGCGGCCGAGGTACTGCAGGCGCTTTCGCTCACAGACTTGAAGGACCGCAGCTGGAGCATTGTTGCGTCCAGTGCCATCAAGGGCGAGGGTTTGACCGAGGGCTTGGACTGGTTGATGGACGTGATCAAAGAGGAGCAGTTGTAGTGTATCTATAGCATAAAAACCAAGACGACGACCTCGTAGCATGTGTATTAGTAGGTCAATTAAAGGGTATTGCAGGGCTGTATCTAACTAGGGGATGGTGTAAGGTAGGTGAGGTTACGATAAGAGGATCGCAAGAAAGCCAGCGTGAACACCTCAAAGACACCCCTATCACCCACTTTCCTCCCTTCTCCTCGTCACCTCTCTACCTCGTCACCTCTCTACCTCGTCACCTTCGCGCTCCTTCACACGCTCCAAAATCGTTCTTATCATCTCATTACCAATAGCATTGGCCTCCGACAACTTGGGCTGGAAAAAGCGCTGAGTTTCCTCGAACGTGCTTCTGTACAACTCGAAATTGCCAAAAGCAATAATGCTGGCCCAGTTGCGTGCGGCTATGGTGAATTCCAAGTCGTCCTGGCGGAAAGTGGAGTCGTCCACCGCCACATCGATGCACTCCTCTAACAAGCCGGGGGTGCAGAACAAGTACTCGGTAACGCCCAAAAAGATCCGGAAAAGCGGCGTGGAGCAAATCATGTGGTCGTACGGTACTATGCCCAATTTGAACCAGCTGTCCACTATGGCAAGAAGCGATAAATGCGAGTTGGGCTGGCGGCCCTCTGGTGGAACCTTGCTGAGAGAGAACTTCTCGAGAATGTCGTCGTCAAGGAGCAAGTCGGTGTGGTCCAGGATATGCTGGAAAATGAAATTCTTCGCTTTGGTGAGTCTTTCCCGCAACTCTTTCTTCTTTCCCTGTATCATTAGCTGGAACAAGTCTGTCGTAGAATGGGCATATTGCAAGACCTGGCCGTGGGCTGAGGGATTGGTTATGGCCAACCCAGCGTAAACGTGCCATTTGTTGGAGTAGATTCTCATGGAGATGTTGATTTTGGCATTCTCCATTCCGCCCACCCAGCGAGGCGTTTCCCAAGGATACTGGTTGATTTCCTTCCACGCCACACCCATGGACAAAAACGCCGCGTGTGTCACGGCCTGGGTGTCTGCTGTGATCTTGTCATGTTCCGCAGCTGAAAGGTATACCACTTTGGAGTTCAAACACCTCACTATGCTCTCCACGAGATGGAGACTCTTGTCGCTGGCCCTGTGGCGTATAAGCACGAGCGGCTGGCCCGTGGTGTCCACTTTCGGCCCATGAAGAGAATGGAGAGACACAATGTCCACGTCAGAAGGTAGGATTTTCTCAAAAGCCGCTATTTCAGGGTCCTTGCACGAAGTCTGTCCTCCCACTATGGCGCCCACCTTAGTGGAAGGCCCGTACATTTGGACGATTTTATCGATGTTTTCCGCCTCCACCGAGTAGATGATGTAGTCGGAAACACGGGACACGTAGTGGCCGTTTTTGACCACGGAAAACGCCTCGTCGGCGTGTTTCTGCCTCATCTCCTCGAACCTGTCGTCTCTGTCACAGCCTACAACTTTCCAGCCGGCCTGAGAAAAACGCCGGGCGTAAAGAAGGCCCATGTCGCCGAGGCCGATGATTCCTATGGTGGTGGCAGCCTGCAATTGAGAAACGTCATCCATTTTGGACGTAGGTGGTGAAAGAACGTATGGGGATAGGCCTGGATGCACCTTCTTATCGTGAAAAAGGCTGAAGATGAGATCTCGCAGTGGAAAAGTTTAGTGACCTTCGCAGGGAGAAAAGGCGCCTTTTGTCAGAAAATAGGGCATTTTTAGGCCCATTCTAGCGAGAAAAAGCCAATTCGCACTGGAAAAAGGGCCCTTTCGAAGGGGAAATAGCCAGGTCGCACTGGAATATTGCGCTTCTGTAGGGAGAAAATGGCGATTCTCACAGTAAAAAAGGCCTTTCCTAGGGAGAAAAAGGTTTTTACCATACCAAAAGTCACGGTTTCCTGCCCCGTTTTCCCATTCTTAAGATCTCCTGCACCCAACAATCCACCTACTATCTCCACCACCGTCTCCAGAACCATGGACTCTGCCAAAACAGCGTCTCTTTCCGGCGATTCTGGATCCGGTTCAGGCTCCGGACCTGGCTCCATTGCCGTATCCACTCCCCCGACTGTTCTGTCTTTAACTGAAACACAGCCCACGGTAGACATTGACCAGGTCCAGCTCCAGTTCGATCTCCAGGGCCTGCTCCAACAACTATGCGTGCAGAATAACATCATGTACTTGGTACTGGCATCTCTGGTGTTTCGAATTGACCTTGAAAGGCCTACTGATGTGGGGTCTTTTCTGCTTCCTCCCGGAGAAAGCCCTATAGTGGGGGCCTGGTTGGACCCCACGGGCGCCTATTTGCTAGTACAGACGCTGGGAAAAACAACGTACCATCTCCATCGTCTGTACTCGAAGTTCAAGCCTCTTCCTCGGTTCAAGGGCTTCGGCATCACCGCCGTGGCTTTTCCAGAATCGCCTGTGGATGCCGTCAGTAGCGCTGCTTCTGAGCCCACTGCAGAAATCTCCTTCTTAGTAGGCTCCGTCGATGGCCACATCTACTCGGCACAGCTAAAGGTCCATGCCAGCGAGTCTAAGAGGGACGACAGACACCTCAAACTGCTCTATAAGCTCTCCGGCGGCTCGCCGGTGTCTGGTATTGCGTTCACAAGAAATAGCCTGCAAGTAAGCGTGGTTCACGGAAGCTCCCTTCTACAATGGGATTGTTTTGATACCAGCTCATCAGAATTGACCCGTGTTTTCAGGACTCCTCCGCAAGCGACGTCTCTTCCTCTGTCGGGAAATGCTCTCTTCGACGCTGACGGACAAAGCTATACCTACCTCATTCCCTCCACAAACGAAATCCGCTCCAGCGACCCGGAAACGGCTTTGTTGGCCGACAAGATCAATACTGGAGGCTACTTCCTCTCCTCGAGCAAAAACAGTCTTCTGTCTACCAAACACCACTATCTTCTTCTCAATTCCCAGCATGATGCGCTCTTGGTGGCCAGTAAGCTAGGTGGCAGTCCGCCTTTGGTGGTAGGCCTTTCTTCCCTAGGAAGAGATACGCCCTTAGGCATCACTGCTGATAGAACGGGCCACACATACTGGTTATATACCAGGAATAGCATCCACGAGCTCGTCATCTCTAACGAGGCAGCTTCCGTGTGGCATAGCTACTACAAAATGGGCCGCTATGCCGATGCGCTCCGGTGCTTGGAAGATGACGCCAACCAGGCACACCGTGCTTTGAAAAAGGACATTGTTCTCGTTAAACAGGGCTACTCTCTCTTACAAGAAGGCGGTTTTGGTGTGGACAGCGTCACAGAAGATCTTTGGCAGAAGCAGTTAAAGGGTGTTCGTACTCTTGCTGAGCTGCTGGAGCCATTTGAAAAGGTATGCCTAATGCTAATGGGTAGCACTATTGCAGACTTCCAGGGTCGCGTTTCTCTTGCCAATGTTGCGCTCCTTGTAGAGTACTTGGAGGTTAAATTGGAGACCGCAAAGTCTGAAAAGAGCCAAATTAGAACCGCAGTCTTGTCCAGCTGGATTTTGGAAAGATTGTTACGTGGCGAAGTCAGTGCAATAGAGCAAAAAAGTCAAAAGAACAATAATCATGCTTCCGGATTGTTTGAGGCGAACGGTGGCTCCAACACTGCTTTATTCGATTCTTCGAGTCGCCTCACATCCTTTTTGGAGAAAAACCACCGCATCCTTGATGCCCCGACAGTTTATCAGCTTATGACCTCGGTGCACTCTCCAGACCACTTGATTGCATTTGCTGAGCTCATCGCTGACCACAAGTTTCTTTTGAACTACTACATTGATCTTGAAAACTGGACGGGTGCCTCTAACACGTTGATAAGTCTTTACAAGCGTGATGTCGAGGCTGCTTGCGAGGCTGCCTACTTCAAAGCAACAGTCTTGTTGGTTAATAGTCCAAAAACTACCACAGAAATCTGGCTCCAACTCAGCGAGCTCGATCCCGAACGCCTTATTCCAGCAATCCTCGCATACAATAAAAACAACCGCAGCATCCCTTTGCCGGAAAATCACAGTTTGCACTATTTACTGCGCTTGGTATACGATAAAGGGGTCAGAAGTCGTCTTATCAATAACTGCTTTTTGTCCTTATTGATAACCTATCCCCTGGACAACAATGACAAACAGGCAGCTCGCCACAGAACTCGGCAAATCACCAAGTTATTGCATCAATTGAAGGATGGCAAGCTGATTTACGACGCCGACTTTGTTCTTCGCTTGTGTCTTCGCCATGAGCAATTCCATCCGGCCATTCTCGTGCTTATAAATGACTTTGAGCTGTACGAGCAGGCTCTCAAGCTCGCTTTAGCTCATGAATTGACCGAATTGGCCGAATTTGTGCTCAAAAAATTCGACGAGAGTGTACTTGGCGGTGATAAGAGTGGTGATCTCGTCTATAGGGGCAGCACAGAGGAAGAATCGGCTAATGTGGGCAAGATTCGCTTAGAGGAGGAGAGTTACAGCGCAAGGAAAAAGCTCTGGATGCTATTCGCAGAATACCTCATTCACGGCGTTTGCGAGGGCAAGAAGTTCTCCATCTTGAATACTGTTGGAGAGAGCCCCAAGCCCGACGAAGAAAAGGTCCTGAAGAATGGTACTACGGAGAAAGATACAGTTAAGGAAGCTGTTAAAGACATAACTCTGGGGTTGTTGGAGTCTATGACTAGCAAACCTGAGGAGCGTCCTCCGCAGCTCGCCTCCGGTGACCTCAATCGCACTCTCAGGTACCTTCTCAATTTCTCGTACACCAACAACAGCAGCCTGAATGTCCTCACACTTAAGGACCTTCTTCCTCTTTTCCCCGAGTCCATCATGATTAACAACTTCAAGGACGAGATTGTGCAGTCACTCAACCAGTACAATACCAGAATAGGGCAGTTGAGCCTTGAAATGCATGAGCTGACGAATATTGCAGCCCAGTTGAAGGCTCAAATTCACGAGTTTGCAACCACCCCCAGCAAAGGACGTGTTTATACGGTGATTGAGCCTGGTGAGCCATGTCGAATCTGTCGCCGCATTTTGCTTGACCGGAACTTTGTGTGTTTCCCCAACTGCCACCACAACTTCCATAAAGACTGTTTGGTACGGTACTATCTACAACTGAAGGGCGACTATCGGTTCAAGAAGATCTTCCAGACGTTCAAAAGGAACGCTACGCTGGCCAGCAGGGTCGAGTTGGACGAGATCATGCTTTCTGAGTGTGTGTTGTGCAACGACGGCAATATCAACACTATCGATATCAATTTGGTGGATGACAAAGAGAGATTGGAGATGGCTGAGTGGGAGCTATAACTGCTGTATAGATAAGAATTCTCGACATGATCTACTTGTAAAACGCTTACTCATTTTGCTATACATTTCTGGTAATGTGCGAATGGGTGCAAAAAGGCCGAGAATTGCCAGAAGTATGCGGTATCCGTTTTCTGGTAAAGAAACGTAGCCGTTGAAAGGTTTTCGTGGCTTGTCGTTTTCTCGACTTGCAACTATGCTATATCGATGTCTAAAGTTTTACCATGCTCACACTTTTGGGATGCTCCATGCCAGCATCCCAAAAGATAGCGTATCAAAAAAAAGGCATTTATTTAAAGCAGGCCACAGAAATCGGCTTATTCTTTCCTTACCCAACCTCTTTTATTAATCATGCTTCATAGAGCGCCTACGTCTTTGATCGAAGATGGGATAGCTTCCCCTGTTTCTGCCACCGACAGCATGAAGCAGCAGGTGAGGGACCTCTTGAACAGTCTACTTGATGAACTGGATTCGCCTGCTCCACACGAAAGCCACAACCCGCATCTGAGAACCTTCCCGGTCGCTTTGCAAGCCGAGCACGAGTACGAGAATGATGACGAAAGCGGCTACGAGAGCGGATGCGATGACGAACCCGAGAGCGGATACGACGCCAACAGGTACTGCCAGAATGAGAACCAGAATGAGGACGCCCACACGAGCGATTTCGAGTCCTATGACGATGACGAAGACGGTCTCACCGAGCTTTGCGACAAGGATTACTTCCCTGAAGACCCCTACCCTGACGAGTTCTATGAAGACGAGGAATACGGTCTAGAAGCACCGGCTAGGGGAGACGCCGCCACCCAGCCGATTCAGAGTTTTGGCTTCTTGGGCCCCGTGACCGTCCAAATGACTCAGGCGGGACCCATCTTCTACGCGGACTTCTGCCAGACGAGTAGGTGGGAAATGGCACAGCCTTACGGTGCTCCTCGTCTGGCGCAGGTCAGTTATGCCACTTTGTACGTCAGTGACTACGGTAACTTCAAAGCTGGTGATATCACCATCAGTATTCCTGAACTGCTTTTCACAGCCAATGATGAGAACGACGAGGTTTTCGTTACACTCAAAACCCCCGATTGTTCCTTTCTTGCGACCCTTCCCAAAGATCAGTTCTTGTGCCATGCGCCAGAATCCGGGAGCCAGAGTACCTATTCCGGGCACGCACGGTTACAGTTGCTAAACCCAGAAGTCCTCAGCCGCTACGCTATCTGAAGGACGGAAGTCGAGTGTCGGGACGAAATGCCGGGGCTGTAATCAGGCCAGCGTACCACAAAATTCGCAGCCAGCATGTATAGTTATATAAGCATCCACCGATTATTACGTAATCGTAGCTCATCCCTTCCGCTTTGGTCCGACGGGGGGACCTCGGGAGATGCTGAGAAGGGGATAAGTAGCAAAGACTCCGTGGTGTTGCCCTTCTTTTCGCCCTTCCCTCAAGGCTCGTGTGAAAGGTTTTTTTGGGTGTGGTTGTGGGAGCCTCTTTATCGGGCGCACCTACAGATTTTTTTGCCTCATCTCATCGCCTCTTCTACTCCACCAACCATGGGAAAGACACAGAAGAAGAACTCCAAGGGTCGTTTGGACAGGTACTACTTTCTCGCCAAAGAGAAGGGGTACCGTGCTCGGTCCTCGTTCAAGATCATCCAAATAAATGAGAAATACGGCCACTTTCTTGAAAAGTCCAAGGTCGTCATCGACTTGTGTGCGGCGCCAGGCTCGTGGTGCCAGGTGGCGTCCAACCTATGCCCCATTAACTCGTTGATTATTGGTGTGGACATTGTTCCCATCAAGCCGTTGCCCAACTGTATCACTTTCCAGTCTGACATCACCACCGAAGACTGTCGCTCTCGCTTGAGGGGCCACATGAAGACCTGGAAGGCCGACACGGTCTTGCACGATGGTGCGCCCAACGTTGGTATGGGCTGGGTCCAGGATGCGTTCACCCAGTCGCAGTTGACTTTGCAGGCCTTGAAGTTGGCGGTGGAGAACTTGGCGGCCGGAGGTACGTTTGTCACCAAGATTTTCCGTTCCAGAGACTACAATAACCTTATGTGGGTTTTCCAGCAGTTGTTCGAGAAGGTGGAGGCCACCAAGCCGCCGGCTTCGCGTAACGTGTCGGCGGAGATTTTCGTCGTGTGCCGTGGATTCAAGGCACCCAAGAAGATGGACCCGCGTTTGTTGGACCCCAAGGAGGTGTTCGAGGAGTTGGCTGCTGGGCCCCTGAACAACGAAGCTAAGATCTTCAACCCGGAGAAAAAGAATAGACACAGAGATGGTTACGAGGAAGATGACCGCTTGTTATACCACGAGATGCCTTTACTTGATTTTGTTCGCGATGAGGACCCCATCACCGCCCTTGGTGGCTTGAACAAGCTCGTGGAGCCAGAGAAGGAAAACCACGAATGGAAGATTTTGCGCAAATTGAAGCAGTGCACACCGGAGCTCTTAGAGTGCTTCAAGGATTTGAAAGTGCTCGGAAAGAAAGACTTCAAGCTCATCTTGAAGTTCAGAAAGGCGGCCCGTGACATCTTGGGCCTCGACGCCCCGGAGGAAAAGCCCGAGATTGAGGTGGAGGAGCTTACGGAGGACCAGCAGATCACCAAAGAGTTGCAGGAGATGACCGACAAACAGAAGCAGAAGCAGAAGCGGGTCAAGAAACAGGCGAACGAAGCCAAACAGAAGGAAATCCAGCGTATGCAGATGAACATGCTTACTGACATGAACATCGGTATAGAGGCTGCGCAAACCAATGAGATATTCAACTTGCGGACTGCCCAAAAGACTGGCCAGGTCGCCAAGTTGGCAAAGGGTAAGCGCAGTATGGTGTTTGACGACGAGATTGTGCTGCGTGATACCGAGATCAACGCCGAGAATGACGAGGCTATGGAATCAGGCGACGAGTTGGATGCCCTCGAGAACCAATTGGACGACATGTACAACCAGTACCAGGAGAAAAAGGCCGAGCGGGCCGCCAACTACAGGGCTAGGCTCAACCGTGAGGGCGACGACGAGCCCTGGGACGGTATCACTTCGGATAAGGAGGATAGTGACAACGAAAACTACGATGTGGACGACAGCGGGTCCGACTCTGACGACGACGAGCACATTCGGTTGATTGCCGAAAAGAAAAACAAGGACGGCTTGTCTACGAGTGCCAAGGTGTTCTTTGCATCGGACTCCATCTTTGGTGAGTTGGGCGATGAAGACCTCCTCCAGCTGATGCAGAGCAACGGCGCCCCTAATGGTGCCTCCAATGGTGCCTCTAATGGTGTTTCCAACGGCGTTTCCAATGGAGCTAACGGTCAAGCGACCAATGGTGGAGATGAGGCTGAATTTGGCGACTCGGACTCGGACTTTGAGGTGGTTACAGCCGAGAAGGAGCGCGAGTACGAGTCGGACGACTCCGAAACCGAGGAAGCGCGTGCACAACAGTATGCTGCTGCCAAAAAGCACTCTCAAAGGGTGGACCTTGCCACGGTGGAAGCCATGACGCTTGCCCACCAGGTGGCCTTGGGCCAGAAAAACAAGCACGACTTGGTGTCGGAGGGTATTAATCGCTACTCTTTCCGTGACCGTGACGAGTTGCCCAGTTGGTTCGCGGACGATGAGAAGAGACACTCTAAGATCGTGAAGCCTATCACCAAGGAGGCGGCCCTCGCCATTAAGGAAAAAATGAAGCAGTTGAACGCGCGCCCCATCAAGAAGGTGATGGAGGCACAGGGCAGGAAGAAGATGCGTGCCATCAAGCGTATCGAGAAGCTCAAGAAGAAGTCGGACTTGATCAACGAGGACGGAGCCAAGTCCGAGAGCGACAAGGCCTCGGAGATCCTGAGCTTGATGCGCAAGATGACCAAGAAGCAGAAGACCAGGCCACGTGCAACTTTGGTGGTGGCCCGTGGCTCCAACAGGGGCTTGTCGGGCCGTCCCAAGGGTGTCAAGGGTAAGTACAAGATGGTGGATGGTGTGATGAAGAACGAGCAGCGGCAGTTGAAGCGCATCGCCAAGAAGCACAAGAAGTAGCTGGTGCCAGTGCGGCGGCGCCCGTGTATACTACAATTGCATAGAGGATGAAGTGGTTCGAAGTGTAGAGGTGAATCTGAACAGGACCTACGATGCTTGCGGAGCCCGCCGTGGGTGAGATGACTAACGTCGACGCATGAAGATCTTGGGCGCAGTAGCACGGTACTCCTAGCAAATTCCAACCGAGGAGAGACCTCTACGAGCCTATGGGGCCGTTTTTACGCGGCTCGACCCTGAGATGTGGTTTCAATCTTCATCTCGGAGATGGGTTATCTGCGCCGATCGAGCAAAGCACATGTAAGGCTTTGACGAGCCGAAGCAGGGATTGCTGCGCAAGTTCCCAGTACGCCCCAGGTTCCCACCAGGGTCTTCTCGGCCGTGAGATGCTTATCTAAGGTATTCCTGGGCCCAACAATGTGGGCATTGTTCCCACCGAAGCTACTTGACTGCAGAGACGTTCAGGCCCCTGCCTGAGCACGATATAGACCTCTCTGTACCATAGAGACCGCCTTTAAAGACCCCCCTCCTGTTTTCTGCCGTTCTGGCGGATATACCGCTTCAGCGTCGCATTTCCGTCCAGGGCCTGTGCACCCAATAGTAGCCCTGAGGTGCCGTGCCACGGCCCATTCAAACGACCAACAGCGACAACACGGACCAAACGCCCCACAAAAGCTACGCTATTCTTAAGTTCCAAAACAACCGCTCTTTAGCGGGCTTTTCTTGGCTCGGCTGGGTCTGGTGAAGAAGCCTTGGTACAAGCGCTCAGCACAGACACACCGCCAAAAGCCCGATTTTTGGCCGCCGTAAACAAGATCCCCTGTAGCACCCCATAGGACGCCAGAGTGCTGTTTTGGAGCCGCTCTTTCCGGCGCCCCCAACCAAAGCCAGCGTGGGGCTGGTTGGGAGCTAGGACGCTTTGTGTCACCAGCACTTTTTTTCTCCCGCCAAACTCCCTCTTTCACTTCTTTCAGCGCAACGCGTACTAAGCTCCTCCACCAGCTCTGTTTCCGGTTCTGATTCGGCGAGGGCGTTCTACAAAGCTGCCTCGACTGCTGGTCACGGTTTTTGCCCGCGTTTCCAGCGCATTTTTGAGCTGGTGCCGGCCAATTTTGCATCCTCCCTTGACCCATTCCTAATTGTGGTCCTGGCACTGCTAACCACATCTTCTGGCGCCTATAGCCCTCCATAACCCTGCCCTGGACTTTCAGGTCACGGAAAAGGCGCCTCACGCTCTTTAAGCCTTCTTTCATCGCCTTCTGCCCCTACACCATCGTGTCTACCGGCCTCGCTTGCGGTCTCCAAAGCGCCCGCTATAGCGCCTTCCACCTCATCTACCACCCCCGGCTACATCTTGAGCCCGTCTTAGAACAGGTCGGAACACATCGGACCGTTTAATTCGCGTCTCACCTCGGGCTACCCCACCATACACTGGACCCCTTCTCTGATACCCTTGCATAATGTCGTCGCTTCCCACGCCGTCCCATCTTTCCACAACGCCCATACAGCGCAACCGTCATCGCCACCGGCGGTCTGCGGCGATCTCCGGCGACTTTGACGTCATGGGGCTCGGTCTTTTTCTGCCCCAGCCTCCAGGGCGTCCCAGTCCGGCTCCCGGGACATCCGATCAGGATTTCGACAGCCACTTCCGCTTCAATAACGAGGAGGACTTTCGAAACAAACCCAAAGATGACGGGTTCGCGTTCCCCGATCGTCCGCCTGACTCTAAATCCGACCTTCTAACATTTCCACTCAGAACGCCCGAATTGACCTTCACCAAGACACCCGACTTGCTGAACGCGCAGCAAGTCGGTGCCACACCCCCGCGGTTCTTGGTCTCCCCGTCTCGGAAAACCCCTTCCTACAACCTCAACTCACCTATTCGCTTGAATGCGTTCAAGTCGACACCAAAGACGCGCTTCTTCCTCACGGAAGAAACAAACTTGAACAACGAAAATGTTCCCGATGCCGTCATTGACTTGGACGATATCCTCAACGCCAACTTACACATTGGAGACGCCAACTACTCCGCTAGTCCTTTCCACAAACGGACCGAGCTGATGCCAGCTGAAAACTTCGACGACGAGTTTCTCGCGTCGCCGTTTCTCAAGCTGGGTGTGCATCTGTCTTCACCCCATCAGGTATTTGGCGCGTCTCCTATGGCTGCCCAAACTTTGTTCCAGCAACCCATTCAAGAACAGACGGGAGATGCCATAGAAGAAGATGACGACGAGGATAAAAACTTGGATCTACTCCCTTCTGACTCCGAGGAGATGTTTATCAACCCACAACAGACTCTCGGTGGCATCTACTCTAACTCTTCGGCGAACTCCTCGAGCTCTAGTTTACGCAGTGGAGCTAACATCGGTACTAGCAGAGTTCCCTCCAGCCATCTAATAGAGAAGACGTTTTCCAACTCGTCGAAAGACTCAGCTGGGTCGAGCAATGCTGCCTTTACCCAAAATATGCCCAGTTCTACTCCCACCAGCAAGCGCTCTGGGGCCAAGGCTACTAGGTACCAGTCGTTCTACGATCAATCCTTCAAGATATCCAACGCCTTGAAGGTTTCTTCCACCGATAGCGTTGATATCGTCAAGTCCAACAACGGCGCTCCCACCAAGATACTCGGACATTCCTCCAGTTTGCCGAGTCTAAAATCCAATGTGAAGCGCGCAGGCGTCTCGCACCCGAGATTCACAGAAGTTCGGTTCAAGACCCCTGAAATAAGAAAAATATCACCTCCACCAATTGGGAAACCTGCAGAACAGCCATCTTCATCAGATCTGCAGCAAGTAACGAACTCACAACTAGTCAAAAATGTCACCAACAGTCCCGTCAGTGTTACCTCTGAGGTATCATCTGCGGTTCTCTCTACAAGTGAAACAATTCACTCGACCGATCATTCGTCCTTCATATCACACAGTGATACGCCTAAAACTGTCTCTCAGGCCAAAATCCCATACGTTGGAAGAGTTGACATAGCAGATCGCTCTGATAACGTGACTCCGGCCATAGTGGTGAGTTCAGAAGCAGACAGGTTGTCATCGTCCACCAATTCGACTTTTGGTAAGGATGAAACTATTGTGGATGAAACTGTGAGCTCTCCGACAATTCAGGCAAGCAACCATAGCTCGGGCACATTCTCGTCACCCACAAGAAAAGGGCTAAATCGACCCATGTCACCATCGGAGGAGAAAATTTTGAAGATGACCCACATACCTACATTCAAGAAATTTGGTAGTCCAAAGAAATCCACTGGTGTGGGAAACCCTACAGGCAAGGCCGTTCAAATTGTCCTGCCCAGGAGAACACCACCAATAATCTTACATGCAGCCATGTCTGGTCCCAGATCGGTACCCGGATCGCCTGAAAAGGCCCATCACAAGTCTAAATCGTTCCTGCTGGTGCAGGAATTCAACCCACGGTTGTCGCGAGTATCTACTTCGGATGATACCCTCAGCGTGAAGCTGGCAAAGAGAAGAAGCAGCAGACTAGTCAACTGGTTCAGGAAAAAGTAATATGTCACTCTATTTTATCTAAAGGAGGCAGTGGACTATATCAAGTACCCCCTCATCGGCCACGTAACTCTGTGATTGTGGTCACAATCTAATCAATAGTCATAGCATGGTAATACTCGTAGTTAAAGTCTCTGACGCGGTTATTGTGTTATATGCAGAATGATTTCTCAAAAACTACTGAAGACCAGACGCTTCAATCCTACGCCTTATTCCAGCCAAAATACGATTCTCCTATAATGTCTGTTGAAATACCCGCTGACTTCTATACCACGCTTACTTCGAAGTACGATGCGGCTCTTAAAGACCAGCACCTAATTTTTAACGGCGAGAGTGCTACCTCGGAGATCGTTGAGCGCAAGGTTAACGATACCACTATCGACTACCAATTGACGTTGTTGCATTCACTCCAGCACAGACCGGAAAATGGTAACAAAGAGGACAATCCTTTTGCAAAGCCGGAGCCAGAATTGACCATTTTCGACACTTTTGGAAACCAGGATGAGTTGCGGGTGGTCTTTAATAAATTTCCAGTCGTGCCTTATCACTTCATGGTTATCACGAAAGAATTCAAGCTGCAGGATACACCGCTTTCGCCCAACGAGTTGGCTGCAACGTTTTCCTTGTTGAAGCATTTGAAGAAATCCAATAGACAGAAGAACTGGTTTGCGTTTTACAATTGCGGACCTGAGAGTGGTGCTTCTCAGCCCCACAAGCACATTCAGTTTATGACGCTACCAGACAACTATGTACCACATGCAGAATTAGTGGCCAATAAGTCGCTGCCGTTCATTCCTAGCGCGAAGGAAGAGCCGTTGCAAGACGGCTCGGTGCCTTACGCGCACTTCATCGGTCGTCTCCCAGACGATCTCGACTCTTTGACTGACGATGACTTGACGATGTACTTTGTGTCTTTACTTCAGCGCACGCTCACGGTTTTAAGGGACAGCGACCAGAAGCATATCTCCTACAATGTCGTAATCACCACCAAGTACTTGATGCTTGTTCCTCGTTCTTCTGCCAAATATGAAGACATCCTCGGTATCAATTCTTGCGGCGTTGTGGGGTTGTTTCTCTGCAAAAATGAAGAGCTATTGAATAAGGTCAAGAACGACGGCCCAGAGAAGATCCTCGCGGCCGTCGGTTTTCCCAACACCTCCGGCGAAGGCACAGACGAGTACCATTATTGAATAGACGCTGGCTCTCTCGCAAGTGACCAACATCAAATAGATTTACACAGACTTAACATTGGGGTTGCGCTTCAGCAATTAGTATGGACACCGGATATGTACTGCGCAGATGCGAATACAGCAAAAGCACAATTTGTATATATTTCCCAAATAGGAAGTCTACCTCGCCCAATCAACAATCGCGGATTTTTGATTTTGCTCACGCCTTTTTCAACACCAGACTGACATAGAAGCACACTTTACAGTCAGCTGATATAAGACATCATGGCGACTTTCACATCCATTGTCAAGCTCTCTGACGCCATCTTGTCGAGACCTACCTTGTCCAAGATTGTTGTCCCAGTGGCTAAGACCTTCTGTGCTTACGCTGGCTACAGAGAGATGGGCTTGAAGTATGTATTATAGAAGGAAACCCAACACTATCCTCAGAGAGAATGTCACCACATCTTTGGCACCTTATAAATGAACGAATCAGGTACCTCGATACTGAAACCCTCGGGCTTCCATCTTCAATTTTCTGATATTGAACATCTCAAGATTCAACCCTGCAAGCACATATATATACCAAGGCTCACTGTGTCTCTTGATTTTGGTGGTCTGTTTTCGTATTGACCAGAGAACCATACTAACTATATAGGTTCAACGACTTGCTTCTCGAGGAGACCCCTATCGTCCAGAAAGCTATTTCCAGATTACCTGACAACGAGCTTTACGCTAGAAACTACAGACAAATCACTGCCCACCAGTTGTCCTTGTCGCACACTTTGTTGCCCGCTAACAAGGCTGTTCAGCCTGCCGAAGACACCAACTACTTGATCCCTTACATTTTGGAAGCTGAGAAGGAGGCGTTTGAGAAGGCCGAGTTGGACAACATCCAAGTTTAAGCATATTCTGTTTATATTCATTAGCTGCACAATCTCCAACATGTGGCTCACAAAGAAAGTTATTTATTACAGGTCACCTGTAGTTTTAACTCGGGCTCTTAGGTCCGATCTTAGGCACTTCCGTATACTGAAGCCCCAAATATAAACTTTCAAAGCCTCATACACCGACAGCCCGTTGTGATTTCTTGTATGCTTTAAAAGTATTTTTATTATAAATCAATTATCTGATTATCTATCACGTCTATAGTTGTTAAAATATCCCAATTTTGTACTTCCTCAACTGCTCGAGCACGAGGAAAGTAACAATTGTGTGGGGGCCCAATCTAATGAATGAAGGGAGCCAGCCTCTGAACATAAAGCCCACACCTTCGTTCTTCACTGCCGTCGTCAAAATTGTAACGGCACCTTCCTTCGAACCCTTAGCATTCATGATGCGAGTCTTCACCACGTCCGCTGGCGAGCACACGGTGGTCGCGACTAAGCCGGCCATTAAAGATGCACTGAAATGAGTAGACTTCTTAGCAGGGTCGAATGAAAGGGTGTCGACCAATAAGTTCTTGGCGATGTCATACGTGACGACCTGAGATGCGGTCATCAACACACCCCTGACCAAATTTGGAGTCAAGCCACGGAAAAGCGACAGCACTCGTTCCTCTTTAATGATACGATAAATGCCGTCGAATGCGTTTCTGTAGTTTCTTCTCTGTTCGACGGGGAGTGTCGAGTCGTTTTGCATACGGATGTTTACCACGTCAGATGGGTTACCCACAAGTCCACCTAAACCTCCCGCAATCATAGACATCGGCAACAATGCCGCTGTTGTGGGAGTCTCATGAGTGTACTCCACATACGAGTCCTTCAAAAACTCGTAAATTCCAAAGCGGGCAGTCGAATAAGTGGCCTGTCTGAGTAAAGATGCTGTTAAACCAGAGTAGATCTTGAAGAAGCCCTCCTTAGTTATGATTTGAACGACCATGGATGCAAGAGATTGACCAGGAGTAGTTGCTGTCTGAAGGCGGACTTTTGCCAAATCAAGGGGGTGGGTAACAAGACAGGCAGCCATGCTGGCAGCTCCTCCGTACCAAAACCTGCGTGTTAGTGATCGGACCTCATCTCATCACGTTTATACAACAGTATAATGCAAAAAGTGTCAATTAGGTGCTTTTGTACATACGGATACTGAACTTTCTTCGAATTCGATGACATGTATGTGTTTAAACTTTCGATAAAGTTGGCGGTCGGAGGAGGGCGCTAAACGGGAATATATATATGTTGGGAGGATCCTGCAAGCTCCGCCAGAAAAAATTCTCCGAACAGCTCCGCAACAGGGACGCTGCATTAATTACCCACAAAATCTGCCTTAACTGCATTATGCCTATCACGTCAAGGGGGACTACGTCTTGCTTTATGGCACCACTCGTTCATCTAGGAATATGAACGCTTTCTTACTGTTACAGCGCTTCGGCTTCCGCACGGCTGAAAGACGTCCCGGAGGAAATCGGAGTAAGCCCGGGAACAGAATTAGCCTACAAAATTTCCTGAGCCAACGCGGATGCCAGATCTTACACCACAACTTCAAAATGCACTTCAAACAATCACCTTACAAATCACGTAAGTGAAGTAATACTCTCACATATATAGACAGTTTTGTTGCGTCGTTTCTGTCTCTGTCCCTTCTCAAGGGCTGATTTATCTAAATTTCAGTCTGCTTCGGGGGAAACACTCTTTCATCCCCAATTGATTTCGTATCGTAGTATTATATTCAACTTCCCAGGTCTAGCGTACCAATAGATCAAAGAGATTATATCTTGGGATACAAATTAGACGGGTTGTATAAATAACTTGATTACTTCTGGGTACTGTACAGATGCATATGCTCCCCGTGGAGGCCCGAAACAACCTGATGATGCAAAGAAATCGTCACACGATGAAATAGCGCATGGAATTGCACTTGCATGTGGAACTTCAAATATCAAGGAGTGGAAGGATAGAGCAGGAACGATACCGGAGTCCACAATTCCATAGTATTTGGTTATGGTGGAGGGCACAGAGGCTGCAAAATTACAATCTTCTGGTTCCAAATCTCTCGTAAGGCGTTTACCCTTGGGTGTTGCCAGCCTCTGGAATTTCGGGGATCGAACTCCTGTTGTTTCTGTGTGAGAGCGGCAGAAGTGGTGTTTTTCTGTCTTCTCTTGACCTTTTTAACAGATGAAAGTTTTGCTGCCTTTGAGAAAGCTAAATCACTCTTCATGATGAAAGCCCCAACACCAATATCAAGTCTCATCAGACTCTCAAGGAGCGAGATCCACCCCCGCAAAACCTCGGTATAAAACCGATTATTTGCAGCCTTGGGCCAAAGATCTCTTTCAGAAATGCCGAGCACCCTTTTTTACCATCAGAACGTAAAGGACAGGAGTCCCTCCAAAAAATCATCCATCTGGACATCCTGGGTCAAACCCAGGTAGTTCATGCCAGCAACCTCTATGAATTCCTGCATTCTGGACCTTTGTCTGTACACCACCGTCTTCTCTAAACCAGACAAGTCCAGTTCGCGGTACTCGTTGCGGAGCCCCGAAGGTGGCTTCTGCTCCCTGGTGAACTGCGAGTAAAGCTCACATTCAATTTTTGGGAGGTTGCAGCTGCCGAGATGCTCTGCTGGGTCCACCCGGAAAATTATGGAGTTGGGGACATTCAAATGATGTACCTGATCCATGTGCTTCGCATACGCCAAAGAATCCATGTCTAGGTAGCACACGTGTTTGCAGTAGTTACAAACACCTTTGTACGAAACCTTCACTGGAAGATTTTGTTCTGCGCTGGGAGTCAACGCAGCAAAATTAGAAGGCGTGAACTCCACTTTCAAAAACTGTGGATTATAAGGACATTTTGTGTTGTAAAGCCTGTTTTTAACGTATCGGGCACTTCCATCTCTGTGAGACATCTGCAAAAAAAATTCAGCCCTAGAAAGACCAATCTGAGGATTCATGTCTATAAGATAGCTGTTACTTTTTTACTTTTGAGATACGCGGGGAATCGCTTCTTTAAATACTCGTTTCAGCATACTAAGCTTGAACCATGCCTTTTGGGCAGGTTATAGTGCGCAGCATAGTATGTCAACGGAAAAAACGGGTGTCTGGGAGCTCCAGATATTCGGTGGCTCCAACCGTGGCACAAACACATTTAGTAAGACACTTTTCGCAGCACGTAAAATTAAGTGCTTGGCTGCAAATGTGCAGAAATTGCCACAACGAGGAAAGGATGTGTTGAGATATTTACAGCAGATTGTAACAATAGAATCTTTGCTTTTTGTATCAGGCATTGTAGTATATTCATGTATCAAAAGTTGCTGTATTTGCGGCATGGCATACTCATCTAGTATGCATGCCAGAGATAGCATACGAGACTACATGCATGCAATATTCACCAACCCAGATCCATCAGCATAATTTAGTGTTTTCATCCATTAATATACCGGCAAGATACAAGAAAATTATCGGGTACAACTACATATTTATTTTAGAGGGGGTTCCGTATTAAAGATATTTATTGAGTTTTAAGCAAAAATATGCAAATTCTTATAATTGTACAGGTAATTTTGCAATGCCAAAACACTTTATTTAAATCACTGCTCCGAAAGGCGAGGAGTTATTGGGAGCATTTTTTACGTTGAAAGCATATCACTTTTTAAAGTTTGTTTATTTAAGTGGTGTAATAAGCTATCAATGAAACATTTACGGAAATTATGCCCTTAAGGCTGTCCTTTTGGCACCGCGTGAGTACTGAAAGTAGGTCCGCATAAGACAGATAAATTGACGCTTATTGTTCCAATGGAGCCAATAACTGGAAGGTATTTTCCGTGCTGCGAGGCGTTTACGTATTTAGTATACGCAGCATATTGTGGTGGGAAGTTTTTCAAGGAAACAATTCGTACCCATGAAACCTCTTATCCCTAAAGGGGGATGATATACCCAGTAACCAAATTCACAGCTCTTGAGGTAGGAGAGGAGCAAATATATTTCATATTCTCCATGAAATAGGGCTGTGGTCACGTCCCAGGAGGTCCAATGGGCTAAACAACACTTTCACAAAAGGACGTGAATTCAGTTCAAATATCATTCGAGAAGACATGTCAGTGTTATTTTAAGCTGCAAGCAAACTATCTAAATTACTTTTTTCACTAGAAGTCTAGCATATAGCACGCATGTCTTCGAATCTTTGTACTTTTTCTAATGATGCATTGCAACTTGGGTAGATAACTTTACTATAATAATTCGAATTTTTGATCTTTAAGCTTTTGACGTTTAGAGACCACGAGGAATTAGTGATTAGTGACCAGATCTTTGAGCTACCAATAAGATATTCAGTACTCCTGCTTGCAATTTAGGGGCAATATTTGTAACTTGAGTTTTCTACAAAAATTGAAAAGAAACTGCAACGACGGATTACGATCATTGAATGCAAGCTTGGCTCATCAGGTGGATGACTTACACAGGACGATGCACTTGAAAATTCAAGATGGAGGGAGTGTACTAGAAGTTGTTTTGGAAAATTGAGGGGGAATGTAAGTAGTCCTGACAAGTTCTTTTGAAATGAATAAGCACGGTCATTTTCTCAAGCTGTTCAGCTGAAGCTTGGTGTCATTACCTCAACTTAGACTATCCTGGGACGAGTAGTCGCCCACAACTGGCATACAGACTATCAAGAGACGCCTATCCAGGATCTCTCGAGACATACAAAGATGATAGGAACAGCAAGATATCTGAAATTTAGCTGAGGTAAAGAGGATAGACAACTAAAGATTGTATTTCAATGGTCCATAATATTCGAGTCTTGTAGACCATTAATTTGAAATACTAGTCCGAAATTATTCGATGAATAACGCCAAAGGTCAGAGAATAAGCTATTCACGGTCCCAGTAGCTAAAGAGGAACAGAATAGACACAGTATTTGTGAATTAAAGCTACTATTTGGGTGCTAATAAACATGAAAAAAGTTCAATAATGTTCAATGCACGATCCCCACGACTGAGGAAGACAGTGGCGTAAATAACTCCAGCAACGACCGCCACTGTTCACGGTGGTGTTGACAAGTCTTTAGCAGCTAATTAGTCTCGTACACAGTTCGCGAACATATTGCAATTTGAGTTATGCAAGTTCTTTAAATGGCTGCAAAAATAGTCAATTCAAGAAGGGATAAACGAAAAGTTCTCTGGTCTAGGAAAACCCAGTGTACGAATGAGGCGCATAAAATACTAAAAGGGAAGAAGAATACCCCTAATTTAGAAGAACGGACAATATAATACATTGTTTATTTAATATGCCTCAAACAGAACCACATACATCACCGTCAGATGTTATTCATCGATTTGGAAGCAGATAAATGCACTCCTTATAACTTCATTGCGAGTTTTCGACGAATTCGTACACTAGCTTGCAAACTGTACGAAATCAAACCTTCTCATGCGTAGTCTTGCAAACCTTTTCAAATCAATCCTCTAAGGATATCAGCCAACTTAATTCGGATCTATTACTTTCCAATTGTGCCGCATTTTTTTTTAAAATACCCCTTATGTGGTGATGAGACGCTACCTCGTTGGAGACGGTCTGTATATCTAAGCAAACAAACAGCTCTCCGACAGACATCAAGATACAAAGACTTGAAGCTCATACGAAAGATTCCGATATATCTTGAGAGCTGCAATTATCTGGTGATCTGTAGTGTAGTACACTTCTCATGAAGTTTCAATTGCATTCGATGTAGCAATTAGCTTACGACCTAGTACGCCCGTCAAGAGACAGTTTGCCACCTGGTTCTTCAACTGAGGTGCTAGTAATGCGTCAGTTATATTTTACTGACCATATCACGTTCTGAAAATTGCCCACTAGTACCAGACAACAAGAGTGCAATTGATATGCAAAACCGGTAGAACTATCATCATATATGAGACTTCATCAGTTAAGACGACAAGATTAAGATAAGATGACGCATAAAATCTTTGCAATTCCACGATCCGTTACGCTTATCAGGAATGTCTTGAGAATTATTCAACTTTAGGCTGCAATAAGATTCCACCTCCTAAATAGCGTGATTCCCCTATCCACATAAAATCGCTATACCGACCTACTAGCATACAGTGGAATATATTTATTTTGTTTTGCTAGCGAAGAATTCTCTTACTTACACTGTATAGACTTGTCACACAGACAATAAAATCAATGCAGTGTTACGTGTTCGTGAGATTTTGATATCGATGGGCATCTGTTTTCAAAGCACATACATTACGACAGATAAACTATATACTTTATTCGATAAATAGGTTTCCGCGGGGATAACAAATTATTTCGATCTTGCAATTTCCATATATCACGCGATCGAAGTCAAGTTGACCCTTGATCCAAACTCCAAGCAAGTCAAGAAAGTGTGCCGTAGAAATAATATACCAAGTTATTTAGCAGCCAAAGCTTCACCAATACTCTCTGGCAGTGCCACATAATTTGGCAGAAAGAATACCTCGAAGTTCTACTGTGTACTAGACTTAGGGCAAGCACTTGAATAGGATTGTAAAGCCAACCAGGGACAGGAGGGAATTATTTGCCTGCCGGTGACTTCCTCGTTAGAGTTATTTTCTCAAAGGGAGCTCGAACTAATGTTTCGGCCAAAACCAACCGGTAGTGATGCTTCTTTAAATTTACACTGACCCAAAGTTGTCCTTCAAAAGGTTTTACATTCAAATACGTGTAAACTACTATCATAAATATTGATTGGCTTACTAGTCAAATTATTTTATCAGAATCAATCGTTATTGAGCTTTCTTTAAATCAGAACTTGTATCAGAACCCAATTCCTAAAGTCACACCTTATCAATTCCGTCACACTATTATGGATTCCTTGTTGCTATTATTTTTCTGATCACAGTAAGTGCTCGAAGTAACATTTCAGTAGATTTGTTGTCCTTATTATAAAATATAAAAGGGTATTTGTTAATTCTTTAACAAATCTAGTAAGTGGTATTTTGCTTGGAGAAATCTTTTCATACTCGTAGTCGCTTAATTTATATACGCCACCCGCAGTAACGGATTACATTAGCTAACATACATCCACGTATTCTCACACCAAGTGATGCGTCCCACCATGTGACACATGTCCACGGATCTAATGATAGTATCTGCTTACAAGTCCTTGACTGCAAATTTGCAACTCATGCGTCTTGGCAGATTCTTCAATCTACCCTGTTGCAGTCACTCCGTCAACAGATATTTCCGTCGCGTCATAATACATTATTGTCGTCCTTTAAATGGGGTCATTGACCGTGCGTAATAAGAGGTATAACGACGAGTTGATGTTCAAGGAAAAGCTATTTGTTAGGAATCATGGCTACGTTTATTGTAATGATAAATTCTTGTATTATATTGTAGCCGAATGCTTTAGATTGGTATTATATATTCAGATTCAGGAAAGTCTTTAAAATTCCTTTGACACCAAAGCAATTGCTAATTCAAACGCTCCTCTGGGATATCATCTGAAGAAGAATCCGAGCGTGCTTTTCTGATAATTTTAGGTATGGCCTTACAAATATTCCGATGGGCAAAAGAGCTTGCAAGCTTTCACCTTTACGAATGTCGAGCAATTTTCAGACCTGGTAGGATCGACCCGTGGGGCTTTTTCCTTTTCCCTTGTGTCGCTAGCGAAAGGTGTTCTTCCGTAACTTCCCGGAAGTTGTTATTCGAAACGAAGTTTGCTTACGTGTGTCCTATTGATTATTGAGTTAGTTACCATCTAAAGATTTGAAATTTATGTTTGGGGTTCAGTTTAGGACATAAACGTTTTTGTTACTCCAGTCTTTTTTCTATACTGAAGAGAAGTCTCTTTCATCTCAGCATATTCTATTCAACGCATTCGTATCATCAGATAAATCAGAGCAATTCTCTGTCCTGTAGTTCACATGAATGCCGCTTTTTAACTTCATCTGGAAATTCCATGGTTCTTGACGTCAGCAAACTTTCATATTACAGTGTTTTCTGGATAATCGCTGCACGCGTTCTAACCGATGTCGCAATCCACAAACATATTGCACACACTATATAATGATATAGCTCATCCGGATTTCCAACAGTTTCGTTGCCTACTAACATGTCATGTCGTAGTTGAGCTTGTAAAAGGAGCTTTCGAAACCTTTCATTATCGTATATTGGCAGTTGGATTTGAAGCACAAAGACCCTCAAATTTGGTTCCTAGCGTCCAAAATTGATTTACGCTCCTCATGTAAAGCGATGTCGGACCTAAGAATTTAATAAGGTGAGTTGTCACGGCAGATGAAATTCGCTCCCCAAGTTAGGTGATATCGTTCACCCCTTCCTGAATATCACCGTTGACACCCTAAAAAAGTCGACATTGGCCCTGGATTGATATCGTGTATGGAGTACAGGTTGTGATGACGGACTTAAGTTTCAATTATGATGATGGGGAAAGTCACATGGTGGATGAGGTTGGAAACCCCGTTATTAACGGAGGTATCGAAGATATCTTACCGATCGAAATAGTTACATACTTGAAGGCATACAGAGAGTTCGAAAGAGATCGTCCATTGAAAGGTATCTTCGAGGACTGGTTGGGGCCTATATGATGCGCCACCTAATCCAGTTGAAAACAAGAGAGTGCTAAACCAACCAGAAACTATAGTTTACATAGCGTAAAAGACAGGGAGGAGCTCCTCAATGCAAGAGTTGAGCGGCCTGATGCTTCCGTGCCCTCGAATGCGTGAATAATGAGAGTTATGCCTGGTAATGCTCAGCGCTGGGTCAAAGAATTCAAGGAACTAGGTGGGGTAGAGCTCCCAATTGCAAACCCCAGACGAAGGGCGGCCAACCCCCAACTCAAAGAAAGCCAAAAGAAGTCACTCAAAAAATACATCGACGGAATCCCATCAGGGACACTCGACGACATAATTGATGGCCTAAGCGTTTCATTTATGTACTACTTGCGTGTCAGCAAGTCTCCTCTTCACCACCTTCTCAAGACAGAATGTATTATGATGTTCAATTTTGCACGCAAAGATAGCGTTGAGGAAGATTCGTTCAAGAGGATTAAAGAGAGATTCGAGCTCTTCACGGATGTTATGAATTCGGATATCAACAACATTAGTAACTGCGTCTTCATTGATGACGCTGGTCTCAACATAATCATGAAACGCTCTGGAGATTTGGCACTAAAAGGTAAGACACCTGTTGTCAAAACGCCGACTACCAGATCAGAGAAAAGAGCGATTCAAGAGGCTGTTCGTTTCCATGGAATTGTTCAGTTGAGCTTCAGAAAGCCTAAAGCACCATTGCTGAATAAGAAGCGTAAACTCGATTCAGACTTACTCCAGAAGTTGACAAAGGTAAGAGTCATTAATCACTACAAATAGTTCCTTTTGGATGTAATGATTACACTTGATGAGCATCCGGTGATGATAGGATCCTATTTAGTAATGTACAATGCAAATCGACAAAATTCCAATATAGGTACAGTTATCATTGCACAGGGCTATAGGCTTCTCTATATAATCCCTTTCTCCCTGGAACGGAACCCTATTGAACAGTTTGGCACCAGCTCAAAGGCAAGTTAACGAGAGAAGAGCCACTTAAAAAGGAATAGCTTACCTCTAGAATCACTGATATAGCTTGTCCGGTACCTGTAGAACACATTCAAAGCAGTATCAAGCATTCTGAGAGGTTTCGTTCGGTTTGTCTGGAAAACCTGCCATTCTAGTCTACTTTTCCAACAAATTTCTGTCAGTTGTGGCGTCTACAACAAGTATCTGCGATTTCGCTTGCTAGTTCCCAGGCGACTTTTCTATGCCTACATGCGATTTATCCTACTAAGGCTGTCCGCATCTGCCCTGTCTGCGTTGCGACAAAGTTCATCATTCGACTGCGAAATTCCTTGAAGGTGCGCAACATAATTCATATCCCTCGCACCAATCACTTCATAGCTTAGCTCATGAGAAATTTTATATATATATGTGCGTAGTTTATCTCCATGTAGTGGAGACAGGTAATAATTACGTTGGCGACATCGGCGATGCAGCTTGCGTCATTTTATTGGCATAAGTAGCGACAAAAGAAGTTTCTGACAGCGATATTGAATTTCAGGGTAGGCGAAATTTCCAGTCTTGAAATGCGACATTTTGAATAGAGGGGTGCGCCTTGAACCAGGAAATACTGTAGGCGATACCACAACCCTTGGTATTACTGGGTTTTGCCAAATTAGGGAATACATATATGTCCCTTCTTGACTTGATTGTTTTCGCAGCCATCTGAAGACCTTGCATAACTCCAGGTCGCACATGTCTGTGACCTGCATACAATACTTGTAGGCTGCTAAAAACCTGTCAGGAATTATATGTCTTGCTTAACCTATTCAATTATAACAGCAAAATAGTTGATGACAGCCGCGGACTGGGAATTTGAGTCATTGTAGACCAAATATATCTACAATCACGGGGTTTAAGGGATGTCAAATACACTGGTCCATAATTGTGTAAACATAATCACGATGCTCAAAGTACCTCATTGAAAGAATTACAGAGGCATAGGGAGTTTCAAGTCCGGAGTCGTGGACTTGTCTTGGAATAACATCCTTTTTTGACTTATTACCTTGAAGTGACTTTGAAACTTGGCACAACTACTCATTAATCCAGCTGAAGATAACGCGTAATCGTGCCGTCCTTTTGGTTATCTGTTATCTCAATAATGTTAAACTAGCTAATCTTACTTTCATCCCTTCCCATAACATGCGAGATAGATGATGATGAACATCACATTCTGTTACTCCCTATCCCCCCTTGTGAAAAATCGTACGTCAATGACATATCACGGCTCTTGGTATTAGTCTATATTTTATATATACTCCTCCACCTCTCTCACCCCCGGCATACCTTGCAAACTCGTGCGACTTAATTGGGTTGCTCTTCTCCATGTCTCCATAAACACAGCTTTTGAATTAACCACTACTTCCACTTTGCGTATGGCGCAAAGCAATCACCTGTACTGCTATTGCCATCCTATCTCTACTCTCTACCATTCTGTCTCTGGAACCAATCAAGCGTACCAGTTTATACATTGTCCGATTCTTTCGGAGAGTCGGGATGTAACGCATAGAGGCTCTACGAATTTTGCGGCCAAATTTTATATGGAGGGAGTATGAGTAAAAATCAAGCCAGCGACAGGCTTAACACGCTCAGTGTATGGCGAGATGCACCTTTTTCTCTTTCTGCTTACTTATTCATTTGATTTTGGGGTAATATCCATAACACGAAATACGATAAATTATATCCAGTTCTTGCAGCAGCATTGGCACCTGCAGCGTCAAAACACCTGTTCGTTTTGCAGCCGATCACGTGACAATATAACACGTGATGTACGTTCACGTGACTTGGTATATTTGGTATGAATAGTATATTTCGGCTGTGTAGTGGGTGTGGAAACAGAGGAGGGAGTAGCGGGACGATTGGGGAAGCTTTAAGAGTACTGCAGGTTATCTTCAGCGTAAAGTTCTCTTTTGGGGTTTTTTTCGTTGCTCATGGCAATTAGGATCAAGAAGTGAAAGCCGCTTCGCAGCCATTTTGAGCCCTCTTATACGCCATGAATAACCTAGTCTTCTTATTTACCACAATAGAGGTACAACAGCTTTTATAAAAGCACCGAAAGCAGAAAATAACGAAAGAAATGTAAAACAGAGCGACGGTTTTGTTCTGGCGCTCTGGCGGCTCGGTAATTGAGGTGATCTCAGGCTGAAAGCGTGCAAGTGTTATTGAGATTATTATGCCGATTATTATGCCCTGAATTGTTGTAACGAGGTGGTGTGACCTCCAAATTGCTTTGGATATTAAAGTGCTCTTTGCAGCTAATCTTCTTCCCTGGTATTTCTATTTGTGGAACTATTTCAGATATTCCGCACTATTAGTCGAAAATGCGAAAAACTCATAGTCTCTTCCTTTACATTACATCAACCCACAAAGCCAAAGATCTCTAGATAGATACCGAAGCCGCCCCTATTTCATTAGCTGTACTTAGTCATAAAGGAACTAGAGCACTATTTTCCTTTATCCCCTGCAATTTCGGCCCATCTGGTGGCTGCAAAAGGTACTATATAATAGCACGTCATCTCCCACACTAAAAAGTCCTCTTTCAAAGCCCTCCTCCTAGCTAAATCTGCACTACGGTAACTTATAGAGTATGTCTATTGCATATCTAAAGGCTGGGGATGCAAGCATCCCTGGACTCAACGCCCAAGTCAGCCTGGCGGTCCCCGTAGCAAAATGGGGACGCCAATATATAGCGGATACTGCAGTTGATCAGCCTGCACATCCTTAATAGCAAGAAGGGGGAGACAAGTCTCCTACCACTCGCCACCACAACCATGGAGACGCGCCCCAACGACTGTGGTGATCACAGCAATATCCCTCGTATCACTAGTCGGGTGATAGTCGGGACCCTTCGTGACGGGGCCACATGTGACATCCGTCCATTTCAATTTCAATTTGAGAACATCATCATTCTCATCATCATCATTATCATCATTTTCATCATCCTCATCTTCTTCAAATCTCCCCACGAATCAACTTTTTCATATCGTTGTCCACTCTCTCCATGGTCGCGGTCACATCGTCCATGCTGGCATCCAACACTTGTCTGTTATGCCCGTATTGCCTTTTGCGGACCCAGTAGAAGCGCCATGCGATGCAGTCACCTAATTCATAAATGATGTCTTCAAGCTCCTCTGAAATCGTGATGATAGGCTTTTCCACTTCCTCAATGCATTTCTCCACGAACGGAACTGCGCCCTCCAAGACGTCCATCGTCTTAATGAGATCTTCCTCAACCTGAAGGTAAGTCATTCCCACTTGCCTCAAAGCCCTGTCGGTGGCTATCATAGCTGCCATGAACCATTCTTCATCGCAGCCTTTCTTTCTTGCGTCGTAATCGGCTCTGGCAGCCGCAAGCTCGTCGATAATCCCCGCAAATATCTCCTTCTGTCTCTCCACAACTCCCCTGAGTCTCGGCTCCTCCTCCTCGATTCTCCAAAGCGTCTCCAATAAAAGGGGAGCCTTCTTCTCCATGTCACACTCCTTCACTGGCGCCGGCATACGAGCATCGACCGCCTTTGAAATGCGTTTCTCTTCCTCGTTCTTCTTCTTCTCCTCACACTCCTTCTTCTTTCTTTCATTCTCCCCGGAGTTCAACATGCGCCCGTCGAACATGAAGTTGCACAACTTGTAGAGAAACGTCTCTCTGCCATCCTTGAAGATCTCTTGTCCCTTTTTGCGGCCATCAACTTCGGGGTTCTCTGCTTTGGCAACATGCTCTTTGGCAGCGACAGCAGCAGTCTCTTCAGAGGCGCTTCCTCCCGCTTCGGGAAGCGGAGAGACTTCGGCAGATGACGAATGAGGATTCGAGCAACCTGCTCTTACTCCCTTCCCAGCTGGGTTCGATGAGGTCTCGCAAGGGTCACGGCGGCCCCTAGTCCCGGTACTTGAGGCGGCGGTGCTTGCACCAGCGGCCACTTTCCCTTCGCTAGCAGCGGCCACTTGCGATGATTCCTCATCTCCACCAGACTGGTGAGAGTTCCAGCGAGAAGCTGGAACAGATTTCTCGTCCTCATCCTCATCCACACTCGTCTCTTCACTTCCGTTGCTTTGGGCAGCGGCCTCCTCCAATTCTTTTGCAGCCGCAGCTTCCCGAGCAGCTCTCTCCGCATGATATTCCCGGATCTCAACGGTCCCATTCACGAACATAAGATTCAAGTGCTGACTTCCACGATATTTCTCCTTGCAGTGAATTTCTCCAGTCCGCCAAAAGTGGCGGGCCCGAAACCAGGCCTTGGCCGTAAGAAGCTTCACGCGTCTCACAAAAATGACCCTCTTTTTGAACGGAAGCAAGTATTGCGGACCCGGCTCCCATGAGCTCTGGTCCCATGCCCTGGGGTCGTATCTCTCATCTTTGAGGTCCCTCATGAACGCCGGCATAACCTCCAGAGTGCCTCTTGGCTTCTCGGAAACTTTCACCTTTGCTTTTGAAGGCCCCACATCTTCTTCATCATTCTCCTC